>OX467716.1:15198427-15937996 GCA_950111635.1 Agelastica alni
TTTTAGTCACTGAAAATAAACTTAAAATTACTCTAAAAACTGCTATTTAGGAAAAAAAAATCTTATTCGTATTGTTGTAGACATCGTACGATTGTTAAACAAAATTATTTGTTTATTAAAGCGCAACAAAAGCATTTCCCAAGCAATCGTAAAATGTAATTGTAATACGACAGATAAGTGTTTTTACTCGTTGCAAGTCATCAACTTTTAGAACGTCGAAGTACAAACTTTCGGGGTTAATTCGCAAAGACGTTCGGCTCTGAGCCAAAAAGGTAACTGAATGTTCCATAAATCGCTACAAAATTTGTTTTATTTTCAGCAGAATTCCGGAAATAAGTTCGAGTTCAAGCTCTCCTTCAAATTCTTGAAATTAAGCGATGCACGAATACGATACGGGAACTCCACACAGCGATCATACAGGTAGGAAAACTAATTTGTTACGTGGTTAGAAAAATTATTTTTATTTATTTATAATACAGTAAATACATTTGCTGTTGGGCGTCAGAACAAATTAATTATGATTCTTTAATTTAACCTTATTTTATATTAAAAATGTCCAAAATAATAACTTGAAAGTTAGTTTAGGAAATTTAGGAAATAACCCCATGAACTTCGTGAGAAGATATGGATTGAGCAGTGAGCTGTAACCTCTAGGTGTGAGCCACAATAGACCTATTAAGGGTCGCAGTGAAGTAAAGTAGATCTGTATAGTCTCAATAGCAGATGTTTCTAAATTCCTTGTTAGCTTTTTGCCATCCCATACTCCATGGATTCTTTTATGAGATTTGGTCGGTAATTGCATAAAACATTGCGCAACAACATTGAGATTTTTTTCTCCGGTAACAGACTTTGGCCTACCTGAACAAGAAAGCTTTGCTAGTGACCAGTGTCTACATATCTTAAATTTAATTATTATTATTATTATATTATATTTTAACTCGTCGAAATATAGATTGTATGTTAGGAAAACTTTTCCCAAATAAATTAATCTTTATGTTTATAAAACAAAAACACATTGTTTTTAGTTAACTTTTAATATATTTCTACTAAATAATAACAAACAACAAAACCTTAGAGTGCTATTGAGAATTTATACAAAACAAAGTCTAAGGATTTCTAAAGACAACTGACTAATGTCTCAACCTGTAGATAAATGCGTTACACTTTAGTAAAATTTTTTTATAAAAGTTAAGACTTATGTTTTGTAAAAATCAATTATTATTACAATACACTTATGCGATAAGTATGATCTATTTATAATTAAAAGCGTCAATATAATAATTGAAGCATTTTCTTTTTTCTAAATCCGAATAATATGAACCTTTCTGTTTGTTCTATAATTAAAGAGATGAATAAATAATTCGCGACGTTTTTGGTCTCCAGGGGTAAGCTCAGCGCCGGAACGTACTGCGACCGGCTATTAGAGGGTTGCTCCAGAAGGTCGTGTCGTATCCAGAGTCCCAATTATCCAGGGATTTACCCTCGGAATGTGAGCTGCCAATACAGGGTGCGTGAAAGAAACGTGCCTCAAGGAAAACATGCTCTGATCGCCGTCAGACAGGCCAATTTCCATCACAAAGAGCATGCGGGAAAATTTGACGGAGGTGACAGGGAAATCAGGTAAGCGTGAAATGTGTTTTAATGACACTATTATTTGGGCCTGAAAACTTTTTCTAACAAAAAATATGCGAAAATTTTTTGGGCACAGAACAAAAGAAAAATAATCAGGTAATTATTTGCGTTTGTGGTAATTTTATTTAATATTGGAATAGTTATTGCATAATATTTTAATTTAAAGGACAAAAAGACGTCAAGATAACTGTCAAAAAAAGTCGCATTTTATATCGCTACAGTAAAAAGCAAATTTTTAGGAAAATTGTTAAAACATATTATTATTTTGGTTAATAGGTGTTACTTGCTGCGGTATTATATTATTTTGTGTTTAATTGTGGTAAATTCTTTAAAAATTTGTGTTTTTTTGGTTTTTTATATAGGAGTAATATTTTGACATTTTATAAATTTTGGATATTTTGTATGTGTTTTCATTGAGATTTTGACTGGAATTTCTGTAAGTGCATTTAATATTTTTTTTAAGTGCCATAATTTAATTTTAATTTGGTAATATTTACTATGTATTTATTTTTATTATAGATTTTATTTATCTCTTGGGGAGTTATGAGTAATAGTTGTATTAATTATAGCCAAAACGGCGGCAATAATGGCCGCCAATCATTACCCCTTGCTCCTCATGAGGGCCAAACGTGGACTGTGGATAGTCACTTTGCTATTGTGAATTTGGAAGGAGGGTTAAATGGTAAAATTATTGTAAAAAAAAAGACGGATTGATGTTCTTTGTGTGAATGGGACCAAGAGGAAAGGATGTAAAACCAATACATATGGTCCTTATACAGCCTACTAGTCAGGAGTTCCGGAAACCAGCAGACGTTGTCAAGGCCTTGGTGTGATACTTTTTGCTGAACTAAATGAATGTGTGAGCCCAAGTCTCCCATACGTAAGGCTATAGATTGGTCTTAGTCGCATCTTTATGCTAGTGGTTTATGACCCACAAGATACGTAGTGGAACCAGTCTTTAAAAGCACAAAAAGAAAGGCAAGAGTTTTGGGATATTTTGACAGATATTTTGTATAACTGTAGGTAACTATAATAAAATAATAGTAATGTTGGGTGATTTTAATAGTTAGGTAGGAGTGAAACATGATAGATATCACAGTGTTTTGAAAATGTATGGTAATGCCAGAGTCAATGAAAATGGAGAGAGTCAGCTTAGAGTAAGTTTAAAGTGAAATTTTGTGGTAACAAACACAAAAATTAACCACAAATAGATCCACTTGTACACAAGACAAGAAGAATGCCAAAGAAGTATAATTAATTTTGCGATTTTGAATGAATGATTAACAAAGAAAGTGATGAATACTTGGGCATACTGCAGGCATTGACACAGACCACTTCTTGGTAATAAGCCGAATAAAAGGTCTCGTTAAGCAATGGCATAGTGTACAGGAATTTAGTAGTGTACTAGATCATTTAAAAGTTGAGATTATTTAAAATAAATTGTAAAAGAGGAGTTCGTAGGTAAATTAATAAAAAAATTTGAAAGATTGGATAAAGCATGTGAGGTTAAAGAATTGTGGACGACATTTGAAAACGGAATCGTGGATGTTGCTATTAAAGGGTGTGGTGTAAGTAAAAGAAGGAAAGAATGAAAGTTACAGTAAATGTGCGCAGCAGTTTAAAAATAAGTGTCAGAAAAGAAGAAACCTGGCTGGTTTAGCTGGCTACAAAAGCCAATCAAAGAATGCAAAACGCACCGATTGAGGATGTGAAACAAGGCAAGGAATGTGTATAAAAGTTTTAAAGGTGTGTGGCAAAAGAGGTTGTGGCAAGAAAGAAGATAATTAATAAAGATGAATTTTATAGAAGGTTACTTGACGATTTCCAAAATAATATTAAACTTCTGAAAGTCTATAAGAATAGCCAGAGGTAAAAATACTATAGCAACTGAAAAAAATCAGAAACCAAAGTGGTGGTATGGTGGAGTGGTAGCGTACCAGACGACTGGTGCAAGGCCGTTATCGTACCGCTTTACAGAAGAAAAGCTTCGCAGCAGAACTGTAAGATATACCAACACATTAGTTTACCTAGCATTTTTGGCAAACTGTACGCAAAGATATTGATAAAAACAGTGGAAAATAAAACTGTGGAGATAATATGGGATGTGCAGCAAAATTTAGAAAAGAAAGGATCAGGTCTTTTCATTACAAGACATAGTCGAAATTGTTTTGGTTATAAGTCAAAAGGTCTACCGCGCTTTTGTAGACTTGGAAAAGGCCGATAACAGAGTGGTGAAGAATGAATTGTTGTTGATATTTTCTACGAATGGGGTGAGTGGTAGTTTAATACGAGCATTGAAATAACTTTATCAAAATTCCACTGCTTGTGTTAGGATAAACGGAGCATATACGAACTGGTTTACCATCAAAAAAAGTCATCAGGGATATGTGGCTTCGCCATGGCTGTTAAACTTATACATAGAAAAATGTTTAACACATTTATAAGAGTGCGTATGGATTAAAAATAAATGATTTAATCGTCAGATGCCTTCTTTACGCTGATGATCAGGTCATATTAGCGTCATCTAAAAAGTTGCAGGCATTAGTTAATATTATGCATGATGTCTAAAAATAAAAAAAATGAAAGTAAATGCAATCAAGACGAAAGTAATGGTTTTTGAGAAGGAAGAAAGCATGACAAACTGCGAGGTGCTAATTGAACGAGAAAAATGAAATAAGTGAATGAGTTTGTATACTTGAGTTAAAAGTTTACGAGAGATAAAAAGTATGACTGTAATATTGAGCGAAGGATTTTGGCAGGAAAACAGCTGAATGGGGCCCTGTTTAACTTTATAAGCAGAACGTGTCAAAAGGGAACGTCTTGCTAAAGATAGTGAGATAAGGAAACGCTGTGGCGTGAAAGAAGGTGTGGTTACAAATATAGATAAAGGAATGCTAAGATGGTTTGGACACGCGAAGAGGATGGTTAAAAAAAAATTGACGAAACAGGCTAGTGTTAATGGGAACCTTAAAAAATTTATTTTTATCTCGATCAGATCAGATCAGGAGAAGAAAAGAAATATTTTTGTAAAAACCGTAGCAAGTGAAAGGACGTAGTCTCTGCCTATCTCCACGGGAAAAAGGCGTTTTAATGGACAAAAATAGAATTATATATGTTGAAATTGTAAAAAAACTACCAAAGGTATAAACCTAAAACTATGAAAAAAAAGTGTTTTTTTTGGATTTTTAAATTAATTGTAGTAATAAAAATATAAATTTAATAATTTGTAAATTAAAATTATTGAAAAATAAATAACAGGTGGGTATCTTTTCTTGAACCAAATTTTAAAGAGCTGGGTTCAAATATGACCTGCACAACGAAAATATATTTTTGAAACGGGTTTATCCCTTAAGTTCAGTATAACCAACTTTTTGACCAAGACTATATAACTGGGTAAGATAAGGCACTCATTGCATACAAAATAATAAAGTTTTAGACGCAAGTATCGATCCAAATATTGAATATTATTTTAAAATAAATGCTTCGTTTTTGTTTTAAATCTTTATATATAAAAACATACATAGATATAGTCACTCCTTTTTCCCGTAAGGGTAGGCAGGAACTACTTTATTTTACCTGCTACGTTTCTTCCACACATCCTTTGCTTTCTCTACTTTCATCAGTGCTCTTATACATGCTCGTTTGTTGCTGGCACTCTTGACCTGGCCTTTCTTTAAAATAATGTTAGTCTGATCGAGATACGTTCACCGAGGTCTACCTCTACCGACTTGTCCATTTACACTCGCCCTATTAATTTGTTTCCTTTATTCCTTTATCCATCTTTGTAACTGCATTTTCTCTTACACCACAATGTTCTCATATCTCACTATTTTTACTTTAAAAACCGAGTCATTTCGGCTTTACTTCTCAGACTACTTATCTCCGAAATAATAATCTTCTTCTGCCAAAATAATATTCACTACCATACATAAGTGTAGGAACCAACACACCCCTATGCACAGCCAGACGTGCCTTTTTAACACTTTCTAGCTGCACATAAAGCTATACAGTGCCCCATTTATTTGTTTTTCTGCCACACTCTTTGCTCAATGTCACTGTCATACTTTCCATCTCCCGTAAACTTTAAACCCAAGTTTATTTACTTGTTCCACTCTTAATCTCCCTTAATCACAACTTTACAGTTTGTCATGTTTTCTTCACTTTTAAAACCCATTACTTTCGTTTCGCTTATATTTATTTTTATTCCTTTGATTTTTAGGGCATCATTTATAACATTAACCATCGCTTGTAACTCCTCTTCAGATGACGCTAATATGACTTGATCATCGGCGTAATAAAGGCATTTGACGATCAAATTATTTAATTTTAATCCATACGCACTCTTTTTCTAATCTTTTAAACAATTGTCGAAGTATAAGTTAAACAGCCAAGGCAAAGCCACACATCCCTGTCTCACAGTGATCGTATTAAACCGTTCACCCCATACATAGACAATGTCGACTTCAATTCACTTCTCACCACTCTGTCATAGGCCTTTTTCATGTCTATAAAAATCCAAGAATTTTTCGACTTTATCACGGAATGAAAAGACAAATACAAAATTTTAAAATCTGACTCTTCTTATTTAAAAAACAAAAAAACTACAAATTCTACAACGCAGCAACTAACAGCTATTTACTAAAATAATAATATGGTTTTAAAAATTTTCTTGAAAATTTTTACTGGAGCGATATAACATGTGACTACTCTTGACAGACAACTTAATATTTTTTTTATAAAAACATTAATATGTAATTAATACTGCACAGTAATACTACAATTAAACGATTACAATAATAAATAAACTAAAATACAATTTAAACACGTTAAATTTTCCACGAAATCAAAGGATACAGAAGCAACGGTTACGTCATAGTTTTTATTTCTTCGTCTATATGTCTGCCAAAAAGTGACCCCAAACTGACAGCCCATTATTATAAGGTTATTTATTATTGAATGATATTAATTTACAAATTATGAAATTTTAATTTTAGCAACTAAAATTAATTTAAAGCTACAAAGAAACCACTGTTATTTTATAGTTTTTAGTATTCACTTCTGTCGGCAAATTCTTTTTATTTAAATAAAACTTTTATAAGTGCAAAAAAACTATATTAATTAATTATCTTTAATTTGTAAAGTGCGTTTCGCTTGGTAAAATGATGACCATGTACACATGTACTCCATAGATGGCGCTGCGAGTAATGTCAGCTATTTAGCTTGAAAAACAGTTTTGGAGTTGACAGAATTTAATATTATGATTTGATAATATTGTAAAAAAAATTAACCATTTAAATAAAGTACTTTATTTACTCCTGCATTATAACATGCGAATTAAATAACTGTCACCGATTTATTAATGAGGTCCATTTTGACGCGAATTTTCATTATGTTACAAATTTTGGTCAATAAAAACACGTATTTTTCATTATGGAAAAACATTTTGGACTATAGAAACATGCACTCGGGACTAATTAAGTAGGTAGGATGTTTCCACATATTTGACATTCAATTTCTATCGACATTCACTAACAACGCGTCAAAGTATTAAAGTTAAGTAGTAATAAAGAATTATCTTGTACACCACCACAAATTTCTCAAAAGGCAAAAACTGTGAAAATTTAGAACCAGCTATGTCAAAAAAATGTAATGACAAATAATATTATACACAATTCATGGATTGGAGAATTTCATCTTTTTCGGAAAATGTATTTTTAGTTTATTTTGAAGCCATTATAAGCGCGCTTGCTCTCTACTTACTTGCTTATTAACCTAAAAAACAGACCTGTTTAAATTCATAAAGTCATCTTTTAGTGAAAACTGCTATTTCATCAAGTGACCCACAAAAATATTTTATCTAATATACCATTATTTCCGGTTTGAATTGACAATGTCGCAATTCTAATTTCGAGTTTAAAATGTTGTCATTAATTAAACAAGGTAATTGTTTATGTCTATTAAACAATGATAAATTTCTTCCAAATTATCGACGTTTATTCCGTTAAATAATTGCAAAAAAATGTGTAAAATGGGTAAATAACAATGTGTAAATTGTGCTGCAAAAAGTACGAGTTTTTCAAGTGTTTAATTGAGGAAAAAACTTGTTATACAAAATAGTGGCCACCATAATACCAAATACTTACCACACATTTTTAAAGAAAAAAAGTATTTTCCAGTCGTTTCCACGCTAAAATTTATAAGTTTAGTATTTTTATCGTGTTTTTTATTGATTTTTTAAAATTTTATAACAACTTCTTTGACTACTGGATTCTTTAGTTTTACCAAACCATCAAAATGACATTTAAAAATACGCAAAGCGATTTTTTAAAGTGGAAATCTGAAGCAAACATTTGAAAGAAGTCCACAACATTCCAACCAAAGGAGCTTAGTAAATTTATATATGAAGCTCCAGATGACGATAACCTAATGACAAAGGTAAGCAAATTTGTATTTCCCAATTCTTTAGAGAAAGTTCTTGGTTTATTTCTGCTAATCACAAATAATTATAAGAAGAAGAAGAAGAACGACGTCCTATCCTGAATACGAACAAGTTCGTAGCTCAGTTGGTAGCACGTGCGGAAATTTAACGAGCCAAATGAGTGGCTGCCGTTCAAATAAATAGAAATGTGATGCTCATTCCTAGAAGAACTGGCATCAACATTGTGACAGTTTGGGGGGCAAACTTCTAGAAAATAGGACACAACTTTAAGGCGTCGTAAACAAATTCAAAATGGAGATGGATAAAATGAGAGAGGAAATTAAGAGGTTAAAAAAACCAATGGACACAGCACGCACCTCGGAGATCATTAACGGAATGGCTGACATGAAAATTAATTCAGATGGAGCCAAGACATGTACATTGGATGGAAAAGTGAGTACTGAACCTGGAAAACTCTCTATGAAGCCACCTTAGTTCGACCGGAAGACTTCGAGGGTTAATTATCGCAGACAATTTAAGGCGGCGGCTAGAGCAAATGGGTGGAATGCAGCGGAAAAGACAGTAGCAATAACTCTGGCATTACGAGGAGACGCGACAGATATTTTACAATCCCTAACCGCCCAAGAACAGGAGGACTATGAACAGCTTGTAAAACATTTAGAACTGCGGTATGGTCAGGCCCACCTAGAATAATTGTACCACTTACATTTGAAGAACCGCTTACAGAAAGCAAGCGAGTCTCTACAAGAATTTAAAGCGTATATAGCTCGCTAGGTTCATCTCGCATATCCAGCAACACCGGAAACCGTAATGAAGTGATTGGCGGTTCAAGCATTCCTGGATGGACTTTACGACCAAAAAATGAGGCAGGCGTTGACATTAGTTAGCCCAGCTCAGCTTAAGGATGCCTCAGCACGTGCCCTTGAGTTCAAAGCTGCGAAACTATCATGCAAGGGCCAGAGCCGAGTCCAAACCATAAAACAGGACCTGCAGGAACCCACAACTGTTAAAGCCATGCTGAGGAAGGTCATGAAAGAAATGATGCCTGAAAGAAACCAAGTGCATTGCTGGAATTGTAAAAAATTAGGACATGTGCGAAGACAAGCAAGCCCTAGTCAATAACGCATATGTCGCTACACTGGAACGACTAAATAAAGGTGTCTACGTAGATGGCTACGTAGATGCTCGTTGTTGATGACAACAACGAGCACTGCGCCATGCTGCTAGAAACCGGAGCGACTAGGACGATCCTTGGGCCTGCCTCCGCCAAATCACCAGCAGAAATAAAACCTTTAATTTGGAAATTACGGACAGTAACAGGAGAGCCAGCCACCGTAAACGAAAAACCACTGGTTAAACTAATTTTGAGCAGCACGAAAGTGAAACACCAGGCACTGGTAGCGGACATCGAGAATAAGGTGATTATTAGAATGGACATAATTAATTCCAGAGGATTCGAGCTAAATTTTAAAGATGGCGTTCTACGTGTTAACGGAGAAGAATTGGTACTTCATGGGAAAAGCAAGGAAGTAATTCGTGTTCTGCTGGCGGAAGACATGAGCGTACCCGAAAGGTCTGAAATAATTATGGAGGGCCGCCTAAAAAATGAGGTGGACGGCGACAATGTGATAATATTTAAGCCCAACTTCCATAATAAAAATACAGGAAGAGAAGTTGCACTGGGGAAGACCTTGTTGCGCGTCGATAAAGTGGTGCCTGTGAGAGTCATAAATGTAAATTTTTACCAAGTAACTCTGAAGAAAGCAACGGTCTTGGGGCATTGTTCGACGATTTTCTCAGTGGTACGGAGAATACGCAGTACCATAAGCCCAGCAAATAAGCCCGTATAAGATTTAGAAAACTTGATTGCTATCTTCTCCAACGACCTTAAACCGGCTTAACAACCCAAACGAAGAGACTTAATACCAAGACATATTCTACGAGGAAAATGAGGCAGAACGATCGACCTTTCAGACAGTCGGCTAGAAGACTACTACTCGCCAAGAGAGAAAAGTCCGACAAAATAGTCAGCAATATGGAGAGAGAAGAAGTCATTAAACCATCCAACAGTCCATGGTCTTCTTCGTTCGTGTTGGTGAAAAAAAAAAAGATGGATCGACACGCTTCTGCGTAGACTATCGCCAACTGAACAACCTGACGAAGAAGGACAGCTACCCGCTGCCAAGAATTGACGACATCTTAGACACGCTGGTTGGTTCCACAATCTTCTTAACCCTGGATTTGAAGAGCAGATATTGGCAGGTAGAAATGGCTCTGGAAGATCGGGAGAAAACGGCATTCACCATAGGCTCAGGATTGTGGCATTTCATCGTTATGCCTTTCGGACTTTGCAATGCTCCAGCGATGTTCGAGAGATTAATGGAGACAATGTTGAAAGGACTCTCGTGGAAGACGTGCCTGGTATACGTTGACAACATAATAGTGGTTGGCAAGACATTCGAATACCATGTGAAAAATCCGGAGGAGGTATTTTTGCGACTGAGAAGTTCAGGATTGAAGCTAAGTTCAAAAAAATATCATCTTTTCCAGAAGGAGGTTTGATATCTTGGTTACGTTGTCTCCGGGGAAGAATGTGGCTGTGGACGAAGAGAAGATCAAGGCAGTTCAGGCCCATTCCAAAGGACGTATACCAACTTCGAAGTTTTCTTGGATTACGTACCTACTATCGCCGATAGGTGATGGGGTTTGCTAACATCGCTAAACCACTCACCAGACTCACAAAAGAACGAACACCGTTTCAATGGTCTGAAGAATGCCAAGGTTTCTTCGAGAGGCTGAAATCAGCTTTAGTCAGCGCAACTATTTTGAGCTACACCCTACCAAACGAAAAGTTTGTTTTGGACACGGACGCCAGCAATGTGGGGCTTGGAGCTGTCTTATCGCAGATCCAAAAAAGCAAGAGAAGGTCATCAGCTACTTCAGCAAGACCTTAAGCAAACCAGAACGCATTTACTGTCTCACCAGGCGTGAATTGTTAGCTGTTGTTAAGGGACACTTTTATAAATATCTGTATGGACAAATATTCCTGTTAAAAACGGATCACGCAGCCCTTAAATGGCTTTTACAGTTCAAAAATCCGGAGGGTCAAATAGCACGCTGGATTGAGAGACTCCAAGAGTTCGACTTCGAGATTGAACATCTAGCAGGGATCAGTCACAAGAATGTGGATGCTCTGTCTAGAAGACCATGCCAGGAAAACTGCTCACATTGCCAACGAGCCGAGGAAAAGGAAGCGATTTTTCGCAGAACGACCGCAATAGACGACTTCTGGCAGCCCACCGAGATACAGAAAGACCAAGAAGAAAATCCAGATCTCGGACTAATCATCGGCTGGAAGAAAAAAAACCGTAGATCGACGTGGCAGAAGGTTGAAAAGTACTCACCGGCTGTTAAATTCTACTGGGCACAGTGGAATTCTCTCACCATAAAAGATGGGGTTCTGAAACGGGTGTAAAAGTCCATGGATGGAGAAGAATGAAGTCAGACCGTGATCGCTAAGAATAGAAGATAGAAAGTGCTTCGAGATATCCACAATGGGTTCTCTGGAGGACTTTTAGGATTGACAAAGACCCTAAAGAAAGTGAGACAGTGGTTTTACTGGGCAAACTCCCAATCGGATGTGAAGGACTGGTGCAGAAAGTACACATGCGCAGCTAGCAATGGACCCAAAACACGAGCTATGGCCCCGATGCGCCAGTACAACGTTGGTAGCCCATTTGACAGAATCGCTATAGATGTCGCTGGTCCGTTCCCGGATTTTCACTTTTTCTGCGACATTCAAACACTGAGAGTAATCAACTTAAGATGGTAGATTATTTATGTATTTATTAATAATAATATTAAATGAGTTTTTTCTTACTCCTGAAATTACTCGTACCGGATAGGAGAGGTGTTCTTAATTTTGATATATTAGGTTTTTCATTAACGATATAAAAATTGGTGTTTTACGCTATCAAAAGCTTTTAAGAATTCTGCATAAACAGAATCAATTTGATTTCTAGCTTTCAAAGCTCTTACAATATAATTCTTATACAATAGCAAATTAGTCACAGTTGACTTTTCTACTATAAACCCATCCTGTTCATTGCCATTTAAGTTTTTGCAGAGCCTTGTTAAAAGGTTTAAATTATTTTGAAATTGTAAACAATTTTATTATCAAACGATAGTTTAATAATTAGTTTTCTTTCATTTATTTAAAATCTTCTTTTGATTTATAAACAGTTAAATATTATAGTCAAAGGTATAGTTAAAGTACAGATGCATTCTTTGAAAAAAAAAGCAGTGATGCTATCTGGAACAACATAAATTAAACTTTTGGTATATTTACACAACTATTATTAACATTATGGTTTTAGTAGTTTCACTCTTTTTGAAAATAATTTTTTATTTCACTGTAAACAAAACGAATAGTATCCAAATATTAAAACGTTTTGAATTAATTTGACGTTAGTGTTTTTAATGTTTGTGTCAGATTACAACAGCCATAAAAGTAGTTTCAGTTCCAGACATATAAATATTAAATATTTTATCAGCAATAGCGCAAGTCCTCCAAGGTTGTAGCAGTGTGTGTGACTAAGGAAAAGATTGATTAAAACCATTTTAGCTGTTTAAGCTTTAATCAAACATTTTATTGGGTCGAAGTAATACATTAATTTATTTTAACAAATCGGTGAAGGTCGACTTAAACGAACGAGAAGAAAGGCAAGGTCAAGAGTACCAGCAACCGACGAGCATGTATGAAAGCGCTTATTAATGCAGAAAAAGCAAAAGACGTGAGTAAGAACCATAACAAGTGAAAACAAGTGGTCTCTTCTACCCCTACGAAAAAAATGCGTGACTATATGTATGTAAGTTTGTCCAGCATCAATTAATCCTCTAAAAAGCATACTATATTTAGTAATTAATTTAAGATTTGAAATTAAAAGAAAACGATTTAAAAAATTTTTAAATTAATTTGTAAACACAAAATCGACTTACCTTAAAATAGACTCTTGTAAATTCTGAGGTTCAGATGTATAACTTGATATATATTTTACTTTAAATCTCTTCAATTGCAATTGAGTTAAAGTCGAGATTAAAATTTAATGCTTGTCCAAAATGACGAAATATCTTATTGTTAAAAGTTTACTGTTTTGCGAGAAAAATGAAAGTTTGTAATTCACTTTTAACATTAACAATTGGAAGCTAACTGCCTGAAACAAAATATATAACCGACTGACAAACTGTCTTGAACATGTGAATTGAAACAAATTGGAAAAACAAAATAAAACATATAGTGTCTTAGGCCACATACTACAAACCCTAAAAACATGAAAAATAGAACGTTCAAAGTGAAAGTTAACGGATGCATTTCTCACAGCAGTCTTCAAGAAAACGGTTTAGCACAGGGATCATCAGTTCAACTTTATTTCTCCTTTCAGTCAAGAGTATTCTGCAAGACTTACAAGCTCCCATTAAAGAACTCCTAAACCTTTTTATAAAAGATATATACCAATTTTTTACTTTCCGAACCATAACCCGTTCCCAATTCAGTAGAACCATGGACAATAAAAATATCACAGTGCATAACTTACTTAAGCAATTTTAATAAGCACAATACAAATCCTCACTTTCTAAAAGCAAAATTTAATGATCTGCTATCCAAATACCCAAATCACGACAACATCTATACAGATGAATTCAAAATCCTGGAAAGCGTAGGTGCTGCATTAGTATCCTCCTTTAAAAATTTATATATAAACTCCCAATTGACTATACGATTCTATCCGCCAAACTATATGCAATATTTTAAGCTCTCAAATATATTAATACCACTAATTCATACAATAAATGCATATTCCTTACAGACTCATTTAACTCCTTATATTCAATTTAAAATTTATATCTTAAACATCCAATAGTAAATAAAACAAAACATCAAAAACGAACTATATTTAGCAAAAGAAAAGAGAAAAACAGTAATATTCATCTGGATCGCTTTACATATAGGAATTCAAGGCAATAAAAATGCAATTAGTGACAATAGTGCTCATCTCAGTAACAATAAGTACGAATATAAAAAGGTTTTTTTTAAACAAAATAAAGTTTTTTTACAACTGCTTAGCAAAGTAGCCTTTGACGCTTTTAAATTTTAACGCAAAGTTGACGTTTTCCGACAAACGTCATTTTGTGACAGCTTTGCCGCTCTAGCTCGGAAATATTTTAAAAACGCTTGCATCTCTTACTCATTCTTTTATTATAAAAAATAGTGATAGTGAATTAACGAACACACCTCCTGATGTAGCAGAAAGTGCAAAAAAATGTAACTTTAAATCTCCTACCAGAGAAAGCAAAATGTGTATTTTAATACAATAGATTCATAACCTGGTGTCAATCGAAGAAGATCAATAAGTATTCAGAAAATGTGTTACTGGCTTATTTTGGAGAAAAATCAATGCTTCGAAGTCATCAACTCTTTGGTCCATATATTCAATGATACGAATATGCTTGAATGTTAAAAATAACATCGAAATCAATAAGTATCTTAAACTCATCGCATTTTTTAAAAAACAATCCGTTGGATACAAAGCGATAAATCCAAAACATTTATCACTGAAGATATTCACAAATTTCTACGAAAAGCTACCGATGAAGAATATCTACTGAAAAAAGTAAATTTTATTTATTTATTTTAAGAGTAAGGTATAACCTTACACTCTCTGTAGTTTAATAAGCAGTTAGAAAAGTTTTTTAGTTGAATAATACTCTTAATAACTCTTAATTACTTGAGCAGTCATATTAGCCTAGGGATCTGAAGCGCAGGCATTTCAAACTGTTCGCTTGGGTTCAATGCCGGCCGGGGCCATTTTTTTTTAATTTACGAGTTATTTTCCCTTCTATTTCGTTAGAAATATACATTATTGGATTGATAGCAATTTGGATAGCTTATACATTTTGGATATCTATTGACTGTTAATTTTTTTATAAGTTATTCTAATTATGGGTATTGCTGGTGCCAGCAGACGCGATGAATTGGTGAAAATGGAGATCGGTGACATAGAAGATAAAGATACTATTTAAATAGTTCGAATTCTAGATTCGAAAACGAGAATTAGCCGTGTTTTTACTATTGTTAGTCATAATGAAAAAAATTCAGTTGACTATTTATCAATTTGTAAAAAATACATTGCAATCAGACAACTTTGTCAAAATAACAATAATACTCCCCAACGCCTATTTTTACTTTATCAAAAAGGTAGATGTAGAAAACAAGTTGTGGGTATGAATACAATCGGGAAAATTCCCAGTGAAATTGCTAAATATTTGGAATTACCTGAGCATACTTTATATACAGGACACTGTTTACGACGAACATCTGCTACTTTATTGGTGAATGGTGGAGGAGATCTAATATAACTAAAAAATATGGTGGATGAAAAAGTAGTAATGTCGCAGAAGGTTATATAGACGAATCAATCAAAAATAAGATTAAAACTTCCAAAAAGATATTTTTAAAACCGCAATTATCCACATCTCGTTCTACAGATTTCCAATTTTCGGAAGAATTTATGTTGAAGAAATATCTTGATGGATCATCAGGTTCGGGAATAAATATCAAAGATTGTCATAATTGCACATTCAATTTTAATATAGTGAATGATAAACTGAAGTAATTATTTTCAAGAATATTATTAAATGTTTTAATTAAAATACAAGTAATATTATGTAGGTACTTACTTATTTTGAATAAAGTATTTAGTGTTTTTTTTCTGTCTAAAAACTACATTTGTAAAAAAATCTTGTGCGTAATGGTTGTGTTATCGAGAAAACCACCAGTGTCAGGTCAAAACATCAAACCCTAATGAAACAGGAACCGATTACTATTTGTGAATCCTGCAATATAGTTCTCTCCTTTAAACATGGGTATATTGTTAAACTTTACTAAATACACAATACCAAGGAAAAGGTATAATTTACCTAATACACTGTCCAGTATAAACAATGTCTGTAACGTGTTACTGTTTTTAAAATCCATAAACGTTTACAGTTTAGTATAGGGTTACTGTTATACTTTTGTTATTATCGTAATGTGTTGCTTATAAACTTTTATGGGTCATGCATTTTTCTTTCTTTAAATAAAAAAAAAGTGTCCTAAGCGAAGATTCAAATGCTAGTTTTGATGCGAATCGGAATGCGCATATATGTTAGCGACGATACAAAAAAAATACCCATACACAGAATTCTAAAGCCTTGCAGTGAAGGCAGAATCCAGCACAAGGTAGTGAATGTTCGTTTCTAACACATTTTTTAATTACAATCAATGATTGACTCAAGCGTCAAACGGATTCCCGGACTGTCAATTATGCTTGATTCAATTGATTGTTATGACCTTTTGATCAAAATGATTGACCGGGTAGGGCCTTCTTAAGAAATGGTATTTTTACTGTTGGACACTAATTTTTGGAACTACACTTTTATAAAAAAATAAAACTAATTTTCATTTATTTAAATAAGCTTTTTGGGTTTAAATTATTTTCCAATTATTTTGTTTTGTTGTGCCCATTATTAGATGGTTTATCACGTATTGTAATTAAATTTTTTTTGGTAATAGTTTTGAAATGGCTGTTTTTATTATTTTCATGAAATATTAATTTATCATTTTTACTGCCATGAATGTTGTTATTGTTGCAAAAATAAAATATGACTCCTGATATTAAACAATAAATGAAACCATGAAAACTATTTATTTTAAAACTACCTACCTGTTTGACGTAGAATTTCATGACACTTGAAAATGATATATGTTTTTAAATGAAATATTGTTATTTTAAAGTGGTTGGAAAATTTTATTGCATATTAAATTTTAATTCGGTATTTTAATCAAATTTTCTTCGGATTTAGCAAAATATAATTAAAAAGGTTATTTAAAATATTTGTTTATAAAATGAGACACAAACGAGTATGTCACATGCGCAAAGTATCGTCATAGTCGAAGTCATTTGGAAGCTTTAGATTATTGACGTAGCGCAAAGTAGGGTTACAATCAAATTAAACTAACGCCGAAGTCTTAAAAAACTACAAATTAACACTTTTAAACACACAAACGTCAACCTCGCCTGCCCTAGTGGAGACTATGTCATCCAGTACACCCTGCTAGAGAACTAAAGAGGTTCTGGCGACCAAGTCACAGCGGTATAACCGTTTAACCTAGAACTGAAGGAAATGTCTTTCTAACTTTGACTCCCTATCGACCCGCATTGGCCAGCGTAATAGGAAACGACTAAAAACCTTCAACTAAAATGAAAAGTAAGAATTATAAATGGAATCACTGTGTTGGACCAGGCTGCCAAGGAAAACGAAAGCTATATATAAAACGAAAGCTATATATTGCCACATACAATACAAGAACCCTTTCGTTCCAGAAAATAATATTAGAATTAAAGAAAGAACCTAAAAAAGTACACTGGGATGTAGCTACTAAGATAAGCGAAATTCGAAAAAAAAGAAGAACAACAATTCCTGCTAAAATCAGAAAATATGTATTACCACAGATGTAACGAAAATAGTTCTGTGGGAGGAGTAGGACTGCTAATTCATAAACGACATGTGCAAAATTTAATACAAATTAGCAGTGTAAGTCCCAGGGTATGCTATGTAATAATAAAACTTAACCAACGATACAATATCAAAATTATCCAGGCCTATGCACCCATATCCCAACACTCAGACGAAGATATCAAAAAATTTTATGATGATGTAGCTAAAGCAATGTCAACTTTCTCAGCTTATTTCACGGTACTGGCTAGAGACTTTAACGCCAAACTAGGCAAGAAACAACATTAAGAAGAAACATCACTAGAATGTTATGGGATAGAAGAAAGAAATAAACGGGGAAACGCACTGCTTTAGTCTTTTCTCCATCACCAACTGGCGGCTATAAATACTTTTTTCAAAAAAGCAGAACATTGAAAGTGGACATGAATTAGTCCGGAAACTAGAACAAAAAAATGAAATAGACTATATTATCACAGACAAAAAACAAATAATTACGGATGTTACCGTAATAAAAAAATTATCAGTGAGGAGTGACCATAAAATGGTAAGAGCAAAAATACTACTAAATCTGAATCTAAATGTGAATGGGAACAACAGTGAAAAGTGGACAAATATAGATGATGTTAAAAAATACTAAAAAACGAGAAACGAAAATCTGAAAGAAATCTAGAGGACCTAAATGAAAACATTATGGAGTCAATCAACGTCGCTTACAAGAAACACTGCTTAAAAAAAAACAGAGAAAAAAAACTTTCTATAAACAATAAAAATTTGATGAAACAAAGAAAAAAACTACTAGGAAAACTCCCAAAACATAAAGATGAGCTAAGACAATTAAATAAAGATATAACAAAAGCCTAAGGACTAACATCGGAAACAACAACAATAAATGGGTAACTAGTTATAGAAGAAAATAAAAGCATAAGGGTAGTACTTAACAAACTTAGTAAGGAAAAAGCTGAAATAACTAAAATAAAAAATGAAATAACAAGCGACAGAGAACAAATATTAGAGATTGTTGTTGACTTTTACTCCAAACTATATAGAAACCAGAGTCAAGCAGAAGCATCAGAAAATATATCCCGCATACTAAACCAAGGATTGGAAGAGATGCCAATGATAACTGAAGAAAAGGTCCTAAAGTCGTTGTTAGAAATGAAGAAAAACAAAGCCCCTGGCGAAGACGGTGTTGTTGTAGAAGCCATCAAACTAGGAGGAAATAAGTTACTCAAAGCAATAACCCTACTCTTCAATAAATGCATAGATAAAGGAACAACCCCAAAAATATGGAATAATGCTTCTATTGTATTTATTCAAAAGAAAGGCAGCATTCCAGACTTACAGAACTATAGACCAATAAGCCTGTTGACGCACACTTACAAATTATTTACCAATCATTGCGGCACGGCTTACTTATAAACTTGACCTGTACCAGCAAAGAGAACAAGCAGGTTTCAGAGCCGGATATGGAACGAATGACCATCTCCAGGTAATAAAATCACTACTAGAAAAAAGCCCTTAGTACTTGCATTTCTTGACTATAAAAAGGCATTCGACTCCATAAATCACCATGAATTGTTTAAAACTCTCGCAAACTGTCGTATAGACCATCGCTACGTTTTACGACACATATATAAGCAGGCAACAGCAAAAGTAAAAATACATATGGAAACGGATCGGTTCAGGATCGAATAGGGAGTCTGACAAGGCGCTACAATTTTTTCCAAACTCTACACAACTCTGAAGGAATATATGTTTAAAAATATCAAATAAGACAATAAGGGCATAAACGTAAATGGAGAAAATCTGAACCACCTATGTTTTGCCAACGATATTGTGCTGATCTCAGACTGACTTGACGAGGCAAACGAAATGGTCTCAGAACTGTCCGCAGCTTCCCAAAAAGTTGGCTTAAAAATCAACATTGCCGAGACCCAATTTATAACAAACTTAGTTTTTAGCTGTAACCTAATGCTTAAAAGAAAATAAATTTAATACGCAACATCTTACAAATATCTAAAACACGAGATTCAAATGGGAAAAAACAATCAGACCTGCGAACCAACCAAAAGGATAGGACTGACTTGGGCTGCTTTTGGCAGGCTGAGACATGTATTTAGATCAGATATACCAATGTGTATTAAACGAAAGGTGTTTTACCAGTGCGTCCTCCCGGTATTGATATTTGGCCCAAAACACTAACATTGATACAAAAAACTACCAATAAAATAAGAATAACTCAACGAGCTATGGAGAGGTCTATGTTGGGAGTGACACTGCGAGATAGAATCCGGAATGAAAAACTACGTAGAATAACAAAAATTACGGATGCAAGTAAAAGAATCACACACTTAAAATGAAAAATATTTTTAAATATCTACATAACTGCAATTATCGTGCTATAATATGTACATGATGCTGAAAAAAATTATCCATCTGGTGTAATGTTTTTATAATAAAATTACCATTTTTTATACTAAAAAATTTCGAAATTGTTACTATTGATACCATCCTTCCCGATTTTACGATGTGAAAAATGTGGAGAAAATTTATCAAAAAGCGTCTTGCGGATAATGCCAAGCAACAAGAAAATTATGAAAACAAGCATTTAAAACCTCAAAAAAAAAAACATTAAACATTGACGATTATGTATAACTATCTAGAGAAATTCTAAAACCTAACAAATTTAAGTCTGGATGGATTGGACCCTATAAAGTAAAAAACATTTTATCTCCCAATCGATACGAATTAAGGAGGATTGGAGATGTTGCGGAGTCTACCAGAATTACTTCCGCAGCGACTGTGGAATAAAAAATGAAATACTGAGGATTGTGCTAATATCCTTGATTTTTTTATCATTGCAGAGAAAGACCGTAAAGTAATATTTTTGTTTTAATCGACCGCCTTGTTAGCAATAGTTTGAATTTTATAATTCTTAGTTATTGCTTTTTACTATTTAAGTAATTTTGAATGGGTACCAATGCTTGGGCACTTGTGTTGCCTTCTGACGGATATCATACCCGGTTTAAGTAATTTGAGTAGTGTCGATGGCCTGCGCAATTTTGTTGCTTTCTGGCAGAAATAACTCTTAGTTAGCGCTTGGGCACTTGTGTTGCCTTCTGGCGGCTATAATACGAGGGGTGTTTATGCTTGAGCATTTGTGTTTTGCCTTCTGGTATATTTTGCACCATCTTACTTTTTTTTGTACACTAATGTTTACTAATGATACATTGTGGAAAATATAATGTTATCAATGCGTGTCTTTTTTATATTTAGAGTTTGGACGTCCTGTAGACGTGGTTTCCGACACACCCAGTCAGAGTCAAGATGAAACTGATCGAAATGGGTTGAGAACATCCCACCGCCAGGTTGGCGCGATGCAACGCCACTAAGGGCCCCAATTATGCTTAAAAACATCGATGAATTCATGTCCAGGCGGTGATTCATTAAAAACCCTACAAAAACTCTCGGCGATAAAATATGTGTAGTAAAATGACTGTGTGCCTTGTATTAATTGGTCGTTGTTTTCAAGTTATGAATTTTATATTAAAGCTAACAGTCTTTTTTTATGGAAAAATAATGATCAAATAGATGGCACTTTTGTCTTACAAAAACATTATGCGTGTTATGCTTGGTTAAAAGTATAAACAATTACTAAGAGGCCTTTTTAAGGAACACATCATTATTACAGTGTGTGCATTATATGTTTCTGAATGAATGTTTAATATTTTTCTTTAATTACAAAGAGTTCTTTGAGGATTGTAACCTCGAATCTAATCAGAAATTTTTTTTCTATATCCAAAAAAATTCTTTATCAATAATAGAAAAAAACACGAAATACATGTGTGTAAAACTTTCAAACGTCGAACCGTACGACATGTCAGTTTTTCATAAATATAAAATCCATGCCGTACAAAATATCCCTAATTTATTCCAGTAGTTTTAATTCTTTCTGTCGAGTTTTTTTATCTTGTATTTTTTGCATAACGTACATTTTAATTTAAATAAATAAATATTTTATTTTATTTTATTTAAATTACTTGTAACAAACATTTTTAACAAATATGTTAAAATAGGCAGCAAGCTTTATTTGATTCTAAAATAATAAGTTTTTATTATGTTTATGTATTCAATTTTTTATTTAATATTGATAATGATACAATTTGTTTTGTGTTACCTTATAATTTAAAAATATTTAATTTTTGCTTTAAAAGCTATATATTTCCAGAGCGTGGGAGCAGTGCAACATGATGCAAGACTACTTAGAAATTCTGGATGGCTGGGGACCGACAGCGACAACTCTTGCTCATCTGTGTAGTGGAGAAACTATTCCTGAAATTATAAGCAGCGGTCCTGAGCTGTTAATAAAATTTCAAACTTCTCCATATGGAAACCCTTTTCATCCTCTACCGATATCATATCTACCTGGATTTGAGCTGGAAATAGAGGTACATATAATGGCGTTCTTAAAAAAATGCTTGATTAAATTTATACAGTATTTTATGGTAGGTATCAATGATAATTATTGTTTCATTTTTATTTGTTTACAAATACTCAGAGGCTTTTTAAATAAAACTTTTTAACCAAAAAACATACTAAGTGGGCAACAAAGAATAAAAACCATCCATTTTTTACCAATGCATTTTCACAAACCTTTAAAAAATAAAAACTATAAAATCTCATTTAAACTCTTTTATTACCAAAATAAATTTTTAAAAATAATCCAGATTTTATTTTTTTAAATCTGTAGCATAAACTTTATATAAAGTAAAAAATGTTTTTTTTTAATTTTTAAATCTTTTACAATGTTCCACTACCGTTGCCTTTGCAAACTAGTTTTTTTTATAACTACTACCTTTTTTAAATTACCGTACATCTATGTTCTTACTACAATATTTCCAAGATAATTTTAATAGCTACATGAAACTCTCATCTCCTGAGATATAGGCAAACATCAAAGTGGTGTGCTTTTTCAGCAGACTTGTGGTGTTGCCAAGCAATTTGATCTTGCTGGTTTCCAACAAAATTAACATTGTGTTTTAAGCACTTTTAATATTAGAAATGAATTAATATTGTAAGGAACTACTTCTGGCTAAATCATTGGGAGTAGGATAAAACGTCAAAAAACACGACGGTTGCTGAATAACCCTGCTTAACGATAAACAAAGAGGTACGACGTTTATTAAATATACACAGATGCACTGATAATACTTATAAAAAGAAAAAATTAAACTTGTTTTCAACTATACAATTTAATTGTTTAAAAAAGCTGTTTTCACAATTTTTTTTAATTTCAGATTTTTTAATTTTTCAGAATAATTTTTTGGTTGATTTTTTTTAGAATGTTTAATGTTTACTTATGTTTAACATTTTAAAATGTTTTTTGTTTGTTGTCTGTGATGAAATTTCTATTTCTGTGGCATTTTCGGAATTCTTACATATTTATCTCACATTAATATTCCTTATTCCATTTTCCATTATATAGGATAAGCCTTCCCTTGGTCTTCGATGTGCAGTGATAATATAAAATGGTTAAAATTAAGATATTAAGGGTTAAGACGTAATGCATGTTTCTTCAACTTTTTTCTGAAATCATTCCTCACCCCTTTTTTAACTGAGTAATATTTATTTCACAAAATAAATGTAATTTTAGGCAACTCCATCGAATCTGATATTATAATATATTTGGTACCAGTAATATTTTTTAATTTTTTACTGGCAAAAAGTGCAACTTTTATAGTCTATTTGGTGTTAATAGAGAGTAATAAATTATTGTCATGAAACTGTGTTATAAGCGTACCATTTATATATTTTACATTAAGTAAATTGGTCTTTAAAAGTACTAATAAAATTTATTTTATTGTACAATTAAATTAGGAAACTGTACTATTTGGACAAAATATGGTTAAACGAAGGTTTTACAGTGGGAAAGGTCTAGGTCTTCTCACCAAGCCTTTTTAAATGGTCTATCTATCGGATAAGGAAAGCGACTAATTATTACCCATATACTATGTTTTAGAAAGACTTAAGACACGCCTGCTGCCCGAGATATCTGAAGAACAGGCTGGATTTGTTCCTGGTCGTGGCACCAGAGAGAAAATCCTCAACATCAGACAAATAATAGAAAAATGTCGAGAATTTAATGTCCCTACTTATGTGTGTTTCATAGACTACATCAAAGCCTTTTACTGTGTTAGATGGTAGGACATGTGAAGGTATCTCCTCGAAATGAGCACCCCAGGACACCTCGTTGAAATATTGAAATGTTTGTATCAGAACAACACGGTGAAAGTAAAAGTAAATGGGGAACTGACCGAATCATTCTGCTTCGGCAAGGGCGTAAGACAGGGATGTGTTGTAGTCCACTTCTGTTCAACATTTATGGCGAGTGTATTATTCGTAAAGCTACAGAAGGCTGGGAAGGAGGTATTTCTGTGGGCGGAAAAACAATCAATAACCTAAGGTATGCTGACGATACTACTTTATATGCCAGCAACGAGCAAGAGCAAACAGAACTGTTACAGCGGGTCGAGATGGCTGGTCAGGAGGCAGGGTTAACTATTAACAGATCAAAGACAAAAATAATGATTATCGACCGGCCAAGAAACAACAGGCCAGAAACCAAGGAAATAAATGGTATAGCTGTGGTTAATCAATTCGTGTATCTGGGATCGCTTATAACGAATTCAGGGGGATTTACATCAAAAATCAAAAGGCAGTCAGCAGTTGCAATAGAGGCCATGGCAAGGCTTCTAAGATCTGGAAGAGTCATGACATAACCCTATCCACCAAGACTTGACTCGTTAAAACCCTAGTATTCTCAGTCTTCTCATATGCATCAGAGTGCTGGGCACTAAAGGAAACGGATAAACGCGCTATCGATGCTTTTAAAATGTGCTGTTGGCGAAAGATGTTACGCGTATCATGGACACAAAGAATAACGAACAAGTCGATTCTAAACCAATTAAAGATCAAAAAAAGACTGCGCACTATCGTCTCTGAGCGAATAACATCCTTTTTCGGACATATCGTCCGAAGAAACGGACTCACCGTCCAGGGGAAGGTACAAGGAACGAGAATCCGAGGTAGATCACCAATCAGATATGTGGACCACATTGTCAGGGAAACCGGAGTACCACTTAACGAATGTTTCAAAGCCGCGAAAGACAGGCGGATATGGAAAGATCTTACAGATCACAGATCATGATGACACGATACCCGAAACGGGTGACCGAATATAAAGAATGTGGCATAAAAGGCTTTTTAAGATGTGGTTTATTATTATTTAGGTCAGTTCCCACCAGTGACTACTCTGAAGATATAAATGCAAATGTTTTTAAGAAATAGTTTAAGCAAATTATAATGCTAATTTCAACGAACTTCGCAATTGTAGTGGAAGACTGAAAAATTTCCTGCAACTTCTTGGATAATGGCAAAAATAATAAAATGGCTTTTAAAAAAACAAATACGGTTTCATAACGATATGGTAATAAAAGAGTAACTGGTGGTTGTAGGTACCCACAAACATTGTTTTTTAAAATATTCTGTCGACGAAATGAAAAAAAAACGAAATATTATTTTACTGCAACTTTCTCCATACCATGGTAAAATTAACCCTTTAAAACAAATAAAGGCTTAAGTGAAAGGTTTTGAGGCTAGAAAAAATACCACATATAAAATGGCTGTCCCAAAGACACGCCTAGTCTGCCAATATAGACGCTTATGGAAGCTTACTTCTATTGTATTTTGGCCTTTAACAGGCAAAGCAAAGTCCAACTTGCAAGGTAAATGCTTATAGAAACTTTTAAAATTATTTTGACTATCCCGTAAGGGTTTTTCAGGTATAATTGGGTTTATTACTCTTAATATTAAACAGAGTATTATAATTATAAACCTCTCGAAATATTAGTTTATTAACTTTTTTTATACTTTTAATTTGAATACATTTTCTAATACATAAATACTCGTTAACCATTACAAAATATTTTCTATACGTAATTGGTAACCAATTGGGTTTAAATTGGCACTGCACAATGCACATCTGCTTACTTTAGAAATATAGACGGGATGTTTGACAGGTCTCTTTTTGTAATCTTCTTATTTACCCTTTAATTCGTCCAGTTTTGAACATAGGCCTCCCCTAGTATTTTCCAATCATTTTGTGCTTTCGTTTACAATGTGTTCCTCCTATCTTTTTGATGTCGTCTCCCCATCTTACATGGGGTCTTCCTCTTGTTCTTTTTTCCATCCATGGTCTCCATTGTGGTATAGTGGTATTCCATCTGTTGTCTTTTTGTATGGCGTTATGTCCTGCGAAGCTCCATTTTAGCCTAGCTATATGTTGTCCTGCGTCTTTAACTTTTGTTTTGTTTCTTATCCAGTTGTTTTGTTTTTTCTCTTTTAATTTTACTCCTAGCATTGACCTTTTCATAGCTCTTTGTTTTTTTACTATTTTATTCATATTTTCTTTAGTCAAGGTCCACGTTTTTTCCAGTTGTATTGTCATTGTTGCATTTTTGTAAATATAATGCATTAGCATTCTGTAACTGGAGTCTATTCTACAGTTGTTTAAAGCTTTTTCCTACCTGTTCTGTTGGTTGGTATGAATCCATTTTGTGTGTTAGTTGTTAATAATTCTCATAAAAAGTTTATAGGTTTATGACAGTAATAAGATGGGTCTGTAATTTTTTAGATCCTTTTTGTTGCCATTTTTAAATAACAAGACCGTAATACTTTGATTCCATTATTTGGATATTTCTCCTTTATGTAGGCACTGATTAAAAAGATTCCTTAGTGTTCCAATGAGTTCTTTTTTTCCCTCTTTTAGCATTACAGCAAGGATTCCATCTGGTCCTGGTGCCTTATTATTCTTTAGCTGTGGCATTGCGACCTCTATTTCCTAGTTTTCTATTTTCGGCATTGTTTCTGACTTTATATTCGTGATTTTTTTCTTGATATATTCTTATGTGTTAACGTCTGTTTTCTTCTTTGAGGTATACAGTTCTTTGTAAATCCTTTCTTTTTTTAATACCTCAATTTTATCTTCGACAGTTTTCTAGACACAATAATATTGCTAATTAAAAAAAGTACCATTTGATGCAATTTTTTGTACAGTAGGTTCTTTTTTTTGTATAATTATTAATCTTGTTTATTTTATTTCAGGTAGTCTATGTCAATAAGGAATCTCCTACGTATATTGAACACGGAAAAAAATGTGAGTTTGTAGTAACCTCGTTTGACAATCCATCAGGTTTTTTAAAGAATCCTCTCCATTCTTTACCACCCAACACCACCTGTCATTATTACTTTAGAGGACAATCCCGAGACATAATATGGATATCTTTTATAAAGTACCATGTGATCAACGAAAGACTTTCAGATTTTAATACAGGTGATTGTAATGTGGAATTACAAATATGGGATGGGGACATTAAAAGTCAAGGCACAGTTCCCTTAATTGGACAATTTTGTAAAGATGACAAACCACGGTTGTGCGACCATACTTTGCTGAAAAATTCCTCCAGAATAACCAGGCCATGTGGATTAACGGAAAGTTATGTAAGCACAAATTCAGATTTGACAATTTCGCATTCCATCAAATACGGAAGTGTATTGTATCCTGTAAATTTCGTACTAAGGTATGAATTTGTGGATTTGTCTCAGGAAGGTATGCAAATGTCTAAAAATCCATGTGATAGACTGTTTAGAGCGTCAAATGGCAGGTTCTATTCTCCAAAAATCACTTTTCTTTTTGGAAGAGGCGGAAAAGAAGATTTAACGTGTACATATCAATTTGAATCAAACGAACAACAAAGACTTAAAATTACTTTTAATAAAGCTCAATTTGGCTCAAAAACTTGCCATTCGTATTATGACCAGGACGCTAACAGATGGGAGTGTAAATCTCAAAAATCTGACGCAGGGGTTGCCTATATCCAGGTTTCGGAATTTCCTTGGAAAAATATTGAGTTATACAGAGACTGCATTTGCCACAATATATCAGAACCGTTTGTTGTTATAACAAAAACGTCTACTAAAGTTCTAATTAAATTCGTCATTAAAAAAATGAAAATAATCGAAGATTACAACAACTATTACTTTGACGCTACCTATGAATTTATACCAAACGATAATAATTGTTTAAATCCTTGGAACAATAGAAGACTGAGAGGTTCCAGCGGTGAAATAACAATCAGAAATGGTGAAAATAGTTTGGAAAAGTCAGAAGGTCTAATTTACAAAAACCAAAGCGTAAGATATTGTCTTCAGCAACCTTGGTTGATAGAACCAGAAGAAGACGGCAATTTTATTTACTTGAAAATCAAAGGTTCAAAAAAGAGAGACTCCAGACTTTGTCCTAGTAAAAATAGAATATTAGTTTATCCCGCCGGAATGTCGAAACATGTTCATGTAATTTGTCCTTATTTTGAAGAAAACAACGATGTAGTAGAAATGTTTTCGGAAGGATGGATTTTGTATAGTTACAAAATGACGCAAAATATTAATTCGAGAAGCTTCATTATAGAATTTTCTAGAAAAGAAAGTGGGAATTTTGCTGTAACATGGATGGAGGTCTCCAAAAATCCTGCGTTAACTTTGCCGACATCCATGTTAATGATAGCTCCACCAGAATGTCCCCATAGGTAAGTTAAATTTCTTTTTATTTAAATTATTTTTATTAGCACGTTAAATTTTTTTAGAATTTTGTTATGTTAAAAAATATGATAGGTCATGTTAAAAAATATATACCTGGGTAGCGGGTAGATACTCCTATACGATCCCGGTAAAGGATAGATCTATTTTAGGGTTAGCAATCCTGCCTATGCAAGATTTTAATCGCTCCAATATCTTTACTCATGGAGATTTTAAGTCACGACCCGTATCCTACCCAAACTCCCATTTCTTTATACCACATATCCCACACTAACTCGCAAACACGCATGACAAGCGTGGCCATTTATTGCCAAAACCCCTCTATGAGAAGTCAAGATTTAAAACAATAAAACCCCAGGCAAGTGGGACAAAATATTTAAAATCTTGCACTAAAGACCATTTAGTCAGTCCCACGGTTTCTGGGGGAGACAGAAAATTGACCTACAAAAACTTACAAAAATAAAAAAAATGAACATTTAAAATATTAACCTACAAAGTGCGAACGCTGGCCTCAACCGACAAACTCCTAGAAATAAAAGAAAAATTAAAATGTATAATCTAGGATATAATTGGTCTCTGTGAGGTTCAAAGAAGGGGAGAGCAGCTCCTTACCCCTAAATCGGGTCACATGCTATATCACAACGGGGACCCCGAAAGTTTAATCGATGGAACAGGTTTCCTTATACATAAAAAGCACACACAAAATATGGTGACCATCAAAAGAATATCAGACCGTGTAGCGTACGTGATACTTACTTTAAATAATCGATACAATATAAAAATTATGCAAGCTTATACACCAACAACAACTCATGAGGACGAAGAAGTCGAGGACATCAAAATAGCACTCACCGAAACTGGATGTTACTATATTTTCCTTACGGGCGACTTCAATGCCAAAGTGAGAACTCAGGTAAACGAATTGAAATCAGCAATAGGAAAATATTGCTTAGAAAATCAACACTAACTACATCTAATGAATAGTTTCTTTAAACAGAAATCACATAGACGATGGACTTGGAAGAGTCCTGATGGTGGAACTAAGAACAAGATAGATTTCTTCATAACAGGTCAGAAGGGAAATGTTACAGATGTTACTGTACTTAATAAATTTGGCATTAAAAGTGATCATTGATCAATAAGGGACACAGTTAAAGTAAACCTGAAAAATGAAAAAAAGAAAATGATTTAAAAAAAAAATAGCAAAGTAAAATTTAACGGAAAGCAAAACAAAATATATAAAATCCATAACCCTGGCTCTTAATTATCCCCACTCAATAACAAAATCACATACATACATACATACATATAGTCACGCCTTTTTTCTGTAGGTATAGGCAAAGACCACTTTCTTCTACTTGCTACAGTTCTAACACACATCTTTTGCTTCCTCTACACTCTTGACCTGGCCTTTCTTCAAAACAATGTTGATCTGATCGAGATATGTTCGCCGAGGTCGACCTCTACCGCTTTATACTCGCTTTATAAATTTTGTTTCGTCAATCGTCCTTTATCCATCCTTTTTATGTGTTCAAACTATCTAAGCATTCTTTTATCTATCTTTGTAATTACATCTTTTACACCACAGCGTTCTCTTATCTCACTATATTTACTTTATCCAACCGAGGCACTC
Source organism: Agelastica alni (assembly GCA_950111635.1). NCBI lineage: Eukaryota > Metazoa > Arthropoda > Insecta > Coleoptera > Chrysomelidae > Agelastica > Agelastica alni. Next base: position 15,228,340 of record OX467716.1, read on the forward strand.
CGGCTATATTTTTTAGACCAGTTATCTCCGCAGCATTAACCCTATTTTCATGCTTTTCCTGCCAAACCCAACATTCACTACTATACATAAGTGTAGGAACAAACACTCCTCTATGCACAGCCAGACGTGCCTTTTTTGACACTTTCTGGCTGTTCCTAAAGTTATAAAGTGCCCCATTCATGCCAACACCCTTCACTTAATGTCACTGTCATACGTTTCATCTCCCGTAAACTTTGAACCCAAGTACACAAATTCATTTACTATTTCCACTCTTTCTCCCTCGATCGAAACTTTACAGTTTGTCATGCTTTTTTCTCTTTTAAAAACCATTACTTTGGTTTTGCTTACATTTATTTTTATCCCTTTGATTTTCAGGGCATCATGCATAACATTAACCATCGCCCGCAACTCCTCTTTAGATGACGCTAATATGACTTGATCATCGGCGTATAAAAGGCATTTGACCATCAAATCATTAATTTTTAATCCATACGCACTCTCTTTCAAAGATTTTAAACAATCGTCTATTTATAAATTAAACAGCCTTGGCGAAGCCACACACTCGTCTCACACATTTTTCGATATTGAACCAGTCTGTGCAAGCTCCGGTTATCCTGACGCAAGCAGTGGAATCTTTGTAAAGTGATTTCAGTGCTCGTATTAAACTACCGCTCACCCCATACATAGACAATGTCGACCACAATTCACTCCTCACCACTCTGTCGTAGGTCTTTTCCAAGTCTATAAAAGCACAATAGACCTTCTGACTTCTAGCCAAGAATTTTTCGACCATACCTAGTAATGAAAAGACCTCATTCATACATCTCCTTTCTCTTCTAAATCCTGCTTGCACATCCCATATCATCTTCTCAGTTTCATTCGTTACTCTTTTAATCAATATCTTTGCATACAGTTTGCCGACTATGCTGAGTAAACTAATACCTCGGTAGTTCTTACAGTCCTGCTGCAAACCTTTTTACTTGTAAAGCGACACGATAACGGCCTGGCACCCTATCACTTCTCCAAAAAAGGTTAAAAAGCCAGTACAGCAGACTAGCTACCACGTTTTGTCAGACTTTAGTATTTCAACTGTTATCCTGTCGTACCCAGCTGCTATACCCAATTTCATACTGTTCAACGCTTCTACAATTTCTGTCGTACTTATTTTACTTTTATTGCAACTTTTACTCATGTCTCCGAAATCACAGAAGCGTTAATAACATCATAACAAAAGTATTGCAATAAGCCAACTCTAAAAAAAGAAAAATTGAGTAAAAACATCAAAAACTAATTAAAGAAAAAAGTCTTAAAAGAAAAATCCAAAAAGGAGATTTTGATGAATTCAGAAACCTAAGCAAGACAATTTCAAAAGAGATACGTAAAGACCAGAGAAAGTATAATACAGAGAAAATTAAAGAAACCATCGAGGAAACCAAAAACATGAAAGTACTTTAAAAGAAGTTAACAAATAGAAAAAATATGTTTAAACTTAAGGATGACAGGGGATACTAAACGACAAACATATAAATACTAATAGAAATAACAAAAACATAACTATATAGATGCAGAAGAGTGGAGGCAAAGGAAGACGCACCACAAATTAAAAAACCCAAAATAATCAATCAAGGCTCTGAACACCAGAAATAACAACCGAGGAACCAAAATATACTCTAAAGGAAATAAAAAATAATAAAGCTCCAGGAGAGGACCAAATCGTTATAGAAGCTAATAAATTAGGTGGTGAAGAATTATTAAAAGTAATAGTTGATCTTTTTAATCAATGTTTGAAGAACAGTATAATCCCGACAAAATGGAACAACGCGATGACCATTCTTCTACACAAAAAACGAAACAAATCAGATCTTAAGAATTATTAACCAATCAGCCTGTTGTCTTACATCTTCATGGTTTACAAAAATTATTAAGAAACGTTTAGAAAGAAAGCTAGACTTTTATTAATCTAGAGAACAAGCTGGTTTTAGGAGTGGATATGAAACAAATGACCATTTGCAAACCTTTCTTAAAAAAATCATATAATAAACCGTTTGTGTTGGTATTTGTTGATTTCAAAAAGCTTTCGACACCGTAGAATTATTGGCAATACTATCAGCATTGGAACAAAGCAAAATAGACTACAGATATGCCAAATTAATAAAACATATATACAACAATGCAACAGTTTGTGTCAAACTCCATAAACCTACAAACAAATATAAAATAGAACGAGGAATTAGACAGGGGGACACAATTCTCAAAAACAATTTTATGGTGATATTAGAATACGCCTTTAAGGAACTAAACTGGAATAGAAAAGGTGTAGAGTTTCGTGTAATGGCAGATCCTGTATGGTTAATAATGAATGTAGTGAGAGACTACATTATGACAACATTTTACTGGCAGCTATTATATTCTAACTATTCAAGCTTTTAGTGTTCGCGTTATGAAGACTATCATGAAGACTACACTATATTATTAAGACTACATTATGAAGACTACTATACTACATTATTAACAAGACTGTCATAAAGACTGTTCTTAATAGCTATACTAATTTATATACAATGGGTTTTATTGACCTGGTTACCTATGATCTAATATACATTTAGCAAATATTGCTTACCTCGCATTATTACGAATAGTCGCATATCGACAATATACTAATTGCAATAATGAAAATATCCAATACGAAATATTAACCTATAATACGAAAGACCTTCCATAAGTAATTTATTATCCTTCTAGGATAGATACATTGTTGCGGTGCTGCGTCCATGATATTCGGAGCATTCGTCGATAAACCCACATTTCAAATGCATCCATTTTCTTTCTGTCCGCTTGTCTGATCGACCAGGTTTCAACCGCATATGATGCAATTGAAAAAAGTAGAGACCAGCCTAATTTTCGTAGCTTTACTAATTGTAATTGCGTAGCTGTAAACCATCATTTGCTCTTCCAGTAGCATTTTTGCCATGTGATGCCTGGTTGCTCACTTTCTCATGCCCGTATCGTATTTCTCACCGGTAAACCCGGACCCGACACGGCGCCGGTCGCTAGCTGGATCACATGGCACTACAAAATCGCTTTCTTGGCTTGTCATAGTGTTTTCTTGGGAAATTATCAGGTGGTTTTCCGTTGCCTGCCTGATTTTATGCCGTTGACCATCTTTATTGGTTCTTCTGCCTTTGGGGGCGATTTCTCCCCCCTCCCCAGGACAAGAGAGTGCCCTTCTTCTTCCCCCACTGCGTTAGCCACCTTACTGGTGGTATCAAACTCTACCACGTGGAGGTGCAGATTGGCAATTTTCCCCTATATCGGATTTAAGACCAAGAGACGTTTCTTTATTTCTCCAGTACTTTCAGAGTACATTGTCGCACTTACATCATTTATTTTGCTACTAGTGTCCTTTTAACATCATATGTTTTTTTTATATTACAATTTTGTTATTGAGTCCTAAAAGTAATTTTAATTTTAATATTATAAAGAAAAATTAAACTAATTTACTTTTAGAGTATTTAAATACGTATTTACTTGCTTTAAATGTAACCAGTATTCATAAAAAATTATTTAAATTAATTTATTATAACAATTTTTTATAATTTAATGTGTTGTTGCGTTAATTTTGTTTATGAGTTTATATTAAGTATATAAGAAATTTAATGGGAACCTGTCAGAACAAATGACAGCAAAACCAGATACTTAAAATAATTTTCATTGTTTCAGATTAGATGACATTGTTACTTGGGATTTGTCTGTTTTCAATATGTAAACGTTATTTATGCAATTAATTCCTAAATTTTTTATTTTTAATAACTAAGCCTAAACTACCTAAACTAGATATTATTAAAATAAATTAAAGGTAAAAAAAAAACATTTCAAGTAAGCAATATTTTGTGACAAGTGTATCAATGTAATTTATTTATTTTTATTGTAATACCCACTAAAAAAGTAAACCATTTAATATATTTGTTACGTTCTTGATACAATAATGCAGTCCTTATCTACATACAGATTCGTAAGAAAGTCGATGCCTTGCTGAATAATTTTCTGAACAAAGGTACATTTTTCTCTTCGTATTAAATAGTGGAAACGCTTTTTGGCTTTGGCATTTTCTTATCCAGGTGTGTGCAAAACGCATAATTACCAAGTTATTACTTTCTACTTATACATAGACCATTGTTTAAAAGATTTGAAAGTGAGTGCGTATGGATTGAAAATGAATGATTTAATCATCAAATGACTTCTTTACGCCGATGATCAAGTCATATTAGCGTCATCTGAAGAGTAGTTTCGGGCGATGGTCAATGTTATGCATGATGCTCTGAAAATTAAAGGAATGAAAATAAATGTATGAAAAACAAAAGTAATGGTTATTAAAAGAGAAGAAAACATGACAAACTGTGAAGTTTCGATTGAGGGAGAAAGAGTGAAACAAGTAAATGAATTGGTGTACTTGGGTTCAAAGTTTACTAGAGATGAAAGGTATGACAGTGATATTGAGCGAAGGGTGTTGACAGGAAAACAAATGAATGGGGCACTGTATAGCTTTATGAATAGCCAAAAAGTGTCAAAAAGGCACGTCTGGCGGTGCATAGAGGTGTGTTGGTTCCTACACCTATGTATGGTAGTGAATGTTAGGTTTGGCAGAAAAAGCATGAAAATAGAATTAATGCTGTGGAGATGAGTAGTCTGAGAAGTATAGCCGGAGTGACTCGGTTGGATAAAGTAAAGATTAGTAAGATAAGAGAACGCTGTGGTGTAAAAGAAGATGTGGTTACAAAGATAGATAGAGAAATGCTTAGATGGTTTAGACACGTAGAAAGTGTGAATGAAGGAAGATTGACAAAACAAATGTATAAGGCGAGTGTGAATGGACAAGTCGGTAGAGGTCGACCTCGGAGAACATATCTTGATCAGATCGACATTGTTTTGAAGAAAGGCCAGGTCAAGAGTACCCACAACCGACGAGCATGTATGAGAGCACTGATAAAAGTAGAGGAAGCAAAAGATGTTTGTAATTACCGTAGCAAGTTGAAGAAAGTGGTCGTTTTTTCATTGAAAACTCACAAATTTCTATATCCTATGTCTTTATATCCTCTACCAAAATTCAAATATGATATTGTTTCCTGGCTCTGGTTCAAATTTATCTATATTTCTAGCTAGTGATTTGATGATAAACCAATTGTCAATAAGTTTTAATTTCGGTGCGAGCATTTCTAGAATTTTGTTTTGCTGTTCCAGTATCTTCGCAAACATCTCAGAATCCATAATCGTCGTCGTCAACTGTTATCAATCTCGAGTATTAAAATATCTGGTTAAAAACTAATAGTTATAATATATATGACAGTTCCTAATTACCTAGTGACAGATCTGTTAAAGTCCCCCTCACAACTTGTCACTTTGTAGCCATGGTACATAGTGGCTCTAAAATATTTGTTTAAAACCTAATATGCTTTCTGTTAATCATTGAATTCAGTTTTATTTTTTTTAAACACTATTATTTAAATTTTTCAACCCTTAACTAACCGAACAAAAAGTATGAATTAAGAATAAAACAGCAAACCTTTTCCATTGTCAAAAACAATAATTTATTTTAAAAAATTAACATAAAATTTAAGTATTTTCTTACATAGAAGACAATAATAATCTTACACAATTATAGCCGTGTGTCCGATCGAATTTTGTATCGGTTAAGGCGAGTTTATACAGCAAATAAAATAAAATAAGAAATAACATAAAATAAAATAAGGAATGAGTGCAAAAAACATTGGTTTATTCAGATGACTAAATTAAAATAAGAATCAACCGATGAAATCGCAGCTTTTTCTATAATGACTTTTCTGTTTTGTGCATAACAGTACATAATCTCCAAATTGATTTGTTATTCTATTTCAAATACGGATTTTTTAAATTTTATCATTATTTACAAACTCTACTAGATAAGGTCAATGAAGAAAGTCAAAGATTGGGTCTGAAAATTACCATCCGTAAAACCAGATGTATGTCCATTAGTAGAAACGATACTCCAAATACCACAATATCCATAAATGAAGAGAGCATTGAACAAGTCACTCAATTTAAATACTTGGGATGCATGATCAACCAAAAATGGGACCCAGATCAGGAAATAAAATGCAGAATCGAGCAAGCTCGAAGAACGTTCTTAAGACTTGACAGATAGAAACTTAAATCTTAGTCTTAGATATAGGATGGTAAAGTGCTACACCAGGTCCGTTCTCTTGTACGGAGTCGAGGCATGGACGTTAAAAACAGCAATTATTAACAAACTTGAGGCCTTTGAGATGTGGACCCTGCGACGAATGCTGAGAGTATCGCGGGTTGACCATGTGACGAACGAGGACATACTGAGAAGAGCTAGTTTAGTACACCCTGAACTTTTCGGAAATATCTAAAAAGAAAAACTAGCTATCTTGGACACATACTACGTGGAGAACGTTATCATTTTCAACGCCTTATTTTCCAGGGTAAAATAGAAGGAGGGAAAAGAGGAGTAGGTAGAAGAAAATTATCCTGGCTGCGAAACTTAAGACAATGGACAGAAATACGGGACTTCCAGGCACTGCAAAATGTTACAATTAATAGAATCATATAATAAGGGAAACGATGGTCGCCTCTGCGGGAATCTGCATGGCACTTTAAGAAGAAGAAGAAGAAGAATCCAACTATATATCTACCATCCATTTCCTATTAGAAAATATTATAATGGATGATGGCATGTTGATAGAGCAGGTATCGACCTTGCCTCAGTTATATGCAAAAACTGATGGAAAATACAAGAACAGCCGACTGAAAAAAAATGCTTTGCTCACAATTGCTAACATAATGAAGAAAGCACGTAAGTGCCAAAAAATCAGAGAGTTAACGTTTTTTAAATCACTTTTTCTGTAGCTGAAGCTTCTGAACACAGATGAAAGCTTTTAAGAAATAAATACATATAGAGGGAAATTCAAAAATACCTCCACAAATAATATTATTAGGTTAGGTTAGGTTGATTGTTAACTCGGAACATTTAGAACAGAAAAGATTTGGGTCACGCGCATTATCAGTTTTTAAACAAAATAAAATAAAATAAGACAAAGAGATAAAAGTTGGCCATCTTTTGTTCTTATTCGCATTTCTTATTTTATCTTATTTCTTGTACAAACGCTTTTATAGTTTTGGGCATGTTTATCTTTCTTATTTTATTTTATTTTGTTCCTTATTTTATGTTATTTGCTGTATAAACTCGCCTTTATATGACAAGAACCATCAAACTTAATTTAAATGTATGGTAACTTGTTTTGACCATGCCCTATATTTTACACTTTGGTTGCGTCGAGAGTTAACCTGGAAACTTACATATAACAAAGCTATAAAATTATGCTAAAACCATTAAATATTTTAATTTTCTTGGAAGATAAAACAAACTATTAAACACCTTTACTTAGTGCTAACCTTTATTATTAAGGAAATCCTTTTCCCAATTTTATGCTACTAGATCCACATTACTAACCAAAACTGTTAAATAATACAACCCACTATTTAATCCCTTTAAGAGATGCATTCTTTTTTATGGCTCACTAATGTTATACAGATATGAAAATTATTTGCGGAACATAGAAATTTTAATGCAAAAGAGCGACCTGGATGGTAGCCAGTCAACCATTAAAGAATATAATAAATATTCACGATAAATAATCACTCTAATTTTCTCCACTTTGGCGACATGTATTGGCGCCGTTTACCATTCAGTATGAAAATGTTAGTCACAGACTACAAAATATGCAAAAGATCCAATAATTTACAAATCTTATGTGATAAAGCTTTAAATAAACCAACTTGTGCCAAACAATAGCCAAATCTGTGAAATATAAAATTTTGTGAAACCATGATGAAAGAGCAAAATGAAAAAATTTTTTTAAAAATATTATTTACAGACAAGTAATTCTTTTTTTAACATAGAAAACACAATCCATTCGTTGTTGATATTGGTCTCCAAAAAATCAGCATCTAAGTATTCCTGCGCGTACTTAATACCCACAAAAACTTAATGTTTGGACAGAAATTTTAGAAGACCACATTATAGGTTCCTTTTTTATCGATGGTAACCAAAACGCTCTTAAATATCTACATCTCCTGCAAGATCAAATTAACCCGACAATTTACTTATTTCCTATTAATTTTGATGGCAATTAGTTTTAACAAGATGGTTGATTAAGTAACAATACACAAGCAGTGACACAATTTTTCCAAACGACGCGACGACTGATAGTGCCAACAATACACCAAATCTACTTAGCAATATGAGATTATCTTTGTTTTACAGATTTGGCTATTAATTGCCACAACAAGGTGCTTTATTTAAAACTTTATTACATTACACCTGCAATGTTTTTTTTTGTGGTTTAAATTTTTGTTTATAGCTCGGCACTTAATTTTATTAATCTTATTTTCAAAGCCGTTATGGAAAAAGCAAATTTTTAAAAACTACTTACAAGCTACTTTTGTTGCACCATAGTTAATTACCTAATTATTTATTTAAAATATTTATTATATTTTGTGCCGGTCGACTGGCTACCGTCCAGGTAACTCTTTTGCATTGAAAATATGTGCAGTAATTTATACAGTCCACTGTACAACCAACAATATGTTTGATTTTAAGCTTAATTGTTATTATAATCAACATTTCTTCAAATTAAAGCAATAAGCTTTATTAAAGTCCGTCTCTGAAGCATATTCCTTATGGAAATGAACTTCCTGAAAATTTCATGAGAATTGCTGGGTCAGAGTCGATTTCTGCATAAATTCCTTCGAATTTACTTGCTTTATGACTTTTAAAACCCGCGAGATGCCGCTTACTTCGGAATGATTTACATCTTTAAATTTAATTGCATAAAGAATTTTTTTTGATCCGATAAACTTTCAAAATAACAATTGTCTAAATATTCAGAAAGATAAGAGATTACTATCTTTAATAATTTATAACAATATTGCTTTTCTGTAAGTTTATTAGGCCATCTAAAGAGAATTAAAAATAAAGTTTTAAAATAAATAAAAAAAAACTTAAAATTGTTTTGTAGTAAAGTTATATTATTGTGGAAGACAGCTGACATCCCACCATTACAGTTCAAACCCATCTCAATATTTAGTCAGTAAAAACCACACGTAAATGCCTCCCACAGCGCTTAGTTTTTGATATTGTCAAAATAAAAGTACATTACTAAAAATTTGATATATTATAATTATATTTTTAAAAAGTGCGTCCATAAAGTAACGCATAATTTTTTTTAGCTAAATAAACTAATAAAAAATAATCCCGAAACTGGTCGATTTTTGATTTAAATTTACCATTTTTTAAAAGAATAATCTATCATACAGTATGAATAACGTTTAAGTGAAGACGTCAGCACTTGTTTTTTTAAATGAAACACCTTTTTTTTCAATTTGCTAATTTCCCTTGCTAAGCTGATTCCAAAAATGTATCACAAGTTTTGTTATATTGGTACAGGGTGGACTAAAATGCAAAAGATGTTTTTGACAATATATAATTAACAAAATAATTAATAAAGACTAAACGTACACTCAAACAAAAACAAACCAAAAAAAATGTACAGTTAATGTTTAAATTGTTCTCCATTAACGACTGAAAAGTGGCTTAACCTAGTAACAAATTCGTCTTAAACATTTTGTAGCATAGCGGGTGTTCTTCTTCCCTTTTTCTTCTTATGGCGCTACAGCCTAAACTGGGATTCTTTTAGGCAACCTCTAATAGCGGATGTTACGTTCTTTATTTCCTGCCTGATTTGGGATTTTAGTTCACGAATATTGTCAGGTATGTTGATTTAGACATTAGATTTTAAATAACCCCATGAAAAGAGGTCCAAAGGGGTAAGTTCGGGCAATCTAGTAGGTCATTTCACTATTTCCCCTTTTCCAATCCATCGATCTATAAATGTTTTGTTTAAAAACTGGCACTCAGCTAAAGCAAAATGTGGCGGTGTGCCATCCTGTTAAAATATATTCTGCGCTCTAAAATGTTGACAATTTGGATATCAAAGAAAAGTTGGGTCAAATCAGGAATTAATGTTTTTTGCAGAAAATCCAAATCCGGTTAAATTTTCGTCAAAAAAAAATTTGGACCAATAATTGTATTTCTCGCACAGCCCATACTGATATTTTGTGGTTTTTGCGTATGGCATTCTTGCATCTTATTTCGATTTTCATTAGATCAATATCGTGTGTTTTGCCGTTTAACATGCTTTAACCAATAATAAATTGTTATTTAATTTATTTTATATTTTAATTCATTATGTACTCACACAATTCAATTCTGCCATGACAGTCATCTTTAGCCAACTCATGGATGAGACGTACTTTATAACAATACGTTTTAAAATTATCTGATACTGAAGACTTTCCAATATCAAAATCCCTAGATACAGTGTGGATTCGTCTACTAACGACAAAATTACATCTTGTTGAATATTTTTATTTAGTGTAGGTCCACCCTTCTTCGGTTTATCCCTAACATGTCCTAATTTTTTGTGGTCCTCTTCTATTTTGCTTACCGTAGAGATATAGTAACGATTTTGCGATAGGCCACTGAAATGTACGTTAGCACGCTATCTTTTCCCGATTCAGCGTTATATATAAATTGACCTTGGTTCGCAGGAGTTAGTTAGTTTTTTTAAAGTTAATTATTGTGTTCGCTAGTTGAGATAAATTGTTGTAAATAAATTTGAAACCCAAGTGTGATTTAAGTAAAAACGTTACAATACTTTTACGATCTGGGTGTATTTCTTAAAATAATGTGCATACCTCTTGTTGACTCCGCATCAAATCGCCAACACCAATCATCATAATAATTTTAATTTTTTAGTTACAGGCAGTTTAACAAAACAGTTTATTACATACGATATGATAAATAAGATTAACAATAAGAAATTGTACTTGGATACGTATGACAATTTTAAACGTTAAATAAAAAAACAAATGACAAGAAATACTTTTAAACTTTTTCTGTTTAGTCAAGCGACTGGGATTACTTATAAAAGTAAATAAATACAATGTTAGGATAACAAACAACTTTTGCGTTTTTGCCCACCCTGTACCGATTGGAATCAACTTGTGATATAGTTTTGGAATTAACTTGACAAGGGAAATCCAAAAATTGAAAAAAGGGTGGTGTTTTAATTTAAAAAAACTCCTGCTGACCTCATTACTTCAAGGTTTTTTCACCCTGATATATTATCTTTTTAAAAAATAGTAAATTTAAATTAAAATCGACCTGTTTCTGAATTTTTTTGTATAACTGTTTATTTAGCTAATAATGAATGTATGCGTTACTTTATGGACGCAATGTATAGATATATTTTAAATTTATACTATGCAGAACTTTTAATGAGGAAAAAAATAAAACTCATAGCAAAAATGATTCCATATGGCTTCGACTTAGTAGACACACAGTATATAAGATAATTATTTACATCCGCACATGCAGCAATAACTAGGATTTAAATCTGGCGATGCTCAAAACCCAGCACCTAGCACCAGACCTCTAGCTTACCTACATGTTTGAGAATGTTAATTACCGTAAATGTTTTTTATTGTTACAATTATGTCATAAATAAAAAAAAGTAACTGAATTTATAAAAAAAAGTTTTACAAAAAATAAATCTAATGGATATCAGCTACACTCGTAAATTGACGATGTCACAAATATGTTCATAAATCATTTCGGATATGTTGACTTTATTTTTCTATTTTCTACAAAGCCGACTACGTAACTTCTAAACTGTTACTCGTAAAATGATGAATTGCTTACATGGTTTGATTTTAAAGTTGTATGGTTTTGTTGCACGAGATTTTGTTTTATTAAGAACTGATATTTTCTTTTTTTTCAACACACTTTTACTGGTACAAAAGAACTATAATTGGATTTATGTCTTTTAAATGCTCAATATCACCAATCTTGACGAAATAAACCCTACTTTTTTGTTTACCACAGACTGCAAAATCTATGGGTGTAATATCCTGGAATCGTAAAGAACATTTTATTGAGAGACGTCCTATGGACGAACCAAAGTTTTACCGCCCCATCAGTCTCATCTCCTTGCTCCTAAAAGCAATGAAGAAAATTATAGACTGTTACATCAAAAGTGAACTACTTGAGTTGAGACCGCTTGCCACGTCTTATTCGTTCTCTATAGAGTACACTGCCAGCGGTCTCTCTACTGGCAAATTATGCCCGAGCTCAGCCGTAGAGGGTAGAAAAAAAAATATATAAAAGTGAGCCTTGCCACCGACTTAGACGGTTCAAGCCGGAAACCCCTAGGTCTTATAGGCACTAGCAGAGCCACACGATAAACAACTGAGATTATGGTGAACTAAATAAATGAAATTATAGCTAAAATATATTGGATACTTTACTCCTACAATAAATCAGAGTACACAGTTCAATAATAAAATTATAACAAATATAGTCAAAATTAAGAGCTAACAATAAATTAAAGTACACAGTTCGATAATAAACTTATAACAAATATAGTCAAAATTAACAGCTATGGTAAATTTTCTTGCTAAAACAAACTAAAAATTCAAAATTCACAATTTTACAAAATAACCAAAACAAAAGTAAGAGTAACGGACTTTACCAAGTTACCAAAAAAAACGTATACAAGTCAACTCCTTAATAATACTAAATAAACGTTTACAAAGGCTGCTAATTTACTCATGTTTTTACCATTTACATAAAGATTTACACTGCCAAAACAATTGAGTTTATTTAAAAATATTTTTACAATGGTTGTCTTTTAAAATATCAATATTGTAGGATATTTACAAATAAGTATGAAGAAAATATTTTTTACTTGGACATAAAGAATTATTGAGAAGATTATTTTAATCAAAGTTTAGTTTTGGCATATTATCTAATGCAATAAATAGTTTTTAATAATGTATTATATTAATAAATTAAAACAAAAGTTAATTGTGGTGTCAAAAATAAATCACGTCGTTAAATATTCAAACATAAATATTTTGTAACCTTTGGGTAAACGCATATTGTAGATCAAATATAAAAAAAAATAACTTTAATCTTGAACACCTTAATACGGAGTTCCTGCTAAAAACACCAAGCAAGTCTTTATAACACTGCAATTTATCGTCGATATGGATGATACGAATGCACTACTCCTGTGGCCGGTTTGGTTATGGAACGGCACCTGCTAATTAACAATGGCTTCCCTTAATAAATCCCGCATGCGGTTATTTTAACTCGACACGAAAATCCAAAATATCAACAACGGAGGTAAGATAGAATGGTCAAGTTAAAAATTAAATGGTTTTTCTTCAAAATCCAATTAAGATGGCCCAAATACAGCCAGATATGAAAGATAAACCGTAGAGGTTTTGCACACTTGCTAATATCACACCGCCCCAAAAATTCTCACCACACGAACTCGAAGAATCTCACCACACGACTAGCTCCCAAGCCGGATATCAAGAAAAATGACACGGAACCGACGTCAACCAACAATATTCGCAAGTCCATGCTCCACACCAAGAATCGCGCTCGTCCGTGTTGATAGCCAGCCCCATCCACATAGAAAGGCAAACCAAACAATAATATAACCGACAACACACAACAATCGAGGCCAAAAACCAAAGCAAAATCTAATAATGAAAACACCCCACTCAATCTCCAGCGATCAACAAAAATGCCACAGCCATTAACAATCGAATCCTATCACAATAAGGTATGCAACACTATTTACAACGAATGATATATTTAAGTTACAACAAAATACGGTACGCGACACTATTTACGAGTACTTGAGGAATAAAAAATTATCAGAGATATAATTATAATGGAACTGTAGAAGGGAAAAAAGGCACGTTACACGCTCCACAATAAACAGTTTGCTTATTAAGCAGGTAAATCCACGATAAATGCACTACATTGCCCAGTTAAAAGTATTTAAAAAACATACGTGGAAAAAAAATGTCTTTGTGCGTTTTTCGACTTACAACACCTTGCATGATTCCATAACTAGATCAGAAAAAAAATATAAACGCCTTAATGATTAGATGAATACAATCCATGCTAAAAAGTAGAAGCATTGTGGCGACTCTTAGGGAAAAGATAGTCAAGATGACTGTGGAAAAAAGTTGTCCCCAAGAGAAAGTTCTATCGCCTTTGCTGTGGTCACTGGTTATAGACAACCCGATAGTTAAGCTACACGATTCTGGTTTTACGACTCATGGTTACGTCGATGACCTGGTCATCACCATTAGGGGCAAAAATGACGAAGTATTCTTCAATCGCATGCAAGTAGCCTTAAACCCAATCAGAAGCTGGTGCGCAAGGGAAGGACTTATTGTCAATCCTAGCAAAACGTGCTGGTTTTATTTACTAGAAGGCGAAAGTACGAACTTAAAGCCACAACTTTAAATGTAGTTATATTTTTCAAAGAAGTTAAATATTTGGGCATAATAATTAACCAAAACCTGACATGAAATAGCCAACTCAATCACATTCTATTCAGAACTATAACGGCAAGCTAGACATGCCGCAGAGTCTTCGGCAAGACATGTAGAGACACAAAATGGAGAAGAAACGACCTACGAATTCTAACAGGGCTGCTTACAGGACACTGTAGTCTAAGATACCACCTCGGAAGAATAGGTCTGAATCAACAAACGGTTTTGCTGCGTGGAAGACGATACTGCTGAACATATACTATGTTTATGCCCCTGCCTGGAAAGAATAATGTTCATCATATTTGGTTATACCAATCTAGAACCAACCAATTTCAGGAAAATCTTATTCTATACAACCATGAACTTTATGAGAAGGGATGAATTGTGCGGTCAACTGTAACCTCTAGAAGTAAGCCGCAATAGACTTACTAAGGGTTGCAGTGGAGGGGCAACATACGTCTCACTTACATAATACCTAACCTAACCCGACCAAGGACCTAATAACAAAATTATTGTTATGTTAAAAAAAAAGAAATGGGACACTAATAGCAAAATTAATGGTGTAAGTGTGTCTTTGTGTTCCAAAAATAGATCGAAAGGCATCACATGCTCTATTACAATATACTTAAGATAGTAATTAGCATTCATATATCTCGTATGGTCAGAAACTAATTCTGTGTTAGCGTTAAAGTATATAGGTTAGGTTAGGTTAGGTTAGGTATCATGTAAGTGAAGTGTGGTCGCTCTTTCACCGCGACGCTTAGTAGGTCTATTGTGGCTCACCCCTAGAGGTCACAGTTTACCGCAAAATCCAGCTCTCCTCACTAAGTTCATGGTTGTAAAGGGTGAAATTTTTTTAAAATCGGTAGGTTCTAGGTTGGTGTATCCAAATATGTTGAACCTTATTCTTTCTAGGTCGGGGCATGAACATTGTATATGTTCAGCAGTTTCGTCTTCCACGCAGCAGAACCGACAGTCCGTTTGTTGCTTCAGACCTATCTTTCTGAGGTGGTATTTTAGACGACAGTGTCTTTTAAACAGTCCTGTTAGCATACGCAGGTCGTTTCTGCTCCATTCTAGGATCTGCTTAGTTGTGTTTCTCGAGGGTTGAAGCGGTAGAAACGCCTTCGAGTGGGTTAATCCTGGTATGTCGGACCAGTACGTTTTCCTCTCCGCCCAGTCCGAAATAATTGTTTTGGCGGCACTTGTGGTGACTCCAAAAACCGGTTCTGGTCCAGTGAACGCAGATTTGGCCACTGTTTTGCAATGGTGTCGGCTTTTTTGTTTCCCTCCACCCCCAGGTGCCCAGGTACCCACAGTAGGGTCATCTTGTTGTTCGCACCAAGGTACTCTAAGGATTCAATGCAATTCCATACAAGTTTAAAATTTATCTTGTTGAAGCTCAGTGCTTTTAAAGCAGCCTGGCTGTCTGATATTATACTTATGTTTTTGTTTGCTAGAGGTCTGTTGGTCAACTCTCTTGCACACAATTCGATAGCGAATACTTTAGCCTGAAAGATTGAAGCATACCTGCCAAGACTGGTAGATATTTCAATCTTTGGTTTTCTGCTGAAAACACCGGCCCCAACTCCATCTGGGGTTTTTGAGCCATTCGTCTCTCTTCGGAAAGTGGACTTTGAACGACTTTTCTACGTGTATTTTTGTGGCTAGCAAGTCAGAAACCATCGCAAAAATTTGGTGATTTTTTGTTTCACTCAGTATCCCGGAGTGATCCCCGGGTTGCTCTTCATTAATTTGCTTTTCCAAAGACAGGAATCGGTAGGAGACTACCCTGGCCTTCCTCTCTAAGAGAATATCTAGGGAAGGAAGATGTAGGAGGTGTTCCATCGCTGCCGTTGGTGTGCTGAACATAGCTCCAGTTATGGCCAGGCATGCAAGCCGCTGAAGGCCAGCAAGCTTTGCTTTAGCTGTCTGTTGTAACCCTTTGGTCCACCAGACTACTGAACCATACGTGACCATAGATATTATCATTGTTTAATAAATGCAGTAAATTTGTTTGGGGTTCATTCCCCAAGATTTGCCACATACTCTTCTGAGATTCCAGAGAGAAAAACTGGCTTTGTTTATTGTTTTTCCTTGAAGGACGTTTCAGATCGTCGCTTCAAATATCCCTCCAACTATTATGAGCAGATCATTCGCATAGCATTGAAAATCTACTCCCTACATGGAAAGCTCGCTCAGCAGAGAGTTGACTAGAAGAAACCACATTAGGGGGAAAAGTACCCCGCCTTGTGGACACCCCTTCGCCGCCCTAAACCTAACCGACTCTCCATGCAGTGATGATATTATATATCTGTTTTCAATCATGTTTTTGATCCAGTAACAGATTTTACTCTTTATCCCTCTTTCCCTAATTGATGTATAGAGTGACGGTGGTAAGGCGTAATTAAACACTCCTTCTATACCTAGAAAAGCTGCCAGCGCAATTTCCTTATATTTAAGGAATTGGCCGATCTTTCCTACTAGATTGTTTAGAGCTAAATCCATAGATTTGCCTGTTTGGTAGGCATATTGAGGGGTCTCTAATATGTCTATTAATAATTCTTTTCAGAGTTTTCATTAAGAATGAGGTTAGGCTAATCGGCCGGAAGGATTTAGTTAGGGAATGGTTCACCGTACCCGTTTTACGTATGTAGACAACTCTCGCCATTGACCAGCCCAGCGGAATATAACTCCACGCCAAACTCGTTCTGAATAGTTTAACCAGAAAAGGTAGTAAAATTTCAGGGAAAACACCATCCTTACCTGGAGACTTGTATGGGGAGAAATAGTTCACCGCCCATTGTACCGATGTTGTGGTGACCACTTTTGAAACATTTCTCCAGTTCTCCCTTTTGGGTCGTGATGTCGATCCCATTGAGAGTGGAATTTGCTCCCGATCCCTCAGAAGCAGACTGCCGGGAAAGTGGGTCTGCAAGAGAGTCTCTAACGTTTGCCTACCGGAGTCCGTTAAAGAGCCATCTGGTCGTTTTATCGTTTCAATCTCTTGCGTCGAATCTCTGGCGAGAGCCTTAAAGCATATAACACCGCAGAACATTACAGAGCCACCATAGAATGGAATCCCTGCAGAGATATTGCAAGGAGCAACCATCTTTTCTCTCTATAAATTAGAATGCCAATACATTGGGAATTCCTTGAATCCGCTCACGTGCACTTTTGAGATTGCACATTAAGCAACAGGATACCGCGTGTTTTAAAATAAAGGCAGGGCAGGCCTCAAAAATTTTTAAGTCAATTATTCGTTGAATCCTTGAATATACAAAATGCAAATGGCAATGTCTTTTTGTTTATGAATTCTCACGATATTTAAATAATTAAGGCTATAATTTGCTAGATCACTAATGTATGTATGAAAAAACATTTTTAATAATAAATATATGAAATAAAATTTGTAAAATATTAAGGAACCTTAAATATATACCATATGAGGAAAAATTATGGAAAACCCGGAAAATTCGGAAAACCGTACAAGGTTAGTCGTGAAACAAAGTTCATACCTAGGAAGCTTTTAACGGGAAATCCAAAGGTAACCTCTGATTTAACCTTGAACCTTATTTTTAGGTTATTTCAAGCCCAACCTTATTTTTTTAATGAAAACCTTTATTTTTTGTTTGGGAATCAAAAAGAGCAGAAAATTTTACGTCCGAATATGTGTGTAGGTATGAGGTTAACGTAACTCCGGAGGGTCAAATAGAGGTCAAAGTATGACCTATTAAAAATCTCGCTAGTTTAGTGGTGAAACAAAACAAACAAAGGTCATACCCTCGGTAACTTTTAATGAGGAATTCAACGGTGACCTCTGATTTGACCTTAAACCTCATTTTCAAGGTTCTTTAAAGTTAACCTTATTTTTTTTAATAAAAACCCTTATTTTTTATACCGGAATCAAAAAGAGTGAGACATTTTACGTGTGGGACCAAAGATAGCGTGATTCCTAATTATCCTTAAAACCATGTACTTTGAAAATTATTACCTCTTAAGGCCTGGATAGCTGGAACAATTTGATTTCGCAAAAGTTGTTTATCATTTAAAGTGCTTGAATTTTGTTCGATAAAAAAAGGATCTAATATTTTATCGCCTACCATTCCTGCCCACACGTTCAATTTTTGAGAATATTGAGAGTGACTTTCTCTTATGCAATAAGGATTTGTGTCTGACTTATATCTAGAGTTATCGATTGACTTCGCTATTTAATTTTACATGTTGCTTTGTCTGAAAAAACAATATTTTGTAAAAATATTTATTAAATATTTATCATACTTTGACCTTTATTTGACCTTCTGGGGTTACGTTAACCTCATACCTACACACATATCCAGACGTAAAATTTTCCGCACCTTTAGATTCCGATATAAAAAATGGGGGTTTCTATTTAAAAGAATAAGGTTGACGTTAAAATAACCTTGAAAATGAGATTTAAGGTCAAATCAGAGGTCACTGTTAGATTCATCGTTGAAAGTTACCTAGGGTATCACCTTTGTTTCACGACTAACCAAATTTTCCGGGGTTTTCATACTTTTTCCTCACCCTGTATAAATAAAAAAGGTTAAAAACAACACTCATCTTTAAAACCTTTTATAGCATCAATGACTTTTTAATGAACATATACCTACCATCAGAGAATTATAATTCTGTGAAATATTTGTGTTTTTTTTGACGTTCTACATCCCCTTGTGAGGATTTTTATGGGACAAATAAATTCTATATATTTAGATTACATTTATTTATATAAAAGCAATTTGTTAAAATATATAGGTAATCATTATAAGGTTAGGTTATCACATTTTAAAAATTAATCGATGGATACAATTTCTGTTGTTGTGGTTAAGAATATCTGACTATATCTGACTATCGACCCAGTTTTAGTAGGGTATTATATTTTTACTTTATATATGAACTCATTTTTTTTACTAATAAGAAAATAAAATAAGCTTGGATACTTCGTTTTTATTTAACTCTCCTCTGATATATTTTGTTTGTTTTTTTTTGCTATATTGTAGAATCTGATTGTTGAATATATTCTGACTATGATTTTAATTAATTTTATTTCATGATTGTCTTTAAAATATGGAAAAGTGTCAAAAGTGTGGTCTGCTAAATTTTAAAATATTATTGAAGTTTGGGATAATTTTTGAATGAAAGTTTCCATGAAGTTTTTTCATCTGGCATACAGTAGTTGATGATTTGATAAGACCATCTTAATTTTTCCTGTTGAGTAATTTGAAATTTTTCCCATCTACATTGCAGCAATTTAGACTTTCAATACTCAACAGGCAGGTATTACATTTTATAATTTTTTTACTGATTGACCACAAATCCAGAGATGTGTGTGACAACATTTCTTGTCAGTTCTGATAATACTGGCAAAAATAAAACAATTGAATTGAAATCTCCATCATCTAGTATCATTTTATTTATGTCAATATTATATCTCTATATGATTTCTATATCATCTAAACTTATCTCTAGATAGGTCCTTTCTTTCCTCATAATCTTACCTCAGACAGCAGAAAATAACTTCAGGTGATCTTGACTGAATTTATAGGTAAGTATATATTTCAGTGGTGATCCATTATGTTTAACGTATTCATCATAGATTCCCAATAATGATGATATTGTTATGGAAAATCCAATAATTGGTGTTTTATTTTTGGTCTTTAAAATAAAGGAATTAAACGATCTACAAAAAAAATTCGAGGTTAAAGTTCAACCTTAAATGGTAAATGACTTTTACAATTTGTTATACTTTATCGCAAAATAATAACTCAAAAACATAAAATACCATATTTACTGTAAAGTTTATCGAGTGTTTTTCGGTAAAACAATAAAATTTGTACGAAATATCAATAATCGTTGGAAAACCGATTTTTTCCTGTATCTACTTTAATCTTAAAAAAATTCGCAATTTTTTATTTACCATTATCATTCCTTAAAAAACTCCCTACAAGTATATGTATTTAATTCCACTGGCCGATAATTCGTATGAGCGCAAGAAAATTCTAATTAAAAAAGAATTTTTCCTGTGTTATTTAAATGGGAAATCAAAAATCACGATATGCGACCTCAAAATATTAATATTAAGAGCTCAAACTTTACTAGAATTTTTTTTTTCGTCATCTTGGACGATATTTTCATGGTAACTAAAGAAAAAAAATTAAACAGTTTTTTTGACCCACCCTAGTATATATATTTTTGTGGCACGGTGATATAATTTATTAATTTATTGCCTTGGTAACTTTATGATCTGTTTATTGCTTTAAACTGGGCCTGTTCACTTTTCTTAACAATCATAACAACACCTCTCATTTCACGCACCGTTGCCATATCAGAAATAAAGTGTTTATAATCCTCATAAACCTGTTAGTTCTGTGGTTATTAGGTATAGTTTTATGAATATATTTTGTAAAATGCATACTGAATCTGACACCAATGCTGGTGCAATGCGCAAACTCAAAAGTGCACCTACCTCTCAAATTGTGTCAATTTGTTCACGCGCAAACTTATCTATTGGCATCCTAGTTTGTATATATATTTTTATGGGTCTCCTACTGTTTAATCCAGATTTATGTAATGTTTTAAAAAAAGATAAATTATTTTTTTAATAATTTCATATTGTTGCATTAATTATGTCCAGGAGTTTATATAACATTGTAGTTATTAAAGAAATGTTAAATATATTTATTTACCTAATTTCGTCACCGCAACAAGCAGTAAAATTTTTTAATATAAACCAACATTCTACATAAAATGTAAAAGAAGTGATATAGTTTTAAAAAAAAAAATTGAAAATGTTTAGAACTACTTCCCAATTTTTTTTTTTAATAAACCGAACTTTCTTTTAAGAGAAAAACACTTAAAATATTTTCACAAATAAAACATATTCACTTAATTAATTTAATAACAATACCTACTGTAAACTAAATAAAAAAAATAACTTTTAAGCAATTGTACTAACAAAAAAAAACTTGACTGTACTACGTTCAATTCTGGGAACATATTTTGCTATGTTTTTATTAATAAGACTTATTTGAAGAAATTCCCATTACCGCTACCAAGTTTTAAACTTCTTAATATTATCCTAGTGATTTTTACTTTACAAATTATAAATGAATTGTTATTTTTTTTTTATTTTGGATTCGACAGTTTGACAGTTTAAAAATTGTGATTTATTTTTTAATATTTTATTTAATTCGGATTCGACAGTTTAAAATAAAATCGCCTCGTATCATTGCTGATACTTACATACGTTTTTTGTCAATCTTCTTACATCCATCCTCTCTACGTGTCCAAACCATCTTATCATTCCCTTATCTATTTTAGTTATCATATTTTCTTTCACACCACAGCGTTCTCCTATCTCACTATTCTTCGCTTTATTTATCAAAGTCACTCCAGCTATACTTCTGTCTACTCATCTCTACAGCATTGATCTTACTTTTATGTTTTTTTTGCAGACCGGCACTTATCTATGCACAGTCAGTCGTGCTTTTTTTAACACGTTCTGGCTTCCTATACAAATTGTTAAACGTGTTTGTTTTTTTTAGCTGTCCCGAGTTAGGAGCATGCATAAATTCCGATCTTTGGTGCGACGGCCTACGTCATTGTCCTTCAGGCAACGATGAGCAGGAATCAAACTGCTCTATTCGAGGTGGATTCCCTACGGCATATTTGAACTCCGCCGCTCTATCTGCGGTTGCAGTCACTGCGTTACTGCTTATAGTTATAGCCGCATTCTACGTTTTTAGACACTGGAGACAAGAACAGAAGAACGTGATGGTTTCTGTGACAGAACATACTTTTTTAGAGTTTAAAAGCGGCTTCTGTTAAAAGAAGTCGCTGGTTACTGTGTTGTTGTGTATATATAAGCAAAAACTGCAAACAGAGTATTGGTAAAAGTGATTATTGTCAATTTTAAATAATTGTTCCCTATTAGAAAGTAGAATTTCTAGAAATCTAAAAAAATATATAATTTTACTTAGTCTTTCGCCAAATAACAACAAGTCAATATTTTTTTGTAAATAAATTTATTCATTTAACTAATTCTTATATGTACTATTTTTTGCTCAAATATGGTTAAGGACAACCAAAATTTAATAAGTTAAGTGTTCTTCGATGTGTTTTGACCTTCTGAGTCGAATGAATCCACTCCCAACTTTAAGAAAGGTTTCTTTTAAAAGTTATGTTATGTGTTATGTTAATTTTACATATAAAGTCTGTGAAGAAAAAAAATGTTAGGACAAGTGTCAATCGACGTGGCTAAGTCAAAGATTCATTTTTTAATTTTAGGAAACTTTTTTTTAAAAAATTATACATACATAGTTACGACTTTTTCCCGTAGGGCTTGGCAGAGACCACTTCCTTTCACTTGCTACGGTTCTTACACACATTTTTCGCTTCTTCTACTTTTATTAGTCCTCTCATACATACTCGTTGGTTGTTGGTTAACCTGGCCTTTTTTTAAAACAATGTCGATCTGATCAACATATGTTTGCCAAGGTTGACCTTCACTGACTTGCTCTTCTACATTTGCTTATAAATCTGTTTCGTCAATTTATCCATACTCTCTAAGTGTCCAAACCATCTAAGCATCTATCCTTGTAACCACATCTTCTTTCACACCACAGCTTGTCGTTATCTCACTATTCTTTAGTTTATCTAACCGAGTCACCCATTCATTTGTTTATGCCACTTTCAATTGTACGTGTTAAGTTTATAAAATTTTTATGCAAAATCAATGGCAATTATAAAATTCAGCGTTAAGGTTTGGTTAGGTTCAGCAATGTTACATTATATTTGTCAAAAAAATTAGTTTAGACTCAATTAATTTGCTTCCCTTCATAGAAATGTTTAGTCAAATATAAATACACTGTGTTTATTTAAAGAATATTATAAAAAATTTACCAATTAAATAAAAATACAAGTTTATTCATGTGTTTAAAGTGACCACCATTAACATTCAGACAATAATGAAGTTTATTTTTAAATTTATATCGCACTTTTTAAAATGTTTCCTTTTTTATATCTCTGCAAACTTAAATAATGCGCTATCTTAAATTATCAAGAGATATTGGATGTGTTTTGTAGACCTCATATTTTAATTATTTCCACAAAAAAAAGTCTAGTGGTGTTAATAATGGACATCTAGGTGGCCACTTTATAGCACCTCTTCAACCAATGCACTTGCCTGGATAATTTTGGTTTAACCAATCTCTTACACGGAGGTCAAAATGTGGTGGAGTTCCGTCTTGCTCAAAATATAAGTTTTTATTAATTAAATATTTTCTTTGGTCATTTAGTTAGTTTTCCAAAACAATTAAAGGTTTGATAACGTTATTTTAGAGTTCCAAATATTTTTCACCCGTCAAATTTCCTTTATTGAAGACTGACCATTCCCAAAATTCCAGCCAAAACATTTAGCTTTTGGGGTGTTTTGGAATGACCGTTACAAAAAATATGTGGATTTGTATTATTCCAATGGCAGCTATTTCGATTAAAAATAAAAAAAATAAAGGTAGAATCGTCGCTAAGAAAAATATTAACTGAAATTTCGTTGGAGTTATACTTATTTGTCATTATCACAAAATTCAATTCTACGATAGGGATCATCGTTATTTTGTTCGTTTAATGGGTGCTTCGAGTTAAATGTGCATATAAAGAGCGTTGTGTACAGAACCTACGGACAGATGTGTTGAGGCTTCTTCTTTTCTAATGGATGTTGTTGGATCTATAGCAAAATCACGCATCTTGTTCAAGACAGAACCTGTTTTCAAAAATTTTTGGACTAACAGTAACACATACTTATCGACATGTTTATCTAGGTGTTTTTCATGAAATACAGTAGCTGATTTTCTAGCACTTTCGTCATATTTTCTGTAAAGAAAAATAATTTTTGTCCTTTAAGGTAATGTATTGTTACGATATTTACTCCTTGGGTTCGGTAATTAATCTGCAATAATTATTTTTTCTTACAGAGAAAAAAACAATTGATATAAACGAACAAATTTATTATCACTTTACTTTAAAATTGACAATTCTTACAATACTCTAATGTACTCGTATATATGAAGTAAATGTAAAAAGGTTTATGACATTTTTAAATTATTTAATAAATATGTAAATGTTAATTCTAGGGTAATTAAATATGGCTTACGTTTTTTTTTGTGAGTTATATCTAAGTCACTTTTAAAAATACAAATTTGCTATCAATACACGTATACTATACCTTTTAAAGTTCAAATTGGCGCTAATCAGAATTAAAATGACATTCAAAATCAAATTGGCAACATAAATTTCAAACTAGCATTAATAGAAAGCAAATTGGCAATAATCAAAATTATATTAGCATAAATAAATTTTAAATTAACAATAAACAAAATTAAAATGACACTTGTCAATTTTAAATTTCTTTTGTCAGTGTCAAGTGTGTATATTGTTACACTTGGTGCAGTCAAAAAATTACCTTTTTTTTAATGAAAATAGTCGCAAAAAGGGTAGACCCATCGTGTAGGCCGCGGACGGCCTGCAATGCGACTGTAAAAAGGGGAAGGGATTATAGGAAGGAAATGATTGTGGACCCGCTTTTTAAAAAGTTGCAGGTCATGGTTCTCTGGAAAAAGTAATTTTGGAAGCTTGTTCCATTTCGTAAAATCTGGATAATAACGTGGTAACCTTAATACTTCGTGACCATGTTCTCTTACTAATTCATCTATGATATATATATTTTCTTTTCTGTTTATTTAGGCCAATTGCAATAATTCTGGCTTTTTAAAAATTTTATCACAATTTATTTTGTTTTTTTTTAACCAGTCCTTTATATCCTGTTTTTTGAAGCAGTGGTACAAGTTTTTTGTATGATTATTACTTTTTATTATCAACTACAAAGCAAATAAATAATATCCAGTTCCACTACATGATAATGAAATTTTTAAAAGTACGACATAAATAACATACAAGGAGCAACCAAAATTATGGCATATACTACAACAACATCAAACGTGATGCAACCAGTGCAGATAATACCACAACAGACGATGATACCAACTACATCTCAGATCAATGATCCGTCAGAAATCCAAGGTAATAACCAAATTGTTTTTCCTTTAGATCCTCCTCACGCCCAATATATTCAGTATCCCCACCAACATTCTAATCCACAGGAGTCATACAAAAATTGGAAAATAGTCAAGAATTCAAAAAAACGATCAAGATCTAGCCCAGACGGAAAAATAGTCAAACAAACAATAATAGATGATTGGCTAAACTCTCCTATAGTAGCCACGACAAATAAATTCAGCAGCTTAAAAGAAAATGACGACGACTTAGACGAAATGGACAACACAAAAGAACCTAGCGCCGATAAACTTAAAACAAACTCTACTCCTAAACCACCACCAATATTTGTGAAAGGTGTTAAAAATATTTCTCCACTAATCAGCCTACTAAATGCAATAGCTGTGAACGAATTTGAAATTAAAATCCTGAACTACGACCAAGTCCTAATCCTAGCTAGAAAGTCACAAACATACACAAAAATAATAAAGGCTCTAGAAGAAAAAAAGACTGAATTCTACACATATAAGTTAAAAGAAGAGAGAAACTTCAAAGTTGTTTTTAAAAATATTCACTACTCAGTGGATATAAATGAAATAAAAAGTGAAATTGAAAAATTTGGCCACTCTGTAAAAAGTGTTTGGAACATAAGGCACTTTAAAACTAAAGATCCACTTCCACTGTTTTTTGTAGAACTTAAACCTACAAACAACAACAAGGAAATCTACAATATAGACACTCTTCTTCATCAAAAAATTAAATTCGAACCTCCCAGACAACGAAGGGAAATTCCGCAATGTACCAGATGCCAGCGGTATGGACACACCAAATCATTTTGCTATCTCAGACCACGGTGTTTTAAATGCACCGGTGACCATTTCACTACTGAATATCCTAGAAAGGAAAGATCAACTAACGTTAAATGTGTATTATGCGATGGGAGTCATCCTACTAATTATAAAGGATGTACAACTTATAAAGAACTTCTGAAAAATAAATATCCCACTCTCAGTCCAAAAATTCAAACAATAACTCAAGCTAAACATGTACAACCAAACATCACATACAGTCCAGCTACAAGAGCTGGTCAAATCACAGTCCCACAAGAGAACACCATCTCCCAGAACCACAACATAACCGAGTTAAAAAATATGATGAAATCCTTGATGGAACAAATGGGTACGATGCTACATCTACTTAACAATAAGTTCTTGAAAATTGCCTTGTGGAATGCCAACGGGCTGGCTAAACATGTTGATGAACCATGACGAACCATAAGATTGATTTACTGTTATTACCTGAAACACATTTTACAAATAAAAATTACTTCAAGATGCCTAAATATTCTATATATAATACAAACCATCCAGATAACTCGGCCCATGGGGGAACAGCTGTTATAATTAAAAGTGCAATAAAGCACCATGCACATAGTAACTATGATAAAGAATATTTACAGGCCACCAGCATAACTGTGGAAGACTGGCATGGAACTCTAGCAGTTGCAGCGGTATACTGTCCTCCTAGCACTCTATAAAGAAGGAACAGTTTACAGAATTCTATAAAACTCTGGGCAATCTACAAAACAATGAAAGATAATAACTACAAACACCTTTCAACAGGAGAACCGACCTACTGGCCAAGCGATAGAAGCAAGATACAAGACTTAATTGATTTCTGTGTCATGAAGGGTATTTTATTAAACTTAGCTCAGCATCTTCCTGCTTTGATTTATCTTCTGACCACTCTCCGGTATTAGTTGCATTAAACACAGAGATAATAGTGAAGGAGACACGTCCTACCATATGGTATATTTCTTAACAGTTTTTAAACATAATACCTACTTTTTTTATACATATCATACAATTTATCTCGTAAAGCTATTTTTTTTCCTTCAGGCAAATCTGTAGTTTTTCTTTTTAGTCAGAGCCTACTTTTGCCTGGAAAGGATAAAACGGCATTTTTTTTTCTTCTTCTAATATTATACACTGTTGTGTGTGATATCGTAAGTGCACTGGCAACTCTCTAAAATTTTACAAGGAGTATAATGATATTACTTAAGTATGTAACTTTATCTTAAAATTAACCTACCTCTTGTACAGATGATAATGGTTCCAAAGGTCCCCCATTTTGTTTCTCCATTTCAAAATACTTACACAAATTTATAACCAATTGTGCTTTTGATTTTAAGGTTTCTCCACGCATATTGTACACAATCTAAAAAGAAGTAACACGTACATTTTCAGCATTGTATTTAATTGTAAATCTTGACAACTAGCAGTTTTAAATACTAAAATTTGGCAAGTCAAACAATCCCGTTATGCGGATTCTTAAACAAACGCTTTTGTAGATAATTTGATGAAATGTAAATTTAGGATTATTTTAATATTAAAATATGTACTTACTGTAAAATTTAAAATCCAACAAGATTCTTGTTTTCAAAAAACTGATTTAAGAATTAATACTACAGCAAAACACGAAAAATACAACTTAACAGCACAAAACCACAATAACGATCATAGGTTAGGTTTAATATAATGAAGTAGCACTGTCAAGCGAACTGAATCGGAAAAGTAGTATCATTTGTATGCTATCTCTTTTCAGTATATTGCGGGTCTAATCAACCAAGAAACAACATACATATTTGATTAAAAGACAAGCTTTTACCAATTATATGTGCTCTTTGACTTTATTTATTATCTATTTGAAATCGACTAATGCCAATATGATTTTGATTATTGCCAATTTTCTTTTGATTAATACCATTTCGAAATGGTATGGTTTCAATTTAATTTTAACTAATATTAGATTTTAAAATAATTAATTTTGCAAAAAGTGTTGCATTACTACTAGCAGTAAAATTACATTTACAATTTCCGTTGAAAAATGTGTAAATTTTTTTTATCCATTATGGTTTCTTTGTCAAATAGGCGAATAGGTGAAAGTTTTTTAATTTTATAAACAACCTAATGTACTTGATTTTTGTTTTTAATTAGCAAAAATTTCATAAACCTGTTTACATACAGTGTGTGTCATGACAAACTTTAACAACCTGTATATTGGAAACAATTATACGATATTTATGAAATATTTTATGGTTAGATCTCAAATTACAATTCATTTAAACAAAATTTTTTGACAGACAAACCTGACCCATTAAAAATTCTATGTAAACATATGCTAGTTCAAATAAAAAATATAGGTAGGTCTAAGATAATTAGTCATATTTTCTTTACAATTTGTAAAAAAGTGATGAGTAGTTTAACTTTAAAAATTACAAATATCTATTTTTTAACACATCTACAATGTAACTATTGAGGCTAGAAATAAGAAAAACAATCTTGTATGGGATTTTAATAAAAAAAGTGTTCACCAAAATTTGGTATATAAAGGTGGCGCTGGTAGACATGAGGGTAGATCTGAACTTAGCTGTTTTAGATGAAATGAAGTATTTCAAAGGAAAATAAATGCAATAATTTTTAAATAAACGAACTTATGCAGTAAAAATTTGCTTAAGTAAACGTAAAAGTAAAAAAAAAATAAAAAAATTAAAACCTTTTAGCTACTCAAAACTTAAGACGCTCTTCTTAAAAACGGTATTCTGCTACAGCACTGCTATTTTAATTTATTACACTTTAAGGGACACTTTTTTAACACAAAGATTGTTTTCTTTATCTCTACCCTTCATAAATATTACATTTGACTTGTTTGGAGTTTAACAATGACGGTTACGTAATTTTTTTTATGATACTCGGTAAATGTCAAAATTAAATATTTTAAATGTTGTGTTAATATTGTAACGATTTTGCGATATGCCACTGAAATTTGGAACAATCTAGAATACACAATCAAATTTTTCAGTTCTGTTTGGATATATAAATATTTGACTGCTGATCGCTAAAGTTAGTCTGTATCTGAAATTTGATTATTGTGTTTAGTAGTTAAATATAAATTCGAACCCTGAGTGTGTTTTAAAGTAAAACATTACAATATCCCAAAAACGATACGTTAAAGTACAGTGAAGTTAAACTTTTCATAACTTTTTTACAAACCCGTACAGGGTAAAGAATCTGTAAAGAAGCTTTTAACACGCCAATACTTATAATTTTTAACCTTTTTGTAACCACTACATCACAGTAATTTTTATTTGGTGTAGAGATAGTAAAGTATACTGAGGATCCAAAATGTGGTTAAGCTTGGATTAACTGCAACAAAAAATTTTTTTTTAGCATCGTTTGGTATGGTGTGGTTATATTAAATCTAAGTCCATAAACTCTTAAGTGGAAAGGACATTTTTTGATGGTCAAAAAACGTTAAAACTGTTGGACTTTTTCCAGTTTTTCGCTTATAACTCGAAAATGTTCTTTATTTTGTAAATAATCGTACTAAGGTAAATTTAAGTTCAATTTTTATGGGGATCCAATACAGAAATTTTTTCCAAATTTTGCCAAAAATTGTGTTTTACCCATTTTAAATGTGCTGTAACATAACATTATCAAATTTTATTAATCCCCCTTAATTTAAAAAGCACCAATTTTTACAATTTGGGGAAATTTTAAAGATTGTTTCGACGCTATTTTATACCATCTTATTGTATTTGAAACTGGTTTTAATAAATTTTTTGAAAATTTTAAAATCTTAATTTTTTGTTATATTGATTTCGTACAGTTGATTTTTTAAATATACCAACATATATTCTAAAGATTGAAGGGTTGTATTAGTTGTAAACGCATTGTGCTTTTCATGTACCTACTTGTACATCCATTTTAATACTTATAAATAAATTGGATTTTATTACTTACTTAGGAAAGTGAATCATTTAGAACTGAATCGAACTACTGGACCAATTTTGCAATTCCTTTAATTGACGCGAAATATTAAATTTTTTAATTAATTAAGTAGTACAGTTATTTACAAAATATGGACCGTTTTTGAGTTGTAAGCGAAAAACCGGAAAAGGTCCAACATTTTAAGGTCTTTAGGCTACCAAAAGTTGTCCTCGCCATTTGGAGATCGCGAATTAATGTAAACTGAAACCTTTTTTTATACTGGGCCAAGGATGTTAACATAAAATTTTATTCTAAATTTTTATTAACAAAATTAATATCTAGAAAAGTAAACAATTTAGATAAGGATATTCTACATACAGTAAGTCTAACATTTTTGTAAAATCCAAAAAGTTTAATAATATACAGATTGTTCTATATAAAATAACAAAGTTACCGTCCACTTCTAACCGGAAGTAGATTGTAGGGGGGGTCGTGAAGGCTATGCAGCCTCTCAAGCACCTTGACCTATCAGATCTTTTGTGCATAAACCCTTTATCTATTCTAGGCCCGGGATTCCGGGACCTCATACAAAGTTTATCAATTTCCTAAAAGCTAAGTTCCTAACATCGGAGGGCTTTAAGAAGGCCCCTTTCAAAAACTTAAACCTCTTGCAGAAAAGCGCTGGGCATTCGAAAAGCAAATGTTCTGCAGTTTCAGCGAAGTTCTCGCAGTAGCGGCAACTATCACTCTCTGTTTTGCCCATTTTTTTCAGGTAATACCTCAGAGGGCTGAGTCCTAACCAGAAGTAACATAAAGCAATAATTTGTTTAAAATTTTTATAATTTGTAATCCATGTCTACCAATTTTAATAAACATCGTGAAAGTTGTTTTCAACATACAAATAGCTTTTCGCGACACACATTGTTTATTATTAGTTATTAATACAAAAAATGAATGCAATAATGTAAAAAAATCTTGACGGATACGTAAATAGAGTAAGTAGGTGCTTTCTGATGATGGAAGTTGGGTTTGCTCAACGTATGTGATGTTAAGTACAAGGTGAAGAATAAAAGTAATACTTCTATGACTGACAATATATCTGTTGTAAATGTATTGTAATATAAGAAGTTTTTATGGGTATCAATGGGTACTTAGACTTTACACGATTTAGTGCTATTGATTTTATTTTATACTCTTTTGTTGAATTATGGTATGTAGAATACATTTTCCGAAAATAAAAATGTGAAACTCAAGTTTTTTTTTTGTTTAATAAATTTGACGTTTATAGATGTTTATTGCATTTATACAAACACACACAATATTGTTTAAATCTGGTATACAAGGTAAAATAAAATACTACAAAAATTCACACATTATAAGACAACTTTAAAAATCCCCATAATAATGGGTATTTTTAATTATGTCTAACATTTTAATTAACGACATTAATTACCTTAAACAATATTTACCATGGGGACCGTGCGTCATGACTTTAATGCCTACTACTAACGAAAATGTAAGTAAACCTTACATACATACATATAGTCACGCCTTTTTTCCGTGGGGGTAGGCAGAGATTAGTTCCTTTTACTTGCTACGGTTATTGCACACATCTTTGGTTTTTTTACTTTCATCAGTGCTCTCATGCATGCTTGTCGGTTGTTGGTACTCTTCACCAGGCCTTTCTTCAAAACAATATTGATCTGATCGAGATATGTTCTCCGAGGTCGAGCTCTACGGTCTTGTCCATTCACACTCGCCTTATTAATTTTTTCGTCAATCTTCATCCATTCATCCTTTCTACGTGTCCAAACCATCTAATCATTGCTTTATTTATCTATGTAACCACATCTTCTTCTACACCACAGCGTTCTCTTATCTCACTATTTTTTACTTTATCCAACCGAGTCACTCCGGCCATACTTCTCAGACTATTCATCTCCGCAGCATTAATCCTATTTGTAAATCTTATGGAAGGAATTAATAAAGTTTTCACTTATAATTTCCCTGGAGCTGGAATAATTTCCAAAAGAAAATTCCAGGTTCGAATTTACCCAGACGCCAGCCGAAGGAAATTTTTTTCAAAAAATTCGCAACCAGGAAAAAATTTAAACATAACAATTCAGGTTCGCAGAAGATTCGGTACGAAAATTTTATACCAAAAATTATTTAAAAAAAAAAAACAGGATGGAGCTAAAAAAATATGTGTGTAAAAGTTTAAAAAGCAATGTGTCTAAGAAGAAAACCTGGTTGGATTAGTTGGCTACAGCAGCTAATCAAAGAATGCAACGATTGAGGATGTAAACAAAGCAAGAAATTAGTATAAAAGGTAAAGTAAAGGAGGTTGTAACAAAAAAGAAGAAAATTAATTTAAATAAGGTTATTAGGCAACTTCTGGAACAACATTAAATTCTTTAGAAAGTCCATAAGAACAGCCATAGTTATAAATAAGACTTTTCCACTGAAAATTATAGGAAACCAAGATGATGAGATAATGGGAGAAGAAGTATGCGTTCTAAAGAGACGAAAAGAATACTTAAAAAGTTTATTTAAAAAAAAAGGATAAACAAGTGCAGGCAGGCCCTATTCGGGGACATGAGTGAAAGTTGCAATGAAAGTGAAATTAGTAAAAAGGAGATTGTAGAGGCTTTAAACAGTATAAAATTGGGCAAGGCTGCAGGTTATGATAGGATTACGGTTAAAGTGCTAAAAGCTGGACAGAACGAGGTAGCTAGCCTGCTGTACCACCTTTTTAACCTTTGCTGAAGAAGCAGCAGCGTACCAGGAAACCGGTGCAAAGCTATACTGGTACCACTTTACAAAAGAACGGCATTGCTCTCATGAGGATAAACGGAGATTACACAGACTGGTTTAACATTAACAGGGATGTGTGGCTTTACAATGGCTGTATAAGTTATTAATACATGGTTGTTTTAAAGATTTAAAATTAAATGCGTATGGATTGAAAAAAAAAATTTGATTATCCAATGCCTCCTTTACGCCAATTATCAGGTTAAATTAGCATCAGATGGATGACAGGCGTTGATTAATATTATACATGATGCCCTACAAATCAAAGAAATAAAAGTTAATGTAAGAAAGACGAAAGTAATGGTTTTTGAAAGCAAAGCAAGCTTGTCTAATTATGAGGTGTTGATTAAATAAAAAAAGGTGAAACAAAGAAAAGAGTTGGTATAGCGGCCTTGCATAACTTAATAAGCATCCAGAACGTATAAAAAAGACAAAACTCTGGGTGTGCATAAGGGAGTGCTAGTCCCTACAATTATTTAAAATAGTTAATGTTGGCTTTACATGAAAGTAAAATCAATACTGCGGGGTAATTAGTCTGAAAAGTATAGCCCGAGTGAATAAAATGAGGAATAGTGTGATATGGGAATGCTTCGGTATGAAAAAAGATGTAATGACAAAGGAGTGATTAGATGTTTCGGAC
Organism: Agelastica alni; assembly: GCA_950111635.1. NCBI lineage: Eukaryota > Metazoa > Arthropoda > Insecta > Coleoptera > Chrysomelidae > Agelastica > Agelastica alni. The sequence goes on from OX467716.1 coordinate 15,262,108, forward strand.
ACGTAGATAGAATGGATTAAAGAAGATTGACGAAACATAACATAACATAAACATAAGGCGAATGAAAATTGGCAAGTCGGTAAAAGTCGACCTAGGCTAACGTATCTTGATCCGATCGAAATTGTTTTGAAGAAAGGCTAGTTCAAAAGTAGCAGCATCCGACGAGCATCTATGAAAGCGCTAATAATAGTAAAAGTAGCAAATACCGTAAAAACTGTAGCAAGTGGAAAGAAGTCTCATTTGCCTACCCTTACGGGAAAAGAGCGTGTCATATGTACCAACTAACAGTACATTTATTGGTGGTTTTATGTTTTTTAAAGGTTTGACGATAGAAAAAATCTGCAGCTAATTACAATGAAGTTAGTTTTATTTAAAAATTCATAACAATCTTAAAAAAATTGCTATTACTTGAATTTCATTAAAACTTAAGCTTTCAGTAGCTTTAATTGTTTTGGTTGAGTGCACTTTTGTAGTAACCCAATTGTACATCTATAAATTATTGATAAAAATCTGAAGGTTATCAGAATTATTGTTAAAAAAATAGAATGTTTAGGTACTTATACAAAACGCGGAAATGGGAGAAAATATACATTGTATAGGAATAATATAATTATTTATTTGAAAGAATCAAATAAATATTGTCATTTGCTCAAATGTAATTATTGTGTACATAATATATTGTAAAATGAGTGCGATTGCCACGGTGGCTGGTTTGGCATTAGCAACTACAGCAGCAGTTTTGGTAATTATGAGTAAGTTTCATTTTTAGCATTTTTTTACATCAAATAATTACGATAACCAAAAGTTATTAACTACGAAAAAAACTTTTGATTTATCCTTTGCCCAAAAATGTATTAAAAATAGGGGTTAGAATGGTACCAAAAAAAAAAGTTTTGGGTTTAAATAAAGATAAAAAAATAACGGTAAAAATAAAACTTGACTATGTTTTACAAGAAGTATACTTTTACACAAGAATTTAAATAAAGTTTAAAATTCAAAGTACCTATAGCACAAAATATATGGTCGGTGCATAATATACTATTATCCAATACAGCACTGACTGTAAAATTAAACTATAAAGCTTTTTCTTATTTGCTTGACATATCCAATTTCGTAATAACTTAAATACTAGCTGAGGTATGAGATTGTGTAGTAGCTGGAATAAAGGGATAAAATTTAAAATATAAGAGGTAAAGATTTTTGTTAAAAACACATTTAAAATACTTATTTACCATACTTTATAAAATTCTTTTGGTTTGCTTTCCGGGGTATATATGTACACATTTTTTAAATTTTTTACTCGACAGCAAGCTACGTGTAGTTGACCGTAAGAAAAGCAGGAGTCTTTGAGGTTAATGCCGCAATGTTTTAAAGTTTGTACTTGCGCTTTAATAATTGTAAAACTATAGGCTAATTGAAAATTGCAGTTAAGTAAAGGTTACGGATATTCTGGTGGTAAATACTGTGTATCCTTTGTCCTTCTCAGCAATAAGTTTGGCCTCAATTACTTTTACAATATTTTAATTTATATGTGGTTACTGTATCTCTTTGATTACCAACACTTCAATGTTTATTTTTATTCACTCAATGCACTTTACTAATAATAATGGAGTTTGCTTTATGTTACCCCACCAATGGGTAGCCCTACCCATACAATAAGGGATTAGAAGGATTTACAATGTTTCAGCACTTTTCACTACATTGAAGAGTGTTTTGGAATATTTCACAAAGATATTGGATGTTCCGGGATGTTTCTAAATGTCCAAACTATTCCCGAACATTCCAAAACAATCCAAAATGTTCCAGGATGTCCTGAAATATTGTGGGAAATTCGAGAGCATTTCACAACATTCCAGAACATCCTGGAGCATTCTGGAATGTTGTTGAATGCTCTCGAATACTCTTGAATGTTATGGACTGTTCTAAAAATTTCTAGGAAGCACAAAATTTCAGCCCTTACATCTTAAAAAGCACGCCTTTTAGGTAAAACGGAAACCTGTATGAATAAGGGGTAGAGGGCTACCACACCCTGTAGCTTCTTTGATCGTACCGGGACTCGTTTTAGCATACACATTGTACACTTACAGTACAATAGGAAAGGTGTATCATTAATAATCGGAAAAAATTAAACTGGAGAATCTTAAGTTCAAAATAATAAGATTTAACCCAATTCACTTAAATAAAATGTGTCTTCTGTCTGAGTTTCAGTGTGTTTTATTTAATAATTTAAAAATGATTTTTCCCCATCACTTTTAAATCATATTATTGTGGTTCATGTCCTTCTTAATTCTTTTTCAGGGTAAATAGCGGGTTTAAAAGAAAGAAAACTAACTTTTCGCTTTTCTTAACATTCAACAAATCATATACTAGAAGGCCCCACAATGTAAATTAGCATTCTAAAATTAAAAATTCTGTTTTAAAAGATCTGTGGTCCAATATAATCTTAAATTGTGACAAATGTTACATTAGCATTACCTCTACGGCTGCAGAAAGTGCAGCGGCTAGCTTGTCTGGGAATCACAGGGGCAACATTCACGTGCCCTACTGCAGCCGTAGAGGTAATGCTAAACCTTCCAACATTGCACTTATGTGTAATGAAAGAAGCAGCAATCAGTACCTTCAGACTAAGCCAGACGACAAATCTTAGAGCAAGAAATCGGAATGGACATTTGAAGATTTTGGAAAATATTTCCCTAGAATCCATGTCTAAGCCGACAGATATTATGCCAGTTAGCTACGACTTTAGTGTGGTACACTGATGGATCCAAGATGGATGAAAGGGTTGGAGTAGGCGTTATAGGGCTGAATTTTAGGCTTTTAAAACTCTTTGATAACACCCCAACCATGTTTCAAGCAAAATTACATGCCATAGAGACATGTGCCCATAAGAGCATCGAAAGAAACACCCAAAGGTCAGAAATCTATATTTTATCAGATAGCCAAGCAGCACTTAAAGCTCTAAAGTCATACACTTGTGAGTCTAAGCTTAACGTTAACGTTTCTGGCTAGTACCAGAGGCGTTCGAGAGGCGTTTTTGTGTAAATAACATACTTTACCTTCGTAACTAAGTTATTATTTTTCGAGATATTTAAAGTTAAACGTAACGTTGTATAATTTTAATGTGTATTTATCATGGCGGTGTTGTAAGGTCCTAGGTTTGCATTTATTACGCAAATGAAACTTTTAAGTTTTAGGTTAATTAAAAAGATTAACAAACAATTTTACTAATACGTAATTATCAAAAAGTCTTTTTCACATTTTTGCTATAATAAATTAATATGACAAAAAAAATAATTAAATAGAGATTTACCAAACCTTTTAAATGAGGTATGACTTGATACCTTACGCTATTTAAAAAAATTTAAGTATGGAGGGGGTGAATCTGACGTTTATGACATTAGTGCTAAAAAGTGTCCCCCTAAGTTAATGTGTTTCAGCATTTCTTTAAATTGTTTGTTAATCTTCCTAGTAAAACTAAAAAATCAACTTTAAAAGTTGTGCAACGTTATGTTTAACTTTAAATATCTCAAAAAATAATGACTTTATCGTTTTGAAAGTGGAGTATGTTATTTACATTTAAAGTATTGGAGTAAAAAATTGTACTTAAATGACAAATTCGCCAGTGGCGTAAAATTTAGGATGGGTCAAGCTCTGACTTGCCCCTGTCAAACGCTTCTGGTGGTATCCAGAAACGTTTATTTACCATAATTCAATAAGGTTTGCAGTGTCCACACTTTTTGCCTTATATAATAAGGATTACTTAAAATTTAATGGGGAAAAATCATTTTTAAATTATTAAATAAAACACCGTGTAACTAAGACAAGAGACACATTTTATCTAAGAGAATTGGGTTAAATCTAGTTACTTTGAACACCAGATTCTCCAGTTTAATTATTTTCCATTATTATTAATACATATTAATTAAAAAGTAAAGAAGTGTTAATTCTTAACTTTGTGACACTTATACTAAGTTTTGATTAAATTTAAATTAAATAAAAAAAAACTAAAGGTTTCACAAAAAAGTAATATTGATCTTACTTAAGAGGCATTTATTAATTATACCACTTTATTATGAGCTAGTAATAAACAATAATTTTTACAAATTTCACAAGGAATGGATGTTTAAGTATTAGAATAAAAGCAAAAATGGGTAATATAAATGAAGAACAATTAATTAAAACAAACAAGTGGCATACTCCGGTCACTTACCAAGAATATGGAGGCTGGTTATAGTGCAACAGAAGTAGCTCGGCGGACGACTAGCCTCTAAAATAACAAATATTCGGCTGAATATACTTCACATTCGTAAACTTCTTTCTCCAAATGTACTTGAGACTCACAATTACTGAAAATTTCGTCGTCGCCGATCGTATCGTTATTCGAATTTTTTTGTTGTGCGCAGATTTTGTGTTCTTCGCCCGCCAAACTACTTCTGATGCACTGTATCTTCTTGTAACATAGTCCTCACTTGGAGGTGTTGGCAAGCCCCAGCTCGTGCACGTGGTATCCAAGAGTGACATGACCCATCAGTAGGTATACTGCCCGTCTGGTATCTCTTCTACTTAGTGACGCAATGCTTCTGGGGAGCGATTCCCTTACCTGTCTAAACTTGTCTCTGCTTTCTATTTTTGATACATTAAGCTCTGATTCCTAAGCCAGCCCTTAATTGCCGTTATGCCTAGACAGAATGGAACCCCTAACGCCGGATCTGGGCCCACGAACTTAGTCTTTCATCTGGCTTTCGCCATCAGTTTTCTCGTTGCCTCTGATTCCAGAGTAAACAGGAACCCAGACCAGTTATTTTTAGTACGATAAAAAAATTTAGTAAATTTTAAGTAAAACATTATTAACTTACACGATACAAATATTGATGGAAAATGAAATGCGTTACATATTTTGGATTATAAATATAATGCGTCACATATAGCTTTACAACTGCAGTTCACGCATCAAAAAATTTATTAGGAAAAGAGAAAATGTTAAAATAATAATTTTTTTTAATGTAGCCATGGCGGATGGACAATTAAAGGCAAACACTACGTCTACTTTCACACAATTGGACGGAAATCAAAATTACGGACATTTAATCGATCCAAATGGGCCCAGCATTCAGTACATCCTGTTTACCAGGTAAGTTTAATATAATCCAAGTTAGAGATAGGTATAAATTTGATTTTGTTTTTTTAACCTACTATTTTTTAATTTTTTTGAACACTTTTAAAAAAAGAACATCATTTTAGTGTTTTAATTCTAAATTATATAAAATAAAGTAAAATTAGTTTTGGCAAAAGTTGTCATTTTACATTCTATACACAATTTGTTAAAATTTATTAATTTTATTGGATGTAGGGTGAAGGATGTGAACGTAAGTGTTTGTTAAATACACAGAAATATTTTGCTTTTTAATATTTATATAACTTTATACAGGGAAAATCCACCAGTTAATTTAAAAGTGGGTGAAGAAGATAATTTCAAAAACTCTGGATTTAATAAAACCAATCCAACGAAAATTTTAATTCATGGATTTACCAGTAGCGTCCATGACGTTATGTTTGCTTTGCTTAAAACAGGTAAGTTTTTCCATAGTAAACACTTGCATACTTTTTTTAAAAACACTTTTATAAAAAGAAATTAGTGCTTCTCATAAGTTTTGTGAAAATAGAAACATTTCACAAGAAAATGCAGTAAAGTAAATAAATGACCAACACTTTTTATATTTTAGGAACAACAACAGATGTTTTAGCTTTATTTTCAAAAAAAATTTTATTAGAAGCTTTTTTCTTTCGCCAAAAATTAGATTTACAAACATACATAGTAACGCCTTTTTACCATAGACCATACCATAGGGGTAGAGGGAGACCACATCCTTTCACCTGCTACGGTTCTTACACACGTCTCTTGCTTCTTCGACGTTCATCAGCGCTTTTATACATGGTCGTCGGTTTCTGGTACTCTTCACCTGGCTTTTTTTAAAAAAATGTCGATCTAATTAAGATAAGTTCGCCTAGGTCTTCCTCTACTGACTTACCCATTCACACTCACCTTATAAATCTTTTTGGTCAATATTCTTTCATCCATCCTTTCTACGTCTTTAAACCATTAAAGCTTTCCTTTATTTATCTTTGTAACCACATCTTTTTTCACACCAAAGTGTTTCCTTACCTTACTATTTTTTACTTAATTCATCAGAGTCACTCCGACTATACTTCTCAGACTATTCATGTCTTCGGCATTTCCCAGCATTTCCCAGACAATACCAAAACCATTACTTTGGTCTTGCTTACATTAACTTAAATTTCTTTGATTCCAATGCATCATGCATAATATTAACCATCGACTGCAACTCTTCCTTAGATTATGCTAATATGAACTAATTATCGTTGTAAAGGAGGCATTTGACGATTAAGTCATTTAATTAAGCTACCGCTCACCCATTACACAAACAATGTCAACCACAGCCCATGACTCAAAACTCACTTCTTATGTATTTAAATTGTATATTTGTAGCTTATCTTGACACCGGGGATTTCAACGTCATCGGTATGGATTGGTCCGTTTTGTGTGACTTTGAATACATTTCTGCTATGAATGGAGTAAGAGAAGCCGGACGATACCTGGCAGAATTTATAAAGTGGTTAAGAGTTGTTGGAGGAGTGTCTTTGGAAGATATTCACCTTGTTGGTCACAGCATGGGAGCCCATGTAGCGGGAGTTGGGGGAGCTCACATTAAAAATGGAAAAGTCGGGAAAATAACTGGTAAAATGAATAATAAAAATAAGGATGGGACATGCAAGTTTTTTTTTAGTTTTACTATAAATTTTAAATTAACGTCTTTTTTGATTTTTTTATTCGTATTTTTCACGACTGCCTATAACAAATCCGACGAAGTCACTTCTTCTTTATCACGTTTATTACAAAAACACAATAATTTTTAACATTTATTTTAATATAACTTGTAATTATTCATTTTTTTTAAAAGGATTGGATCCAGCGAGACCTGGTTACCGAGATAATAGGTTAGAGAATAAGTTGGACCCCACCGACGCAGTATTAGTGGAAGGTCTGCATACGTTTATACAAGTATTGGGTTTGTCGGAGACAGTTGGCCATATAGATTTTTATCCAAATGGTGGAATGACTCAACCCGGATGTCCGGCACTGAATGATTTTTGTAAGCCTTTTTTTGCATAATGTGATTGTGTAATTAAGTTTACAATTAAAAACAGAAAAAAGTTGTGAGAACATAAAAAGAGTATCTAGTGTCGACTTTAAATATAAAACATCAGGAAGGAACATATATACATACATATAGTCACGCCTTTTTCCCGTAGGGGTAGGCAGAGACCACTTCCTTCCACTTGCTACGGCTCTTACACACATCTTTGCTTTCTCTACTTCTATCATGCATGCTCGTCGGTTGTTGGTACTCTTGACCTGGCCTTTCTGTAAAACAATGTTGATTTAATCGAGATATGTTCGCCGAGGTCGACCTCTACCGACTTGTCCATTCACACTAAATTTGTTTCGTCAATCTTTTTTTATCCATCCTTTCTACGTATCCAAACCATCTAAGCATTTTTTTATCTATCTTAGTAACCACATCTTCTTTTACACCACAGCAATCTCTTATCTAACTATTTTTTACTTTATCCAACCAAGTCACTTCGGCTATACTTCTTAAACTACTCATCTCTGCAGCATTAATCCTATTTTTATGCTTCTTTTGCCAAACCCAACATTTACTACCATACATAAGTGTAGAAACCAACACAGCCAGACGTGCATTTTTTGAGACTTTCTGGCTATTCATAAAGCTATGCAATGCCCCATTCATCTGTTTTCCTGCCAACACCCTTCGCTCAATGTCACTGTCATACTTTCCATTTCTTGTAAATTTTATACCCAAGTATACAAATTCATTAACTTGTTCCACTCTTTTTCCCTCAATCGAAACTTTACAGTTTGTCATGCTTTCTTCTCTTTTAAAAACCATTACTTTCGTTTTGCTTACATTTATTTTCATCCCTTTGATTTTCAGGGCATCATGCATAACATTAACCATCGCCTGCAACTCTTCTTTAAATGACGCTAATATGACTTGATCATCGGCGTAAAAAAGGCATTTGACGATCAAATCATTCCTGATGAAGGAAAAAATAAACAAGGTCTCAAATAAGTGTTAACTGTAATGAATGGTGCATATAGCCAACTTGTGCATCCGTTTTGACAGAGGTGTAGTGCTTTAAATTATAATAAAAAAATGTTGGGAAAAATATACTACTGCTACATTTTAGTTAACAATTTTGCAATCAATAAAAAATTAATATCTAATGTATGATTGGAAAAATTTTATTTTTAATTTTGTAAATCTACAATTGCGTGTATTTTTTCGCATGCTATAAAATCAAATCAAAATTTGTTAACGTTAATTATACATGAAAATGTATAGATTTGATTTTTAAAAACCAGATAATTCTGCTGCATAATACCTCTACATATAAGCAAACGTGGGTTAACTATATATCAGAAAACAACTACTTTCCTGGCAATGTGCCTCGACGAACATTGAATTATATCGGATAGATAATCGTGCATAATCCCATTTTGTGTTATATGCAGAGGTTTCTTAAGTAAAAGAAAAAATTATTAAATTTATACATTTAAAGTGGCCACCTATGGACCGGTTTCGAGGTAATGCCTCTCATCAGCATAGGGTATGTCTTGAAAAAATCACGTTTGCCCTTTAAAGAGACAAATCAACAATCCTCACCTTTACTAGGTACATACTACCAATTTTAAAAAATCTCACCCTATACAAATATGAACTTCGTGAAAAAGCTGGATTGTGCGGTGAACTTTGACCTCTAGGGGTAAGCCACAATAAACCTACTAAGGGTCGCGGTGGAGGGACGACCACGCCCCACTCACATGATACCTAACCTAACCTATCCTACTAGATACATTTGAAGAAGTAAATGCAGAGCACTAGTCACGACATCTATAACTTTTAACAAGCACCAATCGGAATAGCTTCTAAAGGAAGTGCCAAAATATTATTAAACTATGAATATTATAGAAAACTATAATACTATTTTTGTCAGAAAATAAGCATAAAAATAAATAAATCTGGTTTTTAAAAACCATCTAATTCCGCCGCATGATACCCATACATTACGCAAACTTGAGCCGACTATATATTATCAGAAAACAACTACTTTCCTGGCAATATGCCAATACTATTTAAATTTTAATAATAAATTATAAAAGCAAAAAAAAAAAAAGTTTATCTGTGGGTACACTGCAAATAAAATATTTTTTAGGTTTACTCTATCCATCGGCGCACTAGGTATAGGTAACTAGTAATTTTAATTACAGTCAGAAGTTTTAGTTACGTCGATTTATACAAACGAAAAAAAATAGGTAATAAAAAAAAATAAATTGCCAAAGATGTCCACTGCAATAAGTCCATAGTGTTATTATATTTTCATTTTAAGGAAAGTTACAACTTAGATATACTATCTTAACATCAACAAATCGAAATGATAGTTTTATTTACACAAGTTAAAAATGTTATTTTCACATTTATAATAATGTTGGGTTTGTCTTCCCAGAATATTAACCCCGATTCCCACCCTAACCTGAAATTCTATTTTAAATTGTGTGTAAAAGTCTTTTGAAATGTATGTAATAAAAAATTACCACAAATATATAATTTTACTCTAAGCTACGCCAATGCATACCTTGTGATTAGTAAGTTTAACCTATAAATTTCATTGAAATACAATTTTTATTTATTTTATTACCATATTAATTTTATTTACCAGCAATTTATTTTAAAGTCTATAATGGTTAACTACCAAGTTTTTACACTATACCACACAACAATGCATTGTCTTACTTATTTTAACCATTTTAAAACTTGAAAACTGGTAAAATCTATTAAAAATTCACTTTATTGACACACTCACAGGCAAACATTCAAAGTCATACGTGGAGGGTCATGAAGTCTGTTTCCGTCGCATTTCTAGCATCCATACAGAGTATCAATGCTCGTTCCTGTTTGTTTTATATTTAAACAGTGTAAAACTAAAAATTTATTAAAATAAATGTTGCCAGGGAAATTTAGAGAATCTCTTTACTGCAACCATGGACGAGCTTATCGCTTATTTGCCGAAGCAATAAGAAATGATAAAGCTTTTAAAAGTTTTAAATGCAATTCTCTAAAAGAAGCAGTGTATTTAAGATGTACAGAAGAGTCTGAAGTATATATGGGTCATCCAGAGACGTACAGGTATGACAATTTTTTTTAATATTATGTGCGCAGTGTTAATTTGCCAGGGAGGAAAGAAAATTCAGTTCAAATACGTCCAAGTGAATACTAAGAACTTTTTGCATTGAATCCGCTGAAGATCGTTTTTAGACGTTGACATATACTTTTATTTATGGTTATTGGGTTAATAATAGAGTTTATTATTTATGGTTATGGTGTTTTTGTTTAATAAAAGCTGTACATTGTTTATCAAAATATTGCCGTGAAAAATCAAATTTTAGGTGTATAATTTTGGGAAGTTATATTGAATGTTTTTTTAACTAGCCATCCCGCATATCTTAAAAAGTATACCCAGCATAAAAATTTATCAAAACGGGTCAATTTTAAATTTAAGAAAAATACCTTTTAATATATATTTAACAGTTTTAAATGTAAAATATTTAGCACCACCGACCACTACTCAATTTTTTTATAAGGATGACCCCTGCGGTACCGTATTTCAAAGGTTATTCTTTAAACAGTACAACGGTACCTATAATTTTTTTAAATTTTTAAAATAAAAATATTTTTGGAAAAATTATTTAATTAATTTGTTTCTGTTACCCTAGCAAACACATTTTAATATTACCTGCATACTTAATTACCCATTGTCTACGTTACGTGCCTTCTCAAAGAAGTTTATTTACTTGTTTATTACAAAAAATAAAATGTTAATTTTTGTTCTATGCGGGCGTCCCAAAATAACATTTCAACCATGGGAGGGGGCAGAGGATTGCGGAAGAAACAAATTTAAGGTTCAAAGAAAATGTCTTTACATATGTCACCTGACTACAAATTGTAATTATCAGAAAAAACAAACTAATTAAAAAAAATTTCAAAATATTTTTTTATTTTAAAATTTTAAAAAACATTATTGTATACTCTTGAATTTGTTGAAATTTCTTTAAGTGTGGTCATCCTATTTAAAAAAATTAAGTGGCGGTCGGTGGGGCTATAGGGGTTGCATTTGGAACTGTTAAATAAATGACAAAAGATGTCCCCTTTAAAACCAAAATTGACCTGTTTTGGTGAATTTTTATGCGGGGTATACTTTACAAAATATCTGGGGCAGCTTTAAAAAAACACCCTGTATATACTGTACTAAAAATTTACTTAGAAAAAGCAAATGAAAATAAACAAGTTATCTACCTTTGAAAAATACAGGAACATATAGCTGCAACTTAACTGGTCGTACACAAATTTATATTTATACATTATTTATTTATGTTTATTTATTTTTCCCCAAACAGCTAAAGTACAAATCAAAACAAAATCTGGTAAAAATAGTGGAGCAGCTGGATATAAAGGCATATACATTAGGAATAAAAATAAATTAAAACAAGACAAAACATTTACGGATGGGGAAAGAAAAACAGAACAATTATGACTAAAAAATATAAAATTACAATCTTGCAATTGTACCAAGCATCAACTGCTTAGAAACATCAATAAGATAAACCAGGAAAGACAAAATAAAAAAAAAAGAATATTAAAAGGAAACCAAATGGGAAATTATTATAATATATAGGTGTAGACCATCAAAAAAACAAAGATACAAAACATAACAAGAGATGAAGAGATAAGATTAAAAGATAGTCCAATACATAAACGCAAAAAGACTGGAATGAGAAAAGCACCAATAGAAATCTTAAAGAAATTAATGACATGGGTTAAATTAAAATCAAGAGCAATTGGAAGGTCAAGAAGTAGTTGGAGTAATTAAGTAAAAGAAAATATAAAAGCATTGAAAATCAGAGACTGAAAAACAAAATGCAAAGACAAAAAAAATGGTTAACCACAACAAAAGAGATCAGGACAGATAAAATATTATGAGCACACTTATACAAGAGGAGTAGATTGTAAATTTTAGTAGTGGTCGTAAAGACTATGCAGCCTCTCAATCACCTCGACCTATTAGATCTTTTGTTCATAACCCTTAATCTATTCAAAGTCCGGGATTCCGATACTTCGTACAAAGTTTTCTGGGAGCTAAGTTGCTGACATCCGAGGGCTTCCTAGTTGCTTTTAATTTCACTGTGATCAAAGTGACCTGGTTGTTTGCTGCCAGTTGTATTAGGGATTGTTTACAGTCCCAAGTTAACTTGGTCTTACAAGTGTATAACTTTAGAGCTTTTAATGCTGTTTAATGCTGTTTGATTATTTGATAGATTATAGATTTCTGCCCTTAAAGTGTCCCATTCAATTCACTCCTGCTTGAAAGATAGTTGGTGTGTTACCAAGAGGTTTTAAAAGCATAAAATTTGGCCTTGTAACGCCCACTTCAACCCTTTTATCCATCCGTGTACCACGCAAATGCTTCCCTTTCTAGTTAAAGTCCGTTCTCTGTTTAAATTTGGTGGTTGTTTATGACCACTTCAAACTGCATTTCAAAGTCGTACCTAACTGGCATGATATCCGTTGGTTTAGACATGGAATCTACGAAAATATTTTTCAAAATTTTTAAATGTCCAATCCGATTTTCTGCTTTGAGATTCTGTCTGGCTCAGTCTAAAGCACTGGTTGCTACTCCTTTTATTAAACATAAGTGTAATGGTAAATGCTTCAGCAATACCTTTACGGCTGCAGTAGGTCACGTGCATATTGCCCCTGTGATTTCCACTTTCTGCAGCTTGACTTTTTTCTGAGCTCCAGTGACAACATTTCATTCTGTATAGGCTACATTGTTACCGTTAATATTAAATAAGCAATATTAAAAAAAAAAATATTATGTTTTTATTAATATATGTAAAACTATTAATTTTGCATTTATCTACCTATTTGGTATTAAAATATTTTATGTTACGAGGACTACATCGGTCCTTTTAATATATGACAACGTAACATGATAGATAATATTATCGTATATTCTGTCTTTCTTAACTTGCTTGCAACTTCAGATATTTTTGTTGGAGTATACACAAAAAAAAATTATTTTAAATTAATCTATTCTGAGCTGTAGTTTACTCAACCAAAACCTATTTATTATTTTAACATAAATATAAAAAAATTTAAAAATAAATATGAAACTATAAATTTAATATTATTTTAAAATAAAATTAACTTTAAGTGATGAGTCCTACTTAAATCAATGTTAAAACCCACCTACATTCTTTTTAAACGAATAAAATTATATTATTTATTTCTTGTTAATATAAAAAGTGTCCCAATAAGATCGGTAATAGTTTATATCACATATTTTGAAGTAAAAAAAAAGTTGATTAAACCTCACTTACCTTTACACACAAAAGTGCACACAAAAAAAGTTACAAAATGATTTAATTAAGAATTTAATTCATTTTTTTTACATTGCTCTAAAACACGTTAATTTATAAAAAAAATTACGAAATGCTAGTATACGATAACCATTAAATTGAAAATAGTCGCATTTAATTATTTTTATTTATTAAGGATTTTCAGAGAGGATCAATGCCCCATTCACCCACAATTTTTTTAGGGTATAATTCAACAAAATATGAAATGCCATTGGTATCAAACGTCTATTTTTAAACTTTTTTGTTTTTGTTTCTTTGTATTTTTTGGACGTTTTGAATGTCAATTTAAAAATATCAGATATTTAAACTTTATATTTTCACAAATATTAAAAACATGGATCTTCCAATTGATTATGTTTTTCTTCCACCAATGTGTTTAAAAATGCAATAACTTTTAGGCAAAAGATTAAAAAATATTTCCAAAAAGCATCCTTGGCTGTGTCACCTACATACATGCATACTTTTTCTTTTCTTATGTTCTGGTTCCCACGAAAAGGGATCCCCTTTAATACTTAGATAACATCGTGAGAACTTAGGGAAAAAGGTAGGAATTGGTGTTCTTAAATTTCTGGAGGTTGTATGCCTCGGGGAACACCTCCCTAGGCAATGTGTTCCAAAGCCTCGCTGTTCGTTGGATGAACGAGTCTTTGGAAAGAGATGCACTTTGAGTTTTTTATCATTTATTTATTAGTATTTCAAGATTATATTAAAAACATTTCAAATTAAAATCTTAATTAGAACATTGTACCAATCTGAAGACACCCACCTAGAAAAAAGGGCGCTAACTTCCTCCTTTTAAGTGAATTGGTTGAACTGTTTTCAAGTTATGATAGAAGAAAGTTTGAAAAACACAGTTTTGAGAATAATGCGTAAAGTTTCAGGTACGCTTATAACTATAAAAATCTTAACTTACCATCAATCTGCGATGCCTGGTCCATAGAGAAATTTATGCAAAAAACTTGATTTTTTGAACCCATTTCATAGAACCACCCTCTTAAGTTGACTACGGAATAAACGCCTCCTTTAACTTCGTGCTCTTATCGAATTAGCAATTTTTACTGCCACATTTAAAATATAATTATTATTTATTATTTTTGCACAAAAGGCAATATTATTTATAAATTATGCAATAAAATAATATAAAATCAGGGGACTGTTCATTTTGTTTGCAAAGGCTAAACATCCATGATTTCTACAAACCATAAGGTGCTTCGTTAGTAGACACAGCAACCGATTTATGCAAAGGTAAATTTGCTTTTTCAGCAAATGGCATAAAAGTTGCCATTATATCTGCACTTCGTGTTATTCCCTTTACCAAAAATGTTAAAAAAATTTCTTCTACGGAAAAATCGCAAAAAAATCATTCTTTAAAAACCAATTAATTGTGCAGTATTAACGATATGTGCAATAAAACTGCAACGAAAAAAAATGGCAATCATGTCAGTTATAGAATACATAGGTGTTTAGGTAATTTAAAATTTATGTTTCATCGTCTGCTATATTTTTAGCACACATTTTAAATTAAAATTTTTAAAATTAACGTAGTAAATTATTTAAAATGTCTGCGATTGACTGTTGATCTGTTCGCAATCAATCAATCGCGATAGGCCCTTTGCCCACCCCTCAACTACATATGTATATTATGGATTGTAGATTTCGTGCGTCCTAATTGTCTTTCATACATTTCCAGTTACTACATAACGAGCGGTTAAATGGGACATTACGCCAAATTCTCGCACTAGATATGTTTGTTTAACACGGTTTTTTAACATGACAATGGTCCTTAGCATTTGTTCAAGGTTTAAATCGTGTCTTTTTATGTTTAATCAAAATTTTTTTATTATTTATTTTAAAATGAAACCAATAAAATGTACAAAAATAATTAAACATGTATATTTTAATTGGTTTTGTTCATGTTCTTTGTGCCAAAGATAAAATATAAAAAAATAAAGTGACATACAATAATAGTTAGAAAAAGCAATAGGTACCAAAATCATATTTAAATACACTTTGATATCCTAAGATTGTTTCTGTGAGCAATTATTTGTATGAGGGCTACTATTAAATTTTACAAACAGTGTACTATTTTTTTTTTATATCTTTAACAAACTTTGCACCAATCATCTTTTGAATTTGTATAAGAAACTTGTGTAATACAGAATCTTTTTTTCAGTGGCAAAGGTATTTATTACTTTAAAACCAGAGACAGACCACCATACACATTGTAAATATATATTTTAAAATATTACTGTTATCAACCAAATAAAATATATTAAATAATTTGTTAAGTAATTCGAAAAAGACATTACCATCTGTATATTCCAGTAACCACCTTTTACATCTGCATGATAAAAAGTTACTGGTTTATTTTACTTTACCAGAAGGGGCAACAACCGCGATCTTAAACTCCTAGTATAATGGAAGGAATGTTACCAATAATTAGCGCGTTTAACGCTTGGCTAAGTTACGAAAGACAGTTCAAAAAAATAAACTTAACAATAATAAGTTGCAAAGTTTATTAATGAGATTATTAAATTGTTGTGTTGTTAACCAAAGCACTAAAAAACCGAACATGTTAACTGCTTTTTGGTACCTCTAATTATTTTACAATAATTTTATTGTATCCTTAAAAAAGTTTAAAGTAAACATTTTTTTTTGTGCTGGGTAATAATTATTAACTTTTTGTTTTTAAGTTTCTTTAATCACATTATTTTTAAAATCTTCTCTGTGGGGTAATACGTATTCGTATGCTGATTGACCGGATTCAACAATCCATAGCGACCCATTGTGACCATATTTTAAAATTTTAACAACTTCTTTAGCAACGAAATTGGGACTGGAACATAGAAATTCATTGAATTAAATAAAATTAAAATTAAAATAACAAGTTCTGCAGAAAATTAGTTACTTCTCGCAAGGTTCAGGGTTATCCACTATAAATTACCGACGCCTCATTATCATTATTATTGTCCAAAGAATACCGCGGTCCCTACATTAACATAGACCACTTCCTGGCAATGAGTCAAAGAAGAGATCTATTTGAGCCTTAACATCTTTTGCAGGAACCAATTAGTTTATTAGAGCAAAAACAAAATGAAAATTTGCAAGTTTAAAAAAAGAGTTCGTAAGTCGTAAGTAAATTAATCGAGAAATTTGAGAGTTTAGATGAAGCATGTCAGGTAAAAGAAATATGGAAGCCATTTAATAAAAATATCGTGGTTTTTGCTATTAAAGTGAGTGGTGTAAGTACAGAAGAAAGGAATGTAAGTTAAAGAATTTGTGTGTAGAGGTTTGATTGGTTGGCTACAAAAGACAATCAAAAACCGTAACGTTTTAGAATGAAAATACTACAAGGAATAAGTATGAAAGTTTTAAAGGTATGGCAGAAGAGGTTGTGGAAACAAAAAAAAAATAATAAAGATGAATTTCATAGAAGGTTATCTGCCGAATTCCGGAACAACATTCGATATTTTTAAAATTCCAAAGAATATCAAAAGGTAAAAATACGACCCCGCAACTGAAAAAAATCATAAACCAAGATAGTAGTATAGTGAGTGGAGAAAAATTCATTTTAAAAAAATGAAAGGAATACTTCAAAAGTTTATTTGAGAAAGAGGATACCCAAGCGTAGACCACATTCGGAGACAAAAGTGAAAATTGCAATTAAAGTGAAATTACTATAAAAGAAATTGTGGAAGCGCTAAACAGTATGAAATTGGGTAAGGCTGCAGGATATGATAGGATTACGGTTAAAAAGCTAAAGGCTGGACAGTGCGTGGTGTCTAGTCTACTGTACCGACTTTTTAATCTTTGCTTTAGGAGCGGCAGCTTAACAGAAGACTGGTGCTAGGCCGATATCGTCCTGCTTTACAAAGAAAAAGGTTCGCAGCAGGACTGCAAAAACTACCAAAGCACTACTTAGCATTGTCAGCAAACTATATGCAAAGGTAATGATTAAAATAGTAACAAATAAAACTAATGAAATATATGGAATGTGCAAGCGAAATTTAGAAGAGAAGGGGGATGCATGGATCAGGTTGTTTTTTTACAAGGCATAGCCAAAAAATTCTTGGCTAAAAGTCAAAATGTCTACTTTACTTTCGTAGACTTGAAAAAAGCTTATTGCGACAAAGTGGTGTGGTGTGGTCGACATTGTCTATGTAGTGAGGTAGTTTGATTCGAGCACTGAAATAACTTTATAAGAATTCCACTGCTTGTGTCAGGATAAACGGAGCTTACATGGACTGGTTTAACATCGAAAAAGGTGTTAGACAAGGATGTGTCGCTTTGACATGTCTATTTTAATTTACAGACGGTTGTTTAAAAGTTTTAAAAAAGAATGCGTAGGACTTAGTCGTTCAACAGTAAAATTAAGAAAACATTTAAAAAAACTGATCATGTCAAACATATTCCGAATGCTGGACGTCCTAAAATAGAAGAAAACGTAAAACTTAATATTCTATTAAGTGGAGAAATTATTCCTTACAGCACTTTACAAAAAATTGTAGCAGACCATGGCATATCCCAACCCTCTGTATTACGTATTCTAGTAGCAAAAAAAAAGTATCATCGGTACAATAATTCAGTAAATAGTCAAAATTGTAGATAATGGAATATTGCTAATTATCACTGGATGATGGACGGGCATACTTAATACCCTCAGAAACTCCATGTTTGGGCAGGGATAATAAACCACAGGATTATTAGCACTTATTTTTTCGAAGGAAATCTCACAAGGAAACGTTACTTGCAATTTTTAAGAAATGAACTTATACCTATCCTTATTTTTCCGAACGCCAACAATCCTAACTTACCAAATGAAATTATATCGTTACAACCAGATGGTGCAGCCCCGCACTATGCACGTGATGTTCGCGAGTTTTTGAATAACTATTTTCTTGGGAGGTGGATTGGTAGAAGCAGACTGATAGAGTGGCCCCCAAGATATCCAGATCTTACGCCTCTTGATTTTTTTTGTGAAGTTATTGGAAATAAAGTTACTTTCTTACTAAAATAAAATATTTATTTTTGTTTACCCTGTTCCACAAATCAAAATATTTATTATCACTGAATGCAGTATTAAAAGACCTTTCAGATGAAGTATTAGGAGACATCCATTTCAATTAAAAAAAAATTACCGATTACGTCTCCAGTTCACTTAACAGAAGTGACAAAACCGTTAAAAAATAAGACCATATTAGCAAACAACTTGAAATCTCTGCTCATACACTTACATCAGGAGAGTTGAAATTTATAGAATCTTAGTAGACACAGTTTTGCCAGTTCACTTTACCATTTTCCCAGAAAGTTGTTTCGTCACTTTAAAGAATGATTTTGTAAGAATTGAGATCGGCTTCTTGTCGTATTGAGTACAACTCCGAGAATACCATACACCTCTTCTTATCATCTTTATTTAGTCCTTAAAGTAAAGAAGGCCTATATGGTCCCAAGCATCCTTCGTAGGATTGTTTTAACGATTCTATTCTTCTTGGCATCTTTTCTTTAAGATTAAGTTGGTGATGGTACAAAAAATGTGAGCAAAACGAAAGTAATGGTTTTTGAAAGAGAAGAAAGCATGACAAACTGTGGGGTTTCGATTGAGGGAGAAAGAGTGGAACAAGTTAATGAATTTGTGTACTTGGGTTAAAAAATTTACTAGAGATGGAAAGTATGACAGTGATATTGAGCGAAGGGTGTTGGCAGGAAAACAAATGAATGGGGCACTGCATAGCTTTATGAATAGCCAGAAAGTTCCAAAAAAGGCACGTCTGGTGGTGCATAGAGGTGTGTTGGTTCCTACACTTATGTATGGTAGTGAATGTTGGGTTTGGCAGAAGAAGCATGAAAATAGGATTAATGCTGCGGAGATGAGTAGTCTGAGAAGTATAGCCGGAGTGACTCGGTTGGATAAAGTTAAGAATAGTGAGATAAGAAAACGCTGTTGTGTAAAAAAAGATGTGGTCACAAAGATAGATAAAGGAATGCTTAGATGGTTTGGACACGTAGAAAGGATGGATGAAGGAAGATTGACGAAACAAATTTATAAGGCGAGTGTGAATGGGCAAATCGGTAGAGGTCGCCCTCGGAGAACATATCTCGATCAGATCAACATTGTTTTGAAGAAAGGCCAGGTCAAGAGTACCAACAACCGAAGAGCATGTATGAGAGCACTGATGAAAGTAGAGGAAGCAAAAGATGTGTGTACGAACCGTAGCAAGTGGAAGGAAGTGGTTTCTGCTTACCCCTATGGGAAAAAGGCGTGACTCTATGTATGTATGTATGTATGGTACAAAACATTGCGCGACATTAATATTGTCTTCTGTAATAACAGACCTTTGCCTTCCTGAACAAGGAAGTATTGCTTACGACTCAGTCTCTACTAAATCTTAAATTTAATATAAAAATACCTTGTCAAGATGAAAGTTGGAAGTTTTGAAAACTTTATACAAACACCACTACACGAAGCAAAACAAAAACTAAGGTTTTCTAGTGACAACTGACTAATATTCTACCCTGTAGATTTTTTTTTTTATTAAATTGAAGTATTATTTTTTATAGTAAAGGTTAAGTTTCTTGGTTATTGTTACCTTTGTCTATTTGCTGGTCCAGTTTTTTCTTTAGCCGATTCCTGGGCTATCATGTAGTCCGATTTTAAAGTACAATTTTCTGTTCTAAATAATGATGTTTGAGTTCCCCCAGGACATACAGCAACTAACCTTACTTTAGTCCTATTGTAATGGAAATCATGTCCCCAGCACTGTGTCATACCCACGATGGCAAATTTCGTACTTCCATAAATAGGCATCCACGGACCAGGCCTTATACCAGCTATTGAAGAAGTATTTAGTATCACAGCATCGTCTTCTTGCTTAAATTTTTTTAAATACATTTCTAACCCCAATATTATTCCGTTGATTGTTCCTCTCTGCAATTAAAAATTATGTTTATGATTCGCAACTACTGTAAATAATTTAAATTATTATTCTTATTAATAATTTTTTTCTTAATTTTAAAGTAAATTAATACACTACTTAAATCAATTAAGTTAATTATAAAATAAAATTGCTATTATAATTAAAATAGCATGAAAAATTATGTAAGCTTTATGTAATAATATACTAACAAAATCAGCGAAAGTTATTTAATTTCGTATTTGACTTCTTATTACTCCATTTAATCGCATAGAAATTCTGAAATGATATGCTAAGTGCCTAAGACATGTTTTCCCACTCTGCAATAATTACTGCAAGTTAATTGTGACTGGTATACGCACCTAAACTTTTTTTAAAAGAATCCCAAGGATAGCGGGCTAAAAGCGCGCTCGTTTGTTATTGTATTATTATTGTCTTAGTTACGTCGTGGACTAAAATTGCCACTAACGTTTAGTTTGTTTACGCATAGCAGAGTCAATTTTGTTGACAAAATTGTGTTTCAAAGTTTCTTTAGGTTATTTTTACGATTTTAAACTGTTATTTAACATGTCTAGTTCAGTAAAAAACGAAAAGTGCAAGATAGTAAGTGTAACAGACAATTTCAAACTTGGTGGACTGAGAAATATGGCATGATTAGTAATGGCAATAAAACGGTGTGCTTTTTTATGTTCTGGAACAGTGGTATGTGAAATGGAATTTGAAACTAATCACAAATCCGTTTGTAAAAAAAGCGAACCAGAGCAAAAGGAATTATTTGCAAGTGCTCTGAAAGACCGAAACAAACAGTCGTCTATTATTAAATATGTTGGAAAAATTATTATACGAGCTCGGCGAGTTACTTGGCAGCAAATGACATTGCTCGACAAGTAAACCTTTTTGAGAGGAAGAGTTTTTAAAGGAAGACTGGTTAGCATGCGCGTCCTCACTTTTAAATGATTTCAATAATAAAGATAAGATAATTTAGCGCCTTAAAGATACTCCTCTATCTGGAAAAACAATTAAAAAAATAATCTTTAAACTGGCCGGAAATGTAATAGGTCAAAAAAAAATAAAATTAACTCGCCCACTTTCATATCGGTATGTCTTGACAAAAGTACTGACCTCACTAAATTTGCACGTTTAGCTGTCTTTGCCTGATATTGCTGAAGATACCACAATCCTCTGGAAAATTAAAGATCGTACTGCTTTGGTTCAAACTATTCCTAAAGATGTAGAGAAAATCAAATTGTAGTGCGAAGCAAATATACTGACATTGATAACAAATTTGGTCATGTTCAGGTTCGATTTAGAAGAAGTACCCTTAGGCCCTGAACTGATTAAAAACAAGCCTGGAACAAAATTTTTTGGCGTTTACATCCATAATAATTTAAAGTTCAAGTCTCATTGTATCGCCCTAAAAAAAAGCTGTCCTCCGGTTGCTACGTATTCAGGTAATATTTCGCGAACTTGAACTATCGGCTTCTTTAACGGCATAGTACTCATTCATTGAGTCTCACTTACGGTCTGGAATACCATTTTGGGGTTCTTGCAGCCAAGTTCTGTTTCAAAGTATATTTGTTTTCGAAAAACGAGCTTTAACAGCTTTAAAATTGTTTTCAAAGTAAAGACACGTGAATCTTGCAGGCCGATTTTATTCAAATAACTAATATTTTATGAAATTTTTGTTTTAGAAACAGCTTGCTTAATACACGAATACGAGGAAAAATTTACTAATTCCGACTCTAACCTATATACACGTCAGGAAAAAAATTTGCTTTACCTCTTTTCACTTCTCAGTGGAAAGTGATTTCGCTAATTCTAAGTGGACTGCCTTATAAACAGCACATGTAAATAATTTTTTTTTGAGATATAATGGTCCGGCTAAATCTAGTCCCACTACTTTAAATACTGCTCCACAATGTATCCTGTCTCTTGGTAATGATGCAAAAGGTATATCAACAAATTTGCGTTGTATCTTTTACAAGTGATACTTTTGGATATAATTTGCTTGACAGTTTTTCTCGATATATTTTATAATGCCTGGACTCCTGCAGGTAAATTTATCCGGCGTTTTTCCTCTATGAGTTTGTGTAATATTTTATGTTTACATGGTAAAAGTATTGTATTATTGGATATTTGAAGTTTTATATGAATATTCTTTCTCTGTTAATTTGGTAATAATTCTCCATAATCCATGTTTATCTTCTGTGATTTGCAAATTCTGAAAATGATTTGGGTTACTTCCAAAGGTTTTCTGCTGAATACCTTTAGTAGATGTATTTCAGCTTTTTCAATTTCTTTGAAAGTAAGTTCTCCTGTCCTTTTTACAAAAGTATTCCTAAAATTGAATGAAAATCGGAAAATCCACCCAATTATACAAACGATTTATAAATATTTGAAGAAATAGTTAAAATCCTCTGTAGAAATGTTTACAGGACTTAATAGTACTTGAATTTTTTTTTCTTTCTTTATCAATATCTTGTTGAGAACAAATTATTTCATTACGTGGCCAATTTTCCCGATAAGTGTACAGCCAGCTCGGACTATTCCACCACCTACTTTCTAATAAATATTTCACACTACATCCCCTTGATGCCATATATGCTGGGTTCATTTTTACAGGAATATGGTTCCAGTCGTTCTTATTTCCTTTACTTTATTTTCGACAAACATACTCCAATTATTATCAGATTTTACCCATGTCAGAGCTACCATCGAATCGCTCCAGTAATAAGTTTTCAACTATCGGAATTCTGCGATTTTTCTGATAGTCAGATATAATATTCCTAATATTTCGAGTCTTGGTAGAGTCGTATTTTTCGGTGCTACCCTTGATTTGGCTAACAGCAATCGTATTGTTGTGTTTTCCCTACTGGTAGATCTTAAAAATATACATGTTGCATAAGCCTTTTGACTTGCGTCACAAAAAACGTGAATAGTGGAATCTTTTGCATTTTCCAAGCTGTAATTTCCACATATTTTTTCGGGAATTTTACATAAACTGAGTAAATTGATTTGTCTCAACCCAGTTCTTAATTGATTAATAATATCTTCTGGCAAATTTTGATCCCAATTAATGTTACTTTTCCAGGTTTCTTGCAACAAAAGTTTTGGAAAAAGCGATACTGGATTAATGAATCCTATAGGATCACATAATTTTTGAGCTGTTGATAACATCCCTCTTTTGGTCATTGAAAAATTATTTTCAATTAATAGTGGATTAATATCACAAAAAATTGTTTTCTCTTTGAAATTCCAAAGTGAACCTAATACTTTCACAACATTTTCTCTCGAATCAACTGATATTGATGTTTCATCTGATTTGATAGTATTATAAACCCATCCTCTTGAATTAAATTTTGCTGTAGAAATTAATAATGTACAATTCCCGATAAATGCTTGTAATTCTGCTTCATTTTTGACACTCGAAATACGATAGTCAACATAAAAATATTTTTTAAGTTTTTCTGCAACTTTTTTCAGATGTATTTGAGTTCTATCTAGATGATAAAAAATTGTAGCTGATAGAAGAAAAGGACTTGAATTTACGACAAATACGACTTTACAGTGTCTATAGGTTTAATTGATTTTCTTTGTATAATCTGACCACCATAAAACCGTAAAAAATCTTTAACTTTAAAACTATCTGCAGAAATACTTATTTAATGTCAGAAATGACCCCAATTTCACCTACGCGAAATTTAAGTAAAAGAATAGCAATCCATTCCAAAAAATTTGGTTCTTTTTCCAAACAGTCATTCAGTGAATTACCTTTCATATCATTGGCTGAAGCATCGAAGACTGGACGAATTCTTGTAGTTATGCTGGATACTTTGATGACTGCATGATTTGGCAGATAATGTACCTCTTTCTTTTCATCCTCATCAACTTTGATTTTTTTAATATTCTTTAATTCTTTTCACTGTGTAAATACTTTCTCGTAGTCATCGATAGGATGGCCCTTCATCCAATGCAAATGAACTTTGTATCTGCTATTTTGGCATGAAATGGTGTTGTTGAATTTTTCCAAGGTTTCTTATTCTAGAGCTTCTTTCGTTTTCATTTCAGGTCGGTCTTTTATACCCAATGTGTCTAAATTCCATAAATCAGCAATAGAGTTATTATTAGAGAAACCAGAAAAAATACTCTTGTTACATTTGGAATAATATTTGCTCATTATTGTCCATTCAAATCTAGTTTCGACTGCCGTGAGATCAACAATAATATTTTTGATGTTACCTGTCAATAAAGTACCGAAAATATCTGCTCCTAGTAATGACTCATTTTATTTGGAACGTTTTCGAACTCGTTGTCATTAATTATTATATTGTTATTTCCTAAAAACATTATATATGTTATATCGTCTAACATCGGAATATTATTACATATTTTGTTTTGTTCTAGATCATCCAGTGTACATTCGTAAGAATTATCTACATTCTTGACAACAATATTGTACAAAGTACGTATTTAAGGCGATGCCAGATAACCACTGAAAACACCCTATATAATACTTTCTTCACCCGATTTTTTTAGGCTCATCTGTTTAGCAAAATGAGATAAAATGTAAAATCGTTGTGATCCTGCATCTAACAGTGCTCTAATCAACTTTTCTTTTCCATTATTGACAATTTTCACTAAAATTGCTTGTAGTAGAACTAATGGAAAAATATTACTTGTCAGAACGGTATCAGACTAAATAATATCAATACTTGGAGCAATGTTAAATTGTTTATTTTCTTTTTATCCAGAGCTATTAATTCTACTCAATAAGTCAGGACACATAATCAAAAAATGCTTCTTTGCACATATCACACATTTAACATAAGCTTGACAATTCTTTATTGTATGATTTTTTTTTTAACATGCAAAATATCCTCTTTTCTTCGTGATACATTTCTTTTTTTTTATCAAATGAGAATCCCTGCGCCTTTACGCTTTCCTGGCTTTATCACAAAATAAACAAGTTGAAATTTTTTTACCTTTTTCCATATCCTTTTCATTCCCAGAGTACAGAGCTGCTGATGCATATGATTTACTACTTCCACCTTGTTTCATTGATTTTTGTGAGTTTTTTTTCTCCGTCTCTTCTCCGAATCCCTTTTGTGCTAGGTTGATCCTCTCTTCAAATTCTACTTCACTTCTTAAAAAATCTGATAACATCGATAAATTATCTAAATAAATGTTATCATTTGGATCATACTGTATAGAATTTAATAAATTTAAAGTATTTATCACTGTAGAATTGTCTCTTAATATTCTTTATCAAGAACGTCTTCAAACGATTTCGAAAATAAAGTTTCTTTTAAATTATTATCGACGCTGTTCAATCTTGCATTTGTATCTTCCAGATTCTTTAGGAGCGATTTCAACTGATATTTTTCTATAGATTTTCCTTGTTTAAGTTCTTTTTCTATTGAATTAACCATTTATCAAATGACGTTTACCGTCTTTTAAGGAATCCCCCTTTTTCCTTAACGATTTCCATAATTAAGTCCTGGCACGGTCGCCAAAATGTAAATATTGCAGTCTTCAAGTAGATTGCACTAAATATTTACTGATTTATTTGCAATTAACTTGAAATCTTTAGGAAAAGGAATTATATTTTCACAGGACAGTTTTTATCTTATTTGACAATTAACAACCTTTTTTTTTATTGCTTTTTTTCACATAACAATCAAGCAAAACAAAAATAAATATATAGTGTTCGGTAATCAATGAATTAGAATCCATTCCCAACACTTTGTGATATATTTTACATTTTACTTTGTTTAATGGCTCTTTGTAATTTTACCATTTAGAATTAGTATTTTTATCTACATGTAAGCGTTTTTTTGTAATATATTAAAATATCCATGTACATTTTATATTAATTATTGAAACACATTGTGACAAATGTTTTTATTTAGACAATAAAGTTTACCTATCAATCTAATAACTGATGGTGCTCCACGTATGGTGGGCAAAAAAATGGTTTCATTAGTTTATTTTTAACAGACGTAGAACAACGGATTTTTAAAATCCACTGCATCAATCACCAACAAGCGTTGTGTGCTTAGATTGATTTAACATATTTTGATAATGTTATGGCGGTAGTCACAAAAATAGTCAACCTCATATCGTCGCATGCTTTAAAAAAGCGAAAGTTTCATGCTTTGTTGAATGAAGTCAACTCACTGTATAATGGCTTACTAATAGTCTAAGATCCGGTATAAGAAATATGTCCCTTTATTTGTTATTAAAGAAAATAAATGCTAGATAATGTATAAATTGATACATCGCATATAAGTTGCCTAGCTAAATCACGTGCCGATGATGTTAAACAATAAAATGTTTAGTTAAATTTTTTCAAACAACTCCGATTAGTTTTTTATAAAAGTTAAGCAACAGCTGAGAAAATATACCCCAGGGAATATAAAAAATAAAGGTTGCCTACTTCCCCCTTTGCGCAACTATGGAATTTCTAGGTATAAACAGGTACGTAAGCGGTATTAATATACCCTCATAAGTTATTTAATGTAATAACATATCAAGCTTATTTTATTCCCAACCCAACCGTATTAAGATTTGTTGAATCTATGGTGGCCTAGATTTAAGATATTAAATTTTCTGTTCTAGCATTGCGAGTAATCGAGAAACGTTGCGCGCGCAATTCCATTTGACTGACAAGGAAGCAGCCAGGCAGGTTTACGCCGGCAGCTGCTTATTAAAAGAGAGTAGGAAACGCTCCTAATTATGTGTAATAGACAAGGATGACTTGAACGGCCGACAAGCGTTCGGAACGTGCGCTGGTTTGTAGTAAATCCATAGAAATAATATTATATATATACCTATATAATTTATATCTATGAGTAAATCTCGCATTCCATTGTAAACAAAGGTGCTCTCGAATATTCTGCTTTAAAAAATATCGGTGTTGATTAAAAATATCGTGTTATTATAAATGGTAAGTCGAAAATCACGTCGTAAAATGTAAAGATTATTTATGTCGACAAGAAGAGGCAGATATGCGGATAATGTTTCATATATCAAAAGCGCCACCTAATTTAAAAAATATTCACATCTTTGACGGATCCAGTAGATGTACTCCTCAAAGATAAAATTCAACTTGTTTAGGAGTTTAGTGCCCTTTTTTATGGGATTAAGCAATTGTCACGTGCCTATTTTTCCCCTTCTACGGTTCATTATAATTCTTACTCGTAAGTAGTGTTGCATACAGTACACTATACTGTAATTCAAATATATCATTCGTTGTAGATGATGTTGCATAACTTGTAGGGATAGGATTATCGTTTAGTTTGCAATTTCTGTGTGGATGCGACTGGATATCCTCACGAACGAGGTACAGATTTGAGAAGATTGTGGGTTGACGTTTATTCCGCGCCATTTTTCTTGATTTCCGGGATAGGAGCGGCAGTCGTGTTTTGAGAGTCTTGGAGGCCAGGTGTCGGTGAACGTTGTTGGGAACGGTGTGTTATTAGCACGTGTGCAGAACCTCTATGGGATTTCGTGCCGCCCCCATAATCTAACCAGCCACCGGAGTAGCACAGTAGTAGGCCTCAGGAGTAGGCCACAGGAGTACATGTGAATTCGCATACCCAAAGGTTATCAGTGATTTATTTTTAAATATATAACGCAGTGACTCATTCTGACACCACGATTACGTTCTGTCTAGTTTATTAGTATAGTACATTGTTGGAAACTATTTATTGCATTAGATAATATGCCAAAACTAAACTTGGATTAAAATAACTTTCTCAATAATTCTTTATGTCCAAGTAAAAATATATTTTCTTCCTACTTATTTGTAAATATCCTACAATCTTGATATTTTAAAGGACAACCATTGTAAAGATATTTTTAAATGAACTCGATTGTTTTAGCAGTGAAAATCTTTTTGTAAACGGTTAACTAGTGAATCTTCTTTGCCTTTATGTAAATGTTTGAATTAGTGTTATTAATGAGTTAACTTATATATATATATATATATATATATATATATATATATATATATATATATATATATATATATATATATATATATATATATATATATATATATATATATAGTTTTTAAAACAAAAATGTATATTTCTGTTAATGAATTTATGTATTAATAAAAAAACACTTATATCATCATGTAATATTTTATTTAACTTTTACCAGTATTTAATCCGCGCTTACACGATCGGAAAAATCTCCTTTGAAAGACGTACATTTTGAACGGAAAAACCTATTATTTCATAATTTTGTATTGTCGCTGAAAAATGAATGTGTAAGTGAAAAAAAATTAGATTTCATAATTAATATTTACACTATCGGTAAAATCTTTAATAAGAACTCACTGCATCTTTTGTCTGTCAACGCTTCTCGGTTACTCTTAACGCTCGCACAACAAATTTAATATCTTAAATCTAGGAAACCATGGATCCAACAAACTTTTTTTTAAAACAACCTAATACGGTTGGATTAGGAATAAAATAAGCTTTCATTTGATATGTAATTGGATTAAATAACTAATGAGGATATATTAACACCGCTAACTTACTTGTTTATACCTGGCAACTCGATAGTTGCGCAGAGGCACCATTTATTTTTTCAATTTCTTGGACTATATTCTCTTAGCTTATGCTCAACCTTCATAAGTAACTAAACGGGGAAGTTGATTAAAAAAAATATAATTAAACATTTTATTGTTTAACATCATCAGCACGTGATTTAGCTAGGCAACCTATTTGCGATGTATCAATTAATACATTATTCAGTATATATTCTTTGTTATCATTTAATAACAGATGAGTGTATTTGTTGACTGCTTCAAAAAATTGAGACTGTATCTGCAAAATTGAACGATACTCACAGTTGTTGGATTTGATGTGTCTTTTAAAATTAATGTTTTTGACAGACATATACCAACATTTCAATAAATTAAACGTAAAGCTTCAAGGCAACAAAATAAAACAATTATCGTTGTAAAAGATCTCATTCCCACTTATAAAGCTAAACGCATCTTTTTAGGAACGATATTATTACAAAAAACTACAAGTATTTCCCAAACAAAAAAAAATATCAAAGATTTAGATGTAAATAAGAAACCACAAGAAGTAATTGATTCTTTAACTTTCAGCAATATTTTCTCAGTTCAAAGAATTATTGGAAACACTCAAGTTTATTATATACCTTGATGTGACTTCATTTGATGAACTAAACTTGTTTCAATTCAATTGATTAAAAATTTAAGAACTTTAAATGCAGCTGATTGATTTTCAGTCTAGTTCAATAGGTATTCAAAAGTTTATTAAAACAAGGAAAAAGTTAAAATTAATTAAAACAAAAAGATTGACAAACAATATAAGGAAACCTGCCAGCAACAAAAATTTGAAAACATGAAGTTAGATTCCAGACACATTAAACTGTTTAAAGATGCAGGCTTGTGCTTTTTTAACCATATTTTTATCTACCTATGCCTAAGAGTCAATATTTTTGGAGATAAATAACATTAAAGACTCGCTTAGAAACCGTTTGGCAGATAATTCCAGTTTAGCATGCATTCTACCAAAAGTAACATCTTACAACCCTAATATAAGTTATTTGTCACCTAATATGCAACAACCAAAGTCACATTTATGTAACTTTAATTTAAATTACACGTATTACTAAAACATTTATTACTACACAGTGCAAAATGTATTTTTTTGGTAGTACCCAAATAAAAAATTTTAAGTTTATAGTACTTAGTTTTATTATTTTCCCAATAATCATCAAGGCAAAATTATTTTACGGCACGTCTAGAAACCTCATTGATCATTTTCTTAGAAAAAATGGCACATTGATCCATAAAGGTTCGCCATCCTTGCTTTATCGGATTTAAGTCGAGGCAGATTATTAACATTATTTAGTTAGTCAATAACTTTTCTAACAACGTAGGGATGAGCATTATCTTGCATAATAGTATATTGTGCAACTAGTGCGATAAGTTGGAGATTGCTCACAAAAGCGAAGTTGAACGCACGAACGAAGCGAGATCGTTCATTCACTCGAGTGAGCAATCGGCAACATCGCACGGGTTGCATGTAATATTTTTTATTGCAAATACGGAATAAACGGAGCATAAAACAGGGGTCCAGACCAAAAATATTAACTGAAATAAAAATATAAACTTTGTAATGTCAACTTAACAGTTCCGCGTTCGGCTCTTAACCGAAAGGTTGGTGGTTCGATTTTGCGTGCGACAAGGATAGTTTGCGTGTGCTTGGTATAATTTGTGTGCGCCAAGTAACACTCAAATGACACAAGCGTGCGCCAAGTAAACTTGTCGCACTCAAATGGGACAGCTATTTTTTAACCACAACAGCGTGCTTTAAGATACTACTTATCCCGCATGAGTAATAAAAATAAATTTGAGCCCCATAAAAGTGGTAAATGTCATGAAATTTACTAATATGAAGTTTTTATGCAAATTATTTATTTAAAAACCTCGTCTATGTAGGGATGATCTCTGTGCGTCCGTTAAAGCAAATTTATCTTTAGAACAGAACAGAGCTACCACCAAAAGGAATCTTTACTTTTTGACAGATACGCTCACGTTCATCAGGAGATTAAGGAAGGGAGTTGCCGTGTTTTTCGAAGTTAAAACTAGTTAAATCGTTTAATTATGTGATTATGTGTTGGCACTATGACACTTGGGAGTTTTTTTCATCCAGCAAAGGTTAAGTTTTTACTGCCTTTTCCAGTGATATTTAGATAATTGTATAGAAATTGTTTTCTGTAGTTTATGCTTACTTCTTGTAAAAAGCAGAAAATGATCTACATAAATGTTAACCCTTCTGTAATAAAGAAATGTCAATAGCGCAACAATTAAATTAAAAAGATTTTTTAACAGAATCATGTTACTTACTATGTTAACTTCAATTTCTTTTTCCCATTTTTGATCGTCATATATTCCTGCGTTGTTTATGAGGATGTCAACATTTTTATAGTTTTCTATCGTCTTTATAAAAGCAGCTGCAAAAAATTAAATTATAATTAATTTAATATAAAAAAGTGACGCAAAATTTCTAGAATAAATTACTACCTAAAGAATTATGTAAATTAATAAAAAACTTCCGGCAAGAAATAGTTTTAAATTGTTTAAAAAATAGGTAACCATTTTGTGATACGCCACTAGAATGTACGTAAACATGCTGGGCGGTATAGTAACGTCACAGCCAATGAAAAGGACGTTCCAGTACGTTCCCGACCAATCTTGAATTTTCGAACAGTTTGGATACGGCTAGAAGCTTCTAGATATTGGCCTTCGTTCGAGAGAGTTAGTCAGTTTTCTAAAGTTAATGATTGTGTTGACATAAATTGTATTTATTGTAAAGTTCATAAATAAATGTGCAGATAAATTCAAACCCAGAGTGTAATTAAAAACCTTACATTAGTGTCAGAAGTGATATCAAGAAAATAACATAAATATAGTGCGGATAAAAAAAAATGCAGACTATTTAAAAAAGTTATAGACATTAAACTATTCTAGTAAAAACCTCTAAATTTTAAAAAAATTGTTTGGTGAATAAATAAACCAAAAAAAATTAAAAGACCTTTCAGTTAAGCAATTACGTAAACAATTGGAGGAACGTGAAGCTGAAAGAAGCTTCAAAAGTAACCGACGAAAAATTCGAAGAAGTTTCTAAAATAATTGATAAAAGTTTAAAAAAGAACGTACTGATAAAGAAGAAGGATGGTTTTACATGTTTTTGTATTGCGTTAATGGAGCCAATAAAATTGTCTGGTACTGCAAAATAATCTACATAGAACTTTTGAAAGTAAGGATGGTACAAAATACAGGCTATAGCTTATTGTATCCAAAAGTAAAATGGCAGAAGTATTGCGTCAGTAACACGATGAATTTTCGGGGGGATACTTTGGCATTACAAAGACTTTACAAAAGGTTCGAGAGCGGTTTTATTGGGTAAACTGTGCGGAGGTGGTGCTGGAAATGCAAGTTGTGTGCAGCAGGAAATGGTCCAGTTGGTAAAAGGAGGGCACCCATGAGACAATACAATGTTGTTATTCCGATGAAGAAGGTAGCCATTGATATTGCTTGGCTGTTCACAGAAACAAATGCTGGGAATAAATATATCTTCGTGACAATAGATTATTTTACAAAATGGACTAAAGCTTTTACTGTGGCCGACATACTGGTTAAATAATTTTTCAGCCGTTTCGATGTTCCTTTAAAGATCCATTTAAACTAAGGACGAAATTTCGAATCGGCACTTTTCCGAAACATCTGTTAGTTAATTGGTTGATAGTCTTCGACTATTAGTAGTTGAAGTAAGTCCTTCTTGCAATGTGGCCAAAATATGTTACATATATATATATATATATATATATATATATATATATATATATGACAGTAGTTTTATTGGGATTTAATTTCAATCCAAATTTTGCACTATTTTTCTGAATACAGTGCATAATAAATTCCATTTCTTTTACATTAGATGTTATAATTAGTGTGCCGTCGGTATATTTCAGATTGCTACCTTTCCTTCCTCCCCCACAGATACACCACCTTGCCAGTTATCGAGAATGTCACGCATTATATATTCGGTGTATGTGTTAAACAATAAGGGCGAGAGAATGCATCCCTGTCTGACGCCCTTCATTACTTAAAACCTGTTTGATACGACATCGTTAGTTCTTATAAGACCATAATTATGTTCATAAAGATGTCGGATAAGAAGGATTAGGTGGCCAGGAAGCCCCATTTCTTTAAGTATTTGCCACATTTTTGGCCATTTTACCAAGTTTAAGGCCTTAGAATAATCGACAAAGCAAAGGTACATTTAAAGGTTAAATTCTCGGGCTTTCTCAATTCTCGTACGTTTCCTATTTGTTCTCTTGTTCCCTTACCAGACATAAAGCCAGTTTGTTCTTCTGCAATCTGGGGTAGTAGATACGGTCTTAGTCTGCTATTAATGATTTGTAGGAGAATTTTACACGCATGGGGTATTAATGAATTCATGCGATAGTTTGCCGGATTACCATTTTTGTATAACGGAATATAAAGTGAACTACACCATTCGTCTGGTCAAGTTCCTGTCTTCCAAACCCGATCGCATAGAAAATGTAAAAAATCAAATACTGGTTGTCCTTTTGACTAACGAATATCTACATCTATGCCATCTATACCACGCGAGGAACGCCTGCAAAAATACAATCGATCTTGGCAAAAAATCCTACGACACGAGAATATGCAACAAGCTTGTCAAGTCCCCTTCTGGATCAAAGACCTTCTGGTCTTTGGCTAAGGCCATAAATAGAAATTTCACAACTTCTTCTTTATCACCACTCGAGAGGTCCGACGGCACGACAGCCGTATCTTCCAAGAAGAAAGCAGATCTTCTGGCCGAAATGTTCAGCTTTAACTTAACCCTCGATACCAATGGGAAACAACCCCAAACGATACTTAGAATAAACGCATCAATGCCTGAGGTCGCTATCCGCCATCACACTATCAGGAAAATCCTACAAAATCTTGACTCTAATAAGGCAGTAGGACCAGATGGAATTCCGACAATTGTCCTGAAGACCTGTGCTTAAGAGATTACCCCAGTTCTCTGTAGACTCTTCAAGTTATCATACAGCAAAGGAGTATTTTCGTCCAACCGATTCCGAAAAAAGAAAAGAAGACTATTCTTGCGAATTATCACCCTATTGCATTGCTCTTAGTAATATCCAAAGTTATGGAAAAAGCGATTAACATAGAACTCATCAAATATCTGGAGAAATTTGGGATAATCCATGACAGACAATATGAATTTCAACAACTTCGGTCTACTGGAGATTTGCTAGCCTATGTCACTCAGCTCTGGACAAACACTATTAAGAAGTTTGGTGAATCCCGTGCAATAGCCTTGAATATATCTAAAGCCCTTAACTGCGTTTGGAACCAGGCATTTTTAAGTAAATTATCTGCCTACGGTCTCCCAACCAAACTGCGCCAATGGCTCTTTAGCTTCATGCAAGATCGCTCCTTACATGTGGCAGTTGACAGTATTTCTAAAACCAACGCCGGGGTCCCTCAGGGTTCCATCCTGTCCCCCATCTTATTTATTTTACACATCAACGACCTCTTTAAATTCACCACGAACCTCATTTACAGTTTCGCAGACGATAGCACACTTGTCTTAACTTTCACACTTACACAAATTGCAGTTTTTCCTGGTATATAAAAAGCTTGAGCTAATTTAGTAAAAGCGTCTGTCAAGGTTAAATAGTTCTTGCCATCGAATGTAAATACATCCATATGGAAAACTTGAAAAGGTTTTGTAGCGGTTTCTGTTAGCATTAGAGGAACATAAGGTGGATGTCGGGCATACTTATTTTTTTGACAAATGTTACAAGAGTTAATAAAGTTTGAAATAGTGTTTTTCATATTTTTCCAATAGTAGTTTGTTCGTAATTTTTCAAAAGTTTCATTTATACCTCTATGTGTGGTTTTTCCTTCATGGTAGTTTTTTACTAAAATAATTTGTTCTTCTATTTCCGATACAGTGTTAAGTAGTTTGGTGCATTTAATTAGTTTTGGTCCATTTTCCGAAAAATGTTTTAAGTATGTAGTGTTAAAATCTCGGTATAGATTATCTTTGTTGAAATGTAGGTAAAAAGTGTTGTTATATATATATATATATATCGCGTTAAAACGTGCGTCGGCGTCTTGCGATTCCTAATCTCCATTCCTCTCTATTTGTCCACATGTCCTCTCTCAGATCTCTCTCTTCCATCTCTTTTTGTATGCCTTCTCTCCAGCTCTTTCGTGGTCTTCCTCTTCTTCTTCTTCCTCTGGGGTTCCACTGTAATATTTTCTTTGGGATTCTGTCTGGTGGCATTCTTTGAACATGCCCGTACCATATCAACTGTTTAGTTCTTATTTCGTCTGTGATGTCGTGCTGTACTCCCATTATTTGTTTTATCCTCTCATTTGTAACTCTTTCTAGTCTTGATTTCCCCGCTGCTCGTCTCCAGTAATCCATTTCTGTGGCTCTAATTTTTCTTTCGATCTTTTCTTTCAAAGGCCATACTTCGCAACCGTACATTATTATGCTCTTCACTATCGTGTCGTAAATTCTTTTTTTGTTGTTGTTGCTTATTGTTCTATCCCACAGTACTCCGTTTAACATTGATATTGCTCTTCTTCCTTTCATATTTCTGTCCAATATTGCTTCTTCGAGTGTCCCATCCTTTGATATTCTCATTCCTAAGTAATTGTAAGCTGACGTGTGTTTGATTTTTTGTCCATTTGATAATTGTAAGTCCTGTTGCACTCCCCCAATACACATATATTCCGTTTTTTCTACATTAACCTCTAGTCCCCAAATTTTATATTCTTCTATAAGTTTTCGTGTCATATACTCTGTGTCGTCTATGTCTTGGCCGACTATAATTTGATCGTCTGCGAATGAGAGTGTGTATAATGTTGTGTCCTCATCTAAAGGTATGCCCATGTTTTGGCATTTCCGTTTCCAATTCGCTAGTGCCCGTTCCAAATATATTTTAAATAATGTTGGTGACAAGCAACACCCTTGTTTCAGCCCTTTTGTGATATTAAACCCTGTTGTTAGGTTTTGTCCAACTTTAATTCTTGATTTGGTTTTATTGTATAATGACTTTACTCCTTTTATCAGTTCAATATTAATGTTGGAAGTTTCCAGAGTTTCCCAAAGTTTAATTAAGGGTACGCTGTCGTATGCTTTCTTTAGGTCAACGTACAGTATATGGATCTCTTGATTGAATGCTAGTTTTTTTTCTATAATTTGTGTTAGTGAGAATAGATGGTCAATCGTTGATCTTCCCGCTCTAAATCCGGCTTGCTCTTCTGCTTCCATTTCCGTGTATTCCCTTTCGATTCTGTTTTTTAAGATCTTGCCATATATTCTACTGATTGTGTTTGTTACGGCAATTCCTCGATAATTGTCGCATTTGCTTTTGTCCCCCTTTTTGTGTATTGTTGACATATGTGATATTTTCCATTCTTCTGGGACTTCGGACTGATTAATACACCTTTGAAATAGATCTTGCAGCATTTTATATAATTTATCTGTTCCGTATTTAAATAATTCTCCTACAATATTTCCTGGGCCCGGGGCTTTGTTATTTTTTAAAGATTTACATACTTCCTTCACTTCTTTTGTATTAATTCTAATAGGGGATCCTTGCGTATTAATTCTATCATTCATATATTCTGTGTTCTTAAATTCTTCTCTGTCTTCAGTTAACATTTTTTCGAAGTATTGTTGCCAATTTTGTGCTGTTATTGGTGAGATTATGTCCTTGGTATTATCTTTCCTCATGTTTTTTAGTATTCTCCAGCTTTCTGTACTTCTTCTACCTCCCAGATACGTATTTATTCTAGAACATGTTCTTTCCCATTTCTCATTCTTTTTTCTGCAAAGTAATTTTCTAACTCTCGCTTGTGCTTCTTTAAATTTTATTTTGTCTTCTATAGTTTTTGAGCTTAGGTATTTTTGGTATTTCTTTCTTTTTTCGTTTATTTCTATTTCTATTTCTTGGTCCCACCAATACGGTTTTCTTTTGTTTTTTATATTTGCCTTTTGACCTAGTGCTTCTTCTGCTGCCGAATGCATACATTTTTTAATATGTTTATATTGTTCTTCTATACTGCTAAATTTTTTTGTCTCTATTTTCATGTCCAATCTGTTCTGATATAATTTTCTAATGCTTTCCTGGTCTAGATTTTCTATGTTGTATCTAATTTCCGTTAGTTCTTCTTTTACGTCTTGCTCTTTAGCGATTTCTGTTTTCTGTTTTCTATTTATTGGTGCCGTTATTTTAGTTTTCAGAAAATAATGATCGCTACCGCATGATGGTCCCCTATGTACTCTAACATCTTGGAACTTTATATGTGAGTTTTGTCTGCTTATCATAAGATCTATAATGCTTTTCTGGTTTTTTGTTGGCTGCGTCCATGTGTATTTGTGTATGTCACGATGTTTAAAGAATCCATTCAAGATGGTTAAATGATTCTGTTCGCATATATCTATTAGTCTTTAACCGTTGTCATTTAGGGTATCTTCTCCATATTTTCCCACTATCTTGTCGTTTCGTTTTTTTCCGATTCTGCTGTTAAAGTCACCGCATAAAATGATTTCTCTTGTAGTGCCAGTCTTTCCTATTTCTTCATTTAGCTGCTCGAAGAATACCTCTTTGTTGTATATTAATTCATCTTCATTTACACCATATACTCCAAGTATTGTTACTCTGTATCCTTGGATTGACAAATTCATTTTTATAATTCTCTCACTTATCGGTTCCCAAGTTGTTATGTATTTCCTAAATCTTCTGTTTATAATGATTGATACTCCTTGTTTGGCTCGATTTTCTTTGGATACTCCACTGAAGAAGTGGTCGTATTTTCCCCAACTTTCTGATCCTCTGCCCTTTTTCTTGGTTTCTGTTAAAATTGCAATATCAATATTTAAATTTGTCATTTCATTCACTTCATTGATTTTCTTTGATAGGCCTTGAACATTCCATGTACCACAATTCGTAGTCCTTTTCCGTAGCTTGGTTCGTCGTAAAATTTTCTGTCCAATCCGAGGCTTTTGGTTAGGTTTTTTAGCAGATAGGTTTTTTACATATGACAGGGAGCTGGCCTGTCGCTATAACCCTCCTCCTTTATCCGGGCTTGGGACCGGCAAGGATAACTGCTGAGCTACTCAAGGTCGGTAAATTCTGTTATAAATTCAAATATAAATTTTTTGTTATCTACTTCCGGTATTTTAACTTATTATTTTGTGATTTATCGTGTGATTTTCGTAAGTGTCGTGGGAAACGTCAATTTTTTTATAAAGGTTTGGATAAACTAAAATTTAATGTATTTTATCATTAATTATATCATCTAGAATGGGTATACCGTTATTTGTAGTTTCATTCGCAGTAGAGTGTTGTGTTGAGTCGTTAGAAGTGGAAGGGTTGTTTTTCCAGTTGGGTAGTCAGAGCATGTCTTTCAGGGGTTTTTACTGTTCGTGTGTTTGTCAAAGGTTTTATTTGTAAATCAGATAGCACTTTAACTTTTTGGTTACTCTGTTTACTCGTGGACGGTTGGGGTTCTTTTGGAAATTCTTTGGCAAGTTCATGTAAAAATTCTAAAATTTTGTCACTTGAGTCTCCGGGATTATTTTGAATTGATTCAGATTCCAAAACATTAATGGCTATACGGGATAAAAAATCGGCATGGGTATTGTGTTTGCCTTTTTTGTACATGATTTGGAAGTCATAGTCTTCTAATTTCAATCGCATTCGAATTAGTTTTGAATTTGGTTCTTTTAAACTAGATAACCAAGCTAGGGGGCGATGATCACAATAAATGAGAAAACGTTTACCATATAAATATGGGCGGAAATGTTTGCATGCCCAAACAATAGCAAGCAACTCTTTTTCAATTGTTGAATATTTTGTTTCTGTTTCGCTAAGACTTCTCGAGGCATAAGCCACAGGTCTGTCATTAGGTACCGTTCCTTGTGATAAAACTGCGCCGATCGAAAAGTTACTAGCGTCTGTTGTTAATATGAATGGTTTGGAAAAGTCATTACAGATTTTTGTAAAAATTCTGATTTGTCGAGCTGAACCTTTAAATTGTTTTGTCTTAATCTTTCAAAAACTGATTTGAGCCTTGTCTAATGTTCTTGAAGAGAACTTGAGGAAATTAAAATGTCGTCGAGGTAAACAATACATGTTTCGTCTGTAAGTCCTCTCAAAACGTTATCCATGACACGTTGGAATGTGGATGGGGCATTTTTAAGCCCAAATGGCAATCTTTTAAATTGAAAATGACCTTGGGGTGTACTAAAGGCTGTCTTTTCAACGTCTTGTGGATCTACCTCTATTTGGTGAAAACCACTAGCAAGGTCAAGTGTAGAAAAATAATTGGCTCTACCTAGTCTATCTAAGATTTCAGTAATATTCGGTAGGGTATATTTATCGTCGATGGTCCGTTCGTTGAGTTTTCGGTAATCGATTACACAACGCCATTTACGTTTTCCTGTAACGTCCAGTTTTTTGGGAACTATCCAAATGGGGGATGAAAAAGCTGAAGTGGAATTTTCAATTATGCCATCGTTTAACATTTTGGATACCTGTCTTTTTACTTCTTTTCTATGTACCTCAGGGAATCTGTATGGTTTATTGTATATAGGTGAATCGTCTCTTAGTCTAATTTTGTATCTAATTTAATTGTGTTCGTGAAACTTAGGGGGATGCCGTCACAATAAAATACGTCACAATAAAATATGTCTCTATATTGTAGACAAAGTTTTCTTAAAAGTTCTTTTTCTTCTTTGTTGCAATGGTCAAGTCTTATATTTTTTAAATTTTCCTTAAGTTTATTGTCGTGAAAAATGTTTAAGTCTGAGTTAGAGTCAACTTCCATTTTATCAAAAAAATTAACTTCAATGGAATTTAAAAGTTCTATATCGAAAGTTTCATGAATATCTAATTTAACAGTGTTTTCATTTATGTTAGTAATTGTGGTAATAGCAAAATTATTAAAAATGTTTACTAGTGCTTTAGGCATTTCAAGTCCTTTACCAAAGTTTTGATAATTAAGTATTCCTAATCCGTTTTTGTATTTAACGGGTAATTTGATAATTTTTGTACAACGACCTGGTATAATGACAGAATAATTTTGTAATTTATTTTCCGATATATCTGTATCTAAAATTAAAGGAATAATGGTTTTTGGGGTTACAATTTGATTTTTATTTACGTTAATGCTTGCGTTTAATTGTTTTAACAAATCAGCACCTATAATTCCGTCGTATTTAATACTAAACTTAAAAAGATAAAATTTATAAGAACCTTGCATATTAAAAATGTTAAATAAAGGAATGTCGGCTACTTTATCGTGAAATGAAATATTATGCGCTGTCTGAATATTAAATTTCTCTGTGAAAATATAATTTTAATAAAACTTGTAAGCCTGATCAGGGTTGAGATTTTGAACTACCGGTGTCAATTAAGAATTTCGCGTTAAGCTCATGGATTTTAATGTATGATAAATTTGATTTCAAAGCTTTAAGTGATATCATGTCTGGTTGATTAAATTTCGAGTCCGTATGAAAATCCTGGCTAAGCTCGTTTTCGTTCGTGGGATAGGTATTTTCGTTGTAAAAATCTTGGTTGCATAATAATAGGTCTTCATCATTAACTGATGTTGAAGGAATATAATCGTCGTATGCGTATTGGGTTTCACTCGGGTCATAATAAGGTTCGTGGGAAATGTCTGTGTGTTGTAAATTCGGATTAATTTGATTACTAAATTGATCATTATTTGATATTTCTTGATTTTCGTATAAATTATAAAGTTCATTAGATGTAAAGGTTTGTGTTGGTAGTATTCTGGTATTACCGGATAAAGTGTCCATGGGTTTAGGTTTAAAATTTTGAAAGGAATTATTTCGATTTGGTTGGGGCTGATTAAATAAACGTGGTTGTCCATGTTGATTTTGGAAAAATGGTGGTTTCTAAGAAGTAAAATTATTATTGGGACGCCAGTTGTTAGAGTTATTTATTGGAAAGTTCGGTTTAGAAATTTGATTACTTAGAAATGATTGTCTTGGTTGTGAATTATTTTGAAATATTGGGCGTGGCACTGAGTTTTGTTGAAAAAATGGGCGTGATATTTGTGGAAGTTGTTGATGAGAAATATTATTAAAATTTGGGACAAAAGTTGGTTGATTTATATAATTAGAATTTCTGATAGGTGTAATTCTTAAATTGGGTTTAAATGTTACATTGGAATTCAAGTTATTAGATCTATGAGTGGAATAAAGAAAGTTTTCTTCTTCTATAACTAAACTCATTGCTTTTTTCAAACTATCTGGTTCTCTAAATCTAACGTTGGTTTGGATAGGCAAAGGTAAACCTCTAATAGATGTTTTTAAGGATAGGTTATCATGGTTTCTAATTTGGATATTTCTTTTATTATCACTAAGTCTTAATGAATTTAATTTAGAAAAAATAAGACTTCTAGCGTCTTGGCATTTCATTCCAAAATTGTATGGGGTTTTATTTTTAGAAGGCCTTAAATTTATGAGATCTTGGACCAAACAATCGATATTACGTTGATCTCCGAAACTTAAATCTAAAGCATTTTTAATATCTACCCAAGTTTTAAGTTCGGTTCTGGAGCCTATTAATATTTGTGGTCGCCCTGTAAGTTTACCGACCATTTCTATAATTAAAAATGAATTTAATGTAATATCAGATTGGCTAGCAAATACGGATATAAAGCTTTCGCAATTTTCTATAAATATTGTTAAAGTATGTGGATTTCCGTCAAATGAAGGAATTGAATTAATGTACAGTTTTAATAATTGGTAATTTACAGTGGGAGTAGACATTGTTAAATTATTTTCAGAGTTAATTTCCAAATTACTTAAATTTAAATTATTTTCGAATAAATTTGTTAGGTTATCTATTTCGCTTTCAGTCATAAAACGTTTCTTTTTTTTTTATTATAAATGTTTAAATATATTTTTCTTAAACTACTGATATAAGGGGAATTGGTCGGAAATTAAAAAAAAGGAGAGGAAAAAATAAATGAATAATTTCTTACGCTAAAATTATTATTTTCATGCCTTAACTTAGTTCCTGTAGGTTTGGACGATGTGTGTTCCTTGCCCAGAGGTTTGTCTTAAGCCTAGTTTTCTTTGGGTTTGGACGATGCTGTTCCTTACCCAGGGGTTGTCTTAAGCCTAGTTTTCTTTGGGTTTGGACGATGCTGTTTCTTGCCCAGGGGTTGTCTTAAGCCTAGTTTTCTTTGGGTTTGGACGATGCTGTTCCTTGCCCAAGGGTTGTAAAATTCGTCTTTCTTCCTGAAGTGCTTTTTCTGGTGTTTTGAAAGCTTAACTGGAACTGGGACTACTCGATATTCGCTCGAACAGTCATAAATTCGATATTCACTCGAAGTTACAGTTTTTTTTTCCAAAACACGGTTCTTATTTTCGGTTAATTGTTGAAACAAAAACTTGTCGTAAAACGCACAAATTCCGAAAATCCAGTACTGACTGCGCCACTTTTGTTTTTACACTTCAAAAATGGTTTTTAAAAAAAGAACGAATTTTACAAAATTGAGATATTTAATGCTCGAAATGAAACATATTATTACAATTACGTGAATTTATATAATTTTACAGAAAATGCAACCTAAACAATATTTTTATAATAGGTCAGCGGATTCCGTTTCTTAACTTAAAACTCGTAGACCTTTGAAAGTTCGCATTAACGAGCATTTGAATGCTTATAAATATTTCGCAAGGCCGTCCCTTACGGTTTAATAAACACAATTTTAGCCCAACTAAGAACTCACAAATCAGGCATGAGGTTACTTCTAAGAACTGCAACAGACTGGACTTCCTTGATAATATACATCAACAATGAACTGCGTAACATGATATACATCAACAATGAACTGCGTAGCAACTTTCGTTGCTCCAACACTCAGGTTAATCTTGGTAGAATGTACATTTCTATTTATAGACGCCTACATTAAAACAACATTAAGTAACAATCTTCTTATTAATTTTCCATAACTCAAATAACTTTTATCCTACATGTTTAACACAAATATGTGATTTTTTAAAGTTTAATCGTTATTAACTAGGTAGCACTCTTTTCTTGTCGATAATAAGGTGTTGCCTTAATATTTTATGCTTGATGTTTTCCACTTGTTCCACATCGAATGTCAGCTCTGTTCTTTGTGTAACTTATTTTCTCAACTATTGGAATGGAGTTGTTGTTTTTTTTGTTAAAGATTAAAATTTAAAATACGGTTTTTAGCGTTTTTCTCGTTAATTTTGAGGCTATTTTGACAAATGACTAATGTAAATATATCTACAACTTTTATAATGAACTTTTCTCGATAGTATATTTTAGCCACCAATCGTAAAAAACCAATATCCAACAATGTAAACTTAGCAATGTATATTTAGCTACCTCTACCCCCCATCCGTAGCTTTTACTCAGCTGTCTTTATTTTTTTCAATTTACATATAATTTACCCTAAATTTTTCGACCATCCACATACAGCTAAGAATTTTTTTTTTCAAAAATGATAGGCCCTGGTCTAATAGTCAACATGACTGATACATCTTCAAACATCGAATTAGTAATTACCACACGCACACAACACTGACTCAAGTTATGATTTCATTAAGTTTCGGGTATGTTTTGGCCATCATTAAGAATTTTTTAAAAGGTTTTTCATTGTTAGTATAGGGTTTTTTGTGAAATTAGGAGTAAATTAAACGGCGCCGAATCGATTAAAACACAAAAAGTTTAATTTAATTAATCAATGTACAGACAAGTGTACGTGATCCCATTCACGATAAACAATAATAACACAATGGTTGATAGCAAAAATATGTCTTTTTGTCGTTTTAGCGGATACGTCCGTCGTGTTTCACCAACAGCGTTTTAACGTCGTCTGCTCGCCCTTTGTTGTTTATCCGACCCGTCTCTCGCCATCCATCCAAAACATTGAACCTCGTTAATATGGGTCACAACACATCTGTAAAGATGTTATAATTACGCCGAGATTGTCTAAGAGAAATAATTATAGACAAACTATAATAATTGGTCCGCATATAGTAAACATTCCCAAAATAGCTTTGAAACGGTTGGGCCAGTCTCATTGTTATTTCTACGGTTTATTTAAATAATTACCACAAATCTACTATACCTTATATTAGACTTAAAATAGGTTACCTAATGTCTACACAGAATCCATCTACCTGTGAATTTTGTGACAGCGTAAGACTTAACGATTAAATTTAGACGCGTTTCGCTTTTAATTGTTTAGTTCGTAAGTGACACTCACACACATATAAGGAACTTAGCTTGGCCTTGTATGTGAATTGTCAGTCATAGTTATACGTTAATAAAAACTTTTTTGTTTATGCTAGTACCTTTATTTCAGTCGAACTTTCCAATTGGATTAATTTAATACGTTATGGGCCCAGTTCACTACGACTGTGAACAAAAGTAAACAGAGAGACTAAAGGTTAAGACAACAGCTATGTAAAAAAAAACTGTAATGTGTCAGTAGCTGTTTCTTATGCGTGGTATCATTATTGCGTGGTAGAAAGCTAACGGAGTTTTCTTAACGCGCAGCTTTTAGGAGATAATTTTGGACTGAAATTTTCGGAAATTTCAGAGCCAGCAATTCAAAACATAAGGTGATCGAATGGGTATCGAGAAATTAAAGAGTTTCAGTGAGTCTTGTCACTGGAGGAACATTACTTCGTTTATCCTTTATGGCATGAACGACTGGGACATCAGAATCTTGCGCACGTGAAGA
Source organism: Agelastica alni (assembly GCA_950111635.1). Classification (NCBI taxonomy): domain Eukaryota; kingdom Metazoa; phylum Arthropoda; class Insecta; order Coleoptera; family Chrysomelidae; genus Agelastica; species Agelastica alni. The sequence continues at coordinate 15,306,971 of OX467716.1, forward strand.
AGTTTTTGCAAAACCATTACATCGATAAAATCGATGAAGATTTTACTTGCGAAGCTGTGTATATGGAAAACATTATCGAGGCAGCTTTAAGAGTCCCGATGAAAAAGCATGCAGAGAGATAATTCATACAGACGCGGACGTGTGCGGACCGTTTTATAAAAAGTATTTTTTACTATTAAAAGATGATTATTTACATTTTCGTTTTGTTAACTTCATGAAGCAAAAATCGAAAGTAACAAGCATCATCAAGAAATGTGTAAAGCTGATTTAAAAGGATGATGACATAACATTTGTGTAATTAGATCCAAAAATGGCACGGAATTTGTGAATGCAGAATCAAAGGCATTTGTTAAGAAAAAAGGCATTTACCATCAACGAACTGTGCCATACACTCCCGAACAAAATGAGTGTGCCGAGAGAGAGATGCGAACGATCATCGAAGCAGCAAGTACGATGCTTCATTTAAAACAAATCGACAAAAAATTTTGGGCTAAGGCAGTGAATTTAGCAGTTCAGTTACACATTGATAAAAATTATTTATAAATAAAATTAGTTTATGTTTAAAAATATCTTTATTTCAAAATAATTATCATCTCAATTGTCGCCCAACTCGGAGCTAATAAAAATAAAAAAACCTACAATAATAAATATTTTAATATTATTATCAATATAATAATCAATTTATTAATCATACAATATCAAAATAATTGTCACAATATATTTTTTGTTTTAAATTACCTGTAGATAAGTAAAAAGACACATATTACATAATCGTTTTAAATTAAATCTGCATATTTTTTACCAAGGCTATTTTATTTGATTTACGAACAATTATCATATTTATAATTTGGTAATTAAATACTGACTTACCTTGCCTGATTTTGCACTTACTAACCTTCAAAATCGTCCTTATTTGACACGTCAGTGTTTATGAAAATAGCTTTTCCGCTTCCAAATTCATTAACAATCTCGATAAGCGCTTTTTCGGCGGCTTCTTCATCCACATCAGCTAAAGTTACTCCCTAAAATGTTTATTTTGATACTTAAATTTGTCCTTACAAGATTAACTAGTTTACCTTTAAACCATTGCGTAACAGTTCTTTGGCATAGCTTAATCCCAAACCGGAAGCCCCACCTGTAATTAAAGCTACCTTATTACTAATATCAAACATATTTTTTAAATGGTTAAATTCGCAAAAACGTGAATATATAGACAAAAACGTATCTGTTGTATAACATTGAATAATGTAAATAGTTGATAAGATTAAATTGCTTATCTTTAAAGTTTTATTAAAAAATTATCATAATGTTCATATTGTTACGAATTTTTAGTTCTATCTTGGGTTCGGCGATTAAAACTCTTGATCCAGTAACAAAACAATGTTTATTTCATTATAATAAATTCCACTTTTATTACCCACTTAGATATTCACTTACCTATACAACTTTTACAATTCTATATAAATATTTACTTTTATTAATTTATAAACACTTTTTAAACCGATACTGACCACATCATTAATTCTTTTTATAACCTTGTATGGACCTTCCCAAGATAGTGTCAACTTGGGAGACACACCTTTCTTTCGTTGTGGATTATATAGCCATACTCGATCTTCTTCTTTAAATCCCGTCGAATTTGCTCTTAGGTCATAGCGAGCATTCATTTTATTGCTTGCCAACCTCAATCTCTTCCTAGCCGTTTCATGGATTTTGAACAAACTGTCCTGTAACTCGTCTGCATAATCTTGAACTTCTTTTTCTTCGGCACTTGGTGACCCTAACACCAAATCAAAGGCTAAACAAAGCTCCCTTCCAAATACTATGCTGGCTGGAGAAAGTTTTTTTGAATCATAAACCGCTGCTCTATAGACCATCAAGAATAATAAAAGACGTTGTTCCAAGTCTTTCTGGTGTTCTTCTACTACTTTGAACAGATGTTCTTCCATAGTCCGATTAAACCTTTCAACCATGCTGTCTGACTGTGGATGTAGTGGGGTAGTCCTGGTTTAGTTGATTACCATTAATTCGTAAACTTTCTTGTCTAAGTTTGATTCGAAATTCCTTCCTTGATCGGAATGTAGCTCCATAGGTACCCCGAGTCGTGAGAACATGTTATTTACCAAGACTCTTGCAACTGTAGATGCTTTATGGTTTGGCAGGGCATAAGCTTCAACCCACTTACTAAAATATTCCATAGCAACCAATATGTATCTGTTGCTGTCATTCGCCATTGGAAAAAGCCCAGCTACGTCGATGGCAATTCGTTCAAAAGGAGCTCCTACATTGTACTTTTTCATCTTGCTTCTATATCTTGTTTTGGGACCTTTGATCGCTTCGCAAACTGGGCATCTTCTACACCAATTCTCTACGTTGTCACGACACTGGACCCAATAGAACCTTTGTCTTATTTTATCTAAAGTTTTATTAACTCCCAGATGACCACCTGATTTTCCTTCATGGATCTTCTCCTAGACTTCATTAATACTTGTCTTGGGCACGATCAGGTGGGAAGTTGTTTTCTTGCCATCGGCCGACTCCCAAACTCGTTTTAGCAATCCATTCTCAACAGTAAGGGAATCCCATTGTGCCCACATAGCTTTGAATGTTGGTGCCCGGTTGGAGATGTCCTTCCAAGTAGTTCTCTCGGCTCCACTTTCCTTCCAACGGAAAAAGTCCAAGATGTTGGGATCATTCTCTTGGTCTTGTCTTAGATGGGCTGCTGTCCATTCATCTTCAGTTGTCAGTCTTATTTGTCTTATTTCCTATTTCCTTCGTGACGTTTGACCCGCACACAGTGCTTGCAGTTATCCGAACAAGGTCTGCTGGACAAGGCATCTGCGTTGTTATGTAATCTTCCTTTCCGGTGTTTAATCTTAAAGTGGTATTGGTTCAACTTTTCGATCCACCTTGCTACCTGACCTTCAGGATTCTTTATATTCAGTAGCCACTTCAAGGATGCATGGTCCGTCCTTATGGGAAATTCCCTTTTATAAAGATATTTGTGGAAGTGGTCTACTGCTTTGATGATCGCTAGCAGTTCTTTCCTGGTGACGCAGTAGTTCCTTTCCGGTTTGCTCATTATTTTGCTGTAGTACTCCATCACCTTCTCTTGGCCATCCTGCACTTGTGATAGAACGGCTCCAATTCCTTTATTACTTGCATCGGTGTCTAGTATGAATACGCCTCTTTGTTGTGGAAAGCCCAAGATTGGAATGGAACATAGAGCAGCTTTTAGTTTCTTGAATACTCTTTCACAATCGTTAGACCAGATGAAGTTGGCGCGGTCTTCTGTCAACTTGTGCAGGGGTGCAGCAATATCAGCAAATTCTTTTACAAAACGCCGATAGTAGGTACACAGGCCCAAGAAGCTCCTTACTTCGTGTTTATCTTGGGGTCTTGGCCAATCTCAAATCGCCTCGATCTTTTTCTCGTTCATTTGGATGCCTGCTGGTGATACCGTGTGGCCCAGAAAATCCACTTTTTTCTGGAACAAGGAACATTTTTGAAATATTTTCCGTAAATTTTCCATATGTTCCTCAAAAGTTTTGCCCATGACAAAAATGTCGTCTAGATATACCAGGCAAGTTTTCCACGTAAGCCCACGTTGTGTCAGTTCCATTAGCCTTTCGAATGTTGCTGGGGCATTACATAGTCCAAATGGCATCACATTAAACTGGTAGAGTCAATTTCCAGTTAAAAAAGCAGTCTTCTCTTTGTCATCTTTATGTATGCCCACTTGCCATTAACCGCTCTTCAAATCCAGTGTTGAGAACCAACGTGAACCTGCTAATGTTGTCAAAGTGTCGTCAATCCTGGGTAATGGGTAGCTGTCCTTCTTCGTGACATCATTTAATTTTCTGTAGTATACACAGAACCTTGTAAATTTATCCTTTTTAAAAACCAAAACAACCGGCGCAGACCAAGGGCTTGCTGATTTTTCAATCACTACATCTTCCAACATCTTGTTAACCAGCTTTTTAACCTCTTGCTGTTTTGCAAATGGTAGTCGTCTTGGTGGTTGTTGAATCGCATGAGCTTGACCAGTATTAATCTTGTGCTGGACCAAGTTGGTTTGACCTGCTGTTATTGAATCAAAGATGTCACTTTCGGATCTGATGAATTTCCTGGCAGCGTTATATTCATCCAATGATAGATGTCCTAAGGATGATTTTAGACTTTCCAATACGATGTCGGAGTCTTTTTTTTGATCCTGATGATTTTCCTCGTTCCTCTTGTTATCAAAGTCACAGGTTCGCAGGCTCCTATGATGTCACCTTCTTTAAGCGTTATTCCCTCGGGGTATACTTTAGCAATTCTTACAGGAATTGTCTGTTCTGTCTTAACTAAGGCTCGTGCAATAAGTAAATGGTTTGGGGATCCTCTGCATGGCTGAACTACTCCAACGCGACACCTAGGGTCTCTTTTCAGTGTGGCACAGACTTTCTTTTCGAAAAGTCCTGAAATTGTTACAGACTTCGCCATTCGCAGCTTAACAGGTTCCATTTTTTCAGCTGGGGTCGTCATGATGAATTCTTTTTTTCCAAATCTCATGGTTCTTTGGTTACCGTTAAATGAGATACCATACTCGCTGATTAAGTCCATTCGGAGAATGAATTCGTCTTCTATATCTGCGACATATACTGTATCCACGATGTTAAGCCGTTCAAGAGTGAGTGTGACTTTGGCCTCTTCTCTTATTGGTGCATTATCTTTAGTAACTGATTGAAGAACAAGGTTGAAAGAGGCAGGTTTTACACATTCTGGCCGAAGGATGTCGCTGCGTACCAGTGAAACTGATGCACCGGTGTCTATAGTGCATACAATGTCTTTTCGGTTTAATTTTCTTCGTTATTGCTAGTTAGCATGCGCCCCGATATGCTGACTAATCCTAGTTTTTCTGGTGCCGTTCTGAGGACTCGCTAGATGAGCTGGTCCTCGTAGGTGAGTGGAAACGTGGTTGTGTCCTTGCAGGTGAGTTTGATCGTGATGGTAATCTTACTATGCAATCTTTTATGAAGTGTCCTGTTTTTCCACACCTGTAACAGGATAGTTTTTGCTGATTGCCCATACCATTTATCATGGACTTGATTTTTTTCAAAAATTTTTCGAAGGGCCCATTGGCTGCGTTGCTTTGATAGTTTGGTTCTTCGATTGACACTGCTTGGATTTTCGGTCTCGAGGTATTAAAGGCTGCCTCCACTTCCAATGATCACAGTAAAGCGTCACCACTTCTATTGAAGTTCGTCTGTCGAAGAATTCTTTAGATCTCTGGGTCCCTTAGTCCATCAATAAATAGCTGGATGGCCAGTTGCTCCCTGAAGTCTTCCGGTGTCTGTGGGTACGCTAACTGGATCAGCCTTCTCACATCCGCCTTGAACTCTTGCAGACTTTCGCCAGATTTCTGCACCCGTGTTTTCATCTTCGCCCGGTATAACTGTTCTCGGTGCTGATCACCATACCTTAACTCCAGTGCAGCTACTAGATCTCCATATTTGTCTTGTTGGTCGGCAGGGATTGTCTGCAGCATTCCCAAAGCTTGTCCTTTTAAAGCAACTATGAGTGCAGTAGCCTTCTCTTCATAGTTCCACCCGTTGTACGAGGCTGCAGCTTTTGAACTGTCTGCGATAAATAGACCAGGATGATTGTCCATCGAAAGTTGGTGGTTTTACTGAAATTCCCGATGTGGCAACCCTGTCTCGACGATCTTGAATTTCAAATGAGGCAATCTGGCTTTGCACGTCTTTTAAACAACATCGATCTCTTGCTTGATGTCTTTTACTTCTTTATTTCCACTTGCCGTCCATCTTTTTGACATCTTCTTTTAATTCAACAATTTGTTCTTCCGTTTCCTGCACTACTTGTTCGAAGAACTTTTCTTGCTGTTCTAGGAGTTTCTGGGTATCCTCTTTCCTTTGTTCTTTCTGTTGTACTAGGAGTTTCTTTTGTTCTTCAAAAAAATTTTCTAAGTCTTCTTGTCGTCGTTTTTCTTCTTCCAATTTTTCTTCTTGTCGTCGTTTTTTTTCTTCCAATTTTTCTTCTTGTCCTCATTTTTCTTCTGTCAAACGGCGCATTTCCAACTCCTTAAATTGATTTTTCATAAATTTTATAACGTCCTTCATGTCGTCGTATGGCGTATTTCTTGTGTTCATCATAAATCTTCTCCTTTTTTTTTGCAAAAATCGACACCACCATTACGAATTTTTAGTTCTACCTTGGGTTCGGCGATTAAAACTCTTGATCCAGTTACAAAACAATGTTTATTTCAATACAATAAATTCTACCTTTATCAACCACTTAGATATTCTCTTAGCTATACAACTTTTACAATTCTATATAACTATTTACATTTATTAATTCATAAACACTTTTAAAACCGATATTGACTTTCTGCTCGCTGTCCACTTTTTTTATACCTGAAAATAATACTTTGATCTTATTCTCGAACGGTCGAGAACTTGCGGAAACTTTCCTTTGGTCTCCGTGCCGACAGTCTCAGTTGTGGCCGACGCATTGTTGCGACAAAAAAGGGTCAACAGGGACGGGCTCGTAACAATATTTTGTACAAAACTAAAAAGATTAAATCTGTTGACCCAAAATAAATGTTTATAAAAATTTCCACATTTTAATTAAAGAGCTCACATACCCCTGTGCGTGTTAAAAACCGGGTGAATTTTAAAAATTATTATGTGGGTTATATTTTAAAAAATTTAAATGAATAATTTTCCATTTTTTTAACTAAAAGAAAAAAAATATGTAGCGGCCATACATACAATTTATGCACAGACGACGAAACAAAACTTTTCCATTTTTTAATCCCCAAAATTCAGACAACTAATTTCACTAAAGACGTTTTCTATAACCGGCCCAAATGTCTTCTGTCTAAAATTCGGCATAAATTTTTCTGATCATATCTCCCGCTAAATTTTTCTCATCATAAGACGGTTATATGTTGGTGCCCGTCATAAAAAATCAGTCCCAAGTTTGTCTGGTCTCAAGTTTTACTTGTCTTAAGTTTATCTTGTTTAAAGTTGGTCTTGTCTTAAGTTGGTAGCAATTATATTTTTAAAATGAACTCTAATAGAAAACTTTACAGATATTTTACTTAATTTAAAAACAACTGCTAACGACTTTGACGTTTGATTTTTGATCTACTAAAAAAAACATAAATGCCAAAACCGGCTTCTACAACTAAACAATTTAATTAAATTGCCAGAGTTGGTCCGATGATTTCTACTAAGGCAAAAATTCTCAATTTATTAAATGGGAAGTGGGGGCTTGTGATATATCATTTATAAGAAATATATTTTTATTTAAGTTATACCGTTTAGTTCTAATAATGTAAAAAATAAAAAATAAAACATTTATTCCAATATAGGTGATGTTTAAAATGCTTGCTTCGAACGTCTTGGTAACATCCTTATTGTCGTAAAATACCTCGTTTGTAGTGAATTTCAGTTAAAATATAGAAGATACTGACAGCAAGTCAAAAATATTTATTTCGCACTTGACAAGTTATTTGTCTTAACAACAGTAACAAATCTGAACATACAAAGAGATCATGAACATAAATTCTTGCTATTTGCAACATTCCCCCCCCCCCCCCCGATGCTAACTCATTCCTTGTTAGCACATACATTCAGGCGATGCAATTTTCTTGCGGGACGCTTGAAGATGCCATTTGCCATTTTTTGTGTATATATATGTATGTTCACCAGCCAATATGACAGGTTCTTTTTGTATGATAGAGATATTTTTAATCTTCACTATTCTACTAGATATCCTCAATATCTCATTATTATCTAAAAAAATTGACAGTTTATGAAGCCTTTTATTCCTGTTGGGTACGCTATTTTTATTATTCATTTTGTCTGTCGCAAAACAGAATTCTTGAACTACTTTCCACCAATAACACTTGCTCCATTTCAATTCATTCTTTGTCAAATATACCGTCAGCTGTCTGTTCTGATAAATTTATCTCAGATTCAATATAAATAGTTTGACTCTTGCAGTTATTCTAATAAGTTTTAACCAGGAATAATGAAACTTTATTGGTATAATCTCTGGGTCAGATATGACTGTCATCACTAGTTCGCCCAGGTTTTCATTTTTTTCGAATTCTTTCGGAATTTTAGGCGAATTACTCTCAGGTTCATAAAGGAAATTGCGACCTCTGAACCAACTATTTTCATAACTGGTCATATTTCTGGCCGTGTCTCTGGTGCAAACATCAACAACATTTTGATTTGTTGGAACTCATTTCCATTGATTGATGCTACTCAGTTCTAAAATTTCACTCACTCGTGTGGACATATAGGTAGGATGTTTTTTATCACGTTTGAACCAACTTAGAACTATTCGAGAGTCCGACCAATAGAATTTATTATCAATTCTGAGTTCCAAATATCTAGCAACTTTTGCACAAAGTCTTGCTCCCAAAACTGCAGCTAAAAGTTCGAGTTTTGGTATGGTCAAATATTTGACAGTTGTGGAATTTTTTATTTGTACAACCCTTGCTTTGGAAGCTACCAATATAACTTCTATAGAGGTTTCAGAGCTAAATCGAAGGAAAATTGCACTAGCATATGAATCTTCACTGGCATCAGAAAAAACATGAATTTGAATGGATTAAAACTTTTTTCTTCTAGGCAAGTAACATCGCGGAATTTCGATATTCATTGCATCGTTTAATTCTTTGACCCATAATTGCCATTTTTTAAACATATTTTTGCTAATGAAATCATCCCATCCAATACCTGAGCGCCAAATATTTTGTAAGAGAATTCTAATTTGTATACTGATTGGAGATAATAAACCAAGAGGATCGTATACAGACATAGCCGTTTTCAATACTTGGCGTTAAGTTGGAATTTTCAAACCTTTGATGATTTCGTCGGAAACTTTATGAAATTCCAATCTGAAGTGAAAACAATCTTTTGTTTAATTCCAAATCATCCCGAGAATTTTTTCATCTTTTGTTTGCATATTGATTTCTGTACTCAATTGATTTGCTAAAAGATGGTTTGGTATTCCCCGAATGACCTTTTGAGAATTGACCATGAATGCGAATTACTTCGTTTACTTATTTGATAGCATCTTCCTCATTATCAGCGCGATCTAAGTAGTCAACCATATAATGATTTTCTTTGATGGCTTTTACTGCTTGAGGATAAAAATTCAAATATAAATCTGCATTGTAGTTTTTAACAAATTGAGCCAGAAAAGGAGATGATGTTGTTCCAAAAAGTATAGCAACCATTCTGTATACTTTAGGAGGAATAGTTTTATCAAAATTTTGCCAAAGGAAACATTGTGCATAGGTATCTCCATCGTCTATTCTCACTCTATTGAACATTTCGCGGATATCACCTACAAATGCGATTCTATGGGTTCTAAATTTCAATAATATGTCAAAAATGGAAGTGAGCCAGTCAGGTCCTGTGTGCAAAAAATCATTTAAGGAACTTCCTTGTGATTTAGCCGCCGCATCAGACACAATTCTTACCTTCCCAGGTTTGTTCGGATTCTGCACCGGAAAATGGGGCAGAAACCAAATTTTCTCAGCTGTCTCGACTTGTATTTGTGTAACTGGAATAGCATGTTCTGTATCCAATAGTTTTTGTATTTCGGCCTTATAAGCTTCAGCGAAACTTTCATGCTTTAACAAACGATTTTTAAGACAGAACAACCTTCGCATTGCTAACCTCTTCGATTCTGGAAGCTTATCAGATACTTTAATTCTCCAAGGAAGTTTGATTTGATATTGACCATTATGGAATTTTATAAAATCTTTTGCAATAGTAAGGGCTCTTTCGTCATCTAATGATTTTTGGTTGTCTGGTTTTGCAACTGCTACACCGGAATTATCCAATGTCATATAACTTTTGACTAAATCATGTAAAGTTTCGTCTGCTTCTTGACAACAAATGAAAGATAGTTCTGTACAACTGATTTTTTCTTTAGAACCACTGATTGGTCCATCCAAGATTTGTCTCCTTATTTTTCAGATGCGATTCTTGGATACGTAGAAGTTGTTGTGATTTCTTTAATTTCCATTCCTTGTTGGCGATATGTTGAGTAGGGGCATTTTCGTCAAGTTTTATTTCCTCTAGTTCACTTTCTAGAATTACAATCTCTTCTTGTTTCTGCAGAATATCATCTTGAATATGACATATTTCATAATGAAATTCGATTATTTTTTATTTGAGATCACACGTTCTTGTTTTTGATGCAGAGGATATCGTAGATTTGGATGTCTTGAGATCTACTGAACTTCGTGTGTTTCTTGACTTCTGAAGCACTTCTTTCGTATTTGTTTGTTCATAGAGACATTTTCTCACGGCTTTCAAAAAATGATTTGTTATAGTATCAGCATTGGCATCATCTGAATATTTTTCTTCAAATATATCACAAAGTTGTTGAAGAACTAAAATACTAAGAGATTTGCTGACCATTTCAGAGTGCTTTTTATTTTCTGGGCTATTTTGTGGAAAGCTGAAGTCAGTGAAAGAAAGGATTTGTCTTCTTACTGCTTTTCCTTTAAAATGGGTTCCATATAATGCAAAATGAAGGTTTTCCAACATATGATTCTCGCCGATATTTTTCAGTTTCTCTTCTACACCTGGTATATCTCGGAGCATATTCGTTGGTGATGCAATATCTTTATTTCTTCTGATAGCAAAAGACTATATGAACACGTGCTAAGTTCGTTAGCTCAAAGGACCACAATTTGTCGTGAAATTCCTCGTTTGCAGTGAATTTCAGTTAAAATATAGAAGATACTGACAGCAAGTCAAAAATATTTATTTCGCACTGACAAGTTATTTGTCTTAACAACAGTAACAAATCTGAACATACAAAGGGATCATGAACATAAATTCTTTCTATTTGCAACACTTATACTAAATAAAACTGTCTTTAAAGATATTTAACATTTGTGGTGTGACCGACCTAATCGCTAGCGTTATTTTTCTTGGTAGGTCAGCTAAATCTATTGATTTCGTTTTGTATATTATACTATTTACATATCCCCATCAAAAGAAGTCTAATAGCGTAAGAACAGCTGATCGTGCTGGCCATTTTATCTATCCTCTTCTCCCTATATACCGATTTGGCTATATTAGGTCAAGGTACTGCCGGACATTGATTAGGTAATGTTGCGGTGCTCCATATTACTGGAACCATATCATATTTTTTAGAACTTGGAGGTTTGCTGGATTAAGATATTTTTATTTTTTATTTTATTTTAAAATAATTAAAATAAAATGGATCAAGATATAAATTATATTGGGTTAGGTTAGCTGATATGACAAAGAATAACGCTTACAATTAGGTTGGTTATACTCTTTATGTTTAATAAAAATAGAAGACAGTTTTATTTAGGATTAGGACTTGGCCAAAACGTTTGATTCGAAAGTACACATTCCATGCTTATTTTTCGTCTTGTACCTTTTTAAATTCAAAAACAAATAGTATTAAAATTAAAAGGTATTAAGATTTACATTACATTATCAAGAACAATTGTAAACGGTATTAAGTACTTATTTAATTTTAAATGCATCATAGCGAATTTTTTAATCAGATTATTTTATTTTTGTCTCTTAATTTTAACAATAAATTTAAAAAAATTAACATTTTTGAATAAATAATAAAAAACCTTTTAAATAATGTATAACCTAACCCGTACTTTATATTTAAAAATTTGGGGGGTTATTACCGTCACTGGAACGGGGTCTACTATAGGGATAAAAGTTTTTCATGCAGGATATCTATTTATTTTACTACATGTGCTGTTCCCACTGTGAGCACTTAAATTTTGTGGTATTAGCCCTGTATTGCATGAATTATTTTAATTTTTTTAAAAATTACTAAAATTTTTTTTTTGGTACGTTAAGTGATGTGGCCTGCAAATAATATTAGAAATGTTTAATTTTTTAGTATTTTTTTTGGAAAAAATAGCAGAAAGGTAATAAAAACATAAAATTTTTGAAAATATATTATGTCAACAAAAACATGTTTAATTTATTATAAGGTATGAAAATCTTTAAAACAGTTAGTTTTTGAGTGGAAGCATAAGCATAAGTAACATTACATTTTTCACATTTGACCCTAAATTTTCCCCGACAGCCAATTTTCTTGCATCTCTCTCAGTAGTTAAACAACAGCGTTTCAAGCGCAAATGAGTGGGGGAGGAGTGGGGTAGGAGTGGGGGAAGTGGCGGGAGAAGGAGTGGGGAGATGACATTGTTCGAATATGACATTGTTGACATATGACAGGAGTGGGGATATGACATTGTTGACATGTGACATTGTTGACATATGACATTGTTGCCATTGTTTACATACGGCATTGTTGACATACGGCATGTTGCCATTGTTGACATATAACATCATTGTTTACATACGGTATTGTTCCCATCGACTCGATTAAGAGGGTTCCGTAAGCACGTTGAAAAGTGGTGTGACGTAAGCGTTGAAAAAAAACTTGGTTTCTCGTAGATTTGAACCTGAATCCTTTGACTTACTAAACGGATAGCTGTTTCATGTAGCTACTACGCATATTAATTTTATCGTGCAAGATTGGATATAAAAATATATATTTGTGACATCATTATGTTAAAAATAACCTTGAACTACCAGATAATAAAAATGAATGAAAATATGTTGATTTAACGTGACATGCGTTATTAGTTCAGGTCGCGCTTGCTGGCCGCTGCGATATAATATAGATAGGTATACATACGGGGGCGCATGAACATTTTCAGCGCTGTCAATCATAGTTTCTGAGGCCGTGAAGAAATATCATTGGTAGATATCTGAGTTTTCGAACAATGTATACGAGTAAAATATACAGGGTGCATTAAAATTTTTTATTCTATGTCATATTATGAAGTATGATAGAATGATAATGACAAATGACGTATTAACAAAGCTATAAGAACGTGAACTTTGGTGATTTAATCATCAGTATCACAATGACTTCAGACGAGTACAGAAGGAAACTAGAAGAATTCGGTGAGCATGTCCGTCAGTTGAGCAGAGATATAACTTTCTACAAAGAAAAAACTAGAGTATTGAAGCATTTGGAGAATCTGAGTTTGTGGGATAAAGTTTTCAGTTGCCAGAGTAGAAGACCTTCACCAGAAGTACCTGTGTCAAAAATAGATAACAACTCTAAAAATGTCACGACTATCATTAATCATTCTGACAGCCGTTTTGAATGATGTATTCTATACAAACGTACCCACTGATATCAAAATTCTAAAGATATGCTTCGATAATGCAAGAAAAAACTGCAGTCAATCGTCATGGGCAATAATGAAACATGAAGTAGTAAATGATGGACAACTACCGGTGTTTTACAAGGAGATACCAAAAGAAAATAACTCATTCTACAAAATAAAATTCCTATTTAATGATGGAACTCAAGAGGAAAGAGAATGGCAAGCTACACCTTTCAAGGAGACAACAGATGTCAACATAAAAAATGATAAAATGTTTTCAATACTATATTTGATATTAGCAACTTTAATCATTTCAATAATTAATTTTTTCATAAAAACTATGAAAAAGTATAGATCATCTTGTAGTACATGATAAAATAAACAATTCAACAGATATACGAGGTGTTTTAATAAAACTAAATAATAAGAATAATAATATATTTATTGAAGAAACAAAAATTTACAATATTTTTCTACTTGGGTAATACAACATATGTAAACCATTGATGTAATTGATCAACATTTCGTTGGGTGCACATAAATTTTCCATTGGCGTGGTTAGGACAATACGTAATGGTGGGCTGGAAGTTTTCCGTATTCAATGATGAGTCATCATATAGCGTCACATCGTAAATGGTTGGATACACTGCAAGCTCAGCACACTTTGTTTTTAAAAAGTCAGCTTTCTGATTTCCTCTTACATAAATGCACTCAACTGAATGTAGTAGATATTTCTCCAAAATGGCATTCATTTCACTATAGCCAATATCTCCAGACTGATATGATATTCCATGAACAAATTTTTCCAAGTATTGTGTAGTTTTTTTATCTTTTCCGCTCACATCAGCATAAGGTGTTGGAGGCTTGAACAAAAAGTTGGATCTTTGACGACCAATCTGAATTGTCAATTCTTTTGGATGGAAGACGCCATCGAGCGTGAAACCTTGAATGTCAAAGAATGCGATTCTCATGATGACCAGCGTTGAAATGGCGAGCACGAACGGTAGTCGACCACTTATATTATGCTTTTCACAACCTCCGTCAGAGGGAAGTACTCTAGCAGACAATCATGCACGATGATGCAATAGGCCTTAGTATCAGCAGGAAATCCTTTAGCAGACTTAATCTCCAGCTTTACATCCACTGTCGATGATTTCATGCTATCTTCCTGCTTCGAGCAATCTATCACGAATAATGCATGATCTTTGAATGCTGAGTAGTCCAAAATTGGATGAACTTGTGTGGAATGTGTATAGCTCGAGTAGAAACTGGTATAGTTGTAGTAGGCAGTGACATAATCGTTTCTATCGAAATCCAGCTGCATTCTTTCGTTTGGCCAATATTCTCCATTCAATGATAGTCTGATGCTAGATATGTTGATGTTATCAAAGGTAGTGACATCACTGTCGAGTTTATTGCGTATATTCTTCTGGAAACAAACGATAACGTAACGTGGACGTTCCACTGCGGCGCTGGTTTTAACTGCCCAAATTTCATTCTTTGCACTTTTTGTGAGCGCAGGTAATTCACTGAGACTCCATTTTCTGAATGGAATCATTATTGGTGTATCATTCTTGATGGGTTGCATCAATTGTAGTTTGATTTCATCGTTGGGAAATATATGCTTGACCTTCAGTACCATACTATCTATCAAAACTTTGACTTTAGTAGTAGTCGTTACACCAGTATTGTTAAGTTCCTTGACAATTACGCTATCTTTATCGTCACGTGCTCGAACTAGACGAATTGTTTGTCTTCCGTAGACAATCGAACTGTAGTCATTGAATACGTTAAAAATGTGCTTGAGGGGTATCAACAAACTGAACGACTTATCCACAGCATTCAGGAACGGTTTTTCGGGGTACGTCCATCCAGCCGTCGCCAAATGTTTGGAGTCTTCAGGTTTACAGCAAAGGAATCCTCGTACAGTACTAACAATTCCAGGATCTCTAATCACTTCTATCTCTCTGGCACTTTGCACATAAGTGCACGAATCGAAAAGAAACGCTCCACAATTGGGAGCCAATGACACGTTACCATCTCCTTCAATATCTAATTTTCCTTTGATTTCCAACAAAGATTCATGCATCGCGAAAAATGCATCTGCTTGATTCACATTAATCTCCACCATATCATTATTATCGAATGATTTCACGTACGGTATGTAGGATCGATACTCTTCCTTCCGGATAGTTTCATCATATTGAGGTCGACGGTAAATATCGAAAATTGGGTTCATCCTCATTTGATTGAACGATGCTGCAGATGTTGTCGGTGATTGCTCAGAATGAACGTACTTGCGTTTTAACATCTCTTACTTTCAATCCAACAGATTGGAGAAAAATAATATTTTCTGGAGAGAGCTGGTCACGTCCCTTGGAAGACCTCAATGATACTGATAGGTTTGAAGTGGGTGGTCCCCTTTTATGCTGAATTACCAAACCCATTTAACGTTCTTTCAAGTCCAAATGCAAAGTACTTTTCTCTCCTCGGAAATTCACAGGTCTGAGATCTTGATCCAACACTCTAACACTGATGTTGGTGATCTCTGCTAAGTTACTTCTCACAGGCAAATAGATGGGGGTATTGGGACGTTCGTTGATTGCGAATCCAGGATCGACTGTAATGGGAAAGCTCAATATAGTATGGGCCGGTCTGTCCCCGTAGAAGGCTCCTTCGGTAATGTTGCAATCGAAATGTAAGCTAGATACTTTAAGAATATTTACTGGTCGATCTGAAGAGTGCACTATACCAGGCTCCAAGATCCTTTTAGAAAACCCTAATAATTCTCCAAAACTATTATCGTATTATCTGTATTATTCAAATGCATCTGAATATAACTCTCAATGTTTTTAATCTCATAACAACCTGTTGGCAGCTTGATTTCCTTCAATACTGAACGATTATTATTTTCGTAGTAGTAAAATTTTTCACCGTCGATGTTTGGTATGGAATGGTAAGTGTGAAATCCTAGTACAGCTATGTAATAACTCTTCCTGGGATGTAGTATGATCGGTGTGGAAGGGGTGAAAGAGAACTCGTTGGTAGTACTAGTCAGCGTGAGCAGCTGAGACATGACTGATGACATTACGAGTGGTACAGAAATATTTATAATAAAACCATCATCGACATCATATTATTTATTAATAGATTACGGCCCCTCTACATTTCAAAAAATAATTACAACCGTGACAATCGTACTGTGAACTGACAGGTCCATCCACATGTGTTTGGGCATCTGGCCTATTATAATGAATGAAACATGGTAAACGAATTCTCAAATCGAAATAATACTGATAATCGTTTGGTAATTTATGCCAAACATTCAACAATTCCCATGGTCTAGCATGTTGTATTAAATATTTGATTGGAAATTCCTTCAATTCATCTTCGGAAAAGTCTTGCAACCTCTTCTCACCATGTAGGAATGCTAAAACGGCTTCCATTATTATACAAAAACTTCAAGCAGAGATGTCCACAGTTGATCTGATTATAGTTTTGAAACTGATCGTTGTTGTAGTATAGTTTGATTTTACCCAGATATCGGACAAGTTCTTTCGGTGGCTTCAGACATCCAAATGAATCAAAATACTCAACGACATCATTTATCTTTCTATAAGCTACCCAATGAGTGCCTTGATTCTTCGACACATCTAAATTTAGAATTGCAGTTTCACGTTTACGAGGACCACTGCTTGGCAAATTGTCTCGCATGAAAACGCCTCGAAAATGTGGTATCTTCAAGAACTTTACATACTCTAACAACTCGGTATCATACAACGGTCTATTGGGTAGCTTCATTGGGAGTTTTTTTGTTTTTTTAAATATAAACCAAAACCTCCTTTGGCGTTTTTACGCAAGTACAGACCTTTACCAATAGCTTCCATGTCTTTATTGTGTCGATGATCTTCTTCCAATTTCTTTTTCGCATTCCTCGCATCGATAATTGTCTTCGCTATCACACCACTTCCCCCAGCAATGCTACCAAGTGCACCAAGGGCTGCAAAAATTGGCAACAGTGGTAGAATACCTCCAGATTTTGCATTGAAAGGTATGATGCGTGGTATTCTGATTTTATTTTTTCCACCAGCTTGCTTGATGGCGAGTCTAGCAGCTTTCAGAGCAATCGAAGCAGTCTTCTTTAGATTGGTCGGGGGATTCTTCTTCAGAGATTTTCCAATTTTACCCACGATATGTCTTTGGAATGAGCATCCCATACCAAGCTTACGTTTCGCTTTCATTCCGGAAGTAACTAATAAGGCTGCAGCTCTCTCACCAAACTTGGCGTCTGTTGATTTCACTCGTTGCCAAGCAGCGTTTTCCAATACTGAATCGGCTCTGTGACGATCTTCCAGAGACTTGTGCTGCGAGTATGCAATGTCGTGTTGTTTGCAAGCAGCGTCTAAAGGATTAATGCCAGTATCTCCACGAGCCAATCGTTTTTGTAGTTTAGTTCCAGCTGCAAAATAAATGAAATATTAGTAATCGTTTGCATCGTCCAGTAATACGACTTACGTCCACAATACTGATAGCCTCCGGGTAGATGGAGCTCAAAAGGTAACTTTTTTATCAGGGAATTCAAAACACCTTCTCCCTCGTACGAAGACATCGAAAATGATAAAAGTGGAACTGTAACACCTATATTTATAGAATAACATAAACGTCAATCATGTCACAAGATGAAGGTTATTCAACAAGAACAGTCGTTACCAATTGAAAATTTAGATTTTCATACATCATCAACGACCCTTGGAAAACATGGTAAATTATTGCCCAATTCATTTCGAGCAATAGTATGTGGACCAAGTGGTTGTGGTAAGACGAACGTCATGTTGTCAGTAATTTTCAATCCAAATGGTGCAAAATTTGAAAATGTTTACGTGTACTCCAAGTCATTGTATCAACCGAAATATCAACTACTCCAAGGGGTATTGAATGGAGTTAAAGAGGTTGGCTACTTCCCATTCAAGGATAATGATGATATTATAAGTCCATCAGATGCAAAACCCAACTCTATATTCCTATTCGATGATGTAGCGTGTGATTCCCAACAGAAAATCCGGGAATATTTTTCAATGTGTAGACACAAGGATATTGATGCTGCCTACCTTTGTCAGACCTACTCGAAAATACCTAAACAGCTCATACGAGACAACTGTAACCTGATTGTACTATTCAAACAAGATGAAATCAATTTGAAGCACGTATTTGATGAACACGTATCACCAGACATGAGTTTCGAAGACTTTAAACGCTTGTGTTCGAAATGTTGGAATGTTGCATATGGTACTTTTGTGATTGTCAAAGATTTCGATATAAATGATGGTAGATATCGTCAAGGGTTTGATAAATATATAAAAATATAAGTACTATATACCATCAGATCATTCCCCATCATGATGTCGTTAAGTCGTGTTGGCACACACAAATACAAAAAGCGCAGCAAACTGATTAAACGTGCTGCCTCCCCCTTTTGATCCTGATTTAAACAAAGACGATCAAATAGCTGCACGCAAACGCAAAATTGCAGAGCTCACCCGTTCATTAGGAAAAAGTACTTGGCATTGAAACTAGGTAGATCGGAAAAAGATGAATCGCTCATCAGAATGTTCAAACCCATTTCGGAGCCACTACATGAGATTGTTAAATCCTCAAAGATCAATAATGCATTGAGAAGTATAAAAAAAGAAGAATCACCTGAACTAAAGAAAGAAGAGGTAGAAGAAAAGAAAAGAGTAGGACAAGAACAAACACAATTTCTCCCAATGGAAGAAGTAGGCAGAATAAGTGCGAGCACAAGTGGACAAGATAATGATGATGAATTTTTTCACTATATGACCAATGATCTTTGATATATGGATGTGACATGACCGGATATTGATCTAGATATTCATCCATAACATTATCTGAAATATTTTGTTCAGGTATATTTTCGTGAAAAACCGTTCCTGAATGCTGTGGATAAGTCGTTCAGTTTGTTGATACCCCTCAAGCACATTTTTAACGTATTCAATGACTACAGTTCGATTGTCTACGGAAGACAAACAATTCGTCTAGTTCGAGCACGTGACGATAAAGATAGCGTAATTGTCAAGGAACTTAACAATACTGGTGTAACGACTACTACTAAAGTCAAAGTTTTGATAGATAGTATGGTACTGAAGGTCAAGCATATATTTCCCAACGATGAAATCAAACTACAATTGATGCAACCCATCAAGAATGATACACCAATAATGATTCCATTCAGAAAATGGAGTCTCAGTGAATTACCTGCGCTCACAAAAAGTGCAAAGAATGAAATTTGGGCAGTTAAAACCAGCGCCGCAGTGGAACGTCCACGTTACGTTATCGTTTGTTTCCAGAAGAATATACGCAATAAACTCGACAGTGATGTCACTACCTTTGATAACATCAACATATCTAGCATCAGACTATCATTGAATGGAGAATATTGGCCAAACGAAAGAATGCAGCTGGATTTCGATAGAAACGATTATGTCACTGCCTACTACAACTATACCAGTTTCTACTCGAGCTATACACATTCCACACAAGTTCATCCAATTTTGGACTACTCAGCATTCAAAGATCATGCATTATTCGTGATAGATTGCTCGAAGCAGGAAGATAGCATGAAATCATCGACAGTGGATGTAAAGCTGGAGATTAAGTCTGCTAAAGGATTTCCTGCTGATACTAAGGCCTATTGCATCATCGTGCATGATTGTCTGCTAGAGTACTTCCCTCTGACGGAGGTTGTGAAAAGCATAATATAAGTGGTCGACTACCGTTCGTGCTCGCCATTTCAACGCTGGTCATCATGAGAATCGCATTCTTTGACATTCAAGGTTTCACGCTCGATGGCGTCTTCCATCCAAAAGAATTGACAATTCAGATTGGTCGTCAAAGATCCAACTTTTTGTTCAAGCCTCCAACACCTTATGCTGATGTGAGCGGAAAAGATAAAAAAACTACACAATACTTGGAAAAATTTGTTCATGGAATATCATATCAGTCTGGAGATATTGGCTATAGTGAAATGAATGCCATTTTGGAGAAATATCTACTACATTCAGTTGAGTGCATTTATGTAAGAGGAAATCAGAAAGCTGACTTTTTAAAAACAAAGTGTGCTGAGCTTGCAGTGTATCCAACCATTTACGATGTGACGCTATATGATGACTCATCATTGAATACGGAAAACTTCCAGCCCACCATTACGTATTGTCCTAACCACGCCAATGGAAAATTTATGTGCACCCAACGAAATGTTGATCAATTACATCAATGGTTTACATATGTTGTATTACCCAAGTAGAAAAATATTGTAAATTTTTGTTTCTTCAATAAATATATTATTATTCTTATTATTTAGTTTTATTAAAACACCTCGTATATCTGTTGAATTGTTTATTTTATCATGTACTACAAGATGATCTATACTTTTTCATAGTTTTTATGAAAAAATTAATTATTGAAATGATTAAAGTTGCTAATATCAAATATAGTATTGAAAACATTTTATCATTTTTTATGTTGACATCTGTTGTCTCCTTGAAAGGTGTAGCTTGCCATTCTCTTTCCTCTTGAGTTCCATCATTAAATAGGAATTTTATTTTGTAGAATGAGTTATTTTCTTTTGGTATCTCCTTGTAAAACACCGGTAGTTGTCCATCATTTACTACTTCATGTTTCATTATTGCCCATGACGATTGACTGCAGTTTTTTCTTGCATTATCGAAGCATATCTTTAGAATTTTGATATCAGTGGGTACGTTTGTATAGAATACATCATTCAAAACGGCTGTCAGAATGATTAATGATAGTCGTGACATTTTTAGAGTTGTTATCTATTTTTGACACAGGTACTTCTGGTGAAGGTCTTCTACTCTGGCAACTGAAAACTTTATCCCACAAACTCAGATTCTCCAAATGCTTCAATACTCTAGTTTTTTCTTTGTAGAAAGTTATATCTCTGCTCAACTGACGGACATGCTCACCGAATTCTTCTAGTTTCCTTCTGTACTCGTCTGAAGTCATTGTGATACTGATGATTAAATCACCAAAGTTCACGTTCTTATAGCTTTGTTAATACGTCATTTGTCATTATCATTCTATCATACTTCATAATATGACATAGAATAAAAAATTTTAATGCACCCTGTATATTTTACTCGTATACATTGTTCGAAAACTCAGATATCTACCAATGATATTTCTTCACGGCCTCAGAAACTATGATTGACAGCGCTGAAAATGTTCATGCGCCCCCGTATGTATACCTATCTATATTATATCGCAGCGGCCAGCAAGCGCGACCTGAACTAATAACGCATGTCACGTTAAATCAACATATTTTCATTCATTTTTATTATCTGGTAGTTCAAGGTTATTTTTAACATAATGATGTCACAAATATATATTTTTATATCCAATCTTGCACGATAAAATTAATATGCGTAGTAGCTACATGAAACAGCTATCCGTTTAGTAAGTCAAAGGATTCAGGTTCAAATCTACGAGAAACCAAGTTTTTTTTCAACGCTTACGTCACACCACTTTTCAACGTGCTTACGGAACCCTCTTAATCGAGTCGATGGGAACAATACCGTATGTAAACAATGATGTTATATGTCAACAATGGCAACATGCCGTATGTCAACAATGCCGTATGTAAACAATGGCAACAATGTCATATGTCAACAATGTCACATGTCAACAATGTCATCTCCCCACTCCTGTCATATGTCAACAATGTCATATGTCAACAATGTCATATGTCAACAATGTCATATTCGAACAATGTCATATGTCAACAATGTCATATGTCAACAATGTCATCTCCCCACCCCTTCTCCCACCACTTCCCCCACTCCTTCTCCTGCCACTTCCCCCACTTCACCCCCACTCCTACCCCCACCACTTCCCCCAATCCTACCCCTACTCCTCCCCCACTCCTTTGCGCTTGAAACGCTGTTGTTTAACTACTTCTCTCTATTTTCTGTCCAGGCTGGCCAATGAGATAACCGATCAGTTTGAATAAATTGATTAGGACGCGGTTCAATGCATCTTCTTTTAGAAGGTATTCGTTCAGGTGTGGCACTTCTAGGTCTTCCTACTTTTCGAATTTCTGTTAGAGTACCTTGCTTGCACAGTTGTTTGCAATGAAATGTCTTGAAAGACAGTAGAGACATTGTTTCGGTTGTTTTTCCAAGCTGTCGTTTAAATCTTCTATCAAGCTCACATGCATTAACCACTGCCACGTCAAGCATATGATAAAAAATTCTGTGATACCATTTCTTGGTTTTTATTTTTATAGGATAAAGCCCTAGTAAGGAATTATGTAGGTCCACCCCACTCATATGCTTGTTCTATTCTTTTACAATATCTGGACATGTAATAACTTTTTTTCCTTCTTTTCAGATCTAAAAAACCATTTTACTTGACATACTGGTTCTGTTCCATAATAATTTGATATTAGCGATACTGTTTTATTGTCACACCACTGAAGAACATGTACCTCAGTTTCTTGAAAAGATACTGTGTGCTCTTGAATGGTACCTCTTTTATTCTGTCTCATCTCTTTTTTAGAAAAACCTCTATAGTCTGGTAATCTGTTAGTACGCACAGTACCTATTAAGTGGATTTTATTTTTAGCTAAAAACGCTAGCAAAGGCAGACTGGAGAAGTAGTTGTCATAATACAGCTTATAGTTTTCATCAGGAGGAATTATTTGGCTCATTCTAACCACAACATTACTGGAAGATCCTAAATTGGGCACAGTTGTTTGGTCCTTTCCGCAATATAGCTCAAAATTGTAGAAAAATCCTGAAATTCCTGAAAGTACCCACATTTTATACCCCCATTTATGGGGCTTTTTGGGATTTAAACTGCTGCGTCCCTTAAACGGAATTACCTGTTCGTCACAAGACAGATATTCTTTAAGTGGTATTTTCTTGCTTGCCTCACATATTTCATTAATGACAGGTAATATTTTATTAACGCCCCCTCCCCTATATTCGTAGTGTTATCGCTAAAATGCAAAAACCATTTAATTTTTTTAAAGCGATTTACAGGCATTACATCGGCTATTTGAGAAATTCTGGTTTGTGGTGTCCAGTATCGTCTAGTTGTAGTTTGTCTAATTAAAGACATCCACAGTATTATTCCTATAAACCGTTCAATTTCCGCAACGTATATGGTAAGGGGTCTTTCTAGCTGTACCTAAACGCGATAAATACAACTCTGTCGTGCTATTTCAGTCAGAAACTCTTGTGAAAAAAATGACAAAACAACTCATATGGAGTGCTAAGCTGCAAAATGTCGTTGAATAATAATTCGGAACCTAAAAATTCAATATCTTGAGTTTGTTTGTCAGTTGTGCTTTCTATCCATTTCAAATGTTCTTTTTTTTTATTCTTCTCACCCTTACTTGAGGATGGAATAGGGATATCAATCTCCTCTTCAGAAATTTTAAATAAGCTTATATTATCGGAAACAGCACTTTTACTACTAGGACTTTTGCCCTTATTTTGGTTAGTTTTTAAGATTGAGGAAAAGAGCTACAGTAAATTTAACAAAAAATTCTATTTTTAATTATTTACTATTTATTTTGTTGGAAATAATACATCAAAGGGATACTTTTTGAATAATCCTTCAAAAAGGTTAAATACAAAAGAATTTACAACTTTCTCTATAACAGGAGTAAACTCATCAAGCAATAACCTATAGTTTTCATTAAAGACTTGTTTTGCACGATTGTTTAGCTCTGGGCTATTTTTAAAAAGATCATCGAATTCAACGTGCAATTTATTGATATATAAACCCAGATCAACGTTTTTTATGGTAAGATATTCTTTTCCATTTCTCATTTCTGTGTCCAATTGTACGGTATTATTCATCTCTACCCCAGCTAAAATATAAACAGAAAAATAATTTCAAAAAATCATTAAAAAAAAATATAAATAACGATAAGAGTAAAATAAAAGTAAAAAAAAAATAAAAAAAAATAGTTTCTCTTTTCAAACAAAATTTAAATAAAATAAAGATTGTTATGAAACTAAAAAAAGTTTGTTTTTAAAAAAGTTTAAACATCTAAATCCGAAATTGAATTGCTTTCCATCCCAATATTTAAGGAAACAAAAATCTTGCAAATGCAATAAACATTGAAACATTAAATTTTAAATGACGAAAATAGAACCAAATCTTGTAAGACAGCAGCGCCATCAAATTAAAACTGTTCGAAATGGCTTTCATATGTACATAAATATTAATGACATAACCTTTGTGTATAAGTACCTTTAATACATAACTGATTTCAAAAGTAATAAATTATAATAAGTTACCAACCTTTTTATAAAAATATTTTAAAAAAATTTAATAGGAAGTTGCTCAATAACTCTGCCTGCATTGCTGTTGAGTGGATTGAGTAGTTTGATAGTAGTGCAGCCGGTCCCAAGCCCAAATAAAAGAGGAGGGTTCGGAGGTGAGGATAGCAACCTGCCGGGCAAAAAATAAATATGCTCATAGAACCGATCAGAAAGCCTCGGATATAGGACAGAACCTCTTTAAGACGACCCCAGCAAGGGCTACAAAAAAGATACTAAACTAAGAGTAGCATGCTGGAATATTAGATCGTGGAATAAGAGAGACCAAGAGATGGTTAGATTAGGTTAAGTATCATGTGAGTGGGGCGTGGTCGCCCCTCCACCACGACCCTTAGTAGGTCTATTGTGGCTCACCCCTAGAGGTTACAGTTCACCGCACAATCCAGCCCTTCCTACGAAGTTCATGGTTGTATAGGGTGAGATTTTTTTTAAAACGGTAGGTTCTAGGTTGGTGCAACCAAATATGTTAAACCTTTTTTTTCCCAGGCTGTGACATGAAAATAGTATATGTTCAACAGTTTCGTCTTTTACGCAGCAAAACTGTTTGTTGGTTCAGACCTATCTTTTTAAGATATGTCGGACCAGTACGTGAGTATTTTCCTCTCCGCCCAGTCCGAAATAATTGTTTTGGCGGCACTTGTGGTGACTCCAAAAACCGGTTCTGGTCCATTGAACGCAGATTCGGCCCCCTGTTTTGCAAGGGTGTCGGCTTTTTCGTTTTCTTCCACCCCCTGGTGCCCAGGTACCCACAGTAGGGTCACCCTGTTGTTAGCACCAAGGTACTCTAAGGATTCGATGCAATTCCATACAAGTTTAGAATTTATCTTGTTGGAGCTCAGTGCTTTCAAAGCAGCCTGGCAGTCTGATATTATATTTAAGTCATGTGTAAGGCCAATACTAACATATCTAATAAAAACGAGAGCAGAAACAAAAAGAATACTTAAAATAACAGAAATGAAAACATTATGATCAATAACGGGAAAAACATTGAGAGACAGAGTTCCGAACATTTAAATAAAAGAACTATGTGGGACACAGGATATCGTACGGTGGGGAAGGCAGAGAAGAAGAGAGTAAAACCAGCATGTTACGCGAATGGATGGCGAGAGACTAGCCCATATATCAAGGGATTTAGAACCAACGGGCACCAGACCACCAGGACGGCCCTTTAAAAGATGGTGAGATAGCTGGCAGTCTACGTCACAAATACTGCAATAGTAGAAAAAAGAATCGTATAAGAACAGGCTCAAGGCCTAATATAAGAAGAAGAAGAAGTTGCTCAATGTAGAGAAGAGAGTTCGTCATTTGGGGCTTTTTATGTGAAGCGGACATCGAAAAAAGGTACCACACTCAGTGCGTCACGTATGTACTTTAATTTAAGCATCTTAAAAAATAAGGATGCCATTTTGAAACTTTTTTGACAAAATTAATAAATTTTAGCTTTATTTTGTAATTTAAATTAATAAATAAAATGGTTTAGGTTATTAAAATAATGATTTAAAATGTTTACTTCCGGTTTTGTACAGAAAATGAAATTTCAAATCTGTTTTAAAAATGAAAAAGAATAGTTAATTTTTTATACGAATCACTTAGTTTAATTTTTTTCGGAAAACAGCTTTTAAAAATGCTTTCATTAAAAACGTTAACTTTTTGGCAGCTAAGCCTCATACAAAAACAAAGTGTGTGCTCACGTTCATATTATCTAGAAGTACATTTAGGTCCAATCTGAACGAATTTCAAAACCCCGCATAATTTTCTATGTCTGCTTCACATGAAAAGTTCCAAATTATAAACTTTTTATTATGCACCTACTCCTACACTTACATAAACCTACTCGATAAATGATAATGTATTAGATTGGGTTCTAATGGGAGGCTTTTTGTTAGTATGCACTTTGTTAAGAAGTAATCTTTTAAATAAAAAACATAGTTTTCTTTGGTAAATATTAATTTGATTTGGGCAGTTTTGTTAAGAAATATAGTTCTTGACGTTATTGGTATAATTTTAAAACAAATTTACATATTTAACATAATAAAGGTACTTTTATATCATTGAATTCTTATTTTTAAAATTTGGTGACTGACAGGACAGGTATGAAGAATTTCCATCGTCTGAAGAAAAAAAGCGACTAGCTTAGGCAAAACTTTAACAAGACATGTTAAAGGACAAACAAGCTAGAAAAAAGATATAATTGCCCGTCTAAATCAGTTGGATGACAAAGCTGACCGTCTTTTCACTCTGGATAAAAAGTTTCATGATATAATATTTTTTTTCAGTTATGATCTTTAAGAAGAAGAATTTTAGCAAAAATTGTTTAATCCTACGTTCTTATTTTCTGAATTAAAAAAAGCGGCAGACGTTTGCAGTTCCAGGTCTACAAGAGAAAGATTTTTTTTGCAAAGGTAGAGAAAATCCTTTATAAAGAGGTTATAAGCCTGAAGGCTTAAGGTCTACTGTGAGACTTCACTGACGGTATCAGGTATACTCCGGTAATACTTAGACCTGTTGGCCCATTGTATCTTGCCTATGTGGTTTTATATCATTGTACCCAATTCAGTACTTTCGTACCTTGTACAAGTTTGTACAAGTTCTGTACTGGGTGGGAACAATATAGTTCTGGGTCGCCGGATGTCTGCCCAAAAATTACTTGTCATTTGCGGTAAAGTGCCTCGCAGCAGCTCAGTATGTGTTTTACCATTTCCGGATCCTTGCCGAACAGTCTGCTACAAGAGAAGTTAATTCGAGGAGACACTTTCGATTACCCAAATTAAAGTTAAAGTAACATTAAGACTTGGATTGATTTTTTGGGTCAGTTAAAGAAAATTGACAAGGATAAGAAAATCAACCAATACTTAATACAAGCCACTGAAGTCAAAAGCCCATCGTGTGAACTAGTTAAAAGTTTACCGCCGTCTGAAGATAATTATGAAAACGCTATCAAACAACTGAAGTTCAAGTTTGAAAGCGACAAATTTCTTAGTTTACGTAAGAAAACAATGTACTTAAACAATCCATGAAAAATACAATGGGTGTGTTATAAACTAGTTTATTTAATGAATTTGAGACAGAGCTTTAAAGTATTTGGGCGTAACTTGTGATAAATATGCAACATTGCTTTATCGTTTAGATCAGGGCTGTCCAAACTGGGCGGGACCCAGGGCCAATAAAAATGACTAAATACATTGGGGAGCCGCAAAATATATATAAAATTAAAATACAGGTATAATAGGTATCATTATTTTATTATCTACTTTTTCATTAATTTGTCTTTTACAATTCTGTCAACATCAACATCAATATTAGTAGTAGCTAGACGCAGTGCATGTTTAAGTAAAGTATCTGTCAATGAAGACCTGTATTTTGATTTTATAAGCTTCATTGTTGAATATGCACTTTCACAAAGGTAGGTACCTCCCATCATCGAGCTCATTTTTAGCCCGAAATTCGTCAGTTTCGGAAAACGTTCAATAAGGAGCTTAAAAAATTTAATCCCTGTTTCTGTTCAGCCCTTGTAAAAGGGGTCTGATTTCAGATCACATAGTTCCAGTTGATAATCAATCTTCACACTTTCAACTGCGATCGTTAATGGATGAGTGAAAAGTGCTATATCACTCTCAAATTTTTTAAAATCTGCGAAACGCTGCTCAAATTCGACGATTATTTCGTCCATGTAATTGAGGTGGTCCAAAAAAGTAAATTCTTCAAAATTTTTTATCTCTAAATAATGTTCTTTACAACTTGGAAAAAAAGAAAAATTATTTTGTTGTAGAGACGTTTTCAACAATATCAGTTTGCTTCTAAATCTATTCACATGTCCGTACAAGTTAGCTATATTGTGGTTTTTGTCTTGCAACTTTAAATTCAATTCGTTTAATTGTTGCGTCACATCAGTTAAAAACGCAAGATCAGCCAAAAACTAAAGATATTGCATTTTATTTTGTAGTTTTGAAGTATCAGATGGTATTTCATTTTTTAGAAATAAAGGTATTTCTTTTCTTAAAGCGAAAAAGCGTTGCAAGCACTATCCAGCACTTAGCCATCTGATTTCTGAATGTAATAATTAATCTTCATAGGTTGCATTGATTTCACTTAAAAAGTCCCTAAATTTTCTGTGTCAATGCCCAATTTTTACCTCTAATCAAATTGGTTATCCTGACAACAACTTTCATAGCATTCATTTGACGCAAAGATTTTGCACATAAGGCTTGATGTATGATGCAGTGGAACAACGGGCAATCAATGCCATTTTGTTTTAGATGACCCGCGAATCCTGTCAATGTCCCAGTCATAGCTTTTGCCACATCGGTCACAATACAAGAACACTTACGAAATCCTCCGTACTCTACTATAGTTTTGTTAACTGCTTCAAATATATCACTGCCTATAGTTCCAGCATTTCTTCCGTGATTGTGAAATCTTTCCCAATGCAACGTATGAAGATTATTAATTGACTGATATCGGTCTGGTCGGTACTTTCATCCAAACATATTGAACAGTACTCGAAATCTACAAAGCGATCTCATAAACCTTTTGAAATATAATTACCCATGTCCTCTATTCGTCGCGCCACCATTTGATGAGATAATGCAACAGATTCAAATTTTTTCGCCAATGTCGGCTGCATGAAGCGTTTAGCCATTTTAACTGCGTATTTTTGTATTAAAATTTCATCACTAAAGGCTAATTGTAATGAAACTTTATATAAGGCAGCCAAACTTTGTTTATTCTCAGTACTTACTTTTGAAAACATACTTGTTTGCTGTATTAGTTTTTTTTTGTTCTCAGCTACCATAACTTTTCTTGCTTCATCGAGACATGTTTTTTATACCTTTCTTAATGTAAAGAAGTATAGTGTCGTTTAATATTATATTCTTCACTTACAGACAAAACTTGCATACAAATCAAACACTGAATTTTATTGTTATTGTTGGAGATAAAATAGTCTAACTCCCATTTCTCATTGAATGTACGGTTTTCTTCACTTACCTTCCTCTTCTTTGCAAACATGATGAAATTAAAAGTTCAATATACTTAAACACAAAGCGAACAACGCAATAACAAAGTAACCTTGCGTATTTAAAACTTTCGTCGCGTTGAATGACAAGTGACTAACAATGCCCAATGAACGACTCGCGGAGTACCTTTTTTGCGTTCGGGGAATTCATCGAGTTCTCGAGTGATGTGTGCGGCGTAATCGAATACATACTTAAAACATTTGAATTTTGTTGCGAGAAAAATAATTTGCTCATTAATGTATTTAAACAGAGAAGATAAAAAAGATTCTGCGGGCCGCAACAATCCATGGTTTGGACAGCCCTGGACGTTAGATGAATCTACGCTACTAAAGGGTATTTTTAAAGTCTGGGAGAGATACAGAACTTTTATTATTGTAAGAAAAAAAGATATATGAACAAAGAAAAGGTAAGCAAGTAAAAAATATATCCACTAATTATTTAAATATGTTATTAGATATTTTAAAAGCAAATGTTGAGAATGTTCTTTCTAATTTTTACTTTAAAATCCTAGTCGACTTTGGTAGTTTAAGATTGTATATAAATAGTTTTGTTTAGAAATTAGTTTTTTAACGTTAGTATAATTTTTAAAAAAGTTATATTTTTACCTACTAAAGGTTCTTTTATATCATTAAATTCTTACATTAAACACACTCTGACCTGATGGGGGTCTATTGTGCCATCGCTGTGGTTAAAGTATATTCTTTAGCTCTATTTGTTTTACCAACTTCCAGATGCTATTAGGGGTCCTGATGTTTCTCTCTGGCTCTGATTTTTCTTTGCCTAAGCACAGGAAGCGGGACCTTGCCAGTCTCTCGCACTGGCATAGGACGTGTTTCACCGTCTCTTCTTCTACAAGACAGAAACAGTATTTACTGTTCTCACTCTTTTCAAGCCTCCAAAGGTGTTTGTGGAGTCTACAATGTCCTGTCAGCCTAAGTTTTATGCGGCTAAAGTTAAGCAGGTCTGCCGTGATTGCATACGAGGGTTTTCTATGAAAATTTTTATGGTGCTTCTTCTGAGGCTTTTTAAAACCACGCAGTGGTGTTCGGGGCCGATAGGACAGTCTCTAAGCCCGTTTTAGCCAGTGTATCTGCCTCCTCGTAATTGGGACAAATTTGCAAAAAAAGTAATACAAAATTAGGCAAATAAGTTTAATACTTACTTAAATTTGCTCTCATACTTCCTTGACTATCCAATTCAAATAATAAAAGTTTTCCTTTGACCCTATATTCGCATTCCATTCCCAAAAATGGAATATCTACTTGAAGCGTCCACTGTTTTTCATTCTCGGTTTTCATATTTAAATAGTTGATGGTCATATTATCAACATTATATAATTTTAAATTTTTGTATTCAGACCTTAAATAAATATATAGATAATTATTGCATATTAATAATGACTTTGAATTAACTCAGAACACCCAGTAAGAGTTAATTATTTATTTAAAAAAAATTATATTTAATGTGTGTTTAACTATACTTTAAGAATTATTTTATCTTTAAACTTAGTATTAAAGCACTACAAAGTTATTTAATAGTAACTGGGTTTTTCGCGGTTTCTAATGCATTCTATAACTCTTCGAGGAATATTCCAAATTAAATTATTTAAAGTCTTGAGAAATGTCACTCCAGACTCCATTGATGATCATATTCCGCACTATTTGATTGGTAAACAGTTTGGAGAGCGAGAAGTACATGTTATCATATTCACGTTATTTTTTTGTAAGAAACCCCAAGTAACACTTGTTAAATGAGGACGTGCGTCGTCTTGTTGTAAAAGGGGTAAATATAACCCACGCAGGTATTGCACACCAACAGTGGGCACGTTTTGTAAATATTAATTTGCTTTAAAATTTGCTGTCAATTAAATCTAACAATGACCTGCTACCGTATGTTATAACACTCCATACCATCACCTCATATGTAAGTGCTGTATGCCATTTCGCAGCAAATTCTTAATTTCTGCTTTTTTCACCTAATCGAATAACTCTTCTGTGACCGTTCAGGAATCTTCTGAGACCATTTAGGACTCTTCAGAGATGTCGAGGTGTGAGTAGGAGACATAAAAATGGTATAATAGAACGCCTAAAAGCCATAAAGACTCTTGTTACAAAACTCTTAACCATGCATACAAACAATCATAAATAGTCACGCTTTTTTCCCGTAGGGGTATGCAAAGAAAACTTTCTTTTTTTTACTAAGGTTAGGTTAGGTTTGCTTCTCCTACTTTCATCAGTCGGTTGTTGGTACTCCTGACTTGGCCTTTCTTCAAAACAATATTAATCTGATCGAAATATGTTCAACGAGATCGACCTCTACCGACTTGCCCATTCACATTCTCCTTATAAATCTTTTTGTAAATCTTTTTTTATTTATCATGTCTACGTTTCCAAATCATCTTAACATTCCTTAATTTATCTCTGTAACCACATTTTCTTTCACACCACAGCGTTCCCTTATATCATTATTCTTCACTTTATCCATCAAAGTCACTCTGGCTTTACTTTTTAGACAAGTATACACTTAACCAAGCATTTCCAATCACCCGTGTTGTGGAATCTTTGTATTGTTACGATATTTTACTCCTTGGGTTCGGTAATTCTAAAATCTCAGTACAATAACTAACAATTTTTCTAAAATTTCTAAAATTTCCAAAATTTCAACACAATAAATTTTATTTTACAAATCACTTAGAAATTCACAACTATATAATTACTGAAAAATACTTGACTTTAAACTAACTCAAACTTAAAAACTTCGATTTATGATTTCGTTAAAATATCTGCAAATCAATGTTCTAGAAAAAATTTGAAATTTGAAATTGTTAGACCTTTTTTCCATATATAATCATTCAGTGTCTTTTATTACGCATATTTTTTGTTATGGTCAGCGCTGTCGCCTCGAGGCAAGGTCGACAGAGACAAATTAAAAAAATCGTAACATCATCTCCCTCTCAAATTTAATCGTCTCGATCAAATACTTGCGCATCTTCACCATTTCAAGGCTTTAACCTCTCTAAATGGACGAGTTTCTTCTTGTCTCTGGGACTGCGTTGGATTATATAAATCGCATTCTTAATTCTTTTTATCAACTCCTATGGTCCTTCCCAACATGGTGTTAACTTTGGAGACACACCTTTCCTTCGTTGTGGATTATACAGCCATACTCAATCTCCTTTCTTGAATTCTTTTAAATTTGCTCTAGGGTCATAGCGAGCCTTTATTTTATTACTTGCTAACCTTAATATCTTCCTAGTCCTTTCATGAATTTTAAATTAGCTATCCTGTAACTCGTCTGCATAATCTTGAGCTTCTTTTTTTCGGCACTTGGTGACCTGTACACCAAATCTCAGGGCAAACGAAGTTTCCTTCCAAAGACTATGCTGGATGGAGTGAGCTTTGTAGAATTATGAACAGCTGCTCTATAGGCCATCAGAGATAATGGTAGACGTTGATTGATCCCAGTCTTTTTGATGCTATTCTACTACTTTGGACAGATGTCCTTCCATAGTACGATTTAAGCTTTTAACCATGCCTTTTGACTGTGGATGTAGTGAAGTAGTCCTGGTTATGCTGATTTCCATCAATTTGCAAATTTTCTCAAATAAGTTCGATTTGATAATCCTTCCTTAATCGGAATGTAGCTCCATAGGTACTCCGAATCGTAGGAACATGTTGTCTACAAGGACTCTTGCTTCTTGGTTAGACAGGGCATAAGCTTCAACCCACTTACTTAAGTAATCCATAGTAACCAGTATGTATTTGCTGCCGTCATTTGTCATTGGAAATGGCCCAGCTACGTCGATGGAAATTCGTTTAAAAGAAGCTCCTACGCTGTACTGTTTTATTTTGCCTCTAGATCTTGTTGTAGGACCTTTGCTTGCTTTACAAACTAGGTATCTTCGACACTAACCTTCAACGTCGTCGCGACATTGAAACCAAGAGAACCTTTGTCTTATTTTACCCAAAGTTTTATTAACTTCCAGATGACCACCTGATTTTTCTTTATGAATCTTATCCTAGACTTTATTAATCTTTAAATTAGGCACAACCAGTTGAAAAGTTGTTTTTTGCCATTGACCGAATACCAAACTTGTTTTAGTAATTCAGTCTTTACATTAAGGCAATCCCATTGTGCCTACATGGTTTTAAATGTTGGTACCCGTTAGGAGATAACCTTCCAAGTAGGTCTTTTTGCTTAACTTTTTTTCTAACGTAGAAATACCGCAATATTTGGATCACTCTCTTGGTCTTGTCTTAGATAGACTACTGTTTATTTATCGTCAGTTATCAGTCTTATTTGTCTTATGTCGGCAATTTCTTCGTGACGTTCGACACAGCGCTTGCAGTTATTTGGATAAGGCATCCGCCTTATTAAGTAATTGCCCTGGCCGATGTTTGATCTTGAACTGTTCGATTCACCTTGCTACCTGACCTTCAGGGTTTTTTATATTTAGTAGCCACTTTAAGGCTGCAAGATACGTCCTTATGAGAAACTTCCTTTCGTAAAGATATTTGTGAAAGTGGTCTACTGATTTAATGATCGCCAACAGTTCTTTTCCGGTGACGCAGTAGTTCCTCTTAGGTTTGTAGTACCCTATCACCTTCTCTTGACCATCCTGCACTTGTGATAGTACAGCTCCAATTTCTTCGTTACTTGCATCTGTGTTTAGGATGAATAGGTCTTTTTATTGTGGAAGCCCAAGATTGGACCGAAACATAAAGCATAGAAAATAAACAAGTTTGTGCAGTACTGTTTTCGTTAAATCTAAGCTTATAAATTTTTATTTGTTTAAAAGTAATAAGTTTTTTGAGGTGAGCTGTTTGATTTTTAACCCTAAAAAATTGGAAAAATAAATCGAGCCAGAAATTTAAATAACAAGGGGCCTCAGTTTTATAGGATTGGGAATATTGTTATGAAATCAATTTGTTATGCCAAAATCGTTCCACAGTAGTTCATACAGTAGGACGCTTAATTAAGGTAAAAAAAGATTTTAGAAGGCCAGGGCAAGGACAAAAATGATGCACTTACGACCGAAATGAACGTTTTATTAGACAATACGCTTTATAAAACAGGACTGTCACTGGTTCTGTGATCAGAAACGATCTCGAAGCTGTCCTCAGTGTCACAATTTTTTCTTAAATAGAGGACGGTTAAATAAAGCTGGATAACTGTGGAAGATTATCCACTGCACGCTTGCTTACCACAGAAAACAGAGTTGCCAGGTTAAATTTTGCTTGAAATCATTAAATTTGGTCTGTGGATAATTGAAAAAAATTGACAGATAAAACTAGGGTTAGCCAAAACATCCAAATGGTCGTGAACAAGTCAAGCTTTTTTTAAAGGATCACCTAAAGAAAAATGTTTAACTTTAAATACCTGCACCTAAAAACCTAAGGAAACTTAAAAATGTAGTTATCATAACATAAAAACAATTTCCTTAAAACTTGATCTAAAATTTAATTAGAAACATGCCTAGACGCATAAATGCTATGAACCATAATAAAGAAGACAATATACGCTAATATTGTCGTACCAGACTATTAATCCTGCTACCTACTAGTATCCTATTTTCACCATAATTTTTTTAACATTATAATTTTGTTATTAAGTATTCACAATAATTTAATTCCATTTTAAAGTAAAATATTGATTAATAGGCAAGATTACAAATAATTAAATCCAGTTTAAATGTGCAAATAATTAAAATATAACCACTAAATGACATGTTTGCATAGTTTTCATACATACATATAGTCACGCCTTTTACTTTTGACCTGACTTTTTTTAAAATAATGTTAATCTGATAGAGATATGTCCGCCGAGGTCGACCTCTACCGACTTGTCCATTCACACTCACCCTATAAATTTGTTTCTCCAATCTTCCTTTATTCATTCTTTCTACATGTTCAAACCATTTAGCATTCCCTTATTTATCTTTGTAACCACATCTTTTTTTACAATCGTCTATGTATAAGTGAAACAGTCATGGCAAAGCTACACATTCCTGTCTCACACCTTTTTCGATGTTAAACCAGTCCGTACAAGCTCAGTTTATCCTAACACAATCCTCGTAAAGTTATTTCAGTGCTAGTATTAAACTACCACTCACTCCATACATAGACAATGTAGACCACAATTCACTCCTCACCACTCTGTCATATGCCTTTTTTAAGTATTTAAAAGCACAATAGACCTTCTTACTTCCAGCCAAGAATATTTCGACTATACTTCATAATGAAAAGATCTGATCCATACATCTCCTTCCTCTTATAAATCCTGCTTGCACATCTCATATCATTTTTTAGTTTTATTCATCACTTTTTTAATAAATATCTTTGCATAGAGTTTGCCGACTATGCTAAGTAAACTAATACCTTGGTAGTTCTTATGCTGCGAACCTTTTCCCCTGTAAAACGGCACAATAACGGCCTTGCACAAGTCGTATGTTATGCTACCACTCCTTCAACAAAGATTAAAAAGGCGGTACAGCAGACTTGTTACCACGTTTTGTCTAGCCTTCAGCATTTCAACTGTTATCTTGTCGTACCCATTAGCTTTACCCAATTTCATACTGTTTCTTTAACTCACATGCTTTATCTAAACTGTCAAATTTATCAATTTACTAACGAACTTCTGTTTTATACCTTTTTCTTGCAAATTTTTAACTTTGATACGCTCTAGTACACTACTTGATTCCTGCACACAATGCCGCCACCGCTTAAAGACACCTCTTATTTGGCTCATTACTAAGAAGTGGTCTGTGTCAATACCTGAACTGCGGTATGCCCGAGTGTCCATTACTTTCTTTTTTAATCTTTAATCCACAATTACAAAATTAATTATACTTCTTTGGTATCCTTCTTGTCTTGTGCATAAGTGAATCCTTTTATGGTTAAACATTGTGTTTGTTACCACAAGATTTTACTCCAAACACACTTCAAGTAGACTTTCTCCGTTTTCGTTTACTCTGCCTTCACCGTACATTCCCATACATATCCATCACGCTTTACTTCTACCCAACTATTAAAATCACCCAACATTACAATTCTTTCATTTTGGTTAC
Organism: Agelastica alni; assembly: GCA_950111635.1. Lineage (NCBI taxonomy): Eukaryota > Metazoa > Arthropoda > Insecta > Coleoptera > Chrysomelidae > Agelastica > Agelastica alni. The sequence continues at coordinate 15,343,664 of OX467716.1, forward strand.
AGTTATTCAGAATATCTGTCACAGTTTCCCAAAACACCCGCCTCTCTTTTTGGGATTTTAAAGATTGGTTTTACTGCGCATCTTGTGGGGTATAAACCCCTAGCAAAAAGATACGAGTAAGCCTTACCCAGAGAAATCTTGGGCTCACACATTTAAAGTCATTCATTCTAGCAGAGAGTATTACACCAACGCCCTGAGAAACTCTGCTCCATGTGTTGTGGTTTCACATCTTTTTTTGCTTGGTTTTATTCATACAAAAATCACCAATTCGTCTTTCTTTTTTCATCGTGTAAATTTCATCAATTTTATCATTTAATCCTCCGCTCACATTCAAAGTAGCAAAGTGGCTATTCGAAGTTCACGTTTTGCCCTCACAGGAAGCAAGGCATGACAGGTGGCGACCCCCATCGCTGCTGTTTTGGCCATGGTCAATACAACTATCACTTATAGCTTGCCAAGAGATAAATACAATTTATACTAAAATAAATACATAACAAATTAAAAAGTTAAATAAATGTCAAAAAAATCCCAATCTTACAGAAAATATAAAATTTTAAAATCTTTTGGGAAACTTCCACAAATAAAATTTATACTAAAAATAAATGCATAGTAGATTTAACCAAGTAATATTTAAGTTAAATGTCAAAAAAAATTTAAGTCCACAGACAATATAGTTTTTATTACAAATTATTTTTTAATATTTTGACAATTACCATTTAATAATAATAAAATTCAGAGAACATTTAAACATGCAGCATGGTGGCTGACGTCACAAGTACTATTAATTGCGCATTTTATTGTTGTTGTTCTTATATTTTAGGGAAATACTAAATATTACTTCAAGTTTTCGAAAATAAATCTTGAAATAGACAAACATTTTAAAATTACGAGTTTATATTGTAAGTTCCACATATATTTTATTCATTTTTAATAACACTTATTTGTGAATAACTGAGATATAATATAAGCGTACAAAGTTGAGACATTTATGTAAAATGTTTGGCAACGCTGTAACCATTTTAACCTTTAGACTGTTTTGGACTTTTAGTGATTGGTCATCATATGTGACGTAAATTCCTGTCGTATTTAAAAAGAAGTATTTTTTTGAGATTTTAAAAAAAAAACTACTACAGGGGTATTTTTTCCAGAAACTAGTCTTTTCACTTATTTACTTTTAAAGTATTCGAATATGTTTTTACTACTTCTAATGTAACCAATGTCCATAAAAAATTATTAAAATTATTTTATTACAGCAATTTGTATGCTTTAACATTTTTTCGTTAATTTTGTCCAGGATTTTATAACTTAACACAAAACAATATCCTAAAATAATATTAACTACTTATTGAAAAACGTGCTCATAACTTGTCATCGTTTTTATTAAACTAATTATTGACAACCCACGCCATCTTTATTTTCACCTAGTTTATTTTTTTATTAAGCAAAATCACTCTCGCTGCTTTTTTTTTAACAATTATTAGATCTTGCATCAAATATATATGCTTTCTTTTCATGTATTACTTTTTATTTTTTTTACTTGGGCGCAAATATTTTTTCAGTTGTCAGTTGTGATGTTTATAAATTACTCTTTCTTTAATTTTTACACAATCCCTCAGCTTGGCAGCCACTTTATTCTTTACCGTTGCACATATTTTCTCTATTTAGTTTGGGATGATACAATGGCGAACGTAGTCTCAAAATTGAATTTGCTACTAATGTTGTGGCCAAAATATATTTTTTATAAGCTGTTTGTGTTTTTAAAGCTTTGTTACTTCTCGATTTTCATAAAGGTATAATTATTATAAATTATTTTTCGACCTTGGCTATCAATCACTTTCTTGATACTAATTATGTTTACATATGTTTTTTTTTAATAAATATACCTTCCACTCATGGAAAAAACTTACTAAACGATTAAAATATTTTCGCAAATGATAATAATAATTAACTAACTAATTTAATGACAATTACTTGCGATAAACTCAATAAAAAAACTACTAACAATAACCTATTTGTAGAACAAATAAAAAAAGGCACACAATTTGACTCTACTACACCATGATAAAACTCAAAACAGATTTTACGATATTTTTAATTGCGGCGCAAGAGCTCTTCCATGGTTTATGACAACTAATAATAAACAATGTTTCTTTACTTACCTAAAATTTTCTCCCAACCCAACATCAGCTGAAGATATAACAAGAGGTGCCATAGGTGGGATATTAAGCTCGGGTATACCATTAGGAAGTCTGGGTCTCAGGTTTTCTATATTTCTTATTATACATTCTGATACATTCTCACTTGATTTGTAGCAAGGTTCCACAAATAATGCTAGTAACACAAATGGGAATTAAAAACAAGTAAATAAAGTTTAATAAATGTAGTAGTGTATAAAAGAGAGTATTTTTTTATTTAACTTAAATATTAAAAAATCAAAAATAAATTTAAAATCAAGTTCTTTTAAAATTGCTACTTTTTTTAAAATATTTTAGCTCTTAATTTTAAGTAAGTTTTCATTTGTTTAATTTTTTCATACAATTCAGATATTTCACTGATAATGTAACAAAAATGTATCCATACAATAACCAAATTGTGAAGTTGTAATCCAATATTTACCTAAAAATCGAACAATAAATCATTTTCAGGTTAAAATAGATAATTTTATTGTAGATCTAATATTAAAACCTAACATTTTAAGTGCTATAAAATTAATATTTAAAATGTAACATTATTATTAAGTTTGAAATAATTTTTAAATCTTTAATTATTGTGTTTGCAGTTTCCAGTTCTACTTACCTAATTTTATGCAGATATGGAAAAATATTTAAAAAACATACAAATTTCAATGCAAACTGCTGATGTGCACGAAAACCAGTCGACAAACAATCAAGTTATTAACTTTAAGACTACAAATATTTAAACTGTGTTTACCTCGTTAACACGGTATGCATATCTGAATTATCAGAAAAAGGCTACGACGCATGCAAGATATCACACAATTTTTTTTCTACAAATATGTCTATAAAATAAATATTTTACCATTTTAAAAATACTGCAGTAGCCTCTAATATTTTTTTTAATTTTTCAAGTCACAATTCACGAGCAGTGACACAATTTCTTCAAACGACGTTACCTCATCGTTTATAATCTAAACGTTTTATTACCACTTGGCCTCTCTGATCTTCAGATTTATCAACAAATTTTTATGGAAGGATATCTTAAAAAATCCGCTTATTAACGAATTTGTGAAGGATAAAAATCTTAATGGAATAAGGAAGAAAATTATCCAACATTTTGCCAATATTACATTTAATCTACTTAGAGATATCTTTTTCACAAAATTGGCTATTGTTTGGCACAACAAGGTGGTTTATGTGAACTTTTATTACATAAGATGTGTAATATTTTTTTAAAATTTAAATTTTTAGTTTATTTTTAGAAGTAAACTTTTTAATTTGAAAAATATTTATTTTATTTTTGGGGCCATGGTGTTAGGGGTTAAAATATTTTTAAGAAAATTTTTTTTATCTCTTACATGCGACGTAGTCTCTTTTCTTAAAAGTCAGACATGCATACCGTGGCTAAAAGTTTTACACTGGTTTTAGCGTTGCACTCGTCGCAGACATATGTCGAAGAGGTGGGGACAGTTCAAATTGTAGTCATGTAGTTAATTAAATAATTGTTTGTCGCAAATATTATCCATTGTGCTGGTCGACTGGTTTTTGTGTACCTCAGGATTTTGCATTAAAATTTGTATGTTCCATAAATATTTCTCCATATCTGTATATACTATGTAAGTTGGCTACATTTGGAAAACTTTTTTATTATAAGTTTTATTAAAAAATTAATTCTTTATAAAAAGTTCTGCGTGTTATTTAACCCAAAAAATAACCATCAGATATTAAATTGTATCAGTCGTATACGAGGTTAGTAAAAAAAAACGATATTTTTAATTAACAGTAAAATATTTCCATTTTTAACCATATTAAAATTTTTTTAAGAATAAAAAATAATGTTTTAATAAATATTTAATATTGTTTATTACAATAAATTTTTTTTTAACATTTTTAATGTCATAAAAAAGGATTTTAAAAAGAACAAATTTCACCCACACAAACTACAATTTATTCATACGCTAAGACCAGGAGATGATGAAAAACAATTTGAATTCTGTTGTAACATTCAGGGATACTCAAAAAATAACCGATTTATGTCAAGACATATTATTTTTAGTGATGAAGTATCATTTTCATCAAATGAGACAGTTTATAGCCAAAACTGCCGTTACTTTGAAATTTCGGGACCAGTATTCATTTAAAATTAACGTTTGGTCGGGATTTATAAAAATCAAATAATTGGACTTTTATTTTTTCGAGAAACTTTGAATGCGGATCGTTATTTGTTCTTTTAAAACGATAAAATAAGTAATGTTCATGACAACCTTCCCCTAATTCCTAATTAAACATCAGCAGGTATGATTCCAACAGGGTGGTGCCCCATGTCGCAGCAGGTTAGATGTACTTCAATACATCGAAAATATTTTTAATGAAGGAGTTATTTATCGTTATTTGGAAATTCTTTGGCCTCCTCGGTCTTCAGAGTTAACCCTACTTTTCTTGTGGGGTTACTTGAAGCAAAAGATTTATCTTCAAAAGCCCTTTTCAGATATTGACTATTTAGGAAAAGTAATAACAGATGCGGTTCGTGGTCCTGTTTAATTAGGAATGTGTTAAAAAAGTTTATTAATAGAACTGTTAGCGTCAATAAAAATAAGGTAGTAAAATATTTCTAAATAAAGGTTGTTTAAGCTTTATTTTATCAAGTTTATAAATTATTAAATATAATGCTTAAACTTTCAATGTTATCGCAGAGAATAAAAAAAAATTATTGTAAATAAACAATATTAAATATTTAAAAAAAATATTTAATCCCTAACATCTTTTCTTAATAAATTTTTTTGATGTGTTTAAAAATGAAGGTACTTTAATGTTAATCAAAATCGTGACTGATACAATTTAATATCCAATGGTTAAATTGTGGGTTTGGAACCCAAAGAAATTTTTATAATAAATAATTTTTTTTTGATAAAACTAATAATAAAATGGTTTTTTGTATAAAGCCAACTAACATAGACACACTGAATAAGGTTTCTACTTTTTGTTGTACCGCACGAATTTACATGGGGTTTTTATTTATAGGTGGTATATTCTCCCGGTAAGTTATAAAGATAAAAATTAAAGTTTTTTTCATGTAGTTTTGGACGAGGAATCGACTGCAACTATTATTATAAAAACCGGACCAATGGTTCAGGACTTACAACAAGTTTAGTGGACCAAGGCACCAACACAGTGTGTTTTACACACAAAATGGAAACTGCTTCTTATAAGATGTCACAGATTTCACTTGTTTTTGTCAACACCCCAATTCTCAAATTATTACTTTTTTGTTTTCATGATAGGTACAATTACCTAGTTTATTAAAAATGAGCAGTTCTCACACTGGTCCACGACGTGGTCGATCTCCTACACGCTGGGTGGATCTACCAAAAATGTGTCTTGATCTATACGTCAGCGGGGCTTCCGAACTGACCTCTAATCCAATGAGATGGTGAAACACCGTTAGAAAAGCAATCGACATACTATATATCAGTAATGTTTCGGCCAATACCAGCAACAACTGACAATAAAATGAGTTCACAACAAACACATCTGACAAGATGTTATGACTGTGAGATTGGTTATCAAAAACTACATAAAAAAATTACAACTTTATATTCCTTACTAACTGGGAAGATATGCCAGCTATAAATTCCAAGAAAATAGACCCTGTATACCCACATGTTTTATGAGATTTTTATTTTAAGAAACAGTAAATTAATGAAATTGGTCTATATTTAGTTTTTGTAGTATTATGTTTTAAAAAGTAGGTATTAAGGTTTTTTTTATAAATGTTAAATTACTTAATTATCACTATACAACGTTTGTATTTTAAAATTATTAAAAAAAAATTAAAAAGCTTACGTAATTTTTTAAAGGAGTCTACAGAAACAAAACAAATCACAAAATAAAACAGCAGCATTGTTACAAACAACTCTGTGATCAAAGTATAACTATTAATTATTGTTAAAATACATTTTATATATATTTGCATTTTTCGATTGGTATGCCAAAATCCTTGAAATCCATATGCATTCAAACAAGGTATTCTTGTTTTGCTAACAGTCGTTGGCCAATAAAACAAAAAAAAAACATTTATGGTATTTTTTATTACTACTTTGGTAGATTAAATTTATTTAAGAATTATGTATTAAGTAAAAATTATTATCCCCAATATGCAGACATCGATGTTATTAAAAATATGGATGATCTAAATAACCAACGTTTTAAATAAATATTATATTGAAGGAGCTTGATTTTATATGGCCCGGGAGCCAATCAGAATAATTTTTTTGTGATACATAACAAGATGGAATTTTGTGAGAAACTTGCTTTTGCCAAAACGGCAACCAATTTCCTCTGCATTAAACTAGTGCGCATTTTGAAAATATATTAATCTGGTGAGTACTAAAATTTTATACATAACAGGTTTTTTGTTTAAGTCGTTCAATAATTCTACCATAAACACGAAACAACGCTTATCTTACAAAATTGACGGTAGGACCCAACCATCCGTCACCCCTCTACAAATTTTCCTAAATACCGTGGAAGAATTTACAATATAGGCCACACACTGTATACGTGTAAGCATCCTTAGGCCTACAAGTAATATTAAAATTATTAATCATAACTTAAAACATTAGATATAGATCATATCTTTCACTATTAAACATACATACAGTGCATCCATAAAATACCGCACAAATTCATTATTAGCTTTTTTCCTAGATGGAAAAAATCCTTTATGGTAAGGTTATAAGTCTAAAAGCTTAAGGTATACTGTGAGACTCCACTGACTGATTTAGGTTTATTCACTAAAAACTCTACCCCATTTTGGACCCGTCTGGCTGACACTAAGATCCATTGTATCTTGCCCATGTAATTTTGTATCATTGTACAGTGGAGACCCGACCCGCAGATCACGTGGCAAGGATCCGGAAACAGCAAAACACACACTGCGCTGCCGCGAGGTACCGGACTGCAAAAGTCAGGCAATCCTTAGGCAGCTATCCAATGATTAAAACCACGCTACACCCAATCCAGTACCTTTGTATCTTGTACAAGTTCTGTAGTGGGTGGGAACAATACAGCCGCCCAAAAATCGCCCGTGCTACCAGGTCCCAGCCGTCAACCCGCAGACCAGGCCTCCATTCTTAGCTGATTCCTGTTCATTGCTAACAGTTTTGCCGTCTTATTGTGGCACGGCTTTTTGATGTATTATTTCCTGTGTTTGTTTCCTAGTATGCTTTTCCAGTAGTTTTTGTGTTTTTCTGAACTTCTTCTTGCAATTTCGTCTGCTTCCTTATTTCCTGCAGCTCCCTGACGTCCTGGAACCCATATCAGCTCGACGTGATAACAGTCTACCAGAGTTCTCAGTTCTTCTTTGTAGTCCACAAGTATGGAGAAAGAAGTTGTCCGGCCCTAAAGTTCCTTCTGCATAGGACTAAGGCTGTCTACTACAGGATTTCGCCCGGTTTCCTGTAGGATTTTTTAACTACGGTGCTCTCCCACCACCATGCATCCATCAGCACGGGTCGCATGACACTTTGGATTGGGAGTCTTTTACGTCAGGCAGACCATACCTGGGATCCATTTTATTTTCCCCTTATCCCCAGGGGAATTTATTATTATTTAAAAAAACAGTAATACAAAAAAATGCCGATACGGTTTAATGTTTAAATTAAATTTACTATTTTTAAAAAAAAAATTATTGTACAGGGTTAATAACCTTTAAGTAATGACTAACTTTTTTAAATAAAACACCCCTATTTTTATCCTATTTGCGGATTTTCCTTGCTGAGCTGATTTCAAAAGTGTATCATAAGATCGGGTGATCTACCGGGCCCCTTTTTTCGATCCATCGATCTGGTAATGTTCTGTTTAAAAGCTGGCGCACAGCTATAGCAAAATGTGGTAGTGCGTCATCCTGTTGAAACCATATTTTGCGATCTAAAGTGTTGGCAATTTGGATATCGGGGAAAATCTGGGTAAAATAATTAATTAATGTATTTTGCAGAAAATTCAGATAATTTCTTCTGTTAAATCTTATTTAGAAAAATATGGATCAATAATTGTATTTCTCACAATACATTGATTTTTCGTGGTCTTTGCGTATGGTATTCCTGCATCCTATATGGATTTTTATCAGACCAATATCGGGTTTTTCTGATTATTATTCCCGTTTGAATAAAACATTGCCTTATTTGAAATTAAAATGTTATTAATGAAATTTTTATTTAATTTATTAACGTTTTGATTTATGATGTACTCCCAGAATTCGGTTCTGCGACCACAGTCGAATGTAATGTAATGAACGCACTGTAAATTCTTACTCTTTGGCTTCTTCTACTTTCATCAGCGCTTTCATACATGGTCGTTAGTTGCTAGTAATCTATACCGGGTCTTTTTTTAAAACAATTTTAGTCTTATTAAGATACCTTCGCCTATAAACTTGCCACACTTGCCCTATAAATTTGTATCGTTAATCTTCTTTTATTCCTATATCTTGCTTTGGTGCCATATCTTCTTTTACACCACAGCGTTCACTTATTACAATTTTTTTTACTTAGTATACACACTCATTTACTTGTTCCATTTTTTCTCCATCAATTAGCTTCTTACAGTTTGTTATGCTTTCTTCTCTTTTAAAAACCATAACTTTCGTCTTAATTACCTACTTTAACTTTCATTTCCTTAATTTTTTTGGCATAAAATTAACCATCGCCTGCAACTTCTCTTTAGATGATACTAATATAGTACGGGGAAAATTTTATACCGTATAAATTTAATTTTGGTAGATGTTCAATACTCAAGAATAAGCAAAGTAATCGTCAGCTGCCGCACCAGCTGGGGAGCTAAAGGTAACAGCACATGAAAGTGGTCAGAAAAAAATTCTGTATAAGTAATTTTATACCATGCCAAAATATATATGATTTTTTAGACGATTTCCAGCTAAAAAATAATAATTAGGTGTCTCGAAGGGAAGAGGTTATAAGCCATTATTATTCATTTTATACTGCATGAATTTTTTACAGCTAAATTTGTATATTTTTAAAAAAATAAAAACAATCGTCCGCTGTATTTTTAACGGGGGTAAGACCGTAAGTATGTATTTCATACATACATAACCACATATAGTCATGCCTTTTTCCCGTAGGGGTAGGCAGAAACCACTTCCTTCCACTTGCTACGGTTCTTACAAACATCTTTTGCTTCCTCTACTTTCATTAGTACTCTCATACATGCTCGTCGGTTGTTGGTGCTCTTGACCTGGCCTTTCTTCAAAACAATGTTGATTTGATCGAGATATGTTCGCCGAGGCCGAGCTCTACCGACTTGTCCATTCGCACTTGCCTTATAAATTTGTTTCATCAATCTTCCTTTATCCATCCTTTTTATGTGTTTAAACCATCTAAGCATTCCCTTATCTATCTTTGTAATCACATCTTCTTTTACACCATATCATTCTCTTATCTCACTATTCTTTACTTTTTTCAACCGAGTCACTTCGGCTATACTTCTCAGACTACTCATCTCCACAGCATTATTCCTATTTTCATGCTTCTTCTGCCAAACACAACATTTACTACCATACATAAGTGTAGGAACCAACACTCCTCTATGGACAGCCAGACTTGCCTGTTTGGACACTTTCTGGGTGTTCATAAAGCTATGCAGTGCCTCATTTATTTGTTTTTCTACCAACACCCTTTGATCAATATCACTGTAATACTTTCCATCTCTCGTAAAATTTGAACCCAGGTATACAAACTCATTTACTTGTTCCACTCTTTCTCCCTTAATCAGAAAATTACAGTTTGTCATGCTTTCTTCTCTTTCAAAAACCATTACTTTTGTTTTTCTTACATTTATTTTTATCCCCTTGATTTTTAAGGCATCATGCATAATATTAACCATCGCCTGCAACTCCTCTTTAGATGACGCTAATATATCTTGATCATCGGCGTAAAGAAAGCATTTGACGATCAAATCATTTATTTTTAATCCACACGCATTTTTTTTTAAATCTCTTAAACAATCATCTATGTATAAGTTAAACAGCCATGGCGAAGCCACACATCGCTGTTTTACACAATTTTTAATGTTAAACCAGTCCGTGTAAGCTTCGTTTATTCTTACACAAGCATCCTCGTAAAGTGCTTCCAGTGCTTATATTAAACTACCGCTCACCCCATACTTAGATAATGTCGACCACAATTCACTTTTCACCACTCTATCATAGGCCTTTTCCAAGTCTATAAAATCGCAATAGATCTTTTGACTTTTAGCCAAGAATTTTTCGACTACACCTTCTAGTAAAAAGACCAGATCCATACATCCCTTTTCTTTTTTAAATCCTGCTTGCACATCCTATATCATCTTTTCAGTTTTATTCGTCACTTTTTTAATTAATATCTTTGCATACAGTTTGCCGACTAAGCTAAGTTAACTTATACCTTGGTAGTCCTGCTGCGAACCTTTTTCCTTGTAAAGCGGCACGATAGTAGCCTTGCACCAGTCGAGTCGTCTGGTACGTACCATTCCTCCAACAAAGGTTAAAAAGGCGGTACAGCAGACTAGTTACCACATTCTGTCCAGCCTTCAGTAGTTCAACTGTTATCCTGTCGTACACAGCAGCTTCCAATTTCATACTGTTCAACACTTCCACAATTTCTGTCGTACTAATTTCATTTTTATCACAACTTTCACTTATGTCTTCAAATGGGGCCTGTATTTGTGGATCCTCTTTCTCAAATAAACATTCAAAGTATTCCTTTCATTTCTTTAAAACGCATTTCTTTCCTTTTACCACACTTCCATCGTAGTTTCTGAATTTTTTTCAGCTGCGAAATAGTATTTTTACCTCTTTATTACTCAGCTTTTTTCTTGCCACAACCTCTTTTGCCACATCTTTTAACCTTTTATACTCATTTTTTGCCTTGTTTACATCTTTTATCGTTGCCTTTTGCGTTCTTTAATTGGGTTTTGTAGCCGGCCAATCCATTTCATAAATAGTGAAATTATATTATATTTTTATTTCAGGCAGTATATGTTAATTAAATATAAACAAATCAAGTTTTATGTGGTAACCAACAAGTTTTTATTAAATTTTTCATATTTATTTAGTCACCACAAATCTAAATTATACATATAATTATTTATTTTTGAAAAAACAAACAAACATATGTAGTTACAATGTTACCATGTTACAGGGTGTTCTATAACGCGGTGACAAATCATAGATATGTGTTTTTTTATCGAAACACCCTGTATTTTACCTTAAAATTAAAATCTTCTTTACCTTCTTTTACAACAATACAAGATCATAGTATTTTATACAGGGTATTTAAAAAACAATAACCAAATCTTGAGACTTACCTTATTTTAGTAATACTGTTGTTTTTTAATTTCCGTGGGTTGTTTTTTATTTCTCCCCGAGTGTAATTTTTTTTAACCTTATTTCTAATCATTTTTTTCTGTACTCGTTACTAACTACCAAATTACTAACTACTAAGTTAGACTAGGAGACGACCAATGGACGAACCAAAGTCTTACCTCCCCATTAGTCTCACCTCCTTTCTCCTTAAAGCAATGGAGAAAATAATAGATTGTTACATCGGAAGCAAACTCCTTAAGTTGATACCGCTCCACAAGAAAAAGTTTGCTTATCAAGCAAGTAAATCCACGATAAATGCTCTACAGTGCCTAGTTGAAAGTATTAAAAGACATACGCGGAAAAAGAAATGGCTCTTTGTGCATTCATCGACATAGAGGGTGCTTTTTACAACACCTCGCATACCTTCATAACTAGATCACTCGAGGAAAGAAATATAAACGCCTCACTGATTAGATGGATACAATCTATGCTAAAATGCAGAATCATTGTGGCGACTCTTTGGGGAGAGACAGTCAAAATAACAGTAGAAAAAGGTTGTCCCCAAGGGGGAATTCCATCGCCTTTGCTGTAGTCACTGGTTGTAGACAACCTAATAGTTAAGCTACACGACTCTGGTTTTACGACTCAAGGTTACGCCGATGACCTAGTCGTCACCATTAGGGGCAAACATGACGAAGTAATTTTTAATCGCATGCAAGTAGCCCTAAACACAATCAAAAGCTGGTGCGCAAATAGAAGGACTTAATTTCAATCCTAGCAAAACAGTGCTGGTTACATTCACCAGAAGGCGAAAGTACGAACTTAAAGCTCGAACTCTGAATAAAACTCAGCTTACTTTTTTCAAAGAAGTTAAATATTTGGGCGTAATAATCAGCCAAAAACTGACATGGAACAGCCAACTCAACCACATTCTTTCCAAAACTATAGCGGCACATGCCACAGAGTCTTTGGCAAGACATGGGGCCTGGAACACAAAATAACCTACTGGTTATACCAAACGATCATTAAATCAATGATCACCTATGCTTTATTGATATGGTGGCCAAAATGCAACAAATTTCGGCATAAGTCAAGCTGCAGAAAATGCAGCGGCTAGCTTGTCTGGCACAGGGGCAACAATCTCGTGCCCTACTGTAGCCATAGAGGTTATGCTGAATCTTCCACCATTGCACTTATGTGTAATGAAAGAAGCAGCAATCAGCACCTTCAGACTGAGCCAGACAATAAATCTTAGAACAAGAAATAGGAATGGACATTTGAAGATTTTGGAAAATATTTCCCACAAATCAACCCCTTAATGCCTTTCCAGTATCCCAAACCCGTCTCTAATCTTTCGCAACACGAATTATCCCAGTCACAATTATTAAAACGAAATAGAACAGACAGCTCCGATGCTGATTCAGTAACAAGTGGAACACATAGCAATAGCAGCAAGAAAAAAAATAAACCGGGTTGGCCCAAAGGCAAGCCTCGGCGAAAAAACCGTGGTAATGAAAATAAACCCGCAGCCAGTCAAAGATCAGATATGTCCTTTTAAATTATTCAGTTATTCATTAATATTTTATTTATTTTATTTTTGTATATATATTGTTTTTATTTTATTTATACAAAGATATATTTATTAATTGTATTATAATTAATATTATACACCTTTTTATTAACTATTTTTTTTTATACATATATCTATTTTATACAGTTTTTAAACTTTTAAAAAAATCTCTACTAAAAAATACAATACTTTATGTTAATTTTTAATAACTCAACTAATATAGTTCAGTGAAACTGCAATAAATGTAAGACACATTATCCTGAAATAAAACAAATGGTAGTAGAGAAATCACCAATAGTTATGTGCTTACAGGAAACACATTTAAAGCCAGGAGAAAGGTTCTCAACAAGAGGATATAACTCTCTCCGTTGTGATGTAGCCCCAAACTTACGAGCTAGAGGCGGAGTTATGATTTTATCAAAAGATAATTTAAACGTCAGTGAAGTCGCTCTAAATACAAACCTTCAGGCTGTTGCAATCTGTGTGGAATACCACCAACAATTAACTATATGTAATATTTATTTACCAGATATTCATTGGAGTTATATTGAAATGAAAAGTCTGATACAACAGCTAACACCTCCTTTCTTATTAGTAGGTGACTTTAACTCTCACAATACATTGTGATGATCAAATAAAACAGATGCAAGGGAAAGAACAATAAAACAATTGGTAGACGACTTCGATTTAACCATATTAAACACAGAAGAAGGTACTTACATAAATACAAGATTAATTAATATGTCAGCTATAGATTTATCAATATGTACACCAGATATAACCCCCATTTTGAAATGGAGTACATTAGGCAAATATGCAAATAAACATGTACCAATATCTATGGAATTTGCAAATAGGTTTGCATATGATATAACCATTCAAAGATGGATCTTAAAAAAAGCTGACTGGGGTAAATATACAAGCGTATTTGAACATCAAAATAACATGCAACCACTTGCGTCAGTTGTGGCACAAATCGAATCTATTACAGAAAGTATAACCTTAGCTGCAAACGAATCAATACCCAAATCAGGAGGTATACAAAGAAAAATAAATGTCCCCTGGTGGAACAAAGAAGTTGCTGTTGCAATTAAAAATAAACATCTTTAAGAAGCGTCCAATAATAGAAAATATGCTAGAATTCAAAAGATTAAAAGCGAAAGCAAGATATATTGTAATAAAAAGCAAAAGGAATAGCTGGAACGATTATTTAGTTACCGTTAGACATGATACTCCAATGGCAGAGGTTTGGCAGAAAACTAGAAGGATAATTGGAAAAAACTTTCAATCACTAAGCCCTTCTCTAACTGTAAATAATACTTCCATATGTGACCCTCAACAAATAGCTGAATGTTTTAGCAAACAGTTCGAAGAAGTAAGTGCGTCAGATAACTACAGTCAAATATTTAAAGATATTAAATTTCAACAAGAAAAGACATATTTAGACTTCTCTGGCGGCCAGAATTACTCGTATAATGCCCCTTTAAAATTACTGGAAGTGGAAGAAGCACTCCATTCATCAAAAAACACCGCTTCGGGTTGTGATGAAATCACATACGAATTAATTAAACACCTTCCTGAAAACATAAAAAACCAGTTAGTTTATATCTATAATGAAATATGAAAAACACATACTTACCCAAGCAAATGGAAAACAGCCATAGTGAAACCTATTCCCAAATTTGGTAAAGATCTTCAAAACCCCTCAAGCTATCGACCTTTTTCATTAACTTGTTGTTTAGGAAAAGTCCTGGAAAAAATGGTCGCCACTAGGCTAATGTGGACTTTGGAAAACAAGAAATTATTATCAGAATTTCAAATGGGCTTTAGAAAAAACCGTTCAGCAACGGACCAATTGGTCTACACGAAATCCAAACTGCCTTTGCTGAAAGGAAACACATTCTGGCACAATTTTTTGATTTAGAGAAAGCATATGACACAACATGGAAGTACGGAATATTGAAAAAAATAAATGACTGGGGCTTTAGAAGGGAGTTACCAAAATTTATTGATTCTATCTGATAGATTATTTAAAGTTTAATTCAAACAAATGTTTTCACAGACAAGATTATTGCAAAATGGTGTGCCTTAAGGTTCCCCTTTGAGCGTTATTCTATTTGCAATAGCTATAAATGTGACCTTCGAAAATATATCCGAAGAAGTTGGACGAAGTTTGTTTGTGGATGACATAGCCATATTTGTTACAGGGTATCCAACTGAACATTTAGATAACAAAATTCAGCAGGCAGTTGACCAAATCGCGCAAAATGCAGAAAGAAGTGGTTTTAAATTTTCAACAGAGAAAACCCACCTCGTTCATTTTTGCAGATTAAGAAAACAACATCCGGAACCTAACATCAATTTATAGGGGGCAAGAATTATTCAGAAAAATTCAACAAAATTTTTGGGTCTAATATTAGATAAAAAGCTATACTGGAAGAAACATATTCAATATGTTGCAGATAAATGTAACAGAAGATTAAATTTCATTAAAGTGATGGCACATTTAACTTGAGGCTGCGACAGTAAAATGCTATTAACATTGTACAAATCTATAATTCTCTCCAAAATTGATTACGGATCGATCATATATTCATCCGCACGAAAATCAAAATTACAAATTTTGGAATCCATACAAGGAAAAGGTTTACGATATGCATTGTGAGCATTCCGAACAAGCCCATATTTTTCCTTATGTAGTGAGGCGGGTATACCTCCTTCAAAATATCGGAGACAAACCCTGTTAAGAAACTACGCAATTAAGATGTGGTCTCAACAATCACACCCAGTATATACTAAGATGTTTTTAAAGGAACAATTAGAAATGTTTGACGGTCAAAGCACTATTACCAGACCAGCAACTCGAAGAATTCATAAATTAATTGAAAGCTTTCAAGAAGAATTGACCAGCACATACCCTATTGATGAATATGAGACTGCGCCATGGACAAATAATAAGCCACATTTCTACAAGAAATGTACTATTTATAAAAAACAGAATAATACAAAAGATATTTATCAAATAGTGAACATGTTGAAGACATTCCGGTTAGATTCCAAGATCAACAAAATCACTTAAAAGAAAAGATATTACAAGAATGGAGAAGGTAATGGATAAGTCGACAAACACAACTCAAAGAAATAAAGCCAACTATTGAACGAGAAAACAAATTTACAGAATTTAGCAGAAAGGAATAAACCATAATTACAAGACTGAGAATAGGTCATACAAGACTTACCTCGTGCTATATGCTGAGAGGACAAAAGCAACCATTATGTAACACCTGTCAAACCCCATTGAAAGCATTAGCCAGTATTAATTGGGGATGTGACAGAGAAGTATTCCTGAGGTTATACAAATCATATATATTATCCAAGATTGACTATGGCTGCTTCGTATATGGGTCAGCACGTGAATCAAGATTAAATAAATTGGATAGTATACAGTGTCAAGCTCTGAGGATCGCACTAGGGGCATTTCGCACGAGCCCATATCTATCACTTTGTTGTGAAGCTGGGATCCCCCCATTAAGATACAGAAGACTCCAACTACTCCTTAGCTACAGCTCAAAAGTATGTGCACTCCCATCCCACTCTAATCATCCACCGATTCCTACAGAAGAAGAGTATGACTTTTATGAACGACGGCCAACTATCACCCGCCCCGCTGGAATTAGACTTCTAGAATTCCTCAAAAAGATTGACTACTTCCTTCCAAGGAGCCATAACAATAACTTGCCCGAAGTGCCTCCCTGGGACATAGCTCCCCTTGATATATGCCTCGACCTCCAGAAATATAAAAAATGTGAATTCAACAGAAGCATTATTCTTATTGAATTCCACAGAATTATTGATAGGTACTCTGATTGTCATATCATCTATACAGACGGATCCAAGACCGACACCGGATCTGGATGCGCCATATCAAGTTTGGGAATATGCCATTCATGGTCATTACCACATGAAGCCAGTGTTTATACAACAGAACTTTATGCTATTTTACAAACTACAGGATTTATAGAATTCAACACTTATAAGAAGTTCGTTATTTGTACCGACTTTCTGAGTTCTGTACAAGCACTACAGGACCCGTTCAGTAGAGATCCATTGGTACGAACAATACTTGCTCGGATACATTGGCTGAGATCTCAAGATAAATCGATAACTTTTCTATGGATTCCTAGCCACTATGGAATAGCTGGTAATGAACTTGTCGACAGTGCTGCCAAAAAAGCTGCCCAAAAGGCTATTACTGGGGATATGTACCTCAGGACCGACGATATTAGTACTCATTTGAAAAACGTAATTTTAGGACAATGGCAGATAGAGTGGGATAGAACTGAGTCGAAATTGAAGGAAATAAAGCAGAATGTTTACCCATATACACCGCTACCATACCCATGCAGAAGAGATCAAGTCGTTATTACCCGGGCACGGATAGGACATACTAATTTGACCAATCTATTTATGCTGGATGGAAATCAACAGCCTAGATGTCAACACTGTAATAGAAGACTTACTATCAAACACATACTCACACAATGCCCAGAATATCAAGCAATCAAACAAAGAATTGGAATAACGAACACATTACAGACATGCCTAGGAAATAACATGAGTACTATAACCCGAACACTTTTATTCCTCAAAGAGACTGGTATTTACAAAAAACTATAGAAAAAAAAAACACCGTCTACAGCGAGTATTATACTGATACAAATACTACCAGATACACATAAACCAAAATAAAAAATCTGAAAGGCTAATGACCCTAGCAGTCGATGCCTCAAAAAAAAATAAAAAATAATAATAATAATAATAATACTACCCCTCCGAGGAGCTGTGGGACCTTGTCGTGGTGGAGGGGCTCAGTAGCTACAATGATTCTGAGAGCGATGCCGGCGGGAGTTTCATATTCCTGGCAGGGCCACTCATGCCGGTAAGGTCGAAGATGAGTAGTGAAACTAAGGACAGCTCAACAGGAGCCAACCTGTAAAAATCCGGAAGCTTAGGTGTAAGATATCGTGCCGAGAGATGAATGGCTACACGTAGTTAGTCGCTTACGATTCCCTGTGAGCACTTGGCGAAACTCACTTGTATTTTAGCCTTGCTATGGTAAGGGAGCACTGCCATGGTTGATTTTTTTTTCTGTCCTACTCGTGGGATTTGTACAGAGCTACCAAATAAATCAAACACTACAGAGATACCTCTCTCTATAAATAGAGGAAACACGAGTCAGGAAAGGCGGTTTCACCCCGGTTTCTGGTTGTGAAAAGAAAAAAAGGTGATTTTGCCAAAGTTAGCCCTTTTATCATTCAGAAAGCACTTTTCGGCGTTGTTGGATCACTAAAAATGATCAAGAAAACTAGCGACGCTCTACTAGTAGAAACTGTTTCTGCATCTTAAAGTGGTAGACTACTGGAGATTACCAGATTACAAGATATGGAAGTTGAAGTATTCCCACATAAATCATTGAATGAATCCAGAGGTGTTATCCACTGTCCTGACCTTCTGAACTGTTCTACCGATGAAATAGAAAAAGAGCTACAGAATCAAGGAGTGACTAGGGTATATCAAATGAAAACGAAAATAGATGGCCGACTTGTTGATACTCCCAATCATGTATTAACTTTCAATAGCACAACCCTTCCAAAATTTGTTAAAGTTGCTTTTTACTCTTTGACAGTTAGAATGTACGTTCCTCCACTGCTGAGGTGTTTCCGTTATCAAAAATTCGGTCATACTTCCCAGCGCTGTCAGGAGATGCAGGTTTGTGTGTGTGGAAAATCGCTTCATGAAGGCAATCCATGTAGCGAACCTATAATTTGTTTGAATTTCAAAGGAAATCATTCAGCTCGATCAAAAAATTGTCCAATTTAAAAACAGGAAATGGCAATTCAAGAAATCAAAGTAAAAAAAAATATCACTTATTTTGAAGCAAAAAAGAAGGTTAACATAAATACTCCAATTGCTGGAGTATCTTTTGCTCAGGCAGCAAACAAAACTCCTTCCAAAAATATGACTGAACTTGTGAAAGAACTTGTCCCACATCTTATTAAAGCCGTGACTGAAGCAATGAATTCCAAAACTACCACACCATTAGTAGTCTCTCCCCCCACTTTTCAAGCACCTCCTCCTCCCGTCATAATAAACCCCTCAACTATAGTGAATATACGTAACCTCAGTCAAAGATACCCCAGTATTGAAGAACCAGATTCAGTTGTCACCTCAGATACTGCTGAAATCTCTGACAACCGAATTAAAAAAAAAAAAAAGAGTTGGTTGGCCAAAAGGCAAACCACGAAATAACCCAAAAGGGTCTTCAGGACCTTCAGAAAGAGATGATTTGAAAAATGTGTGAGTGTGTGCGGGCTGGCTGGTGTGGGGCGGCCCGGGCCATGGCGGCGCTATATGTGGCGGCGGTGTGGCTTGGGGCGCTCTTTTCGTCTAACGGCCCGTATATATTATTTGCTGCGTTGGTTACTCATGTAATAAAAATATTAATTAAAAAAAATGAAAAAATTATTAAAACATATTTATGTACAATAAAATAATACAATGGAATTGTAATGGAATCCGAATACACCTTGCGGAATTGCAATTAATTAAGAATAACCTGAACCCTTTTCTCTTCGCGATTCAGGAGATACATCTTCGCCCGGACGAACGTTTCAGCTTGCGTGGCTTCTGGTACTTCCGAAGGGATATTGTTCCGGATGTGAGGGCAAGAGGAGGTGTAGCAGTTTTACTTAAAGACACTATTCCTGGAAGAGAAATAGAAGTAAATACTAGATTGCAAACTGTTGCTGTACTGATCGAATCCCCACTAAAGCTGACAATCTGTAACGTGTATCTACCAGACTATTTTTGGAATGTCCACGATATACGGAGTTTGATTTCCCAGTTACCAGAGCCCTTTCTTTTTGTAGGAGATTTCAATGCTCACTCGACTTTGTGAGGTTCTCAAGTGACAGACACTCGAGGATAGGTACTCGGAGGATTCAAGAACCTGAAGATATTTATGCCCATCGTCCCACAATCACCAGACCGATTCACATCCGGATGTTGCAACTAACGAAATATTACTCCTTTGCCACCAGGCCTAACATTGCAGTAGCAGAACACGACCTCGCCCCTTGGAAGAGATTTTCCCCTAAAATAAATGTTGCCATAGGTAAACATAAAAAGGAGAACACTCCTGCATCAGTCTACCGCTCACTTTTCATGGAACAGCTAGCCCAATATAATCAGCACTTGATCATTTATACGGATAGATCTAAGACCAATGAAGGTACAGGGGCAGCCTTTTTTGTTAACGGTGACTTCTTTTCGTGGTCCTTGAATCCTGATTGTAGTATCTTAGATGCGGAATTGTATGCAATATGGCAAGCAATTCTTTTCTTCTCTTTCAGTCGAAATGAACAGTGTCTGATTTGTTCTGATTCCTTGAGTGCTGTGAACTCTATTGAAAACCTTTTTTCAAAGAATATATGGGTAGTAAGAATCTTGGAACTAGTAACCGATTTACGAAATCATAAAAAATATGTTACAATCTTGTGGATTCCGGGGCATTGTAATATCATGGGAAATGAAAAAGCAGACTATGAAGCAAAAAACGCGACAAGCAGAGTCGCAGACGAGGGAATACCAATCTCCCTACCCGATATCAAACTATCTATTAAAACTAAGTTCTACGAAATATGGCAAGACCAATGAAACTCCTACGAAGGTCAATTAAGAACAATTAAACCGCATGTCAAGATTTGGACCTACCCCAAAAGCCTCACAAGAAGAGAACAAGTTGCATTATGTCGACTGAGAATAGGTCACAAAAACGTTACACACATTTACCTCTTATCAGGATCAGCAAGACCCATGTGCGAATTCTGTCGAACACGCCTCACTGTACCACACTTATTAGTTTGTCAGAATTATGGACAGTTGAGAGACAATATCTCTATTCGACCTGAAATCTAAATAAAGTAGAGAATATCGAAAAATTATTCACCTATTTGAAAACACAGGAATGTTTTTAAAATTGTGAACTCATATGTGTGAAGAGCGAAATAACCAGCGCAGTTGACGCTCTATAAAAAAAAAATAATAATAATAATAATACCCCTCCAAGGAGCTGTGGGACCTTGTAGTGGTGGAAGGGCTCAGTAGCCACAATGATTCTGCGAGCAATGCCGGCGGGAGTTATATACTTTTGGTAGAGCCACCCATGTCGGTAAGGTCAAAGATAAGTAGTGAAGCTAAGGACAGCTCAACAGGAGTAAACCTGTAAAAATCCGAAATCTAAGGTGGAAAATATCGTGCCGAGAGATGAATGGCTACACGTAGTTAGTCACTAACGATTCCCTGTGAGTACCAGGCGAAACTTATCTGTATTATAGCCTTGCTGTGGTATGGAAGCACTGTCACAGTCGACTTTTTTTTTTACCCTACTCGTGGGAATTAAATGGAATTACCAATTTTAAAAAAAACCATAGGGGCGCTTTCCTCTCAAAACAGAAGCAAAAATAATACAACGAACCAGGATACGACGGTGCAACCTCGGTTTCTGGTCGTTAAGAGAAAAGAAGGTGACTTTGTTTCAACAAATCCCTTTTGATACAAAAATTCATCTATGGACAAGTGGGACAAGTAAAGAATTTAAAAAAAATTAAAAAAGGTTTACTTATTGAAACGACCTCTGCAGCCCAATCGAGATAAATTACAAAACTGAATAAATTCTTGGATTATAAAGTTGACGTGACTCCCCATGCAAGACTGAATTATTCTGAAGGTGTAATTAACTGTAGAGATCTCCTTAATTGCACAGAGCAAGATATACTTGAAGAAATGAAGGACCAGGACGTTACTGAGGTACGAAGAATTAAAAGCAGAAAATATGGGGTCCTTGTCGACACTCCCAATCATATTTTGACTCCCCTAAGGTACCTAGAGAAGTCAAAGACGAATTTTATTTGTTGAAAGTCCAACCATTTATCCCTGCTCCACTACGCTGCTTCCGATGCCAACTTTTCGGTCATACAGCACTTAGATGTTTAAAGGAACAAGTTTGTGTTTGTGGTAAACCATTACACACAGGTTCACCATGCCAAAACCCTATCAAATGTGTTAATTGTGATGGATCCCATTCTGCTAGATCAAAGGATTGTCCGATTTATAAGCAGAAAACTGCTATCCATGAATTAAAAACTAAGAAAAATATCTCGTATAATGATGCAAGAAAAAAAGTAGTTATAAATACTCCAAAACCAAACATTACTTACGCTCAAGCCACCTCTAGTTCATTTTGCCCAGCTACTTCGTCACAAATCATAGTACAAGAAATCCTACTACTATTAGTAAATGCCCTCAAAAATCACTTTCAATCAATCAACACCATCTTTTCGTCTCCCTCATACCCTTTCCGATATGCACTCGGAAGAATCATTTTCCAGACCTGTGTCTCAAATGTCTAAACGTGGCAGAATGGACAGTTCCGACAAAGAGTCGGTTACTAGTGAAAATACTGCCAATCCAAAGAATAAACAGAAAAAAAAGACTAAAAAAGGGTAGCTTAAATGCAAACCCAGAAAAGAATTAGATTATTCCCAAACTGACACGGATCAGCGTGATCTCCCTCCTGATAAGTTTGAATAACCACCTAAAAAGGTTCACATTTAAAAATTATCATACTTCTTTTTCTATATTAGTTCACCATACCCAGAGTCCTCATAAGAATCACTCTAATATACATCTTTGTTCTTTTACCATTGATTCAAAATTGCTAATACAATCATTCAATGGAACTGCAATGGTCTAATAAATAATCTGAATAAAATCCAAATGATCAAAAATGGGAACTCTCCTATAGTTTTAGCAATTCAAGAAACCAATATCAAACCCAATGAGTCATTTCAATTCCGAGGTTTCCAGTGTTTTCGCAAAGATGCCCATCCCCAACATAGAGCGAGAGGGGGTGCCGCTATTTTCGTCCGGTGTAATATCCCTGCAACAGAAATCAGATTAGCGTCTAATCTCCAAGTCACTGCAGTTCAGATTGAAACTCCATTGAAATTTACTATATGTAACATATACTTACCCGACGGAAATTGGCAAACCCACCACATCCAGGATATTATTGTCCAGTTACCTCACCCATTCCTAACCGTAGATGATTTTAATGCTCATTCTCATACCTGGGGAGACCCTATTGAAGATACTAGAGGCCGACGAGTAAAATCTATAATAGATGAAAATAATTTATTACTTCTAAACAACGGAAAACATACTCGTTTAGAATCACGATCTGGTGAAACCTCTGCCATCGATCTCAGCTTGTGTTTCCCCTAACTTGCCCCTAGTTTGACGTGGGATACCATAAATGATGTTCATTCAAGTAATCACTTCCCAATCTTAATTCATGTTAACATTCCAACAAAAGTTTTTCCAATTAAAGAACGATAGATACCAAAAAAGGCCAAATGGGAAAAATATGCCGAATTGATCAATATCCCGGATCTCCCTAATAACATTGATAATGCAGTGAACATTTTTACTAGTGCCATTGTGAATGCCGCTGAGGCTAGATTCCAATGACAAAACCATCGAAATCCTGTCGTCCTGTTCCTTGGTGGAATAATGATATCAAAACAGCTATACATGAAAGAAAAAAAGCATATAATAAATTCAATAGGTACCCAACCCTTGATAACTTAATTAAATTCAAGAAAACCCTGTTTCAGATCCAGTTGAAATTTGTGAGACATTTGCTACCCATTTTGAACAGATTAGTAGCTCTAGCAATTATGAAAAATATTTCATGACTATAAAGATGAACGAGAAGAGAAGTGTCCCTGATTTTTTTACTCAATCGAATCTGTGTTACAATCTTCCATTTAAACTTAAAGAACTACAATTTGCTCTTTATAACAGCTCAGAAGCCGCAGCAGGTCGCGACAACATATTGTACTGCATGCTAAAACATTTACCTGAAAATGGGGAACTGAAACTTTTATCCTTATTTAATCTTATATGGGATTCTGGTATTTATCCAATACAATGGAAAACCGTAACGGTCATTTCAATCCTTAAACAGGAAAATCTCCTACAGATCCAAACAATTTCCGTCCAGTTTCACTTACTAGCTGTATAGGTAAAGTCTTTAAGAAAATGGTCAACCTCAGACTGTCCTGGTGGTTGGAGTCGAACTGTCTACTATCCCAGTCACAAGTTGGCTGTCGTGGCAGGCACCCGATAACTGACGCCCTAGTTTTTATGAAAAACATGATTCAAGATTCATTTAACCAAAGAGAACATTTGGTAGCAGTTAGCTTTGACTTACAAAAAGCCTATGATAGAACATGGCAATATTCTATCATAAAACAATTACATACATGGGGAATGAAAGGCAAAATGCCACTTTTTCTACAGAATTTTTTGCAAGAATGGTCTTTCCTTGTTCGATTAGGGTGTTTAGATTCCTTCGAAAGAATTTTTAAAAACGGAATACCTCAAGGCTCAGTCCTTAGCGTTTCTTTGTTTGCAATTGGCATAAATTTCTTCCTCGAAAGAAGACAAACCAATATTAAAAAAGTTTTATATGTAGACGATCTTAATTTTCTTTTCAGCCATAAAGATATGGATATCATAAACCAAAATCTAAATAATGAAATAGAAGTCCTAGATCAGTCAGCCAGGTCTCAAGGCTTTCTATTTTCAATATAGAAAACCAGTTGCATTTATTTTTGTAGACTCAGAACGGACCACCCAAACCCCGAGCTTTTTTTTCAAGGATACCCAATTGTTGTCAGAGAATGGATTAAAATCTTGGGAATAGTTTTTGAAAAAAAAACTCCATTGATCAGAACAAATCGAATACCTCATTTCGAAATGCAACTGTTTTAAAATGGATAAAATAATAAAAATATTTCTTAAGAAGAAATAAAAAAAAATGGGGTGACCCTGACTAACTTAATTAGACTCGATTAACATTTAAATTTCTTTCCGTCCCCATCTGGTATGTAAGAATCACATCAAAACATTTCTTAAGAACTGGCGGAAGTCACCCTTTTTTTTAATCGAGGTAGAGTCAATGACATTGAAATCTCAGAGTGTTTATTGTCTTACATTAATGTAGAAAAATTATGTTTAAAAAACATCTGTTTTTGTAAAATGTGTGAAATTATTAGTTGGGGGTGTTTCTATTTAATATTTATTAGTTTGAAAGGTGCAGATGAGTGTTTTTTTTTATATATTTTTAAATACATAGATATGTGGGAATTATTTTTAATGCCTTTAAAAAAATGGTGGCTTGAACGATATAAGATTTTTTACATAAGTTTTATGACCCCTTTAAGTGATTACAACAAGGATGTTTTTAAAAAAATAATGTGAGAAATTTAATGGATTCGTATTCCCAAACTTACCAAAATAAAAGTTTATCTATGAAGGTGACGTCTGTACCGGAGAAATGTAAAAATTAGAAGTTGAATTTTAAAACTATTCTAGTTTTCAAGGGTATACATTGAAACGATATTCTTTGCTTTGCATGGGTGGTGTGTTTTTTTTAATTAGGTTAAAGAGAGGGGGGGTTTATATAAAAGAACACGTCTCAGAGAGTGTCAGTATTAATAAAACAGTATAAGCGTTAGCAGATTTATTCTCCGTTTAATTAACTTCTGATAAATATACTTTAAAATGAACACATGTGATTGCGGTACATTTTTTACATATTCTCATAGTCTTCGTCGACATCAACGAAAAAGTTGCCAGGGTGGTCCTTCAGCAAAACGTGTAAAATTGGACTCGCCACAGCAATTACTTTATACATGTAAATGTTGTGATGTGACAATTCAACAATGTCAAGTCAGCAGCCATAACAAAACACTTAAACATAGGACGAATGCATGTGTTAAAGTTGGCGAAGGTGTTCATTTAATCAAGAATGTGTTGAAGAATCGTATCGCAAGCTATGGAGTGGGTAATAAAAATGTTTACACTGAGTACGCGATATTTTTCAATGATATTAAGCACAAAGTAGTTGCTCCATTGAAAAAAATTATTAAGGCGCATAACACCATTGAGGTAAACTTGGAAGCTATATTATCCAAACGCAGGAAGTGACGGACATCAAATCGTTCAACTCTCCAAATCGCATTGCTGATGGATCTACTGATTTGGATAGATTATTCGATGCATTCCGTGACATCCTCATTGCCCAAACTACTGAATTTGAGCTGCGTGATTCAGGTTTGTAAAAAATCATAAATGTTTTTAATAATTTATAAAAAAAATTTTTTTGCTCTAGGGTGGAGTTGTGAGAAAATTCTATTCCTGGAAGTGAACATGTGCAAATATAGTCCGCTTGGTGGTTCATCATACATCGAACTACCAAAATTCATCGCGAGGAAGAAAGGGATAGTTAATGTAAAGAATAATGACCAGCACTGCTTTGCATGGGCTATTACATCAGCTTTATTCCCATGTGAGCATAATGTTTCGGTGATTTCTTCATACCCAGTTAAATTGCGCGACATTAAAAAATTTGAGAATCTAAATGATATTTTGGTCAATGTTTATGGTTTAGAGTCTAAATTAGAAAATAACAAGCTCAAATATGAGATTGTTGGACCATTGCGATACTCTCAGAGAAAACTCGGTAGACATGTCAATTTGTTGCTTATCACAGATGATTCAAAGAACAGTCTTTATTGTTGGATAAAAAAATCTTTCGAGATTAGTTTCAACACAGATTCCGTGAAGTTATCAGATCATTACTACGTTCAATGAATGATTCCATTGGAAATGCAAGTGGTATGGGGGTGAAACTAAACAAAGTAAATACAACTAAGTCACAAAATTATATATATTGGAATAAACCAAAAGAATTAGTGGATCATTTGCGGTTATTAATAGCTTTAAAATCGATTGGGCACACTGGTCATGATAATGAGATTATTTCAATTATAGAAGAGCTTCGTGGAGAAGGTATAATCTATTAGTGTTATCATCATCATAGAGAGAGAGACATCATTGTTGACATTGCATTAGATGAAATCATTGTGCGTCAAATAGATAGAACAATGAATGTTAAACGACAAGTTGTTAATGAGTTACACAAACCAGCTCGACGTAATTTCTAGAGGAGGTCAATTATTCTTAAAGGTGTTGAAGATTTATGGCAAATTGATCTTGCTGAATTTCAACCATATGCAAAAATTAATAAAGGATATCGATATGCTATGGTGGTAATTGATTGTTATTCCAAATATTTATGGGTCAAGCCAGTGAAAAACAAGACCGGAAAAGCTATTACTGAAGCTATGAGTATGATTTTGAAGAAGGCCATGTATATTTCAAAAAATATACAGAGTGATCAGGAAAAGGAATTCTATAATAGGGATTTTTCAACACTTATGAAGCGATATAAAATAAATCATTATTCAACCTACAGTTCTATGAAGGCAGCAATGGCGGAGCGAGTCATCAGAACTATAAAAACTTGGCTTTACAAAGAGTTTTTAGTTAATGGCAGTTACAAATGGTTAGACATTATTCCATCCATATGCGAAAAATATAACAATAGGAAACATGGTGCTACAGGGATGAAACCAATTGATGTGGGACCTACATAAAAATTAAGAATTAGCAAGAATAAGAAGAAACTGATCAAACCAAAATATCTTTTAAATGATATAGTCAGGATCTCTAAAGAGGGAGAGAGCGTATTTAAAAAAGGCTATTTAGCCAACTTTTCTACGGAATTGTTTAAAATTATCAAAATCAACAATACATATCCCACAACTTATATTTTCGAAGATATGGATGGAAATCCAATTAAAGGTGCCTTTTACGAACCTGAATTACTGAAAACGAAGTATGCTGATATTTATTTAATCGAAAAAATTATTCGTCGGGCCTCTAATAGTGTTTTTGTTCGTTGGCTCGGTTTTACCGACGATTACAATTCGTGGATTAAAAGCAGTGACTTAGTTTAGTATTTCAATGTCTGTCAAAAATATAACCTATTTATGTCTTTGTATAATAATAATAAATGATGATGATCTTATTGGATTTTGTTTTATTTAAATGTATTTTTCATCTACCCCTTGTATTACAGCCATACCCGTTAAATTATTTATTTAAAAAATGCTAATGTTTCATTAATTATATATTTTATCAATATTTATGTACGGTATTGACACAATTATTCATCGTACATAAAAAAACCAAATAAAATCATTAAATATTGTATATTTATTTGTATATTTGTATATTTATTTGTATATTGTGTATTTATTTGTATGTATATGTATATATGTTTATTGTCTACAAGAAAAAAATGTTTTTTTAATCGTCGACGTCGGCTTTATCATCGTCATTGGTATGCTGTAAAGTCGTATTTCTGGATGATGTCATCAGGTAGGTATGGCAACAGATCCTTGAGATATTCTTTCAGATCACATTTAACAATTTCCTCACAAAACTGATACAGGTGCATCTGTCCTTCATCGAATTTTTCACAAAGATCTGCACCAGCGTTATACTGTTCTTCTTTCTGCAAACACCATTGAACATCATTTTCGTTGTAGCAAAAATTTAGATCGTAAACTGATGAATGGAGGGCATCCCGACTCAATGCACTAAAATATAAATGCAGTCTCTGAATTGCTGAATGTATATCGACAGATTCCTGCCAATTTTGACTTGAGTAATGCATCCACATATTTTACGATTATATAGATTACTCTCACTAAAAATGGACTGGTTAAACTAGTATTTGGTTATTTTACACTTTTGTTAACTGCTCGAAAGATTCCTCACTTTTGTCTCTTTTTATAAGAGATACCCCCCACTACATGTAAGAAGAAAAACTCAATGATATACAATGTCATCTTACCATCCCATCATTTCAAGGTTGCAAACATTCCATAAAAATAGCACTGACAACCAGCAAGCATCATCCCAAGGTTAAACTTCAAGGCTTTTTTCTATGAGTGGGAACCACCCATTTACAATTGTATTTACACATAAAATGTTGAACAAAAAGACATTGGGAAAAAAAGATGATAATGATATTAAATTCAGTGAACGTGTTATATTTTTTTAATTTAATATAATCTCTACTGTGTCTATATGCATATGTTTGTCTGATAAACAGTAATTCCACATTACTTAGCCATTTCATCAATAATTAACACAATTATTCATCGTATATAAAACCAAATAAAAATCATTAAATATATATTTTTGCAATGAAAATAATAATATTTAAATGAAATAAAAACTACATTAAACATAATTTATGTACAAAAAAACGATAATTATTCACCTTCAAAGGTGTTTATAAGCTCAGATTTCCAATTATTAAAAATAATTGTCGTTTTTTCATACGTTGTTTTAGCGATTAATAAATCATTTGGTAATTCTGTTATTAGCGTCAACAATTTCAAGTTTGGCGCGTTTCCTCATATCACCATAGATTTAAAGTTGTGGGATCATACATTTTAATTGTTGTATGTCGACCTCTGGAGCTCTTACATCAACCTCTGGAATGTTACATTGCTTTGATCGAGTCTTCTTCACCTTGGAAGTTTCAGTTGTCTTCTTGGGACGTTTTATTCTTGTTGGATTGCAATCCTCGGTTTGTGATGTTTGTTTATTTTCCACATCTCGAACATTATTTGTAGTTAATTTATCAAACTGTTCATAATCGAAATTTTCTAGCACCACAGAAATTACATCATTATTGTCGTTAACACCATTAAGTGAATTTTACAAAATTGAACTCATCTTGAAATAATAAATATTAATCTGATACTGAGAGTGTTTGTAATATGTTCATTTATATAATCATTCTACCCCACCATATAAGAAAAAATCTCTTTCAACTTCAACCTCTGATTTTTACATTTCTCTGGAAAAAGGTCACCCTCTTAGATAAACTTTTATTTTGGTAAGTTTGGGAATACGAATCCATTACTAACGAAACAGAGACAACAGCTAAGGTCGGCGCTGTCACATATGTCAGCGTCTACCTGACACCAAACTGCACCACGGCGGAATTCGAGAGAAAGGTGGCACTCCTCGAGGACGGAATCAGGGATCTGCCCGGGGAGGTGGATATCGGGGGGAACCTCAACGCCTGGGCAATCGAGTGGAGAATGACAGAAACGAACAGACGCGGACTGGAGATGGCCGCAAGGCTAGATCTGGTAGTAGCAAACACGGGAAACACCCCGACGTACAGACGACCCGGGTTTGGCTTCTCCATCCCGGATGTGACAATGACGTCGGACAGGACGCTGCCACGGGTGAAAGGATAGCGGGTGGTCGAACCTCAAGAAACTCGACGCACAGAAGTTCACCGAGGAGCTGATGGCTGCATCAGCTCCTATAACGAACGTTTCCCCGGAGCTGACTGGCTGGCAACGGGCGGAGCGCTTGGCAGACGAGACGGCCAAACTGACGCAACGACTGTGCAACGCGACAATGCCGAAATTCCAACAGCGGCAAAACAGACGACCGCAGTACTGGTGGACAGACGAGATAGCCGAACTGCGTAGGATCTGTCTGGCCAACAAACGACGCGTAACGAAGGCTAGAGGTAGACCCGAAAGGAAAAACCTCCAAGCGACCTACAAGACGGCACGAAAAGCAATGACGAACACCATACGGGACAGCAAAACGCGATGCTGGAAGAAGCTTTGCGAGGAGGTGAACGAGGACCCCTGTGGTACCGGCTACAAGATTGTGACCGGTAAACTAGGTGCCCGAGTAAAACCGGAACTCAAAGACGCTGCGACCGCAGGACGAATTGTTGACGGACTGTTTCCGACGCACCCGCTACGGACGGACGTGATTGACGACACGGATTTCCCGGCTGCCCCCATATTAACCGTGGAGGAGCTTACCAAAGCAACTGCTGCGACGAAGACTGGTAAGGCACCGGGACGTGACGAAGTACCGGCGGAGATTCTTCGACTGATGGGCAACCGGAGGTCGGAGATACTCCTCGACCTTTACAACATGTGCTTGATGACAGTGACATTCAGCGACGATTGGAAGTTGGCGCGGCTCGTTCTTCTCCCAAAAGGTAAGGGCGATCCCGATACGCCATCGGCCCATCGACCGCTGAGCCTACTGAACACGACGGGAAAACTTTTCGAACAGTTACTGAGACCGAGACTCACGGACGCGATACATACCGGGGAATGCCTTTCAGATATGCAGTTCGGCTTCCGAAGGGGTCGATCAACGATTGGAGCAATCCGAAAAGTGGTCGACGCCTTCGTGGAACTAGACAGACACTGCCACGCGGCGCGACCTATAGTGCTGCTGGTGACGCTCGACATCAGAAACGCGTTCAACTCGGCCAGGTGGGTGGATATCCTGGAGGCACTTAACGGTGGCTTCGGGGTTCCGCGTTACCTGGTCCGGGTTGCCAAAGACTACCTGAGAAACAGACGGATAACGAGACGACCGAGGGACAGGTGACGAGACAAATCACTGCGGGGGTCGCACAGGGATCGATACTGGGACCGGATTTCTGGAACGGTCTATACGACAGTCTGCTCAGGCTGGAGATGCCGCCCGGGGTACACCTCGTCGCTTACGCCGATGACGTAGCGGCGGTGATCACTGAGCGCTCTCCGGAACTGGCGCAGCTGACGTTAAATCAGACGATGAGACGAATCGGACGTTGGATGACGGACCACGGACTTCAACTCGCGACACAAAAGACGGAACTGACGTTTCTCACGAGGAAACGCATACAGACGAGACTGACTATGAGGGTTGGGACGGAAGAGATACAGGCCGGAACGGAAGTCAAGTATCTAGGGGTGACTCTGGATACGAAGATGACCTTCTGGCCTCACATACAGAAAGCGGTTCAAAAGGCGGCCGAGAGGATCGCATCCTTGAGCCGCCTGATGGCAAACACAACGGGACCAAGACCGGAAAAGAGACGACTGTTGATGGCGACAGCCCACTCAATTCTTCTTTACGGGGTGGAGATCTGGGCAGATGCTCTGAAGACAAAAAAGTACAGCAAGGCGATGACCAGAGTACAGAGACAAGGGGCGTTGCGGATCGCGAGCTCCTACCGAACAGTCTCTGCACAGGCTGTCTTGGTGGTGGCGAACGTAATTCCCGTGGATCTTCTCGCCGAAGAGCGCAAGAGGATCTACGGGCGCAACGCAGACGTGAGACGAGAGGACGCAGCAAAGACCGAACGCGACAGAACTATACAGGTGTGAAAACAACGATGGACGGAAGAACAAACAGGTAACTGGACACGACGACTGATACGGGACCTGAGACCGTACTGTGGACACGAACGAGACGACGCGGAACACACAGGTAACATCACCCCAGACAACATAGTACAGGTGATGTTACGCAGACAGGAATGGTGGTTACTCGTAGCCACCTACACAGAGACGATACTGCGACGGAAAAACGCGGACGGCTGCCTGACAGACGACTGAGCAGACCTAGCTACGCGACCTAACAGAATACAGACAAACGAGACGAACGAACGAACACGGACAGGACCCCCCAGCCAGAAGTAATACTAGCGTAGTTCCTGGTTGGGGGAGAGGGTAAAGGAGGTGGCGTTTTAGTGGGTAGGCCTGTTTTTTTGGAAGTCCCACATAACCCCTTGGGCTGAAAGTCCAGATCTGTAAGAAATAATAATAATAATAATAATAATAATAATAATAATAATAATAAAAATAATATTAATAATAATAATAATAATTTAACTTTTAATGTAACTAATGTCCATGAAAAAAATTTAAATTAATTAATTACAGTAATATGTATGCTTTAATATGTTATTGCTCTAATTTGTTCCAGGAGTTTACTTAAAGCATCTTTTGTAGGTTTATTGCACTGTACTTTAATTTGCGTGTTGGTAATAAATGTGTATTTTTAGGAACTGCCTACTTTGTAGTATACCAGAAAAAAAAAGTACACAATTTTTGCATAAAACTAATATTTTTAAAATTGTTACTAAAAATATGTGTAAGATAAAACATTACGATTTTAGTCCAGCATTTATTGCTTGAAAATATTATTCCAATCTACTAAATTTTTAATTAACAGTTCCTCCAAAAGATTATTTTATTATTACTTAGCACATTAGCCTCGTGTTTACAACGATAGACTTTTTTTTGGGTCACGCGAAAATAAAACATTTGTTATTTTTTTTAATATTGAACGGATTACGTGCCAAAAACTATATTTATATTGTTTTTAACTTAAAAATGCTTTTTATTAATTTTATGTTTACAAAAGTATTTTGTAATTGTTTACCATAATTAGAAATTTAATGGTTGATTACAACGATTTTTTAAATTAAATATTATTACTGATAAATTATAAATTAGTTAAAATAGCTGTGTATACTTTTATTAACGTTGAACTAAGCAAAACAGGCAGATAATAGATAAAGATTGTTTAAAAGTAATTATGTCAGTCACAAAAAAGTAAAAAAAAAAAGTACAGAATAAAAAAATTATTTAAAATATAATAAACAATAATTAAAAAATTAAAATTAAAAAGAAATAATATACCTACCTACATATATTTTTTATAAAAACATAACATAAACAATAAAAACGTTTAAATAATGTGTACTTTTAACCCACTGTAATTTAAATTATTTATTATTATTTAAACAAAAATAAACACGAAAACAACAATTAAAGCAGTTATATATAATATAATTATTTAAAAAAATCATTTAAAATTATTTTTAATATTTTACATACATACATACATATAGTCACGCCTTTTTCCCGTAGGGGTGGGCAAAAACCACTTGCTACGGTTCTTACACACATCTTTTGCTTTCTTTACTTTTATCAGTGCTCTTATACATGCTCGTCGGTTGTTGGTGCTCTTGACCTGGTCTTTCTTCAAAACAATGTTGATCTGATCGAGATATGTTCGCCGAGGTCGACCTCTACCAACTTGTTCATTCGCACTCACCTTATAAATTTGTTTCGTTTCGTTTATTTTGCTTTATCCATTCTTTCTACGTGTTTAAACCATCTAAGCATTCCTTCATCTATTTTTTTAACCACATCTTCTTTTTCATCACAGCGTTCTCTTATCTCAGCGTTTCTTAAACTGTGGGGCGCGCCCCCTAAGGGGGGCGCGTTTACATGATTGGGGGGGGGGCGCAGTACAGATTAAAAATAAAATGGTAATGATAAAATGCTACAGATAAATTTTTAAAAAATCTTTATTGAAATTTTACTTACTTAATGATGACAAAGAAACATTCTAAGGACTAATGGCTAACATGAGCTTGTTTTAAGGCGCACAACTTCTCTAAATTTGGTTCTATGTTAGAGATGGCCACTCTGAGTTTATTTTCTACTTGAAGTTTATTTCTGTATTTAGAATTCACGACAGCAAGTGCAGAAAATCCAGTTTCACAAAGGTAGGACGTTGGAAAAGGCAACAGAATTCTAAGCGCTTTGGCTTTTATAACGAAGTAGTCTTTCAGAAGTTCAGTCCAGAAGTTTGTTAAAGATTTGTTAACAAAGTTTGATTTTTGTAAGGGATTTGTTGAAATATCTATCAGTTGTTCTTCTTCTTGCAGTGATACTCCGACAGGTCTATTTTCGAATGGATTTAAAACCCAGCTCCAGTCTGACAACTTGATATCTTTCTCTGCAAAGAAGTATCGCTTGATATTCTCATTTAAGTTTTCTAAATGGCTTCCTATGGTTTTTAGCATCACAGCTTTATGAATATCTTCCAATAGGGAATCTTGCACAAAATCGCAAAATGTGGGAAACATTTCCAAACTGTTTTCTTTCAATTTGTTATGCCATAACTGCAATTTCTTACAAAAAGCATCAATCTTTTGACTTAAATCAAATATATTTACGTCTTTTCCTTGCAGCTGAAGATTAAGTATATTAAGTTTTTTAAAAATATCTACTAAATAAGAAAGCTTCAGTAAAAATAATTTGTCGAAAAAATCTGTTGAATGCTTGTGACCTTCCTCGCTTAAAAATATCGCTATTTCCCTTCTTAATTCAAAGATACGCTTAACCATCTTACCGCGTGACAACCATCTGGATGAGGAATAAAACAACATAGATTGATGCTCAGCTCCCATATCTTCACACAGAACAGAGAACATCCTTGTTTTTAGTGGTCTGGTTTTTATAAAGTTAACAACTGCAATAACTACTGTCAAAATCATGTTTAGTCCAGGGCTTAGCGATTTTGATGCTAACGCTTCCCGATGTATCATGCAGTGCGTCCAGATAATTTCTGAGGATTTCTTTTTTACTAGCGCTTGTAAACTGTTGTATTTACCAGACATGGCTTGAGCTCCATCGGTGCAAATCGCAACACAATTTTTCCATTGCAAATTCATTTTAGTAATAGAATCATTTGTAATCTTGAACAACTCGGTGGCTGTAGTTCTTCCTTCAATCTGTTTACAAAACAATAAATTTTCACATATTTTAGAACATTGACAGAATCTAATGTAGCAAATCAAATGGGAATCATTACTAGAGTCAGTTGCTTCGTCAAGTTGTATAGCAAACAAGTTTCCAGTAAGCTCAGATTCAACTGCTGCTGCATATCAACTGATATATCGTTAATTCGTCGACAGATTGTATCATTTGACAGAGGAATATTATTAAGTTGTGAAGTAAAATTTTCACCAAACATTATTTCTACAATGTCTTTGCAAGCGGGTAAAATAAGTTGCTCTGCAATAGTGTGCGGTTTTTTGCATTTAGCTACTTTGTATGCCACTTTATATGATGCAAGAGAGCCTTCTCATTTACTGCCAGTACTCTATGGAAGCTGGATTTTTGTTTTTTAAACAATCTGAGTTTTTTCACAAAAAAATCTCGCGGTTCATTGACATATTCTCTGTGCAGCGTTTCTAGATGCCTCTGTAATTTATTTGGTTTCATGCTATCTGCAGCCAATACTTTTAAACAGATAACGCATTGTGGTTTTTCTTCGCCACCTACTTCAAGGCTAGTAAAGCCCAAATTTAGGTATGATGGGTCATATTTTCTTGTTTTAGATTTCGGACGATTTCCACCTAAACCTGTCGATGTACAAGCCCCGTCATCCTCAAGTTTTCGTTTAAAAAATTTATCCATACTACATCTACTTATACACTCACACTTCACAATAATGCTTGCTTAGTGTTAAAACACCTTCACTGAGAGACTGAGAATACCGTATGTGCGCTTCTGTATTTATAGTCGCGTTCAGACAGTTCGAGAAAGATCAGGAAGCTTGAATACGTGGCACGAACGCCACGAACTTTCCGACAGCATCTTTGGCGCTCTCGACGAGACAATGTTGCCTATATTAGTCCAAATTCCTAGGTCTACGGATTGGGGGGCGCAACATTTTTTAAATTAAAACAGGGGGGCGTTTGAGAACCACTGTCTAATCTCATTTTTTTTTACTTTATCCAACCTAGTCACTCCGGCTATACTTTTCAGACTACTCATAATAATGTTTTAGAATGCACATAACCAGGTGTTTTAACGCCATACTCAGTTATTCTTAAATTTTACATTTTAAACGTTTTAAAGAGACCTTATGTCCCTTATCCGCATGCGTGCAGAAAAAAGTACAGGGTACAGTGCGATATACGTTACTTTTCCATGTGGTCGTGGGAAAAAGTTATTAATTAAACAAAAAATCACAAAAATAAAACTAGAATCAATTTAACTAAATACATGAAATATTTAATATGTCAGAGTAAGTGTTTAAAATGTCCTTCGTTTTTACAAATACACAATTATTTCCTTTTTTTTAAGATCGCATTAACCTTCTAAAAGGTTGGGGATCAGCTAATAGGTCATTAAAGTGATGTTTAATAATGTATTGCAACGTGCATTTAGGTACCTCTGTAGCACATACTAGATAGGACCAAACTGTGTAGTCCAAAGGATTAAAATCGCATGAACGTGGGAGCCGAAGAATCAGAGCTTCTGCAGCTTTACCAATTCATCGATTCGGATAATGGTTACTTAACCAATTACGACACCTTCTATCAAAGTGCGGGGAAGCTCCATCATGCATAAAAAAAAATTCGTTCGTTTAGCGTTAAACCTTCAAATATATCGAATAAATAATTCATTAAAAACTCGAGGTAAATATTACCATTTAAATTTTCGGGTAGAATGTAATAACCAATTAATTTGTTACTTAAAACTGCTGCCCAAATATTAACTTTGAACGAGTGTTTTAATATGTGGATTCCCCATCGCTAATCCTCAACCATTTAGATTTAGATTAATGCATTCGTAAGAAATAAGGATAGGATTGTGTATTCGTGAAAATGAATAACTTTTAAACACATACTCCAATTTATTGAATATTTCATGTATTCAGTCGAATTGCTGGAAATCAGTACTTCCAACTGTACAATTCCTCCTCTTTGAGAAATTCCTTAATTTTTAAAAGTACTCAGTACGGCCCTGACGCTGACAAAAAATCAACTAAGTCACGCATTCATTACGTGGAAATTAGCATTCGGATAAAAACAAAGGGTCCCGTGCAATTTAGAACACGTGCACTTATTATGCTAGAACATTCCGAAATCATCGCGCGCAATTTTTAGCCACCGGCTGTACGGTCAGTGACCAATTAAAAGCGCTGAATTATACACAAAAAGAAGCCACATTCGAAACAGTTACCGGTTTCTTGCCCTTTTTTCGCATTCCGAACTTCAAGCGATGCAGAGCACAGCGTCGCTCCCCTTCTTTGGCATATCATCAGCCGAGGCATGAACACCTCTAGCGTTCAGAGCAATGCTTTAAAACACCACGTTGTAAAATTCACATCAATAACTCAAATAATATACATCAAATTAAAAGCCAACAACCAGTGAAATTATTTCAAAGATACAGAAGGCTTTAAACTGTAAGCTCCATGGATTAAAGTTAACAATATATTATCAATGACAAGTGTTTTGTTTCATTTACTGTGATAACAAAATTCATGGCGATAAAAGGCAGTAGTACCTTTAGCCTATAGTAGTAAAAAAACAGATCGAGTCAGCGTTTACTGAGTTATCGAAGGATCCAACATCTACGCAGTGAACGACGTCGTCGAAAAGCAAGTAAGTCGGCAGGAAATAGAGGTTCCGGTGGTGAAGCTGCCCACACATCAAAGGTTTCTACAGCTTACCAAGCCAAACTACTCCTCGTCGGTCGGCGCCAGCGCACATGTTTCATCGAGCCTGAATTTTACTCTGTAAGTTGATAATTTTCTGACTTTTACCGCAAGTGAATTAAATTGGATAAAAGTGTGAAAATTTCTATTCAAATTTTTATTTAAATATTTCTTTCGTCAATTTGTTTTTCAATACGTATGTTTTTATAGATTTTATAAACGTTATAACGTTATATATCGCAAAAAATAATTTTTCAGTATTTTTTTGTTAAAACTTGATTGTAAAATTTATACCCTTATTAATCATTACATTTACATTTCATTCACAAAAAATAAAAATCTCAATCCTTAGGGCCCCTCTGAAAAAATAATTTAAACTAAAATGTAGTAAAACTAAGTAAATGTAACTCTACGAATCTGAGGAATTTTATCACTGGAGCTCAATCAACTTTTAAATCCTTGTTAACTTTAAATTAAGAGCCCAATCAGTTATTTGAATCATTAGTAATGGATACACAAGTTCAAAAATTAGATTATACTACCCGCAGATCATTCGAAGAACAAAGTAGTTCGTCAAAATTAAGTTACACTCAAGAACTTTTTGATTTCTTACATAAACAATGTCAAACTCTAGATGCAGTAAAATCATGTTCAAAAAATGAAAATACTAGTAAAATGAGTAAATCGGAGTTTAATGCAAAACCTAAAAAATTATCCTTTCACAGTACTGAATCTCAAAATCAAAATAGACAATCGTGGTCAAAAGCAACACCAATGTGTGTTTATTGCAAAAGCCCTAAGCAAAAAATTTATTCGGGCCAGGAATTTATCCCGACACCCGTGTTTCAAAGAAAACAAATAGCTCTTAATAACAAATTATGCACACATTGTCTAGAGTCCGGTCATGACGCCAATGCTTGTCGCTCACATCGCCGTTGCTCTGCGTGAAATCAGAGACACAACACCTTCTTAAACGCGAACATTTCAACATCACATCACCCCCCTAACCAGAACGACAACTCCTAGCCAAGATGACTAGTAAACTCTTTATCCGCTTTCTCACCTATGCATACTTAAGTACTGCTAGCTACAGCTA
Source organism: Agelastica alni (assembly GCA_950111635.1). Taxonomy (NCBI): domain Eukaryota; kingdom Metazoa; phylum Arthropoda; class Insecta; order Coleoptera; family Chrysomelidae; genus Agelastica; species Agelastica alni. Next base: position 15,383,041 of record OX467716.1, read on the forward strand.
AGATTTAAATAAAAAATTCCAAAGGTTCTACACTTATTGCAAAGGCTCTACTTGACAATGGGAGTCAAACATCGTTTATCATTTAAGAATTTGCTAACAAGTTACAAATAAAAACTTACTCTAATCCCATAACCATTTCAGGTGTCTGCCAATCAGAAAGTAAAATAAATAAATCGACAAATATTATTTTCACTCCACTCTTTAATTGTTTCAAATCATTTAGTGCTGATTATGCAATAGTGCCTAGTATCACTTATCAATTACCACATTTCAAAATTAACAAGGTGCAAATACCAAAACCAGAATCACTTGAACCTTATCTAGCAGATAAAGATTTTCATCTTCCTTCACCAGTCGACATCTTGCTTGGCGCTGATCTTGATGCCAAACTCGTAAAACAAGGTTGTTAAAGCCTAGGCCCAGAGATACCTATACTCATAAATACTAAGCTGGGATAGACAGTGTCTGGTCAGATTCCAACAAGGTTCATAAACAATACAATACATGTTGTTTCTCAAAAGATACAACGCCATGAACAAATACGTTCGCAACCGCTTTCTCGCGCTGACACAGATGTGCAGAGTGCAGGTTCTCTAGATGAACCCACTTACTCTTAATTTTCTTTCGCTCTGACACAGAAGTGCAGAATGCCGGTTTGCCAGATAAACCATCATACTTTCAAACTCTCTCTCGTTTTGACACAGAAGTGCAGAGTGCCGGTTTGCCAGAAAAACCATTTTACGCTTAAACTTTCTCTCGCTCTGACACAAAAGTGCAGAGTGCCGGTTCAAAAGAAGAACCATCTTACTCTCAAACTCTCTCTCGTTTTGACACAGAAGTGCAGAGTGCCGTTTCACCAGAAGAACCATTTTACGCTCAAACTTTCTCTCGCTCTGGCACAGATGTGCAGGGTACCGGTTCAAACAATGAACCATCTTATTCTCAATCTATCTTGCGCTCTAACACAGATATGCAGAGTACTAGTTCAACGAAAGCAACATTTAATTAGCAAAATATCTCCCAAGCTGTTAGCTCGCATAAGTTAAACGTAAACGCTATCAGTTTTCTCCCTAGTTACCTGACAACCAGCATTTAAGCGGAAATGTCAGAATATACAAACCCATTTCGGAAAAAAGCTTCTTTATCATCCGACGAAAACTCCGATTTTTCTACATTGGTCCCAACGGACTTAGCCCCCACTTCGTTTTCACCACTTTAAATCTCTCAACTACCAACATAAACTCACTCGGTTATCAGATAAATCCACCGAAGACAGATGCTCATAGAAAAATTCTGGCTACAAGAAGAAGTAGCTTCCGATTCAATTCTAACCCCTAAAGATGAATTAGCAGAGAACACCTTTCAAAATACCACTATTCGTCTACCCAATAGTCAATTTCAAGTAGACTTACCTTTTGTAAGTGCTGAAGCGCACCAAAAATTAGGCGATTCGTTTCAAATAGCCAAGCACCGTTTTCTTTCATTAGAGAAAAAACTCCATAATAATCCAAAAGTATTTTTAGGTTATAAACAATTTATCGTCGAATACCTTTAACTAAACCATGATAAAATAGTCCCTCTTTAATTCTTTAATGCCAACCAAGAATTAAAATATTTACATACATACATACATAAAGTCACGCCTTTTTCCCATAGGGGTAGGCAGAGACCACTTCCTTCCACTTGCTACGGTTCGTACACACATCTTTTGCTTCCTCTACTTTCATCAGTGCTCTCATACATGCTCTTCGGTTGTTGGTACTTTTGACTTGGCCTTTCTTCAAAACAATGTTGATCTGATCGTCTTTTAACCGGCCCTCGTGTCCAACCAGAATTGGTGGACATTCTCTGTAGATTCAGATCATTCAAATATGCGTTAACAGCTGACATCCTAAAAAATGTACAAACAAATCTTTTTAAACCCACACCATAACTTTCTTTAGAACATTCTGTGGCGTGGATCCCCTTCAGAACCGTTGAAATGTATCGAGCTAACCTCAGTAAGATGATTGTTTGACTTCCATAAATTCGGATCTAATGTTAACATCAAAAGTTTATTGCAAAACTTTCAGGAGAAAGATTTAAACTTAGATCAAGCACCCAGCAAGGTGTTGGGACTAAAATGGAACCCAACAGAACACTCATATACCATCTCAATTCCTCTCTCTCGACCCTCAAATAATTTAACAAAAAGAAAACTACTTTTAGTAATATCCAGCTGTTTCGATCCTCTTGGAATATTCAATCCCATCATTGTACAGAGCAATTTTTTTTTTATGTTCTGGTTCCCACGAAAAGGGATATCCTGTAATGTTCAGAGAACATCGTGGGAACCAAGGGAAAGAAGGTAGGAGTTAATGTTCTTCTTACATTTCTGGAGGTTGTATGCCTCGGGGAACACCTCCCTAGGCAATGAGTTCCAAAGCCTCGCAATTCGTTGGATGAATGAGTCTTTGGAAAGTGATGTTCTGCAGGTCTCCAAAGTGACCACGAAGGGGTGTGAAGACTGAACTTGACGGGTTAATCTCGAAGAGACTGCCAAAGGAGGAACGATTGTTGATATTTCAGAAGAACATCGCCCATGAAAATATCTATAAAATAGAGACAAATCGCCAACTTTTCTACGGTGTTCCAGACAAGTGAGCGAGTTTGTAAGCGAGGCATCACCGACGAGACGAATTGCCCTTTTTTGGACAGAATCCAGTAGCTTCAGGATATGTTTAGGTGCTGCACTCCAAATATGGGAACAGTACTCCAGTACAGGTCGGATCTGTGCCTTATAGATCATAAGCAGCTGACTGGAGGTGAAATAGCTCTTGGCACGAAACAAAAAACCAAGTTTTTGGGATGCACTTTTGGCAATGGACCTCACGTGATTTTCTCAGGAAAGGTTATTGCTGATAGTAATACCAAGCATCGATATGGATGACTTCAGTGGTATGGTTACTCCTGACAAAGTTATGTTAGGCACAGTGATATCGGCTTTTCTAGAGAAAAGACATGCTTGTGTTTTGTTTGCATTGAATTCTACCAAGTTATTGGATACCCATTCGAGAATTGTTGCTAAGTCCATATTTATATTGTTAACATTTCTTCCTCGTTCATTTCTGGTTTCACGGGCTGATATAGGGGCCCTGGAAGAGAAAGCGGTATGGAGGGTACTATCATCGGCAAAGCTGTGTACGGGACATGAAGTTGCTTTCAATAGGTCGTTGATGTGAAGTAAAAATAGTGTTGGTGCTAGAATGGATCCTTGCGGAACACCAGCATTTATGAGTAGAGTGTCAGATGAAACTCCATCGACCACTACATAAAGAGACATGTTTGAGAGAAAACTAGCAAGCAGAGAACACAGCTGAGGGGGCAAGCCATAAGATGGAAGCTTGGCGAGGAGTCCCTGGTGCCAAAGTCGATCGAACGCCTTGGAGATATCTAATGCCACAGCTAAAGTTTCTCCATACTTTTCAATAGATAGCTGCCATATATGTGAGACGTATGCGAGCAGGTCACCAGTTGATCTCTGATGGCGGAAGCCATATTGCCTATCATTGATAATTCCTGAATCTTCCAGATATTTCATGAGCTCGATGTTGATGGATTTTTCCATGACCTTTGAAATAATAGATAGCAGTGCGATAGGTCTGTAGTTGCTAGGTAGGGTCTTTTTGCCTTTTTTAGGGACTGGCTGTACTCTTGCAATTTTCCAATTGGACGAAAATACTCCCAAATTGTAAGAGTGGTTGAACAACTTGCAAAGAACAGGTGTTAGTTCGGGGGCACATTTCGGCAGGATTCCGTCAGATCCACAGGCTTTGTTGGTGTTGAGACCCAGCAAAATCTTTCTGATAGTACGTTGGCGAAAGGTGATCTCGGGCATGTGACTGTCAATAGGTGTAATGTTCGAGGGTTGTTTTCCCGAAGAATCCAGAGTGGAATTTCCAGCAAATAGGTGCGCAAAGATATTGGCTTTTTCCTGGGCAGTCGTTGCTAGTGTTCCATCTTCATTGGTTAGGGGAGGAAAAGAGCTGGAAGTGAAGTTTCTTCCCACAGCTTTGGCGAAAGACCAAAATGAACGGGATCCGTTAGGACATTCAACAAGTTTTGATCTTATTTTGGCATTATGAGCATCTTTTGAACATTCTATTGTCTCTTTGCATATGCCTCTAGCCTCAACATATGCTGCTCTGGTCTCAGGTCCCGGATTTTTTTGCCATCGATGGTATGCTGCCTGTTTGGAAGCCACAGCTCTAGAGCAGTTTCGGTTAAACCAGGTCTTATCGGATGATGTTCTTCTTTCGGTATTCGGTATGTAAGTTTGCATCCCCAACATGATGATTTCAGAAATTGTCTCAGCACATCGTGTTGGATTTACTGAGAAGAAACAAACTCTCTTCCATGGAAACGCTGAGAAAAACATACGAAGACCCTCCCAGTCGGCCGAATTGTAATGCCACATGAGACGGGGTGGTATTGTGCTGCTCGATGGTAAATAAAAAGAGCATGTTGTAGAGATGAGGGTGTGATCAGAGTTTCCAAGTGGGGCACAAACTTCTATTCTATACGGGTCAGGATTGGTGGTGAGGAAAAGATCTAGTGTATTGGCAGCCTGGTTGTTGACATCAGGGATGCGGGTTGGTAGCTCGACCAGTTGTTCTAGACCATGAGTGATGGCGAAGGCCTCAGCTCAGATTATATTGCAACAAATTTGGATGCTCAAACTTAATTGGGATGATCTCATTTCTGACACAAAAGTGCTAATAAACTGGTCAGAATTTTGCACCAGTATACAATCAATTCATAACTTATCTGTACCAAGGAACATACTCAGAGAAAATGAATTGAAACTCATAGAGATCCATGCATTGTGAAATCCCAGCTCATTCGCCTATAGAGGCAGTGTTTACATCCGGTCCGTCTTCATGGACGGCTCAGTGTGTTGCTCATTACTTTTGTCCAAATTTCGTGTTGCTCCAATAAGTAAATTCCTGACTATTCCAAAGATGGAGCTAGCAGCTATGCTATTAATTTCACAATTAGTTCAAAGAATGGCAAAGATCTTTAAAGAAAGATTTAAATTCCAAACAGTTAACTTCTGGTCTGATTCTAACATTGCTCTTTCCTGGGTAAAGGGACACCCATCAAAGTGATAAGTGTATGTTAGAAATAGAGTATCACAAATTCAAGGCCTAATCAAACACTTTATTTGGAGACATGTACATGTACAGCATTGCACCAATTCATTAAGTTCATCAAAAAAAAAACCCAAAGCACGTTTTTTGAAAAAGCAATACGATCTTTAGAACAGAACAAAATCATTATAAATAAGCAAAGCGGTCTGCAAAACCTGCTTTTCAATCTCCGTTTCCGGTATTGGCCCCTTAATGGTCTGAAAAAGATAAAAAATATAAACACATGTTTAATTTGTCATAGGCTAAATGCGAAAATGTCTGAAAGAATCATGGCCGATCTGCCATCAGCTCGCATTACTGTTTTAAAATTTTTCCTTACGGTAGGCATAGACTTCAGAGGCCCTTTTATTCTAAAGGCTTCGAAATTACGGAAAGCTTCAGTGCTAAAATGCTACTTATCACTTTTCGTTTGCTTCACCACTAAAGCTGCCCATTTAGAACTGGTCTCTGACCTGACCACTGATGCTTTCTTAGCAGCCTTGTAGAGATTCATTGCCCGTCGAGGATGCCCGAAGGTTATCTACAGCGATAACGCAACTAATTTCAAGGAGCCATTAATCAGCTAAAAGACATGCATCAGTTCCTTTTAAACAGATCAAACATGTCTGAAATCATTTTTTAACACAACAGAAACAGACTGGAAATTTATTTCTCCACGAGCTCCACATTGAGGTGGACTGTGGAAAGCAGCGAAAAAAAGCACCAAATTTCATCTTATCAGGATCATAGTAAATTCAGTTTACACCTTTGAACAACTAGCAACAGTCTTTTCCCAAATAGAAGCAATATTAAATTTACGCCCTATCTTAACCCTGTCAGCTGACCCTTCTGACTTAAACCCCTTAACTCCAGGGCATTTTCCCATCGACTTCCGTCTCCGAAAATCGTGTTTCTTTTTGGTAACAATGCTCATGCACTCAGCAGAAATTTCGGAAAAGGTGGACCACTGACTATTTAAATCGGCTTCAGAACCGCCCAAAATGGCTGATTTCTAATCCTGAACCCTCAATTAATGATCTTGTTCTTGTTAAAGAAGAATATACTTCCGCTCTCAAATGGCCGCATGCCAGAATCGTAGAAATGATTCTCCAGTTGTGTTTGTTCCCTTAAACCTCCGATGAACGATGTCATGTTTCCGTGACTCACGATAGGCTTTGGTTAGTTTGAGATTTTAAATTTGTGTTCCTAAAAATATATGTTTATATATATATATATATATATATATATATATATATATATATATATATATATATATATATATATATATATATACCACTTCCTTCCACTTGCTACGGTTCGTACACACATCTTTTGCTTCCTCTACTTTCATCAGTGCTCTCATACATGCTCTTCGGTTGTTGGTACTTTTGACCTGGCCTTTTTTCAAAACAATGTTGATCTGATCGAGATATGTTCTCTGAGGTCGACCTTTACCGATTTGCCCATTCACACTCGCCTTATAAATTTGTTTCGTCAATCTTCCTTTATCCATCCTTTCTACGTGTCCAAACCATCTAAGCATTCCTTTATCTATCTTTGTGACCACATCTTCTTTTACACCACAGCGTTTTCTCATCTCACTATTCTTAACTTTATCCAACAGAGTCACTCCGGCTATACTTCTCAGACTACTCATCTCCGTAGCATTAATCCTATTTTCATGCTTCTTCTGCCAAACCCAACATTTACTACCATACATAAGTGTAGGAACCAACACACCTCTATGCACCACCAGACGTGCCTTTTTTGACACTTTCTGGCTATTCATAAAGCTATACAATGCCCCATTCATTTGTTTTCCTGCCAACAACCTTCGCTCAGTGTCACTGTCATACTTTTCATCTCTAGTAAATTTTGAACCCAAGTACACAAATTCATTAACTTGTTCCACTCTTTCTCCCTCAATCGAAACTCCATAGTTTGTCATGCTTTCTTCTCTTTCAAAAACCATTTCTTTCGTTTTGCTCACATTTATTTTCATCCCTTTGATTTTCAGGGAATCATGCATAACATTAACCATCGCCTGCAACTACTCTTCAGATGACGTCAATATCTATGACTTGATCATCGGCGTAAAGAAGTCATTTGACGATCAAATCATTTATTTTTAATCCATACCGCACTCTCTTTCAGATCTTTTAAACAATTGTCTATGTATAAGTTAAACAGCCATGGCGAAGCCACACATCCCTGTTTCACACCTTTTTTGATGTTAAACCAGTCCGTGCAAGCTCCGTTTATCCTGACACAAGCAGTGGAATCCTCGTAAAGTGATTTCAGTGCTTGTATTAAACTACCACTCACCCCATACATAGACAATGTAGACCACAAATTACTCCTTACCACTCTGTAATAGGCCTTTTCCAAGTCTATAAAAGCGCAATAGACCTTCTGACTTCTAGCCAAGAATTATTCGACTATACCTCGTAAGGAAAAGACCTGATCCATACATCTCCTTCCTCTTCTAAATCCTGCTTGCATATCCCATATCATCTTTTCAGTTTCATTCGTTACTCTTTTGATCAATATCTTTGCATACAGTTTGCCGACTATGCTGAGTAAACTATTGCCTCGGTAGTTCTTACAGTCCTGCTGCGAACCTTTTCCCTTGTAAAGCGGCACGATAACGGCCTTGCACCAGTCGTCTGGTACACTACCACTTCTCCAACAAAGGTATATATATATATATATATATATATATATATATATATATATATATATATATATATATATATATATATATATATATATATATATATATATATATACATCACTCCTCCCATTTTTTCACTTCCCACTTCACCGGCTAACTCCATTTAGAGTCCTTCAGACGCCCGCTGAAAAAATGCCCCATTCTCTCTATTACCTTAAAAATATCCCTGCTGAGGATGACAGATGTGTCATTTCTGCAGGTTGTCCTTGAATAAGATTCCTAGTGAATTGCAAGGTTTTACTTTTCTAGCATGGTTGAGTGAGCCTTGTCTTCCGCGATTTCGTTAAAAAAAAGGGGATTAATTAGGGTAAAACGGTCTTGTTCAATACCCCACTTGTAGTTTAAACATTTGTTTTTTTTCTTTTCCTTTTTTTTCAATTAAAAACGCTGAATTTAACACAAGAAAAAGCCACATTTAAAACAGTTACCGGCTTCTTGCCCTTTTTTCGCATTCCGAACTTTAAGCGATGCAGAGCACAGCATCGCTCCCCTTCTTTCGCATATCATCAGCCGAGGCATGAACACCTCTAGCGTTCAGAGCAATGTTTTAAATTACCACGTGGTAAAATGCACATCAATATAATCAAATAAAATACATCAAATTAAAAGCTAACAACCAGTGAAATTATTCCGAAGATACGGGAGACTTTAAACTGTAAGCTGCATGGATTAAAGTTGACAATATATTATCGATGACAAGTGTGTTGTTTCATTTACTGTGATAACAAAATTCACGGCAATAAAAGGCAGTAAAACCTTTAGCCTATAGTAGTAAAAAAAACAGATTGAGCCAGCGTTTACTGAGTTATCAAAGGATCCAACATCTACGCAGTGAACGACGTCGTCGAAGAGCAAGTAAGTCGGCAGGAAATAGAGGTTCCGGTGGTGAAGCTGCCCACACCTCAGAGCTTTCTACAGCTTACCACGCCGGCGCGCACGAATTAATTCTAATTTTCTTCTTGTGATGCTTGGTTTAATTAATAACTTTAGCAATAGAATAATTTTATTGGTTTTGGTTTTCAATGCAGGCAGTTGTTTTTTATAATTCCTACTTACTCTATACCATTATCAGTCATTACTTTATTATTTTAAAATCAAAATATTCCAAAATAAACAAACTCATGCGATGTGTCAGCTTTCAAAACATATTCATACAAAATTTTATTACAACATTGCCATAGTGAAGAAAGTGTGTACAAATTTTTCTTTCAGCACCCTGAATCTTGAATATAGGTGCCGTTACAAAATTTTTGCAGTGTTTTACTTATCCTAGCAATGGGGCCACGTTTTTTTAAAACACCCAGTATACAGATATATTCTTACTTTGGGATATGCACCAGACTAGACAAAGTTAGAAACGAAAGAATAAGAAAAGAACTTGATGTTAAGCATATAGAAAATTTTATGGAAAAAAAGACAACTAGGATAGTGGGGGCACTTACAAAGAATAAGCATTATTATAACTACCTGTAAAAAGAGTCTGGGAAGCTTAAACTAAGATAAAAAATACGAGGAAGGCATAAAAAGTCGTATGATTGAAAAAGAAGAGAGACAAAACGTGTAAACAAGGGCAAAATATTTTTAAAAACTGGTTGTTACAATATTTGACTTATCGATTTTAAATGGTTCTCTTTCTGTAAAAGTATTATACGTATGTATTTATAAATTTTTTCAAGACGTTCGTAAATACTCATTACCGTTTTGTCAAAAACATTTACACAGTTTTTAAATAAGATTTTAATTATATGTTTATTGCGTAGCTGTCAGTAATATTTTTATTTCCCGATCAAGTATCAAGGTTGCTAATATTTATAGTTTTTAAAAAAAAAATTGTTTGTTGTGGTCCGTAATTCCGGTGAATACTTTATTTTAAGGTTAGACAAACATATCCACAAATAGCTAAACAACGGCAATTATAAGTTAATTGGATAAAGCTTGTTGCAAGCTAACCATCAAATTGGTAGATATATAAAAAAATAGGTATATATTTTGTTTTAGTTAAAATAATGTATTGGAATACAACTATATTAAAATGTTTTTTTTTGTTGATCTGATTAAGATATGTTCGCCGAGGTCGACCTCTACCGACTTGTCCATTCACACTTGCCTTATAAATTTGTTTCGTTTATCTTCCTTTTATCCGAGTCAATCCGACTATACTTTTCAGACTACACATCTCCGCAGCATTTATTCTATTTTCATGCTTCTTCTGCCAAACCCAACATTCACTACCTTACATAAGTATAAAAACCAACACTCCTCTATGCATAGCCAGACGTGCCTTTTTTTACACGTTTTGGCTGTTTACAAAGCTATGCAGTGCCTCATTAATTTTTTTTTCTGCCAACACCCTTCGCTTAATGTCACTGTCATACTTTCCATCTTTCGTAAACTTTAAACCCAAGTATACAAACTTATTTACTTGTTCCACTTTTTCTCCTTTAATAGAAACTTCACAGTTTGGTATGCTTTTTTCTTTTTCAAAAACCATTACTTTTGTTTTGCTTACATTTATTTTCATCCCTTTGATTTTAAGGGCATCATGCATAACATTAACCATCGCCTGCAACTCCTCTTTAGATGACGCTAGTATGACTTGATTATCGGCGTAAAGAAGGCATTTGACGATCAAATCATTCATTTTCAATTAAACCAGTCCATGTAAGCTCCGTTTATCCTAACACAAGCAGAGGAATCCTCGTAAAGCGATTTCAGTGCTCGTATTAAACTACCGTTCACCCCATACATAGACAATGTCGACCACAATTTACTCCTTACCACTCTGTCATAGGTCTTTTCCAAGTTTATAAAAGCGCAATAGACCTTCTGACTTCTAGACAAAAATTTTTACCTCGTTATGAATAGACCTGATCCATCCATCTCCTTCTTTTTTTAAATCCTGCTTGCACATCCCATATCATCTTCTTAGTTTCATTCTCTACTCTTTTAATCAATATCTTTGCATGCAATTTGCCGACTACGCTGAGTAAACTAATACCTCGGTAGTTCTTACAGTCCTGCTGCAAACCTTTTTTCACTTGTAAAGCGGCACAATAACGGCCTTGCACCAGTCGTCTGATACGCTACCATTCATCTAACAAAGGTTAAAAAGGCGGTACAGCAGACCAGTTACCACGCTTTGTCCAGCCTTTAGCATTTTAACTGTTATTTTGTTGTACTTAGCAGCTTTACCCAATTTCATACTGTTTAACGTTTTCACAATTTCTGTCGTACTAATTTCACTTTCATTGCAATTTTCACTCATGTCTCCGAATGTGGCTTGTACTTGTGTATCCTCTTTCTCAAATAAACTTTCGAAGTATTTCTTCCATCTTTTTAATATGCATTTCTTTCCTTTTACCTTACTACTATTTTGGTTTCTGATTTTTTTTAGTTGTGAGGTAGTATTTTTACCTCTGGCTGTTTCTATGGACTTCCAGAAGAGTTTAATATTGTTTTAGAAATCGTCAGATAACCTTCTATCAAATTCATCTTTATCACTTTATAACTTTTCTTCTTTTTTGCCACAACTTTTTTTACCACACCTTTTAACCTTTTATACTTATGTTTTTATCCTCAATCCTTACCTTTTGCGTTCTTTGATTGGCTTTTGTTAACAGCCAATTTAGCCAAGCTTTTTTCTCCTCTAAAACTGCTTTTTTTTACGCACATTTTTTGTAACTTACATCCTTCCTTTCTTTTACTTACACAATACACTTTAATAGCAAGATCGACGATTCCTTTCTTAAATGGCTTCCACTATTCTTCAACCTCATATGCTTCATCTAAACTTTTAAATTTCTCAATTTACTAACAAACTCCTCTTTTATACCTACTTTTTGCAAAATCTCAACTTTTACACGCTTTAGTACACTAATTGATTCCTGCACACGATGCCGCCACCGCTTAAAGAGAAGACCTCATATTTGGCTCAATCCTAAAAAGTGGTCTGTATAAATACCTACACCGCAGTATGCCCGAGTGTCCATTACTTTTTTTTTTATTCTTTCATCCACAATTACGAAATCAATTATACTATGGTATCTTTCTGGTCTTGTGTACAAGTTTTTTTTTACTAAAAATAGTCGTGTGGTCCTGCGACTGTTAGAAGGGGGAGGTTTTATAGAAAGGAGATGATTGTGGATCCGCTTTTAGAAAAGCTGCAGGTCATTGTTCTCTAGAAAAACTCATTTTTGAAGCTTGTTCCATTCTGTAGCAGCACTGTAAAAGAAGGATTCTTGATGTAGATTAGTCCTTGTAGTGTCAATCTTAAGAGTAAATGGGTGAGACTGATCAGCATGCTGAGTTCTTCGGCCGAATGTGGCCAGTGGTGGTACAAGAGTTTTTATTTCTCTGGAGCATCTGCCATGGAAATATCTGTAGAGTAATGTCTGGTCTGCAACTCTTCTTCTATGTTCTAGTGGGTGAAGGGTATCTGTGAGAGTTGAGCTGTTTATCAAGCGAATGGCTCTTTTTTGAATGGAATCTAGAAGACGAAGAGAATGCCTTGGTGCTGAACCCCAAATGTGCGAGCAATACTCCAGTAGAGGTCGGATTTGAGCCTTGTACGTCGTCAACAGTTGATCAGGAGTAAAAAACTTTCTGGCTTTCCACAGAAAACCTAGCCTATATATATATATATATATATATATATATATATATATATATATATATATATATATATATATATATATATATATATATATGTAAAAAATTTTTTTGGGGATGCAGCTATTTTTAATTTTAATTCTTTTTTTACTTTTTTGTAAAAGCTTTCGAAATGGATTTTTATTTCTTCATTAATTACTCTACAAAAATCATGGTACAATAATGGACAATATTTTAAAAAATACTATAAGTTTTTGAGTTAAATATAAATTAACATTCAGAAATTGAAAAAAAATTTTTTACAGTGGTTAATGAAAAGTCAATATTAAGTTGTTTAATGGATTATATAGGTATAAAGGATGTAGTAGAATAGTTAATAAAAATTATTTTTGTAAAAGATTAAATCAAGTTGTTGCTGAAATATTGAGTATATGGTATTTCTTACTCAATTTCTTAATATCCAAAATATTGGAATAAATTATATTTAAATTTTAACAATCAGTTTTTTTATTCATTGATTTCTTTTCTAGAGATTTTTAATACTTTTAATAATTATAATAGTTATATTCAATTTACAATTAAAACAAAAAATGACAGAAGTGTTTCATTTTTAGATTCAAAACTGATAAGAACTTCAGAAAACAAAATTATATTAGACTGGTATATTAAACCCACAAGTTCTGGAAAATATATAAATTATTTTTTTTATCATACTAAAAAAACAAAAATAAATTTAGTGCTTGGAATGACAAAAAAGGTAAATAATTACTACGATTTTAATATTATTGATAAACCAGAATCTAATGTCATTAAAAAATTTCTTTCTTTTCCATATTTAAAAAGACTTACTCCTAAAACTAATAATGTATTAAAAAAAGAAACCAATATTATTTTATCAAATAAACCTATTAAAACTGTAAATAAATTATTTACAAAATTAAAAGATAAAACTCCTATATTGGATTATGCTGGAGTTGTCTATAAAATTAATTGTCTTGAATGTGATAAAAACTATATTGGTAAAACATCAAGAAATTTAAAATCAAGAGTTCTTTCTCACAAACGTGACATTTGTTTAAAACCAAACGCTTGCGCATTATCACAACATGCAAATAGTACAGGACATTCAACAATTTTACTAATATTTCAATTTTAACTAAAAAAAATAATTTATTTAAAAGAAGTTTTTTGGAAATGGTCTACATAAAAAAGAAGGAAAAAAAATCAATGAATAAAAAAACTGATTTTTAAAATTTAAATATAATTTATTCTAATATTTTGGAAATTGAAAAGAAATTGTGTAAGAAAAACCATATACTCGATATTTCAGCAACAACTTGATTCAACCTTTTACAAAAATAACTTTTATTAACTATTCTACTACATCCTTTATACCTATATCCGAAGTTACCACCTATGGACCGGTTTCGGGGTGTGTTGCCCCTCATAGGCATAGGGCAGGTCTACCTCGACTGGACACATCAACAGCTTCGACTCCTACCAAGTATACATGAAGTGCTACGCAAAAAGCGCCGGTCACGACATCTATACTTTTTAACAAGCACCACCCGGTGAGTAGCTTCTGCGAAGAAGTATTGTAATGTGCAAAATTAATAGAAAACTATAATAATATTATTGTAAATTATAAACAGTTTTCGACAGCGTGAATGGATGTGAAAAATGTTTAACTAATTATTTAAAAAATCAGCTAATTTCACTGTCTGTCATCTATATTATAGGTTTATTTGGGTCGATTATGTTTTAAAAAACAACTACTTCCCTGGCTATATGCCGCGACAGGTATTGAATTACATCTGATACATAATCTTGTGTAATACCCCATTTCGGGTGACAAGCATCTGCATATTGTTACTAAATCTGGATTGAATAAATAAATAAATTGAATAAATAAATCAATGCAAAAGTGAAAGTAAACAATAAACTAAGTAAGTCTTTTGAATTTAACTGTGTAGTAAAACAAAGGAATAGTGTATTTGTACCTCTCTTTATTATAGCACTACATCATCATCATCACTCAGCTATAGTAGTCCACTGCTGAACATAAGCCTCTCGTTTATTTTTCCACTCTGCTCTATCTTGAGCCATTTGTATCCAATTACCACAGATTCTTTTGATGTCATCGGTCCATCGTGTGGGGGGGCGCCCTCTACTACGATAAGCTTCGTGCCTCGGACGCCACTCCAATAGTTTTTTAGACCATCTTCCGTCAGTTCTTCTAGCTACGTGGCCAGCCCAGTTCCACTTTAAAGTTGTTATTTTTTCGATTACATCTATAACACCTGTTCTTTGGCGAATAATCTCATTTGGTATTCGGTCTCTGAGGGAGATACCCAGAATAGCCTTCTTCATCGCCCGTTGGGTGACATGCAGTTTCTTTGCTGACTTTTTTGTAAGCTTCAATATTTCGGCTCCGTATGTCATCACTGGTAATATGCACTGATTGTATACTTTTCGTTTTAGACTGATGGGAATATCCGACTTGAAAACATACTTTAATCTTCCAAAGGATGCCCACCCCAAGCCTACTCTCCGGAGAAGTTCGCACGTCTGGTTGTCCTGTCCTATTCGGATCTCATGACCCAAATATTTGTAGGCGGTGACCTGTTCAATAGATTTGCTTCCAATAGTTATGTTTTTACTGGGGACTAGGTTTGTCATGACTTGCGTCTTTGCAAAGTTAATTCTTAGGCCAACTTCCCTTGAAGCATTGTATAATTTTTCCAACATCATGGACGCTTGATCTATACGGTCGGTGATAACGATATCGTCTGCAAATCTTAAGTTATTTAATCTTTCACCGTCTATATTTAGGCCCATTTCCCCTCAGTCGATTTTCTTACAGACATATTCAAGCAGTGTGGTGAACAGCTTTGGAGAGAGGGTATCTCCTTGACGTACACCTTGTTCTATTCGGAATGTTCTTGTGTTTTTATGTAATCTTACACACGCCGTTGCTTTCTCGTATATACCCTTAATCAGTGCAATGTACCTGTAATCAATTCTGCATTCTGTTAATGATTTGAGCATATGTTGTTGGCTGATTGAGTCAAAAGCTTTTTCATAGTCTACAAAAACAAGGATGAGAGGTTTATTATATTCTGTTGATTTTTCTATAAGGGTCTTGATTGTATGTAAATGGTCATTTGTACCGTACCCTGCTCGAAATCCTGCCTGTTCTTTCGGCTGGTAAAAATCTAATTTTGGAGTTAGGCGTTTAGCAATGATCTTCATAAATAGTTTATACAAGTGGGATAGGAGACTAATGGGTCTGTAATTTGCTAGATTACCAATGTTCCCCTTCTTGTGCATTATTACTATTGTGGCGTTGTTCCACTTTGAAGGTGTTACTCCTTGATGTAGACATTCATTAAATAATTTACATAGGGCTTTAATAACTATGTGTCCACCGTCGGTTCCCAGATTTTCAATACCGTCTAAGTCATTTTTTAGAGCCTCTCTGTATTCATCGGAATTATTTATGGGATTCCATCTTAGGTTTCGTACTTTCGATATCAGCTTAGATCTTTCTCTCTTTATATTGATTTCTATTATTGCTCTTACCATTCTGTGATCACTACCAATTGAGATACTATTAAGAACCTGGACGTCATGCACAATATGTTTATTATCCGAGACGATGTAATCTATCTCATTCTTGGTAGTACCGTCTGGGCTTGCCCAAGTCCATTTTCTATTTGGCTTTTTTTTGAAAAAGGAGTTCATTGCAAATAGATTGTGCTGCAATAAGTAGTCTAAAAGCATAGTTCCTCTATCGTTTCTGTTACCGAATCCAAACAACCCCATCGCTGTTTCGTTGTCGTCTGCCTTATGTCCTAATTTGGCATTGAAATCTCCGATAATAAAAGTAAAGTGCGTGCGAACCTTTTCTATTGCTTTGGTGATGTCTTCATAAAAGTTCTCTATTTCATCTTCACTATGCGTGGATGTTGGAGCGTAGACTTGTATTATTTTAAGACTGTATCGATCGTTCAGTTTTAGTACCATAAATGCGACTCTCAGGCTAACATATTCAAACTGCACTATGCTATCTTTATGTCTCTTGTGAACTAAAAAGCCTACGCCTCCTTCCGACATATTTTCATCGCCTTTGTAGTACAGCACATTTCCAGACTGCAGTGTCATCTCTGCTTCACCTTTTCTTCTTGTCTCGCACAGGCCTAGAATATCCCACTTTATATGAGAAAGTTCATTTTCTAGTTCTAGTATTTTCTGATCCGATCCAAGTGTTCTAGTGTTGTAAGTGGCTATTAGCAATTTTCGTCTACTGTGGTAGCCTGATCTACTCCGGGGATTCTTCGCACCCTCTGCATTCTGTCTTGTCCGATTGCTACCGTAACCGGGGATCTTCATGCTGCCGGAGACTGAGGGCCGTGGTAAAGTTTGTGACATCATTTATACGAGGTTTTTAGCCTTTTTCTATCACGCTGGCCAGGCGGGTTGATAGGGGGTAAGGAATATTTAGAGCAAATGGTATAGGTTTGGTAAGGAGCTGAGGGTAGGACAATGGTTTCCCCCGTATGGTATTGGGAGATAAACCAAGGCTAGCGTCTGGCAGGGGCGCATCCCTGAAGTAGATCTGTTATCTGTCGGGTTCACAGATAAGTATCTACCCGCTACCAGATAGCACTACACTACGCCATAATACATTTTGAACAAATATGTGGATATGCAATATGCATATGATATAGTGCTAATAAAAGGAACAAGAGAAAAAATAATTAATCTACTAAAAGAACTTAAAAAAAGAGCAGCAGTATTAAGGATTACAGTAAATGTAAATACATGGTAATCTACAAATGAAAACAGAAAAGCACCACAATGCCTTAAAATAATAAATATAAAGAAGTGTCAAAATTTAAATAGCTAGAAGATACTACCAAACAAAACCATCAAGAGAAGAATATCAGCTGGAAACAAAGCTTATTTTGCCAACCTAAAAATATAAGAATAAAAAGCCGACTGATAAACAGAAATATGAAACTTAAGATCTACACGACCCTTACAAGACCCGTTGTTAAATATGGAAGCAAAACATGGACACTAACGCAAAAATATCAAAAAATGTTGCGCAAAATCACAATGACTAAAAAGGTTTGGACACGAAAAAATGGATAAAAAAGAATGCCAAAAAAGTGATGAAAGCAAAAATATATCGAAATAGAAGAGGAGAAAGACCAAAAATAAGAAAAAAATACAATGTAAGAGACTTGCAAACCATGAGAATACAGGGATGAGATAATCGTATGAAAGAGAGACTGTTATGTAGGCGAGTTATAGAGGAGACAAAGTCCATACTGTGCTATAAAGTCAATTTATGATAAATGTCAATAAAAAGCATGTAAAATAAAAAAATTAATTTGACACCAGAACAAACAGCCAACATTCTGGCCTTAAGTAAAGATGAAAGATCGCAGAAGTACCTATATTGCAAAAGTTATTGGTAATAACCTTTGAATATAAATTATCAGGATGGAGCATAATCTTTAATAAGTGTTAACCGGAATGAAGGGTGTATATGGCCAGCTAATGCTTGTGTTTTTTAATAGAGGCTTTAAATTATAATTAAAAAACAAAAAATTCATAAATTTAAAAAAAAAATATATAAATGCTGCATTTTGGTTAAAAATTTTACAATTAATAGAAAATTATTATGTTATGCATAATTAAAAAACTTTTATCCTTAAATGTTTAATTTTGTAAATCTACAACAATGAAATCTATAAGGAGCAAAAAATTTAGCATATTTGTAGACACACTGTATATAAAATATCTTTTATGTTTACTTTATCGATTTGGTGCACTAGGTATGGGTGACTATTAATTTAAATTAAAGTCAGAAGTTCATTTGCTTAATAATTTAATATTATAATGAACAATACAACGGATAGTATTGTTTACACATGTTTTGTAGAACAAGGTTAATTAAGAATCTATTAGGTACACTATTTTTATATTAATTTTGGGTATGTCTTTCCAGAATAATAACCTAATGTTTTTTACCCTTACCTAAAATGTGTGTTAAAGTATTTTAAATTGTATGTAATAAAAAATTACCACAATCCTATAATTTTGCCCTGAGCTACACCAATGCATACTTTAAATTTAAACATTTAACAAAGTAAGTATTAAAAAAAAATAATTTTAAAATGTTACACCAGCACTTTTATGTTTTGGTGTCATGTAACATCCACAAGATAAACAACTAACAATATTTGTCATTATTATCTTGGTATTAAAACAATGTTTTACTAGCAATTTATTTAGATATCCATAAAGGTTAACTACTAGATATTTACACCAAAGCATACAACAATATCTTGTCTCACTTATTTTAACCGTCATAAAAACTTTAGTTTTAAATTTTTTTTAAAAATTTACTTTATTAAAACACCCACAGGATTCAGTCATAAGTGAAGTCCGTTTTCATTACACTTTTAGCATCCGTACAGAGTAGCAATGCAGGTTTTTGTTTGCTTTATATTCAAAGGTAATAAGCAATCGAGCGTAACTTAAACATTAAAAAGACTTCAACTACGGCAGTGCACCCTTACCGCAGAGGGGGTTTGTACTTTCGGAGGGCCCCAGGTACCCGAAATTTAACCGTTCGCGATACGGTAACGCAGTATCATCCATCCATGGGCACGGTCTACACCTTTGATATTGCGGATTTTTAATCAGGTTTACTCCTGAATGATATGTTTAATCTTGTTGGTCTGTGGGAGGTATTAAATTTCCCTCCTATCCGCCGGCAAGCCGGTTAGGACTTTCTCCTATCCGCCACCTGGAGACGCCTCCGATGGGGGTTTCAGGTGTCCCCACACGGATATTATTATTATTATTATTATTATTATTATTATTATTATTATTATTATTATTATTATTATTATTATTATTATTATTATTATTATTATTATTATTTTTTTTTTTTTTTTTGTATTAGGCAGCGTTCGATTGTCATGATCATTTAGCTGCCAGTATAGTATTTAAATTCGATTTGTTAAACGAAGATGATCAATATAGGTGAGAGCTTTTCTAATATTTTCGGAATTATTCAAATTATTTTCAAATTCAGGGTTTATTCCCATATTGTGCCTGAGATACGTGTACATCGGACATGAGAAGATATGCGCAACTGACATTCTTGTATTGCAATGGTCGCATCGGGGTCTGGGCCCTCCCACTAAGAGATACGAGTGCGTGAGATGGGTATGTCCGATTCTGAGGCGGCAAGTAATTACTTGTTCACGTCTGTTCAGGTTAATTGGGTATCTCCATTTATTAGTATTTGGCTTAATATTGTTCAATTGAGTATTTTGGGAGGTCCATCTTTCTTGCCATGTACTAAAAATTTTTGAGTTGATTTGGATGTTCATATCAGTATAAGGAATAGGGATTCCTTCATCTTCTGGAGTGAGTGTTGCTTGTTTCGCCGCAAGATCTGCCCTCTCGTTACCAGTGATGCCACAGTGGCTAGGAGTCCAAAGAATGGTGCATTTTTTTTCCGGCGCTAGATAAGTAACTAGTTCTAAGATATTTTGGCAATAATTATTTCTTGTGAACCTGTTATTTAGTGACTGAATTGCACTCAATGAGTCAGAACAAACTACGCAGCTTTGGTGGGTTGAAAACGAAAAGAAAAGGAGGGCTTGCCATACGGCGTATAGTTCCGCAGTGAAAATTGAGCAACTAGGATTCAAAGACCAGAAGTGCTCGTTTTCTCCTATTACAATTGCAGCGCCAACACCATTACTTGTTTTCGATCCATCGGTGTAAATGATGAGACTATTTGTGTACGAAAATATTTCATTCATGAAAAGAGCTCTGTAAGTTGAGCTAGATGTCTCGCTTTTCTTCCATGATGATAATCCGTAATTTAAGGTTGGTAGGGTAAATTGCCATGGCGGGATAGAAGGAACGTTGTTGGTTAAAATGGAGAAACTCTCTGTAGAGTATTTTCTGCAGGCTTCATGAAAACGAATTCGAGTTGGTCTAGTTGCCGTTGGTCTGAAAGCATACTCATCGGGGGATGAAAAGCTGGAGTGGTTAATATGGAGTGGCTGAGATAGAACTTTGGTTGCGTAGGTTATCGTTTGAAGGTCTCTTCTCAGGTCAAGAGGAAGTATCGTTGAGTCGCATTGCACTGCAACTTCTTCCCAGTTCAGTTTTTTATCAAAAATTATGCCTAGGAATTTAATCGAGTTTTGAATGCTAATTGGATGACCTTGGATAAACAGTTCTGGATCTGGGTGGGATAATCTTAATTTGCAGAAGTGTATGCAGTTTGTTTTTTCTTTCGAAAACAGGAAACCTCTTGATCTGGCTAATTTATCAAGGGTAAGTATTTCATTATTTAAATGTTCGTTAATGTTTTCCGTGGACTTGTGTCTGTAGAGTAGGATTAAATCGTCAACGTATAATACTTTTTTGACATGATTTTGACTTTTTTCGAGAAGGATATTAATGGCCACTGCGAAAAGGGAAACACTTAGCACTGAGCCTTGAGGAATTCCGTTATCGAGTGTTCTATATGAGGAATCAATGGCTCCTATCCGAACCTGGAAGGTTCGATCTTGTAGGAAACTTTGTATACAAATGGCCATGTTGCCTCTCAGTCCCCAAGTGTGCAATTGCTGCATAATGGAGAAACGCCATGTTCTATCGTAGGCTTTTTGTAAGTCGAAACTCACTGCAACTAAGTGTTCTCTGTTGCAAAAAGTATCCTGTATCTCGTTCTCGAGGAAAACCAGAGCGTCTGCTGCGGCAGCCGACTTGGAGCTGGGAAATTAAGTTGTTCGATTCAATCCACCATGAGAATCTCAAATTAATCATTTTTTCAAAAACTTTACCTAGGCAACTTGTTAGGAAAATTGGGCGGTAGTTGTTAGGATCCGTAGGACATTTAGTTGGTTTCCGAATAGGAATGATTATGGCGATTCTCCATACTTTTGGGTAAGTACCAGAATCCCATATTTTATTATACAGCTCAAGGAGTTTCAGTTTCTCATTGATGGGCAAGTGTATAATCATACTATATGAGATATTATCATGGCCAGCTGCAGATTCCGAGCAGTTCTCGAGGGCGAAATCTAATTCATTGACGGAGAAAGGGAGGTTATAGTGCAGGATATGTGGGGTATTGAAATTGAGGATATTTCTTTCTTCATATGTTTTCACGTTCATGAAATCTTCATCATAGATGTCTGAGCAACTGTTCTGTGCAAAATGGTTCGCAAACGCCTCGCAGATCTCCACGGGGTCCGAGATCACCCGATTATCATAGTTGAGAGAGACAGGACTATCCATAGTGTTTTTGCATTCAAGATGAGTCTCCTCGCTGTCACTCTAGTCATTTTGAAGGCTATCAAGTTTTCAAGAGTGGGATACCTTTTAAATTTATTATATGCTTGTTTTCTTTTGGTGATCGCCATTTTGATCTCGTCATTCCACCAGGGAACTGGACGATGGGTTTTTGATGGTTTCGATATTGGGATGCTAATTTTAGCTGCGTTGAGAATAGCGGAAGAGATGGAGTCCACTGCTTTTTCGATATCGTTCGAAAGGTTCGAGATATTTACGTGATCAAAAAATTTCTCCCAGTCCGCATTCTTTGTGAGCCATCGTTCCCTTGACGCAAAACTCTTTGTGGGGACATCGACATGAATGGTAATCGGAAAGTGATCACTGGAGTGAAGGTCTTCATCGGTATCCCATGCAAGCCTAGTCGCCAGATGGGGGGAACATAAACTGAGATCAATTGCCGATGTCTTGCCGGATCGTGCTTCAAAATGCGTAGGATTACCATTATTTAAAATGCATAAATTATTTGTTTCTATCAACGATTCCACCTTTTTTTCTCTGTTGTGGTGTTTGGAGTTTCCCCATCGGGGGGAGTGAGAATTGAAGTCGCCAAGAATTAAGAATGGGCGGGGTAGTTGGTCGATAATATTCTGGATATGGTCAGGGTGCCAGTTACCGTCAGGCAAGTAAATGTTGCAGATGGTAGTTCTCAAAGGGACCTCAATCTGGACAGCAGTTGCTTGAAGGTTGGTAACTAATCTTACATCTTTTGTTGGAATGTTATTTCGAACAAAAATAGCGACACCTCCCCTTGCTCTATAAGTAGGATTGACGTCTTTCCGAAAACATTGATAACCTCTCAGCCGGAAGGATTCATTAGGTTTGAGGTGTGTTTCTTGGATAGCTAAGACAAAGGGAGAGTTCTCATTTTTCATAATTTGAATTTCACTGAGTTTGTTAATGATTCCGTTGCAGTTCCATTGTATAATTGTGTTAGCCATTGAAATTTTGTATTTATTGAAATACACAAAATATGTGAGTTTATAAAAAGAGAGAAAAAAAAAAAAAAAAAACTAAAAAAACAAAGAATTTTTGAGCTAAGATATATCTCTTGGTTGTTGACTTGACTGCTGGGGTCCGTCAGTTGGGGTTGGGTCTAGATTTTCCGTGTCAGTTTGTGGCGTAGGAAGGCCTTTTCGTGACTTGCCCTTAGGCCATCCTTTCTTTTTTTTTTTTTTTGGTACTACTTTGAGAGTTGGGGTAGGTTTCGCTCGTCATTGATTCTAAATCAGAGCTGTCAGATCTGCCACGTTTAGACATTTGGGATGTAGGGCGTGAAAGAGATCCCTCCGATTGGCCGTCAGTGGGACGGGAGGGACGGATTGGGTAAGGGGGTGTGAAGGCCAGGGGAGGGAGGTGGAATTTTATTGCATCGATCAGGAGGGGGAGTAATTCTTTGATGATATCTTGGGTGTTAGGAGCTGCTGGTGATGAACTAGCTTGGGCGTATGAAATATTAGGTTTCGGGGTGGTAACAATAACTTTTCTTTTTGCTTCGTTGTAGGAGATGTTTTCATTTACTTTTCTTTCCTGGATGGCTATTTCTTGCTTGTAAACTGGACAGTCTTTCGACCTGACAGAGTGAGGTCCTCCACAGTTCACGCATTTGAATGGGGGTTGACATGGGGTTCCTTCATGTAAAGGTTTGCCACATACGCACTTCTGGTCTTCAGAGCATCTGATGGCGGTATGGCCAAAACGTTGGCAGCGGAAGCATCGCATCGGGGATGGGATAAAAGGACGGATCTTCAAAACGTAAAAAGCTACTTTCACTTATTTCGGAATTTTGGGCGAATTGAAAGTCAAAATGTGGTTAGGGGTATCAAAAAGGGTACCATCTTTTTTACTTTTGATTCTTCTGACTTCTATTATATGTTGATCTTTGAGTTCTTCCAATATTTCTTGTTCAGTACAGTTCAAGAGGTCTCTGCAATTGATTACTCCCTTCGAGTAATTCAGTCTAGCATGGGCTGTAACTTCGACGTCCTATTCTAAAAATTTCTTTAATTTCATTATCTGTCTTGATTGCGCAGCAGATGAGGTTTCTATCAGTAAACCTTCTCTAATTTTCTTTAGATTTTTAACATGTCCTACTTGTCCATACAGATACTTCTGTATCAAGAAGGGATTAGTTGAACTAAAGTCACCTTCTATTCTCTTAACGACCAGGAACCGAGGTTGTATCGTCGTCTCCTGGCTCGTGTAGATAGGGTTACCTCTGTTTTGGGAGGGAGGCACCTCCTTTTGATTAAATGGTTTTTCCATAAAATTCCCACGAGTAGGGCAGAAATGTAAGTCAACTGTGGCAGTGCTCCCTTACCACAGAGGGACTGAAATACGTGTGAGATTCGTCTGGTCTCATAAGGAATCGTAAGCGACCATCCACGAGTAGCCATTCACCTCTCGGCACGATGTCTTCCACCTTAGGTTCCGGATTTTTTTTTCAGGTTTACTCCTGTTGTTTACTCCTGTTATTATTATTATTATTATTATTATTATTATTATTATTATTATTATTATTATTATTATTATTATTATTATTATTATTATTATTATTATTATTATTATTATTATTATTATTATTATTATTATTATTATTATTATTATTATTATTATTATTATTATTATTATTATTATTATTATTATTATTATTATTATTATTATTATTATTATTATCATTATTATTATTATTATTTTTCCATGAGATTGGAATTAAAATTAACTTTAAAACTTAATAACAAAATTGTATCTTATGTTGATAAAAATAAATTATGGTGTAAATAGTACACTAGCAAAATTAATGGTTTAACTGTGACACTAGTATCGTGTGTAGCATCATCCACTTCAAATCACAACATTTATGAGTATAGGCATGCTTCCAATTAAATTTTAAATGAATTTTGGACAAATTTGTTTTCAACGAAATCTTTGGAAAAAATATTGCAACGAGCAAACCCTTCTTCTGGTCCTCACCATACTCGTTCACGACCATCTAGATGTTTTAGGCTAACCGAAGTTTTATCTGTGAATAAAACTTTCTTCCAATTATCCACAGACAAACTTTGATGATTTTGAGCAAAACGTAACCTGGCAACTTTGTGCTCTCAAGTTATCAAGAGTGCAGTGGTTAATTTTCTACTGTTTAATTAAGCTTTATTTATCCGCCTTTTAACTGTTTTAGTATGCTTCTAGTATGTTTCTGATCACAGAACTAGTGACAGTCCTGTTGCTTAAAGCGTAGGTATTGTCTAATAAAACTTTTATCTCAGTCGTTAGTGCATTGTTTTCGCCCTTGCACCAGAATAATTTTCTACCTTATTGCGTCTTACCATACGACTTGTGTAAAACGATTTTAGCCTAACAAATTGGCAACATACCAATATTCCTCATCCAATAAAAGTGAGTCTCACACTACCTCTTGTTTTATTAAATGTCTTGCTCGATTTATTTCTTTTTATTTTTGGGGATAAAATTAAACAGTCTACTACAAAAAACGTATGACTTTTAATTTATAAACTTACTTTTCATGAAAATCTATCGCAAGTATCTACTGCACAAAATTGTTTATCTTTTAACAAAACTGTAAATCTAAACGAATTGTTTTAATAGCTTTTATTAAAAACGAGACAAAATATGCATAGCCTACTATTTAATTACCTGATAAACTTTAAAAACGGACAGAAGAAAAAGATAAATTAATTTTTTAGATAATTTCAAATTGTTGCGTTAATGTTGTCCAGGAACTTATTTTTTATGCTGTTCAAAACAAACAATGCAACTTTTAAACATTTATTTATAAATGTGGGCCGGCATTTAAATTTATTGACGTCAAAAATACTTTTGATGGCGCAGTTAGTATAATTTTAGCCCCGAAACATGAAATAACTATCCAGCAAATGCAGGAAAAAATGGTAAAACAATTGTGGGATTCGGACAATATAGCGGAAGCGCAAGTCAAAAAAAAAATTGGGAGAGGAGTACGTCAGGGAGATACGATCACCGTCCTAGAATATGTGATCGAAAAGCTAGATTGGGACCAAAATTGTTTAAAAATAGACGGCCAAAGTTTGTCAAACTTACAGTTTGTAGACGAAATTGTCTTAGAAGCTGACTTGAAAGATATTAAAGTAATGCTACAGGAACTTTCGAAGGTCTGTGCAACAGTAAGTCTGACAATAAACATCGAAAAAACAAAATGTATGACAAACCTTGTCCCTAACAACAACCTAATTATTGAAAACTTGGAGGTAGAATGGATAAAAAATAGACATATTTAGGTCACAAGATAAGAATATCCAAAGATAATCAAACATGCGAGATAAACAGAAGAGTTTTAATCTCCTGGGCGGCTAACGGCAAACTTAGAGACGTTTTCAAAAGCGACCTTTTAATATGCTTGGAAAGAAAAGTTTTTAACGAACGTGTTCTACCGGTTATGACCTACAGCGCCGAAACACCAACCCTTACCAACGCTTTTGCTAAGAAACTAAAAGTAACACAGCGCAAAATGGAGGGATCGATGGTGTTTCGATACGTGACCACATTAGAAATAAAGAATTACGAAGAAGAACAGGCGTGACTCAAAAACTCAAATGGAAGTGGACGGGACATGTGGCTCGCATGCAAGATGGCAGGTGGACAAAACGATTACTTGAATGGAGAGCCGGACTCGATAAAAAAAATAGAGGAAGACCACCAACTCGCTGGACAGACGACAACAAAAATTACAAAAAACTGGATTCGTAGCGCTCAAAACAAAAAAGAATGGACTCAACTAGGGAAGGCCTATATCCAGCAGTGGACGCAGAGGGCTGATTAATGATGATTAAAATGATGTGCTAGGGCTAAGCTGCAGGCTACTAGCGGGGTCATAGGTGGCGGATAGTGAAAAGCCTTGAGAAATAAAGGTTAGCTGTGAGATAAGCTGTAATAATATACTACAGACGAATAAGCAGTCCCCGACCAAACAGCAATACCGACTGATTGCCGGTATAAGCAATTCCCCTTATCTGGCCTACAGCTTCGGGTGGAAGAGTCAGATAAGGTAGGGCACTTTCTTGCCCTGAGGATGGGAAACTGTTCTTAAAGGCGAATTCACCACAAAGAGGTCAACGGCATGGGAATGCAGAAGGCAACGGGAAACTACTGCATTAAAGGTCTTGAAGGACATTCCATGTAAAATCTAAATGGCTACATACAATATAGATGCGCCCCTTAGCCCCGGCTGAATAACACAATACAGGAAATGATGAGACTGGACGTTGACATACTGGAAATAAGTAAAATAAGGTGGCCTAACAACGGTTTATGCAGAATTAAAAATCATACGGTATATTACTTCGGTAATTTAGACAAACAACATATAAACGGTGTAAGAATTATTGTAAACAACAAGGTTGGACAATCAGTAGATAATTTAATCGACCTGTTGGACAAAGTAATGATATTCAAATTAAACAATACACCTGTTAAAACTAATTTTATCCAAATTTATGCGCCTGTCACAATAACAGACAATAATAAAGATCAAAAAGAAATCAACTACTTCTATGAACAAAAGAGGCACTTTAATTAATTAAAACACACAAAAACAATGTAATACTAGAAGACTTTAACTCCAAGATCGGTAAAGGAAAATTTGTAGACATTGTAAGAACTTATGGTCTAGGAAAAGGTAATGAGCGTGAATTCTGTCAAGAAAACAGGTTAGTAATAAAAAATTTTAAAGTTACCTCCTAGAAGGTTATATACATAGAAGTCTCCGAAAGATGGAAGAGATAAGATAGTAAGGAACCAGATAGATTATGTTCTAATTAATAATAGATTTAAAAACTCAATAACCACACTAAAAACTTACCCAGGAGCAGATGTAGGCTCGGACCATAACCCACTCATCGAGACAATTAAAATTAGGGTAAAAGCAAAATAACACAAGGAAACAATAAAAAAGTGGGATACAAAAAAGTTAAGGAACGAAAAAATACAAAAGAAAATAAGTCAAGATATAGCAAAAATAGTTAAAAGTCAGGATGGAGATGTAGATACCCAATTGAAAACTACAAAAAAAATGTCAAGACTATTTGAGAATACCACCTGAAAACCGAAAAATTTAAGAAAAAAGTAGGATCGACGAAGGATGAGATATTATTACTAATGGAGGAACGCAGAGAACATAAGAATAAAAATCAAGAAGAATATAAAAAAATTGAAACACTACAACAAAAACACGATAACTTCAACTTATACAAAAAAATAAAAGAGACTGTAGGCGGATATAATAAAAATAAAACAAGCATTCTGTTGGACGAAAATAAACACATTGTAACAGAAACCGAACAAAAATTGAAAGTATAGGAAAAATAAATAAAAAATCCCTTTGAAGATGACAGGCCAGAATATCTAAATAACGTGAAATCTGACACAGGTCCAAAAATACAAAAAGATTAAGTGATAAAAGCTATAATCAGAACCAATCAGAAAAAGCTTTTGATGAGTTACCGGCAGAAGTAATAAAATTGCTAGATGACAATGGCACAGAGGTGCTCTGCGATTTATTTAACGCGATATACGACTCTAAGCACATACCACAAGACCTTCCACCTTCATTACCATTCCAAAAAAAGCCAAATGCAAAAACCTGCGATCAACATAAAACAATCAGTTTGAGCCAAGTCCTTAAAATATTTCTTAAAATAATACATGAAAGAATGTATCAGAAACACGAATCCACCCTCACAGACAATCAGTTCGGCTTTCGCAACAATGTTGGAACAAAGGGGAAGTGCTGTTCGCATCACAAGTATTAGTTCAACGCTGCAGAGATGTAAACAGAGACGTATACCTGGCTTTCTTAGATTATAATAAAACATTCGACAGGGTTCTGTAGTAAATTAGTCCTGTGCTCGGTAGGTATGTTATAAGGGTTAGGTGAAAACTCTTGATAATGAAGAAGGAACGGTGCACTTTTTAAAATACATTTATTATACACACAACCTATCGTTACAACTGTTTACTATTTTGTCGAAGTTGACCGTCGTCACCTGAACGGTCACACGCTGACTAAACAAGTACATTTGTCACCAATCAAAAATATTAAACATAATCACTCGTTCTGGCAGCGATGACCGAATATATATATATAGAAAGATAGATTATGGTTATTTTAACGTTTGACATGAAATCCAAACACTACGTGTGCTAGTTTAAACATCCTGACAGAGTTCATCGGATTGTGTTTATAATTTCCATAAACGGTCAAGCCAAGCTCATTGGGCTCTCTTATTAAACATTTTTATGTATTTTCCTGACTAAGGGAACTAAAGTACAACATCAGAAGCTGATCGAAATTCCCAAACAAAATGGGATAGATGATAAGGACCTTCGTATTATAAGCAACCTATACTGGCAATAAATAGCAAATGTACGAGTAGAAAAAAGAACGATCTTGTCCTCACTACTATTTAATATTTATTCAGAAGCGATATTAAAAGAAGCCCCAGAGGAAGCTTGGAAAGAAATTGCAGTCGGGGAAGAACTAATAAGTAATTTTAAATACGCAGACGATACTGCTTTAATTACGGATAACGAAATTGACAGGCAAAACCTAATTAATAAAGTAATGCGAATAAGTGAAAACTATGGCCTAACACTTAATACAAAAAAAAACCAAAATAATGGTCGTCGCAAAAGCTGCATGAGTACCAAGGATAACAATTTCAAATGCCGTCTTAGAGAATGTACCACACAATAAATACCTCGGATGTATGCTTAATACTCAATGGAACAATACTCAAGAAAAAAAGTTTTGCATCAAATAAGCCAGAAGCTCGTTCCTTAAAATAAGAAAACTGTTAGGTAATCAAAATTTAAACATACAACTACGTCTGCGAATGATTCGATGCTATGTTTTCCAGTTTTGTTTTATGGAATGGAAAACTTGACTCTTACTAAAAACATGTGTAACAAACTTAAAGCTTTTAAAATGTGGACATACAGGAGAGTATTCTTTTTATTGCGCCCTTTTCTTCCAAAGGTTGGCGATCCAAATGGTGATTGTAGCTTTGGAAACTGCAGCACGAAATATTTCTGTGGATGAGCAGTAAAACCACCTCCTCATATCTTTTAACCATGAATTATGGCGTCTTTCTACTGATTAGTTTCTATACCTAGGTACTATTGATGTTTCACTGCTATTTAGAAACCTTATTAATTTCGTGATAAATGATAATTATTTGTCAATTTTAACATAATTATCTTTTAATGTAAGACAGCTCAATGTTACCCTAGAAAAATATTTTTAATTTTGTTTTACAGGTCAAAATAAGATCAACGCTAATTTTAAATTATAAAAAATGCAAAAAAGTATTTTTTTAAATGGCACAAATATTTTTTTTTTACACTGTGTATTAGAAAAAAATATAAAATACTCTAAAGTTGCCGAAATCCGAGCATATTTTCATTCGATGGACCGAAAACCCTTTATTATAAATTTACAGATTTCTATTCTGACTGGTTTTGCCAAAACATCCAATGTGCCATCGAAAAAAATCACCCTGTATAAACATAACTTTTTAAAAACAGTAGGTGTATTCCATTAAAAAGGGGCTCTAAACGTTAACTTCGTTTACTTACAATTATTGTATTTAAAAATTCCTAATTAAAAAGCAAACTTAATTTTTTTCCCTCGTATTATTGACACATTAAAAATTAATTATAAACTAAATTAATTATAACCTACGTAATTCAAATAAATAGTTTGGAACTTTGCAAAAATAACTACAGTCAGTAGTTAGTTAGAAGAAAAGACCAATAATTATAACCAATTTAAAAAAAACTGAAACATCGTTAATTATGCAATTAATTTACTTGTGTTCAATATTAGCGATATTAATCGATGCAGTTGTGGGTAGAAAATTACGTAAGTACATTTTTTTTTAATTTCCCAAATTTTGTTTTTTAAAGTATTGATTTTAATTTTTTTTATTTTTAAATCTAAATTTGAGTCGTGCATTGAAACACAGCACCTAGTCCCCATTGCGCCCTCTTTTAGACATTTTTATATATTTCTATTGTTCTTAAATGGGTAGTGATTTGCCTAAGAAATATTTCCACAGTTTAGGTCCTTTTGTACGCAGTCTTTGCATTCAGCTTGTTTTATCAAGCCTTATGTTATAGCTTTTATAGCTTTTGCATGATCTTTTAAGAGAAATTGGTGAATTTTAGTTAGTTAAAAGTTTCCGAGATACCGATTTTTAAGGTTTAAAATGGATTGTGATGTTTGCAACAATTTTTTATGTTTTTACCAATTCTATTTAAAAATTGGAAATTCAATTTTTGTGGCATAAGGATTGCCAATTTAGCATCGCTAATAGAGGGTGTTAGTTATGTTGGTTGTGTTTAGTAAATCAAAGTAATTTGTTTTTTTCGGCTGAACTACATTCATACATAAATATAGTCACGCCTTTTTCCCGTAGGGGTAGGCAGAGACCACTTCCTTCCACTTGCTACGGTTCTTACACACATCTTTTGCTTCCTCAACTTTTATCAGTGCTCTCATACATGCTCGTCGGTTGTTGGTACTCTTGACCTGGCCTTTATTCAAAACAATATTGATCTGATCGAGATATGTTCGCCGAGGTCGACCTCTACCGACTTGTTCATTTAAACTCGACTTATAAATTTGTTTGATCAATCTTCCTTCATCCATCCTTTCTACGTGTCCAAACCATCTAAGCATTTCTTTATCCATCCTTGTAACCACATCTTCTTTTACACCACAGCGTTTTCTTATCTCACTATTCTTTACTTTATTCAACCGAGTTACTTCGGCTATACTTCTCAGACTACTTATCTCCGCGGCATTTATCCTATTTTAGAGAATAATGTGGTGGCGAGAGGTAAATCCTCTAGTAATTCGTGTAAATGTTTTTAGAGGAAATCTAAAAAAAAAGTTCCATTTAAATTGGTTTAAGTTCAAAAAGACCTACTAAATAATCACATATTACACCACACCAAATGTTAACCTAAAACTCGTGCTAAAAATGTTTTTCTCTCTTAGCATGTGGATTTTTAGAATCCCACAAATGGTTATTTTTTCAATTAAATATTACTTTTCTGGTAAACGTTGCCTTTTCAGTAACAAGAATTGTATTTAGAAAATCTGTGTAAACATTTTGTTTGTTTTTAAAAATTGGACAAACTGTAGACGCGCAGGTAAATCTTGGGGTAATAAATTCTAAAGAGAAGTTTAATGATGTGGATGCACTATTTCCCTCTTTAATATTCTAAAAACAGACGATTGGCTTATCCCTGTTGCCAGACTTTATATCGGCAAGTACTGATATTTGGATTCTCTGCAATATGAATTAAAATGTAATCTTCTTTATCGACAGCGATAGCTTTTGTAGCTCGGTGTTGACTTTTAGGATGTAAAGACCCCCTCTTATCTAGGCGTGTGTAAATATTTCAGTTTGTAGTTGGGTTGCCTTCGATTTGGGTATACCTATGGTTGAATCCCACAATTGTGAAGAGTGACTCATATTGCAGAGCGATTTTATAGGCCAATAAAATTAAATGTTTACCCTGTACCAAAAAGTTGTTTTTAACAGTTGTTGAATTTTTGAATACCGACAAAAAAAAAATTCAGTATTAGTTAATAAAAAAGTAAGTGGATTCTAATAAAAAATGTTTAATCTTTTACAAATTTACAAAAACCCTTTTCTTTTACTCACTTTTCAAAGACAGGTAGTTTCATGAAAATTGAGATAATCGCTATCTTTATAAATTTTTTTTTAAATTTATTTTATTATTTACTTCACGAACAGGTTTTATTTTATTTTCGTTAATTTCACTGGTTTATTTTTAAACTGTTCAAATTTCTTCTAAGCGATAAAGGGTTCGATACAAAATGAAACGTTGTCAGCATGTATGATTCAACTTGAAGGTACCGTCATAGCTGTACTTGATGTCTTTCTCTCAAACAGTATATAATAGACGAGATCAACAATGACGTCGCAAATTAAAGCTACGGTATTGACAACAACGCCATTGATCAGGTAATTTTTGTCACTTTCATACACGTGCTGCTAGGGTTTCGTAAAGCAAAGACCGGAATTTTTTTGTATTATTAGGCGAAGGTGTTTTTACGGTTAGTTTCGATTGTATATTTTTACGTGCGTCGAGACTCGTAAGTTTTAAAGTTTGTAATTAACATTGTTTTTATTTCTTCGTTGATCTTCGATATAATTAAAAGTGTGAATTGCAGTAATTTGGTGACAAATAATAAATATGAGTGAGAATAATAATAGTGAACCGGATATCAAAAGGAAACATCACAATTTAATACCCGAAGAAAAAACCATGATCAGAAATGTGTTTGAATGACTTCGAGACAGAGAACAAAATATGAATGTTAGTGAGGTAGTTACATTATGTAGTATTTTGACAAAAGTTACCGAAGCTAGTGTGCATAAAATAATTAAAACAAGGGATAAAACAAATGATATTAATACTTCAAAGTATGAGACCAGAGGAAAAAAAATTTAAATTAGACGATACAAGTGCATGAATTTTTTATTAAAAAGGAATGCCAACTGTAAAGAATATTGTTTTTTCTCTTCAAAATAATGAAAATCCCCCAAAAATATCAAGACGTGTTTGGTTACGTACTTTGCGTGAGATGAACAGGTATTTACAGAGAAAGAGAAATAATACCCTTATTGAAAAAGAGAAAATCATTTTATGGCGCAGAAAATATCTGAAAGAAATAGCAGAGTTTCAAAGAGAGGGTACAAAAATATTAAGCATTAAACATTAAGCTTTTGTAGATGGTTTATCGACAGGTTTAAAAGCCCCATTTGAAAAGGGGAAACGCCTTATTATTACCCATAGTGACTCAGGATTCGTTGAAGGAGATTTAAACGCATTTGTTTAAAAAAAAACTGGAGATTATCATAAAAAAATGAATGCAAAACGTAATGAAAAATAGTTTTCGGATATTCTTTTAAAAATCGAACCAGGATCTGTTATTGTTATGGATAACGCTACAGCCGGCGTGTAAAACACCAACCACCAAATGGAGAAAAGTCCACATCCCAGATTGGCTTGCCAAGAAAAATATTAAATTCAATAAACCAATTTCAAAAATCGAATTACTAAACTTAGCACGATGTTATAAATATAAATATATAAAATATTTAGTAGATGAAATGGCGCAGGAACGAGGCGTAATTGTACTTCGATTGCCACCCTACCATTGTGAGTTAAAATCCAATATAACTTATATGGGCTCAAATAAAACATAAATAGCTTTATGAATAGCCAGAAAGTGTCAAAAAAGGCACGTCTGGCGGTGCATAGAGGTGTGTTGGTTCCTACACTTATGTATGGTAGTGAATGTTGGGTTTGGCAGAAGAAGCATGAAAATAGGATTAATGCTGCGGAGATGAGTAGTCTGAGAAGTATAGCCGGAGTGACTCGGTTGGATAAAGTTAAGAATAGTGAGATAAGAAAACGCTGTGGTGTAAAAGAAGATGTGGTCACAAAGATAGATAAGGAAATGCTTAGATGGTTTGGACACGTAGAAAGGATGGATGAAGGAAGATTGACGAAACAAATTTATAAGGCGAGTGTGAATGGGCAAATCGGTAGAAGTCGACCTCGGAGAACATATCTCGATCAGATCAACATTGTTTTGAAGAAAGGCCAGGTCAAAAGTACCAACAACCGAAGAGCATGTATGAGAGCACTGATGAAAGTAGAGGAAGCAAAAGATGTGTGTACGAACCGTAGCAAGTGAAAGGAAGTGGTCTCTGCCTACCCCTATGTGAAAAAGGCGTGACTTTATGTATGTATGTAATAAAACATAAAGTAGCAAGGAACAATGTAACTTTCAAATTAAATGACGTAAAAAATCTGCTTAGTAGTGCCTTCAACAATGTAACCTCACAGTCGTGAATAAAATGTATCAAACATGTAGTAAAAGTACAGCAGAATATGTAAAATCTTGAAAATTGCATTGAAATAACCATCGAACCCGTAGTTGTGGATCTAGGCAAAGATACTACAGATGAATATGAAGATGACATAGACGTTTCAGATTAGAATAAAGGTAACTTTTATCTGCTCAATTTTTTTATATTTAATAGAAATAAGTATTTAATTATGTTTAACCATTTATTTCTATTACTATTATCTCAAAGACTATTACAGTTTATAACAGGGATATACAAAAAATATATTATGCATTTAAATGTACCTAACGTGTAATATGACAGGCAATATGAGTTTCTTCGCTTACCATTTGGTTTATGTAACGCGCCGACAGCTTTTGAGAGATGGGTTAATAATCTCATGGGTCCATTACGTCACTCGGAAATATTAGT
The DNA here is from genome assembly GCA_950111635.1 of Agelastica alni. Taxonomy (NCBI): domain Eukaryota; kingdom Metazoa; phylum Arthropoda; class Insecta; order Coleoptera; family Chrysomelidae; genus Agelastica; species Agelastica alni. The sequence goes on from OX467716.1 coordinate 15,418,332, forward strand.
TTACCTCGATGACATTTTGATTCCATCAAATTCAATATCTCAGGGCATGGAAAAACTAAACACTATTTTAGAAAGCAATCGTCGAGTGGGGAACCAACAATCTTGTTCAGTTTAACGCCTAAAAAACACAAAGTGCCACGTTTTCCAAGAAAGTGGATTCCTCAAATTATCCCATCACAATGTACGGAAAAACCTTTGAACCAAGTCCCTCCATCTCGATTTTGGGAGTCACGGTGTCCAATAATATGCCTTGGCATGACCATGTTGCTAACATCGCAAAGTCGGCAAGCCAGAGGCTAGGTTTTCTGTGGAAAGCCAGAAGGTTTTTTACTCCTGATCAACTGTTGACGACGTACAAGGCTCAAATCCGACCTCTACTGGAGTATTGCTCGCACATTTGGGGATCAGCACCAAGGCATTCTCTTCGTCTTCTAGATTCCATTCAGAAAAGAGCCATTCGCTTGATAAGCAGCTCAATTCTCACAGATACCCTTCACCCTCTAGAACATAGAAAAAGAGTCGCAGACCAGTCATTGCTCTATAGATATTTCCATGGCAGATGCTCCAGAGAAATAAAAACTCTTGTGCCACCATTGGCCACATTCGGCCGAAGAACTCGGCACGCTGATCAGTCTCACCCATTTACTCTCAAGATTGACACTACTATGACCAATCTTCACCAGGATTCTTTTTTCTACAGGGCTGCTACGGAATGGAATAAGCTTCCAAAATCAGTTTTTCCAGAGAACTATGACCTACAACTTTTTAAAAAGCGTGTCTACAATCATTTCCTTTCTATAATCCCTTCCCCTTCTAATAGTCGCAGTGCGGGCCGTCCGCGGCCCACACGATAGGTCTACCCTTTTTGCGACTATTTTTATAAAAAAAAAATTAAAAAAAAAAAAATATGCGAAAAAAATAATTTAAAATTAAATTTAAAAAAATACTTTTTTTTTTCAGAACTAAAATTAATTTTCTATGGTACAAAATTAGTAAAAATAAAATAAAACCAGGTTAAAAAAAAAACCTATGCAAGACTAAAATTCCTTTAAATATACATGAGATAAAACAATTCAAGTTCGTATTGGTTTGTTTGGTAACTTTAGTGTTTTATTGCAAAATAATTGTAATAATTTATTTAAACTGATAATAACGATAACTTTAATTTAACTTTGACAACTTACAATGATTTTTATATGTATATTGTTACGATATTAATTAGTCATGGGTTCGTTAATTTAAAACACTTAGTACAAAATAAAACAATTTATTTTAATCTTTCCTCTGGTAAAACAATTAACTCTTATTTAATAGATCGCTTGGATAATCACTATACTTTAACATTTTAAAACAATCTTTTTGTAACTATATTACTTTCTAATTGACTTACTTTTTACGACACAGTGGCTCTTTAAATATATACAATCAAACGTTTCCAAAAGAACGAGAATTCTTTCCAAAATTATTAGCCCACGTCTATAAACAAAACAAAAAACATGAATCATACAAATTTTTTTAATTAGCTTGCCATTCGTTGACCGTAATCCGTAACATCATCCCCCTTTCAAATTTGATAGTCCCGATCAAATACTTGAGCAACCTCTCCATTGTGAGGCTTTAACCTCTCTAGGTGGATGACTTGTATTTTGGCTCTGGGGCTGCGTTGGATTTTATAAACCACATCATTTATCCTTTTTATCACCTTATTTTGCTGTAGTATTCTATTAACTTTTCTTGACCATCCTGCACTCGTGATAGTACGGCTTTAATTTCTCTGTTACTTTTGTCTAATATAAATAAGCTTCTTTGCTGTGAAAATCCCAAGATTGGGCTAAAACATAAAGCAGCTTTTAGTTTCTTAAATGTTCTTTTCTTATCCTTAGACCAGATGAAGTTGACTCCGTCTTCTGTAAACTTGTACCTGCTGATGATGCTGTGTGGCCCAGAAAATTCACTTTCTTCTCGAACATGAAACATTTTTTAATGTTGGCATTTTTGAACTTTAGAAAATCCTCCTAGTGTTATTTTCATTAGCCTTTTTAATGTTACTGGGGCATTAAATAATCCAAAGGGCATTACATTAAACTAGTAGAGTACATATTAATTTAAAAAAGCAGTCTTTTCTTTATTATTTTTATGTATGCCCACTTGCAATTACCCGTATTTAGTATTAAGAAACATCTTGCCAATATTGTCAAAGTGTCGGTAATCCCGGGTAATGGGCAGCTGTTCTTTTTCGTGACATCATTTAATTTTTTGTAGTCCACACAGAATCTTGTGAATTTATCCTTTTTAGAAACCAACACAACCAACGAAGACCAAACGCTCTGATTCTTTAATCACTTCATCTTGTCAACTAGCTTTTCCACCTTTTGTTGTTTCGCAAATGGCAGTCGTCTTGGTGGTTATCGATTCGGATAAGCTTGGCCAGTATTAATCCTGTGTTGGACCAAGTTGGTTTGTCCGGCTGTCATTAAATCAAAGATGTTTTTCAGATTTGATGAATTTTGTGGCAGCGTTATATTCATCCAACGATAGATGTCCTGAGGATGATTCTAGACTTTCCAATTAGCTGTCGGAGTCCCCTCTTCGATTCTGATAATTACTTACATTACACTCAGGTTTACATGCTTTAATGATGTTACCTACTGCTATTTCTTCAAATACACATTAGCAACTCTTACAGGAATAGTCTGTTCTGTCTTAACTAAGGCTTTTGCAAGCAGTAAACGGTTGAAGGTTTCTCTGCATGGCTGTACTACTATAACGTGGCAGCTACGCTGGATAATCCTAGTTTTCTTTCCAAGAACTCCTTTGATCGTGGTGGTACTCTTACTTCGCAATCCTCAATGAAATATCTTATTTTTTCACATTGATAACAGGTTCGTTTCCGCTGGTTGCTTAAACCATTATTTATCATAGTCTTGTTCTCTTCCAATATTTTTTATGAAGGACCCTATGGCTGCCTCGCTTTGGCATCGAAGTATTAAAGGCCGCCTTCACTTTAAGGGATCGCACCAAAGCTTCACCACTTCTATAGAAGTTCATCTGTCAAAGAGTTCTCTGAATCTCTGGATCTTTATGTCCATCAATAAATAGCTGGACTGCCAGTTGATTACTTCCGGTGCCTGTGGGTATGCTTACTGGATCAGCCTCCTCACATGTGCTTTAAACTTCTGCAGACTTTCACCGGATCTCTGCTCCCGTGTTTTCATTTGCGTCCGGTATAGGTGGTATCTATGTTTATCACCATACTTTAACTCCACTGCAGCCACAAAATCTCCATATTTGCTATGTTGGTTGACAGAGCTTGTCTGCAGCATTGTCCTCTCAAGGCCACTTTGAGTGCCTTCTCTTCATCGTTTTACCTATTAGACGAGGCCGCAGCTTCAAACGGTCTAAAAATTTTGATGTGGCCACCCTGTCAAGGTGATCTTGAATTTTAAGCAAGGCAATCTGGCTTTGTATGTCCTTTTAACGACTGTTAACTTACTAAAACAGTTATTTTTTCTTACTACTTGATAAGGTAGCATCAACTGCTAGGGTTTTTAGCTGCTCCCAATGTCTTGCAAGTTAAGACACTGAGACGTTTCTTCTCTTTGCTATTAACTTGTTATACTAAGGTATCTGTATTCCATGCAGTCTCTTAAAAGGTGTTTAATCGCAGGTCTAACCTCACAAGTTTGGCATTGTGGGGGTCGCTCTTCTTTCAGCATAAAAAAAATGTGATGTTTGTGTGCCCCACTTTTATTCTGGTAAGCGCTACTTGATCTTTTCTTTTTATAGGAACTGGGTTTTTTTATTTCTTGTAGTTAATTTTATTTGCCTTAGCTTTTCGTGTAAATTTTTCTATTCGGCTTCCCACCTATTGAAAATTATTTCTTTAAAATATTTTTTTAGGTCACTTGCGCATACCGGGATATTTTTAGTACTAGCATCTTTATTGGCATGACGTATACGTTCCATGGAGTCTGGATTTAAATTGTTTTTTTTCCTTATTTTGGGTGGATGGTAAATTATTGCAAGAATGTTCTTGCTTGCTTAATGACGTAGAGTTCAGCTGTATATATACTAGCAGCAGCGTGGATTTTCCAGAAGTATGATTGTATATTTGTAGAAAATGCACTAGCAGTGCCTTTTGCTGTTTTTGATTCGTCAGTATAAATGAATTTGTTGATCAGTTGAAAGAATTGCTGCTGGTACATAGCAGGATTTGTTTTGGATTTTTTAATTTTAAAACATTCCTTGTGAATGGTGGGTAGGTTTAATTTCCATGGAGGTACTTCGGAGAACTGTATAGGGTATACTATCTTGATTATAAAGTTCTAGAAGTTTCTTTATCCGGATATTGGCAATTCAAATTATTATGCTTCGTCCTACATACAGATCGGAATATATTGTTTTATGGTTAGGGTGGTGAGGTTGTATCCATATTCCAGCTCCATGACAGAAAGTTAGCTGTTGTATTCTGAGCAAGAGGAATTTCAGAGAGATATGGTAAAGAAGGCAGAGGGCTTGTAGGTAAAAAGTTGTTATAATTTAAATTTTTGTAGTAAAAATTTCTTTAGGTGCGTTAATCAATTTTTGGTAACAGGAAAACTTATGGTTTCGCGTCACTTTGGTGACTTCAGCGTCAGCGATAGATAGGTGACGTCATAGCATCTTCTTTTTCTATAAGTTTGTCAAAAAGTGGCTTCGAGCTGACAGCCCACTTTTATTAAGTTATTTTTTTTTTATAATTTTAATTATCCAATTAAGTTTTAAAATCTATGTTTTTTAAATAATAAGCAGTTCTCTTTTTTGCTATTATATTTTAATATTTATTTTAAACTTGAAGTATATCAATCACAAAAGGCAAAAATCACGTAACCCAAAAGGGCGCTGTCATTTACAAAATGTGGGATCGGGGTGTTAACAACCAATTTCTGTCATTTGATCCATTGTAAAACCAAAGTTTTTATTAAAAGTAATTTTAGTTATTTTGGAGATTTAGTTGATTTTTTGTGTTAAATTATTGGATTGAAGCTGGATGTAAGGTTTGTTTTCGACGTTTTAGTTTTATTGTCGCTGGATTAATTGTTAGTAAAGACCAGGTGTGTTTAGGTATTAATTTTGGTTTGTTTTCAAAGTTTTTCAGTTCTGTTGTTTCTGAAATTCTTGTTGCAATGCCTATAAAATATTGTTAAAATCACTTGTTAAACTCACTATAAATAATCACAAATAAAATGGTAGATCATTGAACAAAAATATCAAAGTTACCACTGAAAAAAAATCATTTTTTACAAAGTGCTTGCAGCAAACAGACATATACTTTGAAATTGGTTTCCCTATCTTTAAGATCATCTTCCATTTCTGAGCTATGTAATGTAATGTAATGTAATGTAATGTAATGTAATGTAATGTAATGTAATGTAATGTAATGTAATGTAATGTAATGTAATGTAATGTAATGTAATGTAATGTAATGTAATTTATTCAGTTAATATATGACAGAGCACAATAGAGCACAATAGAAAATGAATCCGTTATAAATATAATCGAGTAGCCTAAACGTAATATTAGTTACAAACATAATATAGCAGCTGGGGATACACGTTTATAGAGAAGGAGATGCCACCTAAGCAAGCTTGTGTTGTGGCATCATCGTTCTCATTATATGGATACAATTCGTTTGATGAAAAATGTAGACTAGTTCGTCGAGAGCAAACATGTGTGGCCATTAAATGATTTCCAGTATAGCATTTAAGCAATCAAAACTATTCTTCATAAAAAATTTCAATTTTGGTTTAATTTTTTTGATACTAGTAATATTCTTCAATTCAGAGGGTAATTGATCATAAAGTTTGGGTCCAATATATGTTACAAATCTCTGATTATGACGAAGTCTAACAAAGGGAACATCAATGTTCTGGTTTGTGTTTAGGCGGGTGTTATGCGGGTGTGTTTTAAAATTCAAGGGTGTGTTCATAATCCACAGGAGATAATGATAAATATAAAGCTTCTTCACATTGAAGACATTTACTTCTTCGTACAATTTCGTGGTGGAGAATCTTTTATTTTTCTTCAATAAGATTTTAAGTAATGTATTTTGGACTGTCTCCAAATTCCACAATGTAGTTTTGAATGTTCCCCTCCAAGCAATAATACAGTAACGAATAATGGATTCTGATAGTGCGCTATAGTTTTTTTATTCCGAATATTCCTGAGTTGCTAAAATTTTTAAATCAATTTACGAAGTCTTTTTGTAGTGTATGTGATATGCTCGTTCCAGCGCAGAAGAGTGGGTTGATCTTTGGCCGTCGAAGAGAATACCATGAATTTGGTTTTTTCGATATTGAGGCTTAGTAAACTATTACTGAGCCAGCTAGAAATTAATGCCATTCCCTTTTCAGCTTTATCGTATGTTTCATCCCAGGTGTTACCTACAAAGGACACAGCGGTGTCATTAGCATAAGATATTAAGTTGCCATCGAGTTGTTCAATAGAGAAAATACTGTTTATATACAACAAGAAAAGGATAGGGCCCAAAACTGTCCCCTGTGGAACTCCCATGGTGATTGGTAATGGATCACTTAAAGAAGTATTCACTTTAACTACCTGCATTCTTTTCGAGAGATAATCTTTCACTATACGCCCCTAATTCCACTGCACTCCAGACGATTGAAAAGTATTTCATGATTGACAGTATCAAAAGCCTTAGCCAGGTCTAAGAATACTGTCAAGCATTTTTGTTGATATTGAAAACAATCAAATATCGAGTTTGTTAATTGAAAAACCGCTGTTTCAGTAGAGAGATTTTCCCTGAATCCAAATTGGTTATCCGACAGAATATTATTTTTAGTACAAAAATGGAGTAGTCTGGACTTTAAACATTTTAGCTTTAGGATTTAAATGAAATTTATGCAAAGATATAATAGAATTGCCATATGTAGGGCAGTGTGAAACAGAGCATATTTTTCGCGATTTTATCTCCTTATCACCTTTTTTAATTCTTTGCATTTTTTGATTTTGTGGTTTATTAACACCAATTCTTTACAAAATATTATTCAAATATAACACTTTTAATGCTTAAATTGCTTAAAATAATATATAAAGTTTAGTTTTTAACCATAAAAACAAATGAAGGTTAGTTTGTTGTTCACACCTCAAGAAGTTCATACTGGCAATAATAGATATCACCCACTCCGTGATTTTGACTCCGTGATTATTTACTTTTTCTGTCACAATAACAATTTTATCCATAAACAATGCAATTATGAACTCAACAATCCCCCTAGATTAGAATTTTTTTTGGAAAAATGGAAAATCGCCCAAAAAAAATAGAAATGAATTTAAATAAACAACTTTCACAATATTCCTGCTAAATTTAAAAATTTCTCTGTGCAAATTAAGCTTACATAATTGACATCTATAACATTTTTCAAAATAAAATCTTTTATAAAATGTTGCTTTATGTCTATAATATAGATATAACATATTATGTTAAACTACTTTTAAATTTTTACTCCTTCGGGGATTTTTGTATAAATTTCTGATTCAGGTATTTCGTTCTGGAAATCTTTTGGGTTATCCATTTGTTTGGTCTTCCAATCATTTTAAATAACTTGATACAATAACATCCTATTAATGGCCATTTGAGTGACTGGAGCATACATGGTGTTTATTGACTGCTCGGATTTGTAATCCTCTTGCTACGAGTCTTGCCTTCTTCGTACTATATTTTTTGGTAATCCATTTGGTGTTTTCCAGGAGGTGCATTGGTTGGAGTCCATGTTTTTAATTTCTCGTAGTAGTGTATTTCTTACCGAATTAAATTTTTCCATCCACCATCTCTATTAGCTTCCTCAAATATTTGGGAATGTCCCGCATCGGGCAGGAGACAATTATTGATGTAAACCTCGTATTCATACAAATAATAAGGTTTATTTACAATACGTCCTGATTTTGTCTGTGTTACTTTACTATTTGTCACTAGTTCTTCGTATTTTTCTTTCTCCTCCTTACTTATACTTTTTGTTTCTATATCTGCAATTATCAGATAATTTTTCGTGATTTAATTTTCTTTATTGTACTTGGTAAAAGTTTCATTAAAACCATCACTGGATCTAATTACCTTTTTTTTATAGTCCCAAAGTCAATAACCACCTCTATAGTCATCATCATCATCATAAGCAGCCTAGTTATGTCCACTCCTGAACATAGGCCTCCCCTTCCATTTTTCATCTTTGACGGTCTTGTACAATGTGTTACCATCCTTTCCCTGCCTTCCAGTAAATGTCAATCATTCACCTTTTCTGGGGTCTCTCTTTGCCACGTTTGTGTGTTCTTGGTCTCCACTGCATGACTATTTTTGTCCATCTGTTGTTCGGTTGCCTTGCCACGAGGTCTGCCCATCTCCACTTTGTTTCTGCTATGCTCTGAATTACGTCGTGCACACTCGTGCGTCGACGTATGTTATAATTGTTTATCTTGTCTCTCATAGTAATGCCCATCATTGCGCGTTATATGGCCCTCTGAGTGACTCTTAGTTTGTTTGCACTTTTTATGGTTAGCGTCATGATTTTTTCACCGTACGTCAGTACAGAGAGTATGCATATGTCATGCACTGTTTTTTTTTTCATGTTTATAGGAATATCTGGATTTTTCAGGATAAAGCGCAGCTTTCCAAATGTTGCCCAGGTCATGATCACTCTTCTGGTAATTTCAGATTTTCGGTATTTTTTAAAGTTTGATCTTGTGCCCTAGATAGACGTACTCGTCTACCTATTTCTTGGCATTCGATAGTAAGTAGTTTTGATCCGTTTAAACTCATAAACTTGGTTTTTGCGGTGTTCATTCACATTCACGCCTTTGTTTTGTGAAAAGCTTGGGAGGGATGGTGTCGCCCTGTCTCACGCCTCTTGTTATGCGTGTTTTGTCCGTGATCATGTCGTTTTTGATCTTTACTTTGAATGTGGCGTACTCGTAGATGTGTTTCAGCAGGTTTATGGATCTTAAGTCAATACTTGTGTTTTCCATTGCTTTAAATATTGCGCTTAGGTGTATGGAATCAATGGCCTTACTGTAGTCGACAAAAGCCATATGTAGTGCGACGTTGTATTCGGTGCATTTTTCTAAGTGTGTGAATTGTTTAAAGGTGATCTGTGGTGCTATATCCCTTCCGGAAACCTGCTTGTTCCTTTGGCTGATATGCGTCCATTTTTTATGTTAGCCTGTTTGTTATGATTTTTGTAAGAAGTTTATACGGATGTAGAAGCAAGCTAATGGGTTTGTGGTTTTCTATTGAATTTTTATCACCTTTTTTGTAGAGCATGACGACCTGTGCGTTGTTCCACGATTGGGAGATTCGACTTGTCTCAACGCATCTGTTTAAGAGAGATTGTACTGCTTTTAGCGCATTTTCTCCCCACAGTCTTAACATTTCTGTTGTTATACTGTCCTCACCAGTAGGTTTTCCAGATTTAAGCTCTGAGAGTGCTAGTGTTATCTCCGGGATGGTGATTTCTGGTATGTCTTCAAAACCTGCATTCTTTATGTTTTGTTTAACCTTATGGTTGTAGTGTGGTGCTGAGCAAAGTTCATTTTAGTATTCTTGGATGATTGTTATAATCTTTGTTGTTTCGTGTTGTATGTTTCCATCCTTATCCTTCATTTGGTGGATTCTTTTTTTAGTGGTAAGTTTATAGTCAGCCGCCCATTCTGGGTCAGACGCTGTTTGTAGCCTTCCACTCTGGATCAGACGCTACGTGCTAGTTTTGGTCCGCCGCTAGTATTTCATTTCCCCGGTATCACCCATATCTGGAAGGCATTCCTTTATCCGCCACCTGAGAAGGCGCCCGATGGAGGACTAGCAACCCCACACCTAAACAGTAGCCATTCATTATTGTTGGCTTAGCTCTTGAATCTAGTTTATTATTCTTTCTTCTCAGTCAGATTTTATAAATTCCATAGCAATTTTGGTACTTAAAAAAAGTGTTTTAATAGTAGTAATTACTGCATTCAAATTTTTGTTCATTGTCAAGGGTAAATGACATATTTTATTTGAGTCTTTTAGTTTTGAGCCTTCATTCTCATGGTCAAAAATTAAAATGTCAAATTTTTGGAAGTAATTTTTAAGTCTTCAAATATCACTTTGTTAAAACACTTTTTCTTTTGAATACATCTTGTAGTGCTTTCATCAACTGCTTTGCTGTTGCTGCATTTTTTATAAGATTTAAATTTGTATCTAATGTACCCAGAACTATGATGAATTTGACTTTCGCATCTTTCATTTAAAAATCGTTCGTTCGCTTCATATCTGTGAAATCGGTAATTTTATTTTTAAAGGACATTTAGTAATTGCTTTTTTTCTAAAAAAGTTTGATTCTAAATTTCTAGTTATTGAAGTTTTTTGCGAACGTATCTCAATCAGATCAAAATTGTTTTATAAAAATACCAAGTCAAGAGTACCAGCAACCGACGAGCATGTATGAAAGAGCTAATAAAAGTTAAAGAAGCAAAAGACGTGTTTAAGAGCCGAAGCAAGTGAAAGGAAGTGATTTCTGCCTACTCCTACAAAAAAAAGTGTGACTATATGTAATGTTTGCATGTATTTATAAAATGTAGTATTTTAAATATATTTGTCGTTTGAATATGAAATAAAAGTATTATTACGAAATATTTTTCAGCATCATTCTTAGAACCATGTCAACGATCAACAAAGGACATCCAAAGTTGCATAATAAAAAATATTGATATCTTAAAACCACGATTTGGTAATGGTATTCCTGAACTATCTGTACCTTCTTTCAATCCATTTAAGGTTTCAGCAGCAACTTTAAAAACAAGTGGTCTTACGTAAGTATTTTATGGTATATTTATTTAGCTAACATTGTTTTATACTACTTTAAAACATTTATTCAAACCTTTTGTTAAAGTAGTTATTTTGGTAGGTAGCATGATAATTTAAAATGTTGTTCTCGATTACACCGACTGCTAAATTTAAAAGGGTAAAACCATAAAAAAATGGTCGCCTATCTTTTTGAAAAAACTGAACATGATGCAATTGTATTTTAGAGAATAGTAGAACCGAAATACGGAATGTAACATGACCGTTGGGTCAAGATAAGTATTAAAAACTTGAATTTGGGGGACTTACTACATCTCATTTTACTACAGTTCTTTATGAGAGTCGGTCCTAGTTTTTAGTTTGTAATGTAACTAGAAAGCCTTGAACCAATGCAACGAAACTTTCCCAAGCCGATTGTTTTAACTTCTTTGGAAATTTGTCACTCCAAATTCTTCTTTATGTGGTTCAATGAAGATAATAGCGTTAACCTTTGTTTCCGAAAGCTGTGAAATGAGATCTTGGTGGTACTTCAACTTTGTCGACTTTTTGTCTAGGTCCACGACAAATTGTTTGATAAGGCCTAACTTGATGAGCAGTGGTGGAATCAAGACCTTCCGAGAGTCTATCAGCTGCTCCCACTCGATATTGCTCTTACCCATGAAGAACTCGTACGTTGTAGTCAGCCACTTCTGTGGTACTCTTTAGTGTCCCAATTTTTTCAATGGAAAAGAAAACATAAACACTTGGTAAAACAGCTTTAAAAGGCCCATTTTTAATAAAAAAAATAGGCCTACTGGATAATTTGATAAAGCATTAAAAATAATCAAACTTTTCATTGTTGGAACTATTTAAACTATAATTTATTATTGCAAGCATCAGTTATTCAACTAAGTTTCAAGATTTTTTTGCAGTGTTTGCAGGTAAAAAAGGCCTCGCATATCTTTTTCTCCACACACGTAGTAGAACGCTGGGTACAGGCAACTTCTTGATGCCATTTCAATCAGTTTGTTTTTGCTGTTTATAAAATATTTACTGTTCTTCTATTTAAAAAAAAATAGTCAAAAAGGTTTGTTTAAAACACCTGTTTTTTTTATTTCTCTCTGAATAATACTGGATGGTCCCAAAAACTTATTGAGAGTTTTGAAAAATTCCTGAAAGTTTAATAAAATTCTGGTCAATTGCAGAAACTCCAAAGCTCCTTATTCTTATAGTTCCTAAATGTAATAAAACTGTAGTCAGCATTGTATTTGGTTCAAAAATATTCTCAAAAACACGTGCATTTGGAAATGTTGATGTCCTGACCAAAGAAGCAGAGTTTTGATAAAACAATAGCTATTTTCTACCTATTTTAGGCACAAACCATTAGAAAAACACAACACGTGCATTTACAAATGTTTATGTCGTGACCAAAGAAGCAGAGTTTTGGTAAAAAAAATAGCTATTTTCTACTTATTGTAGGCACAAACCATTAGAAGAACATAACTTATATTAGTATTTTTTTAATAATATTTAAATATTGTTTAGAAAATGTTACAATATATAGTCCAAAAAAAATTAGTATAAGTCTAAAAAAACTTTTTGCACTAAGCTAGTTCAGTTGGTATTTTGTTTTTATACATTTTTCGTACTTTCTTTACGACATACGATAGTCAAAGTTGTTATGCAATCTATATATTATTTATGAAAATAAGCAAAAAGGACATTTTCCGAGAATTAATATGCCTGGTTTAAATTTTGCCAATCCATGAACTTTACGTATACTACTACCACTACTAATACTCCATAGCACTACAACCCCTGGTGGGTTTAGGCTGACCGGACTCTTTGCTCCATTCCTCTCGGTTTGTCATTTATTTGATACTCATTTTATACCCCATGGCTTCGAGGTCGCTTTTGATGTTGTCGCGCCATTTTAGTCGTGGTCTTTCGGGGGGCCTTCTTGTTTGTGGGTTGCTTTGCCACACTAGTTTTACTAAACTTTACGTATGCCTTCGAATATTGATTTTTCCGTTAATAAATTCAGAGTTGTTTTCGCCGTTTCCAAAAAATTCGGTGGTGTATAAATCTCATTATTCTCACTTTCACTGCTTCCTCAATCACTACTATTCATTTTATATTTTGAAAGTGTCAGATCAAGTAAAACCTAAGACAACATTCAATCTAACATTCGGTGAAGCCAAGGCCTGACATGTTGAATGAAGCAAAGCCTTCTTAAAAATTTTGTTTGGTAAATTTGCTGTTTTGTCATTAGTCTAAACCTCTCAGTTTTCGTAGATCCTGAAAATTATGAGTGATGTTAAATAATAAGTTAGGTTCCACGGTGTCTTTAAATCATATTTATTCATCAATTAATAATCAATAGGTACTTAATCAATGTAAAATACGATAGTCGTAGAGAAAAAAAATATTCAGTTTTTTAAATTTTCAGTCATTTTTAAGTGATTTATCCATTTACAAAATATAATTTATTAATAAATTCATTTTATATTTATTGTATCTTTATATTTTTGCAAAGTTTCCCAGTCCTCAGTAAATGATAACTGTTTTCAAAAAAAATTTGTAAATTAAAAATTTAAACAGTGTTAGGTAGTATTTAAAAAAATACCATAAATTTTTTTATTTTTTTAAATGTTTTTGGAAAAAAGGGGATTTTAAAAATAGTTTTATTGGTATATTAGGGCTTATACCCTACATACAGATTTTAAAAAAAATTATTATAACGTAAGATTGTTTTTTATTAACAATTTGGTAAGTTTGTTTAGGCTTTTTACCAATAATAATATGGAAAAAGTATTTATTTTAATAACTGTCATAAATTTTGCAAAGGTTATAGAGTTATAAAACGTAAATTTTGCAACATCGCTAATTGAAACAATTAATTCGTAAATTATCTGTCCAAAGTAAACAATGAATTTTTAGGTTAATACGAGTATACTTTGACAGATTTTTAAAAAAAAATGTATAATTATATTAGGTATGAGTTAAAAAAAAAAGTAATGTGTAAAAAAAAAAATTTATTTAAATAAAATATTTAACTACAATGACTTTAAAATTATAGTTTACTTAAACAATATAAAATTAGACGTCAACTATAAGTAAAAAGTTCTGTCAACATTTAAATTCTTGCGCTGTCACATTTACAACGTCATTTACAAAATTAAAATATTAATGTTTTATTAAAATTATTAATTTTCAATAAATATTTTGTTATTATTCAAAAACGTTATAAATGCATTTTTTTAAATTATTGTTTGTAAACCTGCTGATGGTAAGCACCCCATACCCCCTTGAAAGTAAAATTGAACATCTTCAATAACTTTTGGACTTATGCCAGATTTTAATGGCCATTTACTAAATTTCGCAATAAAATTAAAGTTTTTTTACAAATATTGAGTATTAATTTGTGATACTGCTACAATATTTTGAGCTTTTATTATAACTTTTACTGAATAATTTAAAAAAGTTTAATAATTAAATTTAATAATTGAATTGGTGCACTTTTAAAATGTTCATCTAGGTAAATAATTTATTACTGACAATTTGTTAAATTTTTTACAAAAAAATATTACTCTAGTAAGTCTTACTGGGTGAGATGCAAATATAAGAGAGTGTATTTTCAAAGGGGGGACGCAAAAAAACATTAACCGTTTAAACGTCAATGGCAAATCTAGAATGTTACATATAAAAAAGTCTAAGACTCACTCAGCCGGAGTTCCTTTCTATTTTCCTTCTTTCACTAACAAACTAACAGTATCTTCGGGATACATAGATATATCAGTTTTTACCGGTAACTTCCAAAAACTTAACTTTATTTATTTGATTGCTTGTTGTCCGTATGGTAGTAAATGTTGGGTTTGGCAGAAGAAGCATAAAAATAGGATTATTGCTGCGGAGATGAGTAGTTTGAGATGTATGGAGTGACTCGGTTTGATAAAGTAAAAAACAGTGAGATAAGAGAACGCTGTGGTGTAAAAGAAGATGAGCTTACAAAGATAGATAAGGAAATGCTTAGATGGTTTGGACACGTAGAAAGGATGGATGAAGGAAGATTGACGAAACAAAATTAATAAGGCGAGTGTGACAAGTCGGTAGAGGTCGACCTCGGCGAACATATTGCGATCAGATCAACATTGTTTTAAATAAAGGCCAGGTCAAAAGTATCAACAACCGACGAGCATGCATGAGAGCACTGATAAATGTGGAGGTAGCAAAAGATGTGTGTTAGAACCTTAGCAAATGAAAGTAGGGGTCTCTGCCAACCCCTACGGGAAAAAGGCATGACTATATGTATGTATGTTGTCAGTCTGACAGCGTTATTTTTTATGGTCTCGTACTTTGACCTGCCATTGGTCGCGCGAAAATTAAGAGATGTAATATCATTCGAAAATCAAACACATACTGGACGAAAAAAAAATTAACGAAAACTGAACACAGTTATTTGTTAATAGGACTACAAATGATTATTACAATTTATATATTATACTTATAAATAAAAATTAATGTCTTGCAGCATTTCCTTTTCCGACGTGAACATTTTTAATTTGGATAAATTTGAAATACGACAATTCAATTTGGATTTAGACACACTCAAATTGGATATTTCTCTTATGTTTCCAACCACAAATGCAAACGGAAAATACGATGTAAAAGGAAAATTGTTGGTTTTGCAAGTTGATAACTCTGGTGATTTTTATGGAAATTTCAGTAAGTGAAATTTAATTGAATTTAGTTGACTCTAGTTTATTTGGTTGAAAACTGTAAATGATTAATTATTAGCAAAATAATTTACATTTTTTAAAAACCACAAACAAAAATTTAAAAATAATATCTACTTTGCATTCTATTCTATTCTACGTTGCACCTGTGGTGGTACAATTCCCGCAAGTGGGTATATATCTATAAATATTACTTAAAACCATAATAATATTAAAAAAAACTATAAAAATATTCTTGAAAGCGACATAAGTATAAAAATATATAAAACTAATTTTTAAAAAACCAGCTAAATTCACTGCATTTTAACCTATACTATGGGTATATGTGGGTCGATTATATATCAGAAAACAACTATATTCTGGCTATATGCCGTCAACAAACATTGAATTACATCTGATACATAATCGTGCATAATCCCATTTAGAGTGATATGCAGATACTTTTTAAGTAAAAGAAAAAATTATTAAATTTATCCATTCGAAGTGACCACCCATGGACCATTGTCGGGGTGTTGCTCCTTATTAGCATAGGGTAGGTCTTAACAAACTCATGTTTGCCCTTGGAAAAGACAAATCAACAATTCCAACTCCTACCAAGCACACATAAAGGACTGCACGACCCACATATACCTCTAGTTTAGGTTAACATGCAGCGAATTTGGCTGGTTTCCTAAAAATCAGTTTTATATATTTTTATGGGTATATATCTTTATACGATCGATCACGAACATACAGTAAACATATAAGTGTTTTTATTTTTTATCAGGTAGAAGGTTTGTTGCTTACAAATTTGGTTGTTGTATTTTAAGTTAAATGTAGATTAGTTCAAAAATTATAATTAGATTTTGACAAGAAATAATATAAGATATCTGTTTTCAAAAATTATTAGTTCCTGTGAGGAAACATGCATATAATTTATAAAACAACAACTGAAAACAATAAATGGACTACTAGAAGTATTGACAAAATTTTACCTGCCATTCATCAAGTAAGGAAGGCTTGCTTGGATATTCCATTCGAACAAAATTTTTCTTATAATGACCAAATTATTTTATTCAAAGGAATAACAAGCCTAAAGACATATATAATCTATAGAAAACGCGCAAATGGGGCTACAAGATGTGGGTATTATCTGGAATCTCTGGCTTGCCTTACAATTTTTAACTTTATGCTGTAAAAGATTAATACACTGTTAAAGATAACGAACCGTATTTTAAATTTGCAAGGAACGTGGTTGTTCGTCTATGTAGACTTCCATCATCTGACAAACATCACAAAGTATATTATAATTACTTTTTCGGTATACCATTGGTTAATTATTAAGCAAAGAAAAAATGTAACGCTACAGAATTAACAGCAATTTTTAACGGAATCAATATACACTTTGAATCTTATTATAATGGCTCTGCTCCTCTGCAAAAGGTAAAAATATTTTTTAATTCAACAAATTATCGAAAAGATCTTGAATGTCCAGACATAGTTCAAAAGTATAATAGATATAAAAAAAAGTGGATAACATGAATAACTGCTCGGACTCTATCACAATAAAGTAAAGAGCAAAAAGTGGTACTATTATATTTTCTTTCACATCTTAGACCTAATCAACGCGTGGCTCCTTAACAAACAAATACAAACTCAGCTTGGCCAGAATGATAAAATAATTCCTTAGCTTACCTGAAAAACAAATTTGGAATTTCAGTTTAAAATCGTGGACTGGTTAATCACATTAAAACTCGTTCCAACGAATGTGTTCAATCTAATCAATTGTCACATTGGCCTGAATGGACTGACGAAAAAGAACGTTGCAGGAAAATAGGAAGTAAAAAAACTGTGTTCAATGTGTCAAATGTAAAATATATCTATGATTTCACTCAAAAAGTAACTCTTTGTTCCCTTTCATTCAAAACCATTGTAAACATATTTTGTAATAAAACTTTTCTGTGCATGTTGTTCCCGATTGGTCACAGATAAAAACCATCCAAAAAACTTATAAAAAACAAATCAAGTGATTTCCCTTTTTTCGTTTAAAGCATGTTTTAAATTACAAAAAATTAAATTAATTTATGCAATAGAGGAATAAATTAAAATTTAAAGGATTTCTTTTATCTTGTTATAATAAGAAATTGTTAAATGTAGGTATTAAAAAACCCTATATGGGTTAAAAGATGTTTTAAATGACTATTAGTTTACATTAATAAATATGGGCTGTGATATTTAAATTAAGAATGTTATGCCTATTCACATGCAAGTCAAATTTAATAAGAGTAATATAACACCCTATCTGTTGTAATGGAAGTGTTTTATCTTATTGTTAAACGTCTACAACATTTTACAAAAACGAATGAAACAGACACTTTATTTTACTTTTAAAATAAAAAAAAAACATTAAATACAGGGTGTGTTAGGTATTTAAGTAAACGCAACTTTAATATAATTTCGTACTTTTAAATTACCCTGTATATTCCAAACTATTTTTAATTTGTAACGTTAAAGGCTCTGTCTATTATATTAAGAAAGAAACATCAAAAGTTTATGGTGTCCCAAAAAGCAGAGAAGTATAAAGTTGTATTTTTTAAATTAAACACCCTTTAACCTTTAAATTAAATTAAATGATTAACTATAACTTCCTTTTTTCGATATACATAATGCTTTAAAATAAATAATTTACAACTCTTTCAAGACAAATTTAAAAAATAAAAAACAATCTTATCTAGTTAAAATTTATTTGGGTTCGTTTTTTAATAGCGAAAATTATTCTTCTAGTTTTACTAGGTATGATTTTTTTTTCCAAAAAATTTTGACATATTGTTCTTACGTGACGACTTAAACACAAAGAAATTTTTTGCGCATATACTTTGTCTTTACATTTTTTTTTGTTTTTTCATAGCACGGTTCACATCGTTTTTCTTGTTTGTTTGTTAATTCCAGGTTGCTCCTCTGTGGCTAGCGCTTCGTACTAATTTTTTCATAAAACTTTTAATTCAGCGGGCAAATTTGTTATTTGCGCCCCTCTTTCTAGTTATCCTGTCAAAAACTAAAGACTAATGTTTAAGTTTGTTCCCGTCGATAAATGTATTCGTTTTCATTCCCCAAAAAAATTATTTGCGAGTTAATCGCTGCCGCTTTCAACATATAGAAAATAACCATCTTTTCATATTAAAAGGTTTATCATAATTCAGAGGTGTTAAAACTGGGCACCGATATTGTTATTTAAAAGTTCTGCTATAAACTAAAAAAATGGTTTTCTATGGCCTTAATTATTGTTGTGTTTACTTATTTTTTGCGTATTTATTTATTAATATGTGTTTTTAGCTCAAATAGATGGAAATTTTTCTGCAAATGCAAAACTTGTAAATAAAACTGGTAAACATTACATCAAAATAGAAACAAATAAAACAATGGTTCACATTAAAGACGCTTTTATGAATTTTGATAAAATTTTTGGTAATAATGAGGAACTTTCTATAAACGCTAACAGGTAAATACTAATTTAATGCTAATTAAATAACGCAAAAGGCAACTAGTAAGGATGTAAACAAGGCAAACAATGAGTTTAAAAGTTGAAAGGGGAGGTAAAAGAGGTTGTTGCAAGAAAGAAGAAGAATGATACAGATTAATTTGATATGTCATCTGACGATTTCCAGAAAAACAATAAATTCCTGTGGAAGTCCATAAAAACAGCCAGAGGTAAAATACTACCTCGCAACTAAAAAAACCAGGATGGTACTATGGTAAACGAAGAGTAATGCGTTTTAAAAATATGAAAAAAATACTTCAAAAGTTTATTTCAAAAAAAGAATATACAAGCGCAGGCTCCATTCGGAGACATGAGTAAAAAATGCAATGAAAGTGAAATAAGTACGGCAGAGGTTGTGGTACCGTTGAACAGGATGATATTGGGTAAGGCTTTAAAATTACGGATAAATTGCCTAAGGCTGGACAGGGCGTGGTAGCTAATCTGCTGTACCGCATTTCTAACCTTTGCTGGAGGAGCGGTAAGGTACCAGAAGACTGGTGCAAGGCCGTTGTAGTTCCGCTTTGCAAATAAAAAGGTTTGCATTAGGACTGTAAAATCTACCGAGGCATTAGTTTACTCAGCATCGTCGGCAAACTGTATGCAAAGATATTGATTAAAAGAGTGACAAATGAAACTAAGAAGGCATACAAGGTATAGTCAAAAAGTTCTTGGCTAGAAGTCAAAGGTCTGCTGACCTTTCGTAGACTTGGAAAATGCCTATAACAAAGTGGCAACAAATGAGTTGTGGTCAACATTGTCTATGTATGGAGTAAGCGGTAGTTTTTTACAAGCACTAAAATCACTTTACGAGGATTCCACTGTTGTGTCAGGATTAACGGAGCTTGCACGGACTGATTTTACATTAAAAAATGTGTTGGGAATGAAAGGACCATAATGTAAGCAAGACGAGAGAAATGGTTTTTAAAAGAAAGAAAAGCATGAGAAAATGCGAGGTGCTGATTAAAGGAGAAAGAGCGGAACAAGTAAATAAGTTTGTTTAGTTGGGTTTAAATTTACAAGAGACGGAAAGTATGTCTGTGATTTTGAGTAAAGGATGTTGAAATAAAAAAAAAGTATAGGGCCCTGCATAACTTTTTGAGCCACCAGAACTTGTCAAATAAGGCACGACTGGCAGTGCATAAAGGGGTGCTGATCCCTACGCTTACGTATTGTAGTAAATTTTGGGTTTGGCAGAAGAAGCATAAAAGTAAAATGTGAAAAAAGATGTAAAAGTTAGATAAAGCAAAACTTGAATGGTTTGGACACAGAGAGGATGGATGAAAAAAAAATGACGAAACAGATTTATAAGGCGGGTGTAAATGGGCAAGTTGGTAAAGGTTTACCTCGGCGATCGTGTCTCGATCATATTAATATTATTTTAAAGAAAAGTCAGATCAAAAGTACCAACAACCGACGAAAGCACTGATAAAAGTAGGAGAAGCAAAAGATATGTGTAAGAAAGTAATGTCTTTGCCTACCACTACGGGAAAAAAGCGTGACTATGTATGTGTATGACCTATGTATGTATGCATGTCATGCAGTTATAATTACACAACAATGTGCTAAGGTGTTGTTAAATAAACTAACATTGCCACGGATACTTTTTATTTCTTATTTAATGTGTGCCAGAACCTAGACAATATGATTATTTGCACGTTACCAAATCACAAACACGCTTTATTTAATTTTTTTGTCTGTGTGTTTGTATTTTTGTTTGTCCGAGTTTATCTCTGAAATTACTTAATGAATTTTAATGCCTTATTTACGGATAGATAGAACTTGGCTTATAGCATATATGGGCTTTATTTAAATCGTATGTCAGAAAAAAAGTTATTCTGATATAAAGATTATTCTAGCCTAGTAAAATTACAAGGCAAATAATAATTGCTATCATCGAAGTAATAGACGTCACAACACGAACAAAAAACAACGTTTAAAAGAAATATTAAGGAAAAGAAAATATTAATTCGGTCAGATTTTATTTATTGTTAAAGTTTAGTTCCCAAAAAAGTCAATAGGTGGCCCTGTTTATTTTTAGAACGCGTGAGAGACATTTTTACAACAATTGACCATTTCAAAATTTGGTTTTTTAAAAATTTACTAGATATCACGGTTTATCTTTAAAACGGATGCCAAGAAAAAAACTTTATTGTTTTAAAAATATTAAGATAAGATTAAGTTCCTCGCGGACGGAGTCGCGGGCAACAGCTAGTAGGTACACAAATAATTTTAAATGTTTTGCAGGATTCTAAACGAGAATATGCGGACCGTTTTGGATGAATTTTTACCTGTTTCGAACTCCATAATAAATGGCATCATTCTCGGAATGGCAAATACAATCTTCAAAAAATTTTCATTTGAAGAACTCTTTCCAGTATAACTTTAACTTACATGTATATACATTTTATGTATTGGTGAAATTGTACTTATTAAATAGACATTAAAAATTTTGTCTTTTAAAAAAATTTTAATTGATAAAAAAAGGGTAGGATACCTAATTTCCCTTATCCTCCAATAGTCCCATAATAAAATGTACTTTAGCTATTTTAACTTTACAGAGTGTAACCTCATTTATACAAGCATTATGATTATGAAAACTAATTATTTAATTAAATTTTTTTTCTGCTTATACGCACTGCTTTAACATAAAAAAAAGGTGTTAGGAATGTGTGGCTTCGCTCTGACTGTTTAATTTATACATGGAATATTTAAAAGAAAGTGCATATGGATTTAAAATAAATAATTTGATTGTCAGATGCCTTCTTTACGCCGATGATCAGGTCATATTAGCGTCATCTGAAGAGGAGGTGCAGGCAGTATTAATATTATGCATGATGCCTTAAAAATCAAGAGGATATAAATAAATGTAAGCAAGAGCAAAGTAATGGTTTTTAAAAGAGAAGAAAGCACGACAAACTGCGAGGTGCTGATTAAAGAAGAAAGAGTGGAACAAGTGAATGAGTTTGTGTACTTGGGATTAAAGGTTACGGGAGACGACAAGTATAACATTGGCAGGAAAACAAATAAATGGGACCCTGCATTATTTTATAAGCAGCCAGGCACGTCTGGCTGTGCATAGAGAAGTGCTGGTCCCTACACTTATGTATGGTAGTAAATGTTGGGTTTGGAAGAAGAAACATACTAATAAGATTAATGCTGCATAGATGATTAGTCTGCGAAGTATAGCCAAAGTGACTCGGTTAGATAAAGTGAAGAATGGTGAGATAAGGGAACGATGTATTGTAAAAGAAGATGTAGTTACAAAAATAGATAAATGAATGCTTGGATGGTTTAGACACGTAAAGAGGATGGATTAAGGAAGATTGACGAGACAGATTAATAAGGCAAGTATAAAGAGGCAAGTTGGTAGTGGTCGACCCCGACGAACATAACTTAATCAGATCGACATTATTTTGGAAACTACCAGATCAAGAGTACAAAAACCGACGAGCATGTATAAGTGCACTGATGAAAGAAGAAAAAGCTAAAAATGTGTATAAGGACCGTAGCAAGTGAAAGGAAGTGGTCTTTGCCTACTTCTACGGAAAAATGTGTGATTATACTCGTATGTATGTATCTATTCTGCAGATGTTTAATTAAATTACCACTAAATTTATAAAAAAATTTAAATAAATGCCAAACATTTTAATGATTGCTTGCAAATACTATTTATTTTTATTTTTTTCTTAAACCAACAAGAAAGATTATTGACTACCATTGAAAAATAGTGCAACATAATTTAAAAAGGTATGTAGGTAACTTATTTAAAACCTGCAAAAAAAAGGAATGCATAGTAGCATGTATTCGCGTTTTAAATTTCAGTTCACGGTGCTGCAAGATATAAACAAATATGGAGGACTGTAAGTAGTGTCTGTCTGTTTTTTTGTTTTAGTTTCATCTACAAATTTCTTTTGCTATGATTTATAGTAATTTAGTTGTATTGTTTAGTTATTTTACAGATAAAATGGATGGTTGAAAGTTTCAAGGTGTCAATATCAAGCTGTAGGACAATGTTTCTAGGACTTATTGTTTTGAAAACTGGGTTTATAATATATAAACCATTATGGCAGGGGTATTCACCTAATAGTATTGTACTTAAAGAAGGTTTAAAGGTTTAAATTATAACAAATTATAATTGTTATTAACAATATTCTGTTTATGTCAACCTTATTATTTTAAACTTTTTCTTATTATTTCATAAGCGGGAGCTATTTTCAATTGTTCATAACAATTGAATTGTTTTTTTAATTATAATGATTAATATTTATTTGTTAGTAACAATATTCAATTATTATAAATAATGCTTTATTATTACTAACAATAATTTTTCACTGGTATAGCGCCTCCAATGCTATTCTCCCAATACTGAAACAAAGTTTAAAATTCTCCAATTCCTATTTTTGTTTTTTAAAACTTTCTTTTTTTATAAAATATTGTTATCATATTTTTCATACAAATATTCCTAACATGCAATAATCATATTATTTAAAATATTCTTTATTAAAAATAGTATAATTTATAAATTGCAAAATTTAGGTAGTTACAATTTTTTCAGTTTTTTTATTCTCCATAAAAAACAGCTCTACCGATTTTGCTAAAAGTTAATCAGTTCTATGTGGCGTAATTATCGTCGAATGCAATTGGTCCCACGTCGATGTTATTTTTTGTCCTCGAGATAATCAGGACGAAAAATATTTCCGAACGCACATACAAACATACTAACATACGAACATACGAACATACGAACATACGTACATACGCACATACTTGGAAGATAGTCGTGTGGACCTTTTGGGTCGCACCCAGACCACTGATATTTAACTAAGTAAACAATCAAACCAAAAATATATAGATACCTAACGAGATTTTACGAGAGCGTAATATATGGTTTTAAGGTGCTGTAAGTCCAGTACTTTTCTAATTTGTACAATAAATATCTTAGTGGTTTTGCTACTTCACATAAGTAAGGAGTCCATTGTAAATGTGCATCTATTGTTAGTCTGAGATACTTAATTTTGTATTTCAGAGAAATTTCAATATATATGCTGTTTATAGTAATAGTTATTTTGTCATAAGGAGGCAATTTATGTTCGTAACTTGTGAAAGTTACAAAAAATGTTTTTAAATTGTAGACTGGTAAAGTTTTATGTCTGAAGATATCAAATAAATTTTAGATCGGTTTCTATTTTTTGTTTTAAGCTTTTCCACGTATCGTTAGTATATATTATAGCAGTGTCATCTGCGAATCCTATTATTTTACCAGTTAATATACATATTAAACTGTATTGGTTCCCTGGGGAACTCCAAAAGATTTTTTTTTCACTAAATTCATAGATTATCCTTACTATTTGTGTCCTATTTTTCAGATAGCTTTCAAAGAATTTATGAGGCAGTCCACGTATTCCTGCATCCCCCAGAACATCCGATAGCTGTGGATGGCTCACATTGTCAAACGCTCTGGCCATATCCAGAAATACAACTGCTGTTGGTTTACTTTCGTCAACAGAGCTGCACACAAAAAATAAGTAGAATATCCATCTTGAAAGCCAAATTGATGCTGTGATAATAATTTGTGGTTAGCTATGAATTTGGTTAATCTTTTTTTTACAGTTTATTCCATTATCTTTGTCAATGTTGTAATAAGTGATATAGGCCCAAAGTTACATTTTTTTTTCTTATTGTCCTTTTTGGGGATTGGGGTTAGTACCGCTTTTTTAAAAATAGTGGGACATATGCCTTCTGCAAAGATTTATTTTATTAGGTTATAGGTTTAGTCAATGTTCACTAAAATTTTTAAATATTTCTGCTCGCAGATTGTCTATACTTGGAGCCTTGTTTGTTTTCAGAGATGCTATTGGGTCTTTATCTCTTCCGTAATTACAGGCATTCAATAAAATGTCTTAGAGTTTTTAGATCGCCGAGAAAGGGTTTTAGTCGGTACAGTCGTTTTTTGTCTTTAGTTTTTTTCCTCTGTTACACAGTAACTGTTAAATTACTCTGCGATATCTGATTTGGATGTTACTTTTTCACCCTTTTCATTAGTTATAAAAATAAAATCATTTTTTTTTATATATTTTTTTAAATGGGGTCCTCATATATTTTTTATTATTTCCATTTTTTTGTATTTCGGTTTGGTACTAGTTTTGTCTCATTATTTTAATTAAATTATTTACGCGTTTACGGCAAGTGATATATATTTCTCGTTTTTCCACATTATTCAGATCTTGCTAAAATTCCCTGTAGAGTTTATTTTTGGTAATAATTGCTTTTACAAGTCCTGCCGTATTCCACTTTTAACGTTTTTTTTTTACTTTTACTGTTTTTGTTTGTTTTTTTTATAAAAATATTTAATGTATTTAGTAATTATTCTGCCTTCCTGTTTATTTCCTTTATATTAAAATAATATTCCCGATTATAATTTTAAGGGTCATTTCTGGTTTTTTTGGAGTATTATTTTTATACGTAGCAGTAGTGACATTTTTGATAGATTCTGTGATTGTTCAGGAAAAGTCGCCTTTTATATCGCTCCAGTAAAAATAAGCAAATTTTCAAGAAAATTGTTAAAACATTATTATTTTGGTTAATAGCTGTTAGTTGCTTCGTTATTATATTATTTTGTGTTTAATTGTAGTCAATTCGATACGAAGTCAAATTTTGACATTTTGAAAATTTTGGATACTTTGTATTGGAATTTTTTTTAAAGATAAAAAGTTTAATGGAATTTCTGTAAGTACATTTAATATTGTCCTATAAAGGCTATATATTTAAATTGAATTTTAATTTGGTAAGTCCTACTAAATAGATTTACGAAACAAAAAAAGTTACTTTATACTTCGAATTTGTCTGTGTTTTTTTCGACCTTCGAAGCAGCTACGTAATTTAAGATATTCCTTTAATCTGCGATTGATAGAATAAAACATTTGGAGTCCCTGGCGAGATAGCTGCTAAAACTGAAACACAAGATGGATAACGACGACTACACTATGGCCATGGAGCTATTAAAGACTTCTTTCAATAAGTAATGTACTGATTTGGAGCAAGCTTTAAAACAAACGAATCCTGATGTAGCTCAAATTCAAGGTACATTCAAATTATTGACCAGATTGAACAAAGAATTTGAAGAAAAGTCTAACAAACTGATTTATTCAATGCTCAGCGAAAATAAAACTATAGACGCTATAGCAAAGGTTATGAAAGACTTCCACGAAACAACGATTAGATTTAGTTCTCTTGCTTTCAACGTTGAGTGGCTAATGACAGCTAACCACAAGAAATCTATTTCTGTTCTTTCAAAGAAAACCAAACTTAAACTTCCAAAAATTGATTTTCGTAAATTTGGCGGCAAAATAAAAGGTTGGCTTCAATTCTTCAATTTAATCGGATACACGATGATGATAATATTAAAAACGATAATAAGTTTTAATATTTACTTTAATCTACGGTACCAAATTCCAAAGCACGACAGCTAATCAAGAGTTATCCACCTACGGGTGATTATTATAATAAGGCAATAGATAGTTTAAAGTCCAGATTTGGTAAGAATGACCTGCTCATAGAATATTATGTTCGAGAACTTCTAAAGCTGGTTTTTAATAATCTATTCAATAAAACCAATAATTTAACAACACTGTATGATAAAATGGAGTCTCAACTAAGAGCACTTGAAACTCTTGGTGTTACTACTGATAACTGTGCGGCAATGTTGTATCCCTTATCAGAATCGTACTTGCCAGAAGAAATATTGAGAACATGGCAAAGAAATCCTGAGTTTTCCACAACTGATCTGTTGAAGACACGTTTAGAAAAACTTATGGAATTTCTCAAACGTAAAGTTGAACAAGAAGACAGGATATCATTAGCTACCAATTTTAAAATAAAAAACCGAAAGAAAGAACCAGAATTAAAACCTAACGTCCATTCTGCGATTGAATTTTTTAAACCAGATCCAAAAATGTAGTTTTTTCTGAGAACAGCACCATAGCAACACGTGTTAAGAAGCATTCAAGATGTCACTTGAACAAAGAAAACAAAAACTTTTTCAAAATGGATCATGTTTTCGATGTTTACGTTAAGGTCATTTAGCACGAAAATGCAATATGTTTTTAAGTTGAAATGTACCAAATGCGGTGGTACACATGTCCCACTGATGTGTTCAACCAAAGACTCTGAAAATTTAACTTCATCAAAAAACGTATCTCCTACAATTCCAGAAACAGAATCCTTGGTAGAGGAGTGTCAAATCAGACTAACAACCATGTTTTTCTTCAAACGTTAGCTGTTAACATTATTTATAATAATCAAATCAAAAAAGCAAGAGCTCTATTTAATACCGGCTCTCAAAAATCATAAATTTTAAGAAAAACAGCGGTTCATATGCAAATGCAAGTTGGAAGAACTGAAGAGATGGTGCACACTTTGTTTGGCAGATACAATACAGAAACTGAGAAAGCGACAATGGAACATTTCACAGCGACTGTCAAAAAAGATAAAAATTCTAGATATGAAGTCAGTCTCCCATGAATAGAAAACCTCCCTTTTTTACCCACAAATTTTCATGTTGCGAAAAAACGACTAGACTCGTTAATGAATTAATTGAACAAAGATTATTTTTTGTTGGAAATAGTTGCAAAAAGGGTAGACCTATCGTGTGGGCCGCGGACGGCCCGCACTGCAACTATTAGAAGGGGAAGGGATTATAGAAAGGAAATGATTGTGGACACGCTTTTTAAAAAGTTGTAGGTCATAGTTCTCTGGAAAAACTGATTTTGGAAGCTTATTCCATTCCGTAGCAGCCCTGTAAAAGAAGGATTCTTGATGAAGATTGGTCCTTGTAGTGTCAATCTTGAGAGTAAATGGGTGAGACTGATCAGCGTGCCGAGTTCTTTAGCCGAATGTGGCCAATGGTGGTACAAGAGTTTTTATTTCTCTGGAGCATCTGCCATGGAGATATCTATAGAGCAATAACTGGTCTGCAACTCTTCTTCTATGTTCTAGAGGGTGAAGGGTATCTATGAGAGTTAAGCTGTTTATCAAGCGAATGGCTCTTTTCTGAATGGAATCTAGAAACGAAGAGAATGCCTTGGTGCTGAACCCCAAATGTGCGAGCAATACTCCAGTAGAGGTCGGATTTGAGCCTTGTACGTCGTCAACAGTTGATCAGGAGTAAAAAACTTTCTGGCTTTCCACAGAAAACCTAGCCTCTGGCTTGTCGACTTTGCGATGTTAGCAACATGGTCATGCCAAGACATATTATTGGACACCATGACTCCCAAAATCGAGATGGAGGGACTTGGTTTAAGGTTTAAGGGTATTTCCGGACATTGTGATGGGATGATTTGAGGAATTCACTTTCTTGAAAAACGTGGCACTTTGTGTTTTTTGTGCGTTAAACTGAACAAGATTGTTGGTTCCCCACTCGACGATTGATTTAAGATCTCTATTGATGAAATCAACCTGTTCCTGCCTGATTCTATTTGTATCATTCAACAAAAGTTATCGATAGGATGTGAAAGTTGAGACAAGTGTGCTATCGTCTGCGAAACTGTAAATGGGGTTCGTGGTGGTTTTCAAGAGGTCGTTGATTTGTAAAGCGTTTTTCCACATGGACGGAAATACTCCTTTGCTGTATGATAACTTGAAGAGTCTACAGAGAACTGGGGTGAGCTCTTGAGCACAGGCCTTCAGGACAATTGCCAGAATTCCATATGGTCCTACTGTCTTATTAGAGTCAAGATTTCGTAGGATTTTCTTGATAGTGCGATGGCGGATAGTGACCTTAGGCATTGATGCGTTTATTCTAGGTATCGTTGGGGGTTGTTTTCCATTGGTATTGAGGGTTGAGTTAGAGCTGAACATTTCGGCCAGCAGATCCGCTTTTTCTTTGGAAGATACGGCTGTCGTGCCGTCGGACCTCTCGAGTGGTGGTAAAGAAGAAGTTGTGAAATTCTTATTTATGGCATTAGCCAAAGACCAGAGGGTCTTTGATCCAGGAGGGTCATTGACAAGCTTGTTGCATATTCTCGTGTCGTGGGATTCTTTGGCAAGATCGAGCGTTCTTTTGCAGGCGTTCCTCGTGTGGACAAAGGCTTCTCGGTTGGCAATTGTCGGGACTTCGTACCAGAGTCGATGTGCTTGATTTTTATCAAGCACCGCACGGTTGCATTCTTGGTTGAACCAGGGTTTGGGGTTGAAGATCAGTCTTCCGTACCATGAGGAATGTATGAGTCCATACCTAGCCTTATGATTTCGGTTACAGATTCTGCACATGTTGATGGGTCTTGTGAGCAAAAGCAGACATCTTTCCATGGAAATGATAGGTAAAAGTCCCTCAGTTCATTCCATTTGGCTGATCTATAATGTCAGACAATAGAGGTACCAGGCGTGATTTTGGGCGGGGTTGTTTGTTTGGAAGTGGCTGAGATGAGTTTATGATCAGATTTACCGAGCGGAGCGGTTATAGAGACTCGGTACTGGTCGGGATGTGTCGTGAAGAAGAGATCGAGAATGTTGTTTTGGTGATTGGGGTTATCGGGTATGCGGGTAGATTCTTTAACTAGCTGGGTCACGTTGTGGCTTATCGCAAAGTTCTCAGCTTCTAGACCGGCGTTGTCGGTGCGGTTGGATCTCAGCCAGTTCGCGTTGTGAACATTGAAATCACCCAAAAATATAACCTCTGTGTTGGGGTCGTTAGTTTGCAACAGCTCCAGCGTGTCGGAAAGATGTTGAAAGAGGTTGACGTAAGGAGGGTTCGTAGGAGAAAGATACAGGCAGCAGAGAAATGTTGTTGATTTTTGTAAGGTTAACTTGAACCACATGACCTCTAGGCCGTCCTTTGGTTCTTAGTTCTCCTGTCTACAACAGGAAATATCACTGCGAGTGTAAACACAAAGGCCGGTCTTAAATTTGAATCTTGTTTCGAGTTCGAACCCGGGACACAAAAGATGCGTATTGTTGGAGGAGGGTTTAATTTGTGTCTCTGTCAGAGCCAGTAAATGAGGACTGTTAGTTTGCAGGTGGTGGTTTACTGAATTAATGTTAGAGTTCAGGCCTCGAATGTTGCAGAAATCAATTCTAAAGTTGCTTTTTGGGGAATTATCAGCAACCGCAGTTGGAACATGTATTTTTGTTGGACTTTTTATGATTTGGTTTAATGGTTTGATTTATAGGAAAAATATGAAGAACAAAAAAAAAAAAAAAAGGGCAGAAGTAAGAGGAAGAAAAAAAATAAATTAAAAGGGGAGCAGATATGTGGACTAGCTTCTACAGAAATTTCTGCATTCAGGACGGTCAGTTGACCTCGATGGACTGTGGCCTCGGTAATGCCCCCCGAATACACGAGCTCGGATCCCCTCCAGTCACGAACTGGAAGAACAGGAGTATCGGGATTATACACCAATTGATGTGTCAGCCTCCCAGAGCGTTACCAATGGGTTGGGGCCATTGTACTACTTGGCGGCCAGCCTGCGGAACTGATTCAATGCTGTACCCTCAGCCCCAGAGAGGCCTGACTGATGCCTGGATGCTTCCATTCGAATATAAACCAGAACACATTACACCCGAGCGACCGGAATCTCTGACCAAGTGCCGAAACATGACTAGTCATTTCACGGCACCTATAATCAAAACGGTGGTGTTTTACCGGGCGCTGGAGGGTGAACCATCTACCACCTAACATGCTTATCGTAAAGAATATGATAAAGTACTACAGAAATGGCCGAAAGAAGGAATAAAAGAAAAAGTATTCGAAGAAGATTACCGATTTCAAGGCCATTACCTTCCCCGTCGTCATGTTGTGAAGTTAAATAGTGATACCACGAAGTTACGACCTGTGTTCGACGCTTTAGCACAAGAAAATTCCTATAGTTTATCATTGAATCAATGCATAGAAAAAGAAATGAATTTTATTGAACTAATTTCATCAATCTTAATCCGATTAAGATAATACAAATATGAAGTAATATCAGACATCCGCAAAGTATTTTTTCAAATAAGTTTAAACCTAATGACAAAAACTTTCTCAAGTTCTTAAGGTACACTTTTGAAAATGAGATAAAGATTTTCAGACACACTCGGGTAGTTTTTGGTCTGACTTGCAGTCCGTTTTTACTTGGTGCAGTCATTCAACATCACCTTAAGACAGTATTAGCTGAAAATTCTGAATTTCCACAAGAATTTTTAACCATGCTTAGAAACAGTTTTTACGTTGACAACAGCATTTTTAGTTTTAAATATCGTAAAAAAAATAAAAAAATTCAAAAGAAAAAAACCAAAATTCAATGATGGAAGCGAAGATGGATTTAAGATGTTGGGAATTTACAGAAAAACATAATTTTATGATTGCAATAAAGTTAACATCAATTCTGGGATTAAAGTGAAATAAATTTATAGATACATTAGAAATGTCACTAGATAATATCCAAAATCATGCTTTTACAGAGAAACTAACAAAAAAGATGATCCTTTCTATTCTAGGCAGAATTTTCGATGTAATAGGCTTCGTTTCTCCGGCCTTGCTAATTCCGAAAGTCTACAAAATGCATGTAAATTGAAATAAGCATGAAATTCTGAAGTACCTGATAATATCAAACAAAAATATTTTGATTGGTTTAATGAAATCAAGTACTTAACAAACGTCAGAATCCCTAGATGGATACGTCCAAAGGTCAAAAAGCAATGTAAGCATGAGAGTTTACATTTGTTTTGTGACACCAGCCAGGATGCGTATGCAGCTGCGATATTTTTAAGAGTTGAAACTTCCAATACAACAAAGCTTAACTAATTTAATCGAAAAATAGAGTAGCACCAATCAAGAACCTTTTAATCCCCTGTTTGAAATTGCTGGCAGCGACTATCGGTTCTAGAATGTGGCATCGATAAGAAAAAAATTTAAAAATGATATCTTCGTGTATTGTTGGTCTGATTCATCCACAGTAAATTACAACAAATCTTTTTTGCCTAACGAGTTATGGCTAAAATGACTAAAAATCTAAAAGGAAAATCAATTTTGAATAAAAAAGGTACTCCTGTTTATTTCACGTAAGTCTATCAGTTTTTGAGTTATTGGCATTCTAAACATTCAGCGTAAAGACTCCTAAGCCACCGTTATTACATTGACTTTTTTTCAAGTAGGCTTGTGTTAGAACTTATCAGTTTTTCGGTTTTTCGTATAAAGAAATATTTGAAAATTTTACTGTCACTAAGTAAAAGTGCATTATTTGTAGTAAAATAAGATAATGCCACAACAATGAATTTCCAACAGTGAAATGCGTGATCATATTTGTGTTTTTGCTCAGTCAAATTATAGTTCACTTGGTGCAGCCAGAAGAAATTAAGAATCATACCCAAATCGAACACAACCCAATCACAAACTGTTCAGACGTATTTATACCCGCCTAGGCAAAACAGGGTGTTTTCGTCCTAAAAGCTTAAATGGTGCTCCAAAAATATCAACGTCGAAGATGAAGAAGAGGTTTTAGTTCGTATTTCGAAAAAAGATCTCAGTACTCGTCGGTTAAGTGCAACAACAGGAAGAAGCCAATCGTTTACCTGGAGAATTTGAAAGAAAATGTCCAAAATTTGCTACCTTAAGATTTACCAGTTCGCCTACAGTTACTGTTTCTGTTACTTAGGTAAATTACAACATATCTTTTTACCTAATGAGTTACGGCTAAAATGACTAGAGAATCTAAAAGGCAGTTCAATTTTGAATAAAATGGTACTCTTGTTTATCTCATGTAACTCTATCAGTTTTTGAGTTATTTGCATTTTAAACATTTATTCCTTTAAATTACTACTATGCGGGGTAACAACAGTAAGTACAACAAATAACAATTAGTAACAGAAATAAAAGAAAAATTTGTAAGGCGTCTCCCTTAAGATCTTTCAATATTAAATAACATTTGTCGATTGTTTTTACTAATATTAGCAGCTTCTTGAATTTTTTGTCCTAATTCTTCA
This sequence comes from Agelastica alni, assembly GCA_950111635.1. Lineage (NCBI taxonomy): Eukaryota > Metazoa > Arthropoda > Insecta > Coleoptera > Chrysomelidae > Agelastica > Agelastica alni. The sequence continues at coordinate 15,451,348 of OX467716.1, forward strand.
ATGGAATTAATTGTATCTTTGTAAACCATGTCCTTTATTTGTGACCATATTAAGAAGTCTAGAGGGTTTTAATCTGGACTTCTAGGTGGCCAAACAAATTCACTGCCACGCCCCATCCACCGGTGAGGAAAATGTTCATTCATGTATTGCCGTTGTAATGAACAGATCACCTACCCGGTGAAATCTCAAATACTTCAAAAGGACTTCTAATGAAGATTATACAGAACAACGAGAGTTAAAAATATATTCGAAAATATCTGACAATATGTCGTTATTTTATATATGACATTAACATTCAAAACATCAATAATAACAATCTAGATAAAAAATAATCTTCAAACAGGGTATTCGTGTTCTGATTTCTTATATACTCCCACCTTAAGTCCAGGAGTGACTCAATTTGAAATCTTAAATCTTTCTGGTTTCTTCACCAATCTTCCTGAACGAGTAGAAATCACAATATTATCTTCTACAGGTTCTTCTTTATCCTCTTTTCTGTTTCTTTTTCCCGATATACTCGGAATGCATTTTTTCGTATTGCTTGATTCTGATTTAAAATCTCTGATTTAATCGTTCGCCGTAATTTTTCAACGGATACAGTCTTGGTATTGGCTAAGTTAAAAATCCTGACGAAGTTTTTAATCGAACAACTCTAATCTTGTCATCTTTACCTGGGAATACTTCAACAACTATTGCAAGAGGCCAATCCATGCGTTTTATGAAATCGTTTCCTATCAAAACTACATCTCCAATTCGTATATCACCAGTGGAATATTTCTTTGAACGTAATACCAACTGACCTAAATATTTCTTACGGAATCTCTTCACTAATTCTTCTTTAAGTTTGATTCGGTATCTTAAATGTTTATTCAAACTCACTGCATCAATGTTGTCGATGTCTGGTACCGCAACTTCTCTTAAATCATGTAAAAACATCGATGGAGTCATTGGAATTAGATCTTGAACATCATCAGTTATATAAGTCAGAGGTCTGGAATTTATCAAGGCCTCACATTCACAGAGTATAGCTGAAAGTTGGTCATAAGTGAGCGATGTTCTGCCAAGCGTTTTTCTCAAGAGGTCCTTCAAAATACGAATCAACCTTTCCCACCAACCTCCCCACCATGCTCCAGTCAGTGAAGAAAACTTCCAAGTGAAACGTTGAGCGTTGCTGAATTCACTAATTTTATTCCAATCAATTTTCGGAAAAGCATTTTCAGCGCCTACAAAATTCGTCCCGTTGTCGCTGTAAATAACTGTTGGTATGCCTCTTCTGCTTATGAATTTCCTGAAAGCCTGAAGAAAGCTGTCTGTAGATAAAGTAGATACCAACTCCAAGTGCACTGCTCTGTATACTGCGCACGTGAATATGCAGATCCACACTTTATCATTTTTCTGAACAAATAATGGCCCAGCTAAATCTACTCCTATTACTTGGAATACAGCAACATCCGAGACTCGATACTTGGGTAGCGATACTGGATCAGTATCAAAGTTCTTTACATTGTATCTTCGACATATTTCGCATTTAGACACTACTGACTTGATAGTTTTCCTACTTCTGATTTTCACGTAAAAGGCTCATCAATCCTTGAGTTCCAATGTGACAGTTTTTAACATGACAGTGCTGTATCATTCTGACAACGACTGTATGTTTCGAAGGCAATATTACTGGGTGTCTGAAATCGTGAATATTATTTCTTTTCGTAATTTTGGTTTTCCGACGAATTATTCCTTCTTTGTCTTAAAATGGACATAGAAAAGAAAGACTCTCGTCTTTTATTCCTTCAAAAGATTCGTGTTGAATGAATTTCAGAACCATTTTTTCTGCATTCTGAACTTCTTCAGTTGTAAGATTCTGACTCAGATTTTTTTTCTTTCCTTGACAATTACTCACGAATCTCCATACCCAACGTACCAAATCAAAATTTTCTGGTAATTTGAAAAATAACGGTAATACCAAGATGGGTCTATTTCTGATGTATTGAGATGACTAGCAATCACGTTTCTTGACTCTTCCATAACAATTGAATCGTCAACTGCATATTCTTCGTTGGGCCATTAACTTTATTCTTCAAGTAACCAAGAAGGTCCCTCCCACTATTTAGACTCCAATAATTGTTTGAAAGTACAACCCCTAGATGGCAAATCGGCAGGATTCAAATGACCAGGACTGAAATTCCAGTTTTTTTTTTCGTAAGGCTTTGGATTTCTTGAATTCTATTCCACACAAAGGTCTTCCATTGATTTTCTGAATTAACTAAATTACTCAGTTCTCTAACCCAGTTCAAAAAAGTTTTCCTGATATCTTCTGGCACTTCCTTGTCCCATCCAGTTTTCAGAATCCACATTTTCTGCAATAGTATTTTCACAAACAACGAAACTGGGCATGAAAATCCATTTAGGTCGAAAATCTTGTTAGCAATTGATAAAATGGTTCTCTTCGTTATCGTATCCAAATTCAAATCATGAAACCAATTAAAACAAATCGCCAATGTGTTTTGTAAACGATCCCATTTTAACCCCAGAATAGGAGACACGACGGTGTCAATAGTATCCTCACCTATGATGGTATGTTCCCTACATCAAAGATCAAATTTAGCCTCATTTATTATTTGAATTGACTGTTTCATGAATTCGTACAAATCTTTTTCGGAATCAAGGTTAGTTACACAGTTATCTACCTAGAAGCTTTTATACAATGTCTGTACGATTGATTCAGCATATAAAGTTTCTCCTGAGTGACATTTCTCTAAAATTTGACACAGGTGATGCTGAATTACAGCACCAAGAAGAAATGGACTACAATTCACACCAAATACTACTCTTGTATGTCGAAAATGGGTGAAAATATTATTTCTATCCATCCATAGAAAACGCAAAACATCTGGATCAGAATTGGATAAACTAATTTGTAGGAAAGCTTTCCTTATATCAGTGATAACTCCTATTCGAGAAAGTCGAAATCTCAATAAAATAGAAGGAATTAATTCGATCAAATTCATGCCTTTTTCTAAACATTGATTTAATGAAGGATATCCTTTTTTTCTGGCAAAAGCGTCAAAAACTGATCTGATTTTTGTAGTTGAACTGTTCAATTTCACTACATGACGATGCGGGAGATAATGACTCACATTATTCACTTTATCCTCAGGAACATATTCAATAATACCTTCATCCAACCATCCAGAGAATACTTGATCGTATTCATCGTGGTATCCTTCATTCTTTAATTTCGATATCAAATTTTCTAATCTTTGTTCAGCCAAATGGAAATTTCTAGGTAAAGGAGGATGACCTTCAATCCATGGCATCACTACCTCGTATCTTCCCTCATTGGTAAACTTCACTGTTTCTCGGAAATATTTCAGTACTGCTGATTCAATTTCTCTTCTAGACTGTTTATGAACAGGATCGGATATGTCAAGAATATTAAGAGACCACAGATCGGATATTTTATCAGATTTACAAAACATTGACATAGTCATCATTGCAAATGACTCATTTGTAGTCAAACAAGATGATGTAACTTTTCCCATTAACATCCATCCAAGAAGTGTTTCTATCGTAACTAAACCACATTTCAAACGTTTCTTCCTGTGAAAAGTTTTCCAGCAACATCTGCACCGATCAAAACTTCAATTGGACCTGCTCTTGCATCTGTTAAAACATTCCCAGATTTTTTCGACTCAGGCGTCCAAGGACCTTCCTTAACAAAAGTGATGGTATTACAAATTATGGGTTGAACTAGTACATCAAAGTTACATGCATATCTTTTATTCAAATTTCCTAGCCAAATCTTGTATACAGTATGATTGATAACTTCAGACTTAGCTCCGCCGAAAAGAGCATGTATCATTGATTCTTTCCCAAGTTGTTCATAACCCATTTCAGAAACAGTAAACTTGTTGATGTATGATCTATGTGATCCTGTATCTGAAAAGAGCATGTATCATTGATTCTTTCCCAAGTTGTTCATAACCCATTTCAGAAACAGTAAACTTGTTGATGTATGATCTATGTGATCCTGTATCTATTATCGCTCTTACATTTTTGGAGCAATTGTCACTTTTCAACTCAACAATCAATGTTTGTAAAAAAATCTGATTATACGTGTAATTAGAAAGATTTTTAACTGTTAAATGTTTTTTATCTTTCGATAATTTATCAGATTCTATATCACTAAGAGGTATATCCGACTTTGAACACATCAATGTTACATGACGATTCTTACACCTTTAACATTCTAGCTTCACACTGCATCTCTTTGCTATATGACCAAACATCCTTTAGACAAAATCTTTTTTTCTCGTCGATATTTATTGTTTAAACGTCAGCACAGTCTTCACTGGAATGACTTTTTGTGCAAATAACGCATCGAAGGGGTCTTTGGTAATTGATTAGATTGAAAGCAGTTGGCATTAATGATTCTTTCAAAAGCTCATTTTTCTTCAATTTGGGTTCAAATGAAGTGGCTAAAGAAATTTTCTCTTCATCCTCAACTTCTTTCTTCAGAAAGTCCATCAAATTTCCCAATCGACAGTTTTTTGATCCATTTGTTCGAATCGATTCTGTACTTGACTGACTCCTCTGCCACAATCTTTATAGATCTTCAGATAAACAAGATTCTACTAATGGAAACAGCATTGCAGCATATTTTTCAGAAGTTACTCCCAACGTTTCTAAAGATTGTAACTGACATTCCAGTTTGTCATAAAGTATACCAATACTACTCTTCTTTTCCAAATCTTGATTTCAAGGTTTCAATAACTTTATCATAATTTTCTACGCTAGGTGGAAAGCTTTTGACTAGCTGACGTGCACGAGATTTCGGGATTGTAGCTTGTATCAAATATTGGAACTTATCTTCTGTATTTATGCTATCATCACCACCGATTCTCTTGAACTGTCTCCAAAAAGGTATCCAATCCTTGATTTCACCACCAAATTTCTTAAATCCGATACGAGGAAGATGCAATTTTGTCTGCGAAGAGAAAGAAGGATTCAATACCCTATGAGCTATAAGAGAACCATGATGCGATTCCTTGACAGATCTCATTTCAACTCTGTATTTCACTTCATTATATTTGCTTACAATTTCATCTGCTTTCATAATTTCAGAATCAATATCTTCTTTACTGCATGTCGCATCTAATAAGAAATTGAGCATCTGTTTATTCAAAACACTGATATCTTCCATTTTCTGACCAAGAAGACATAATTTGCCTTGTATTTTAGCAAAATCAGGTTCTGTTGATTCTAGTTCTTGAATAATAACATTATATATTCTTTCAAATGCTACTCGTTAAATCATCAATACAATAATGAACAGATCACCTACCCGGTGAAATCTCAAATACCTCAAAAGGACTTCTAATGAAGATTATACAGAACAACGAGAGTTCAAAATATATTCGAAAATATCTGACATTATGTCGTAATTTTATATATAACATTAACATTCAAAACATCAATAATTACAAACTAGATAAAAAAATCATATTCAAACAGAGTGTTCGTGTTCTGATTTCTTACAGCCGTACTTGCAGAGAAAAATGTGGCAGCGCACCGTCTTGCCTAAACCACATATTCCGCTTTATGGCAAGTATAACATCTTCTAGTAGTGTGTTTAACTGTTGTTCAAGGAAGTTTAAATAGAGAAGCCCCTTTCAGATTAGGAGAAAGTTCAAAAGGACCATTAAAAAAACCAGATATCACACCACACCAAATATTTACCTTAAATTCATGCTGAAAATGTCGTTCATTTAGAGCATGTGGATTTTTGGAGTCCCACAAATGATTGTTTTTCCAATTAAAAATACCTAGTCTAGTAAACGTCGCCTCATCGGTAAAAAGGAGGTTAAAAAGAAAATCCTGGTTTTCGTTTAATTTAGCATATATTGAGCAAACTGTAGGCGAACTGGTAAATCTTAAGGTAGCAAATTTTAGACAGGAGTATAGTGATTTGAAAGGAGATTCTCTTTTTTTTAAATTTTCTAGGTAAAAGATTGGCTTGTTCCTGTTGCCGCATTTAACCGACGAGTACTGAGATCTGGTTTTTTCGAAATACGAACTAAAACCTCGTCTTCATCACCGACGTTGATATTTTTTGGAGCACCATATAAGCTTTGAGGACGAAAACACCCTGTTTCGCCTTTTTCCCATAGGGGTAGGCAGAGACCACTTCCTTTCACTTGCTACGGTTCTTACACACATTTTTTGCTTCCTCTACTTTCATCAGTGCTCTCATGCATGCTCGTCGGTTGTTGGTAGTCTTGACCTGGCCTTTCTACAAAACAATGTTGATCTAATCAAGATATGTTCTCCGAGGTCAACCTCTACCAGCTTGTCCATTCACACCCGCCTTATAAATTTGTTTCGTCAATCTTCCTTCATCCATCCTTTTTACGTGTCCAAAACATCTAAGCATTTCTTCATCTATCTTTGTAACCACATCTTCTTTAACTCCACAGCGTTCTCTTATCCCACTATTCTTTACTTTTTCCAACCGAGTCACTTCGGCTATACTTCTTAGACTATATGTAGACCATTTCAAAAAAACGTCTTTAAAATAAATTATTTTCTTTAGTCAAAATTAAAATATTAGTAAAATCAATTGAATGTTCTGTACTATTTGCATGTCGTGATAATGCGCAAGCGTTTGGTCTTGAACGAATGTCACTTTTATGAGAAGTAATTCTTGATTTAAAATTTCTTGATGTTTCACCAATAAAGTTTCACATTCAAGACAATTAATTTTATAGACTACTCCAGCATAATCCAATATTGGAGTTTTATCTTTTAATTTTGTAAATAATTTATTTAGGGAATCGGGGATATTGCTATTGAAGTGTGTGGTGTAAGTAAAAAAAGGAAAGGATATAAGCTACAGAAAATAAGCGTAGAAGTTCAAAAAGCAGTGTTAGAGAAGAAGAAAGCCTGGCTAAATTGGCTGACTACAAAAGCCAATTAAAAAACGCAAAAGACAACAATTGAGGATGTAGACAAGGCAAAGAATGAGTATAAAAGGTTAAAAAGTGTGGCAAAAGAGGTTGTGGCAAGAAAGAAGTTGAGTGATAAAGATGAATTTGATAGAAGGTTATCTGACGATTTCCAAAACAATATTAAACTCTTCTGGAAGACGATAAGAACCTCCAGAGGTAAAAATACTACCTTGCAACTGGAAAAAATCAGAAACCAAGATGGTAGTATGGTAAAAGGAAAGGAGTGCGTATTAATAAGATGGAAGGAATACTTCGAAAGTTTATTTGAGAGAAAGGATACACAAGTACAAGCTCCATTCGAAGACATGAGTAAAAATTGCAATGAAAGTGAAATTAGTACAACAGAAATTGTGGAAGCGTTAAACAGTATAAAAATGGGTAAAGCTGCTAGGTACGACAGGCTAACAGTTGAAATGCTGATGGCTGGACAAAACGTGGTAGCTAGTCTGTTGTACCGCCTTTTAACCTTTGTTGAAGTAGTGGTAGCGTACCATACGACTGGTGCAAGGCCGTTATCGTTCCACTTTACAAGGGGAAAGGTTCGCAGCAGGACTGTAAGAACTACCGAGGTATTAGTTTACTCAGCATAGTTGGCAAATTGTATGCAAAGATATTGATTAAAAGAGTAACGAATGAAACTAAAAAGATGATATGGGATGTGCAAGCAGGATTTAGAAGAAAAATTCTTGGATAGAAGTTAGAAGGTCTATTGCGCTTTTATAGACTTGGAAAAGGCCTATGACAGAGTGGTGAGGAGTAAATTGTGGTCGACATTGTCAATGTATGCGGTAAGTGTTAATTTAATACGGGCACTAAAATCACTTTACGAGGATTCCACTGCTTGTGTCAGGATAAACGGAGCTTGCACGGACTGGTTTAACATCAAAAAAGGTGTAAGACAGGGATGTGTGGCTTCGCCATGGCTGTTTAACTTATACATAGACAATTGTTTAAAAGATTTGAAAGAGAGTGCGAATGGATTAAAAATGAATGACTTGATCGTCAAATGCCTTCTTTACGCCGATGATCAAGTCATATTAGCGTCATCTAGAGAGGAGTTGCAGGTGATGGTTAATGTTATGCATGATGCCCTGAAAATCAAAGGGATGAAAATAAATGTAAGCAAAACGAAAGTAATGGTTTTTGAAAGAGAAGAAAGCATGAAAAACTGTGTAGTTTCCATTGATGGAGAAAGAGTGAAACAATTAGATAAATTTGTTTACTTGGGTTCAAAGTTTACGAGAGATGGAAAGTATGACATTGACATTGAGCGAACGGTGTTGTCAGGAAGACAAATGAATGGGGCACTGCATAGCTTTATAAAGAGCCAGAAAGTGTAAAAAAAGGCACGTCTGGCTGTGCATAGAGGTGTATTGGTTCCTACACTTATGTATTGTAGTGAATGTTGGGTTTGACAATAAAAGCATGAAAATAGGATTACTGCTGCGGAGATGAGTAGTCTGAGAAGTATAGCCGGAGTAACTCGGTTGGATAAGGTAAAGAATAGTGAGATAAGAGAACGCTGTGGTGTAAAAGAAGATGTGGTTACAAAGATAGATAAAGGAATGCTTAGTTGGTTTGGACACGTTGAAAGGATAGATGAAGGAATATTGACGAAACAAATTTATTAAGCGAGTGTGAATGGACAAGTCGGTCGACCTCGGAAAACATATCTTGATCAGATCAACATTGTTTTGAGGAAAGGCCAGATCAAGAGTACCAACAACCGACGAGCATGTATGAGAGCACTGATGAAAGTAGAGGAAGCAAAAGATGTGTGTAAGAACCGTAGCAAGTGAAAGGAAGTGGTCTTTGCCTACCCGCATGGGAAAATGGCGTAAGTTTATGTTTTGTATGTATGTAAAATATTAGGAACGTAGAAAAAATATTATTGATTTAATTTGAAAGCGGTAAAAACAGTTTCGGTCCTTGTTAAAATCCCAAAAAACCTTTTCTTTGCAATCTATATACTTGACGCTTAGTAGACCATTCTGGTAAGTGACCGAAGTTATCAGCTCTAATTTTTTGACCTGGTATTTGCACAAATGGGTATTTTTTCTTTTTTAATTGTAATTTTGTTTGCAAATCAAAACTTGGCCTTTTCATTTTCTTTTGTAGAACATTAGCCGTGGTTAAAATTTTTGCCACTGCCAGATTGATTTTTGCAAGCGACAAATACATGTTAGTATTTTAAGACCGTCTATATAAAATCTAACTATTGGCACACAGCATATCTACAAAATGGTATATTTTATCTAATATCACTATACTATTTTATTTGGATTTTATAATATCCCAACATTGAATCTAATAAATCGACAACAAATTGCACGTGTGTCATATTTGGAACAGTATGCATTAAGGGGTTAAAGCAAATCACTAGTTATCTTTTTAATGTATCAGTAACAATTTAAGTCAATTTTAGTTTAATTTCGTAAACTGTACACCCATGTTTACTATAGAAACACATTTACTTGTATTTTATTGTTCCAATAGTGAACATCCTTACGAATATTTTTTATGGGTATCCTAATTAGTAATAAAATCCGTAATTAAGTGTTAAGAAATTTTTTAAATAAATAGTAGGTAGTAGTAAGTACTTAAATACACATTTTGGTTACAAGAAAAAATATATTTGCGTGTCCCTATAGGTATCTTAAGATTTTATTTTTTTAATTTCGTTTATTCTTAGCCTTTTTTATGTATTTAATAAAAATCCAAGTGGTTTATGTCTGAACACTAAAATTAATAAAATATAAAACAGAAATAATTGTAAATTGGACTTTTACCACAAACGACTACAGGTTTCGCCAACCAAGATACAATGTGCATACTAAATTAAAACTAAATTGGTAAAAAAACATGTAATAACTGTTTGAAATTATAAAATATATTAATTAGTTTACAAAAAAAACTTTAAGTTAATTAAGGTATATTTTGTTATTTTTTTTAAATTTGATATATAAATTTAAACAACTGCGAACATGCTAACCATTTCAGTTTTTATATTTTCCATCAACGTTACTGTTTACGTCGGATTTAAATATGCAAGTGATTTATTTATGTTTGTGTGCAGCAGTACTAATTTATGAAATAAATACTAAAAAATTACGTAAGTTATTTCAGGTACCTAAAAAATGTTTCAATGAGTAGCACTTTATTTATGTTAAATATTATCTACGAATCGAAGTTAAATCAAATATCGTTGTATTTTATTTTTTACAAATAAAATTGAATACATATATATATATATATATATATATATATAATAAAATAAAATATAAAAGTAACATTTAGTTTTTTTTAATAAAAAAATAAATAAGTGGTTTGCAAAATATATAAAATTATGTTATCTATTTTTTATTAAAGTATAATTATCCATTTTAATGAAAAGCCCCAAATAATTAATGGTGGCTTTATAAATTACTGTCACTTCTTAAAATTATTCATCAAAGCCTGTTCCATCATGCTCGATTGGATTAAAGTCCGGTAATCCGCAAGTCCGGCAGTACTTTAATATTATTATCATTAAAAAACTAGCCACTATTACAACAACATATGCTCGTGCATCTTTTAAAATTTTCTTTAACAATTGTTTTATTTGGAAGCACAATTACTCGAATATTTTAGCAATGTACCTATTGACATAAATAGGTACTTATAATCACGTCTTTTTCCCGTAAGGGTAGACAGAGACCACTCTTTTCTACTTACTACGGTTCTTACACAAGTTCTTTGCTTTTACTATCATCAGCACTTTTCACACTCTAATACGTCCTGAGTCTGGATTTATTTTAAATCTTTGCTCGTCTGAAAAACATCAATAAACATTTTTCCATAGTTCATTTTCCTCAGCCCAAGCTAAAGAAGCAATGCGACTACCTCTCGTTATGGAATGACATCCCGGCGATCATCCGATTTTAAGTGGGCTTTGTGCAAATGATTTCTGACAGCTACATAGCTGCATTTTTAAAACAAGTGCCGTTACCGCAAGGTTCTGTCTTGCTGCTAATTACCAGAAGATCTCGTGCGTTCTGTGTCTTTTTCAGATGCACCTTCAGTTTTCATGGTCCGTTTCACCGTCACTAGCGTGTCGTCTTAACAACCTTATGCATTTAGTTGATTTGACAGTTTTTTCATATCTTAAATCGCTTACCCTCCAGTGGCAGAGCAAAATGCACAACGTTAGTATTTTTTAACGAAATAATAATTTTAAAGTAAAACTAAACGGTGGCTAACGTACGTAGGGGCTACTTTTTTAATAATATTTATGGTTTAGTTTCACAGTGTTTACGATTAAATTACAAATAAAATATTACTATTGATCCTTTGTTACTATAAAAAGCCACAAAATACCGGCTGCAGTGACAAGCTACCTGGAAACATGGGCATCAGGTATTTAGATTGCGTCCATATCACTTAGGATTATATTACACTATAACTGCAACCTAACGTGATTAAAATGTACTATTTTAACAACAAACTAATACTACTGTTATTTATTTAACCCACTTAAATTAAAAATTTAATTATAGTTATCAGCACTATAGCGAATTTTAAAGTTTTACAAAATACTGACTAGCTAATCACAGATTGCAAATCAGTCTTTTTACAGCAACTGCACCATTGAAATTTTTGACCAAATTAAGGATTACCCTAGTTTTATCTTTATCATAATTAAAGTCTTTTATACATTTTCACTATGATTAATGCAATCCGCCCACACTTCGGCTGTTACTTCTGCTAATGCATCGTCTCAAACTTTTTTCACTGCTGCATTTCCAAGTCCATGTTTTCCAATATGTCGATCAAAGTACCAATTACCAATGCCCCATACAAACTCAATTGGATTGTATTGACAGTAATATGGAGGCAATCATGTTACCGGATGACCATGTTCTTGGAGTAGCCCGTCTATAACGTATTTGGTAATTTGTTGCTTATTCTGGCGACAACGACTAAATAGCTTTGCTCTGTCGGAGTCGTCTCCAAAATTAATTGGTTTTGCTTGTAACCATTCTTGTATCTCCATTTTTTTCAACGGGCTTAGGGTAACTTTCTACGACGGAGCTATGGTATTGGGCAATATTAATGAGTAGTCTAAGAAGTATAGCCGGAGTGACTCGGTTGGATAAAGTAAAGAATATTGAGATAAGAGAACGCTGTGGTGTAAAAGAATATGTGGTTACAAAGATAGATAAAGAAATGCTTAGATGGTTTGGACACGTAGAAAATATGGATAAAGGAAGATTGACGAAACAAATTTATATTGCGAGTGTGAATGGACAAGTCGGTAGAGGTAGACCTCGGAGAACATATCTCGATCAGATCAACATTGTTTTGAAGAAAGGCCAGTTCAAGAGTACCAACAACCGACGAGCATGTATAAAAGCACTGATAAAAGAAGAGAAAGCAAAAGATGTGTGTAAGAACCTTAGCTAGTGGAAGGAAGTGGTCTCTGCCTACCCCTTTGGGAAAAAGGTGTGACTTTTTGTATGTATGTAGGTATGTATGTATTAGAGAGAAATGTATTTAAAAACTACGTTGTAGATTATCTCAGACACACGCCAAGGACGGTGAAACAGGGTACACATAACGAGTATTACCTCTTATGATGTGTTTAATGTGCACGCTATACCTGTTAGTCTAGCGCCATTTTCTAGCATGCATTCATTATATGTTTGCGGTTTAGATGGTTTTTTTCCGTGTTAAATTTAAATTTAATTTAAATTTATATAATTTACTTTAAACTCAAATTATTACTACCTACCAAATTTTTTTTGATGCTTGAAACCGATAAAATATAGAAAAATATCTAACAAAGTTTCTTAATAAATCACTCTCACTACCACTCAAATTAATTTTTTTCATTTGTAATGGTCCTTTTTTAAATATTTATTTAAAATTAGTTTTATAGCTTTATCCAAATAATAATGAAATTACATACACATAGTCACGCCTTTTTCCCGTAGGGTTAGACAGACTCTTCTTTCTTTTACTTGCTACAGTTTTTAAACATATTTTTCGATTCTTTTACTTTTATCAGTGCTCTCATACATAATCGTCGGTGGTTGGTACTCTTGACCGGCCTTTTTTTTTCGATCTGATCGAGATATGTTTGCCTAGGTCGACCTCTACCGACTTGCCCATGCACAATCGCCTTATAAATCTGTTTCGTCAATATTCCTCTGTTTATTCTCTCTACATATTCTAGAATATGTAGTCTAATAAAATTTCATTTTTTAACTTTTTTTGTAGATTTTTGTAATCAACATGAACATTTAGATCTCAAATGTCTGTAAGTTTTGTAGCTTCATACAGTTATAATTTAATTATTTTGATTGTTAAACTTAAATAATCAAACAAAAAATTAGTGCTACTTAGTTTTAAATATTTTTACCAATAGAATGATTTTAAATAAACTGTATTTTTAGCTTTATTTGTTAAACCATGCATAAAATCAAAGGATGTCGAAAAATGCCTAGCTAAAAATATTGAAATTTTGACACCTCGTTTAGGTAAAGGTATTCCAGAACTAGCAATACCTCCTCTTAATCCGTTAGAGTTACAAAAAGCTGATTTAAATACAGGCAATATAAGGTAAGTTAAAAAAAAATCAAACAATAAAATATCTCCCTATTCCATGTTAAATTGTATAAATACCAATTAATGCTTTTCAATGTTACTAAAAATACTATACACAAGGTACACCAACCGTTCATACTACAGGATACCCAAACAAGCCTTAGAAGCATTGCTTAATCGCCACCTGGAGAAGTCAGGTCGGTTACCAATAGATTAACATAAAGACAAGCTAAAAGTAGATTGCACCGTAAGTGTACATATAATTGGAAACCCACCCCATAATGGGAATGCCATCAAGTGAGATACTAACCAAGCGAGCTTAGGGAAAAATCCCATAACAAATCATTAAAAAACCGAAAAATATATATATATATTTATTGCATATATTGCACAATTTTAAAAAATTGTTGAAATGCATAAATAATGGGATGATATTTTATAGTAAACAATGAGAAGGCATAAACTTTTATGAAAAACTCAACTAGTTATGTTAATTGTGGGGTTGGATAAACTTATGAAATATATATACGTTAGATTCCATTTGTTATTTCAACCACCATGGAATATGTTTCCAGGATTTTTGCTTACCAACTTAAAGGTGCATTTACTAGTCAGTACAGCCCTGCATTTGTCTAAAAAAAATATTTAAAATTTTCTGAGCTCGTTAATCTCTACGCTTTTTCTTTTATTTTTTAGGGCAAGTTTTTCGGATATAAAAATGTATCATTTGGATCACTTTATATTAAAACAATTTAAATTTGACGTGGATACGCTTAAATTGGACATTTCAATTAATTTTCCTCTGATTTATGCAAGTTCAAATTATGAACTTAAAGGAAAAATTGCAATTTTAGACGTGGACAGCTCTGGGCCTTTAAATGCAAATATAAGTAAGTTTTTTGATATCGCATTGCATAAACATTTTTTTTAAACATTTAGAATTAATAAAAACTAATACTGAGGGTGGTTTAAAAAGTTTCCGACCTTAACATGTCAATAAAAGCTAGGAAATATGGTTGCGCATCTTTTGACAGCTACTCACCATCATTTTAGTCATCTTAAACGCGTGGTTGTTGAATAACAATTGTTTAAGTAAGTCAATATACGTGTTTTTGTATAAATGAAAAAAATGGAGTATCGAGCTGTTATTAAATATTTGTTTTTGAAATGAAATACGGCTACGCAAATCAAAGATCAGTAAGACACTGTGGACGCTAAGGACTTTGCACTATCATTTATCACCATCAACGTCAACGTGACCGTACTAGCTTAAGAGACGCTAAACGTTCGGGACGTCCAAAAACTACAACCACTAACTATAACATCGCTAGAGTTCACCAAATGGTGCTAAACGACTGTCAAATTAAAATGAGATGGCTAGCAGAGGCTATAAAAATGTCCAGAAATATGTCAATATTCTCTGTTGGCGCAGTTTGGGCGTAATAAATCGGAGTTTTGATGCCGATTAATTACTGTAGATAAAACTTATATACGCCATTATACGCTTAAAATAAAAATACAGATAGAACAGTGGACTGCTAGGTGGGAATCGGCTACAAAAAAACTATTTTTTCGGCCTGGAAAGTCATAGTGACTGGTTTTTTTAGATAGTCGTGGACTTATCTTGATAGATTAGTTTTAAAAAGAAAAGCTTACTACTTAATGTTTGTCTGACATGTCATCCAGGCTTTATGCGAACTCATGGACGTAGTTGTATGAGACACCCTCGCAGTGAGTGCAAACTACGAAGCACTTTAATCCAACCTTTCTACAGCTGCAACACTGCTGCAGCCTTTTTTGCATTATCTTACCTGGTAATAGGTGCGCAGTGAGTAAAATGTTAATAAATTTTAAGTGGGAGGCAATCTCGCTGTGTTAAAGTTTTTTTTGCCGCAGCCTTTGTATCCCTAATTAACCAGGCTCTGCGTTTTGTGCAGTCGTCCATAAAAAGCAATTATGATACGCTCACCTGCAGCTACAATATCATATGGATTTACTTTGCTGTCCAAGAAAAACGCAGCAACTTAATCAAGGTCTCGATGTTTTTAAAACGTGGTAACAATTTTTGTTTTTCTTTGCCCAAAGAATGACGTAGATGACAAGAAGGAGTTGAAAATTAATACAATCATATTTGAAAGAGGTGTTGGTGTAGGTCACATCACGTTGACTTCGCTCACATTTTGTAAACAATAAATTTCGACGGTTTTGTAGTGTGATACCGACGAGCAAGACTAGTAAGTCCACATCCTCACCAATAATTACGACATCATGAGTAGTGGATAAAGAGAATGCTGTTGTTATAATTTTGTCGACATCTTCTGTATCCTGCAATGTTGGAATATTTTGTTTCTCCATTTGTGTCAACGAACCAAATTTTATTAATTTAAATGATTTCATTTTTTGCTCAAGTGATTAAGGGAGTCACTTCGAACTCCCATGATACACTAAAAAAACCAACTCAGAAGAAGGGAGAGGATTTTTAAGCAAATGCTAGGCCTACATAATCTTGAATTATGTAACTTAAAAAATTGACCAAATTTTAAAAACTGTACTCCGAAACTATCGGTCCTATAAAAACCTTTCTGATCTTAAATTGTTAAAAATTTAACCTACTTAATGAAATGAATATTGCAAGTTTTGATAAAAAAAAAACAAGTCCTTCTGGGTCAAAATCGGCCAAAATTAAAAAAACAAAAATACTTGATTTGATGTAGCGTTCAATGTTTAATTTGACTGAACTATCTGGATCAAGAGACCTGAAAAGATACCTTGGAAGGAAGTGCAAGGCTGTACTGGCTGTACCAGCGACGTGCGATGGCCAACAAAGATGGGAATTTGAGAAATTATTACATACATAGTGCATTTGGTACCAAATTTTTACTTTGTTACTGGTTAAAAAAGCAACCTGTACTAATCATTGAAGTATCATTTAAAACATACATTTTTAAGTTAATTTTTAATTACAATACATTTTGGTAACCGATATGGTCTAAATCGATACTTTAATTGCACATTTTTTGAAGGTTAGTATGGTATAACAGTTGCTTATGCCAATAGGTTTGAGATTAGGTATGTTTAATTGTGTACCTATTAAGTTTACATAAAACAGTATACCCGGAACAGAATCAAAGATTTGTAACTTTTATTGCAGTAGTTAATTTACAAACCATTTGCAAACTGCGCAACAGCGCATTTACAGTAGTTTTCTTACTGTCCTTAAACTGCTGCAGAAACAAACCTTTATCTCAAAGACAGTTTAAGAATTTACTGAAGCCCTCAGAAACGTTGTTTTAAAAAACCACCTTTATTTTAAAATTGTTCCAAACTATAAAAAAATTTAAATCTCACATTGTTCTTCCGTATTGTTTTTGCAAATGACAACACAGCCATTAAATTAATATTTAGCGATCTTGATTCATAGCTTCATTTAAATCTAAATTAAATAATACTCGAGTATTTTGTAGCAAATATAATGGCAGTCTTATCCGCTACGGGTTCATTGGTGGATAAAAATGGGAAAAAATACATAAAAGTACATGACGAGAGTAAGATAAATGTAGACATCGAAGGAGCACACATGAATTTTGGAAACATTTTTGGAGAAAATACAGAGCTAACTAAGAACGCAAACATGTAAGTTGTCACGTCTTTTTATATTGTTTCTTGCAATTTGTTTCTGTTACACGTGGTACCTTTCCAATTTTAAGTTTTTTAACAAACGTTTTTAAAAATTATTTTCGTTTTCAATTATGCACTGGGCAAGCAAGACAGTTCACTGTTATTTTTAAATAAAAACAACAATAAGTGTAAATAAAATAAGACACTCTTAAGAATATTTTTAATTAGGAATTCATAAAATGTAACATGCACAAATTCTGTTATTTTTTAAATCTTTGGTAAAATAAATTTTCACATTTTTTTGTAAGGCTTAGTTAGAAAGTTATGGGTTTCCAAATAGTTGACGTTTTTAATAAAAGGATTTGTAAAGAAAACTTACTGTATCTTTTAATTCTTAAATCGGATTAAAAATTAAATTGTTTTTTCCTGTACAAAATCGAAAGTAAACATTTCAAATCATAATTTTTATTTTCTTTTAATTATTTTATTTAAAAAATAAAGCTAATTATATAGTTATTTTACCAAAAAAGTTTAAAACTGAGATATATATTAGTTTAGGAGATACAGGAATTATAGTACATACGTGTCACGCTAAAGTTGGTACCTGGTGCTTGTTTTGGTTGGCTGGTGTGCTCGAAAATGTATTAAAACGTTATGGTACGTTGATATTGATATGTATTATGTACTTACCCATTTAAACTTAAGAGTGTAACCATGATATTTAATTATTAAAAATTTCAAATAAAATGTATAATTTTAAACAAAAATATAATTAGTTAAGACCGAAAACTTTGTAAGAGGTTTTTTTTATTCTAAAAAGAAATTAGTGGAATAATGCTGGTAAAAAAGAATTTATTTTTCCCCTAAAGTAGATGACCAAAAAAAATCCATGTACAAAAACAGCTTCTTATGTGAAACTGGTGACGGGACTCCTCACTGGACACTGCCCTCTAACGTATCACCTGAAAAAGATGGGCAAAACACTGATAGTTGCCGCTACTGCGAGAACTTCGCTAAAACTGCAGAACATTTGCATTGCGAATGCCCAGCGCTTTACTGCAAGAGGTTCTAGTTTCTGAAGGGGGCCTTCCTAAAGCACTTTGATGTCAGAAACTTAGCCCCCAGGAAACTGATAAACTTTGCACGAAGTCTCGAAATCCCGGGTCTCAAAATCCTGGGCCTCGAATAGATCTGTATGCAACATTAACGGACTTTATCAGTTTAGTAAAGTTACTGCTTCTTACTTATATTTTTGTATAAAATTAAACATTTTATTTTAAATAAATAAGTATCAACGTAAAATAGCAACGTTTCAATACGTTTCTACCAATGTTGATAATATTTTAAAACTTTTTTGGTACATTAAATATATTTTTAGCTTTATTTGGTAATTGAAATAATCAAAGAAGAAAGTTGTTAAATTTAATAAAATTATGATTTAAAATGTTTACTTTGGATTTTGTATAGAAAAACAAAATTAAATTTTAAATCTGATTTTAAAATTAAAAAAAAAGTAAATTTTCTATACAAATCTATACATCAGAGTTACTCCAGGTATTCTTCTCAGACTACCCTTCTCTGGAGCATTGATCTTACTTTTATGCTTCTTCTGCCAAACCCAACATTCACTACCATACACAAATAAATTCACTACAATTAAATGTTTTTAGAACAGTTCTATTTACTTTCATTGCAGAATACACAAGATTTAATTGTTGTCAGGATTTTTATACAGCAGCAGATTCTTATATAATTTTAGGCAATGTAATCGTATCTTCTGTAAGTTTTTTTATAATTTTTTTTACAATATAACTTCAATTGTATTTAAAAATAAAAGAAAATTTTATTTGGTAAAGATTTTATTTAATCTAATGCACCATATGCAAGGGTGGTCTGAAAAGTTTCCGATCCCAACGTAAAGATGGCAGCACTTGTCAATAAAAACTAAAGAATGTGGTTCCGCATTCTTTGAAAGGTAGTTGAGTATCTAGCTGTCATTTAATATTAGTTTTTGAAATGCAATACACCGCAGAATATTAAAGATAAGTTGAACGCTGTGTATCATTTACCACCGTAAAATTTTGGTCAGCTGAATTTAAACGTGGCTGTACTAGCTGGGAAGACGATGAACGTTCGAGACGTCCAAAAATTGCAACTACTAACGATAATATTGTTAAAGTTCACCAAATAATGCTAAACGACCATTGAATTAAAGTAAAAAAGATTTTCACATATTTAATTAAGAATTTAGGCATGGAAAAGCATTGGTAGCCGCGTTTGCTCACGTTAGACTAAAACCGTGTTTAAATGAATATTTCCAACGCTTTGTTGGCGCAGTTTAGGTGCAGTAAATTGTAGTTTTTGCTTTGATTAATTACTGTAGATGAAATTCAAATACAGAAAAACAAAAAACAACAAAAATACAGTCAAAACAGTAGACTGCGGAAGAGATTCAGCTCCAAAAAAACCAAAAACTGTTTTTTCGGCTGGGAAAGTGATGGCGACTGTTTTTTGCAATAGTTATAGAGTTATCAATTATCCTTAAAAGGGAAAAACCATTACAGGAGCATACTACGAATCATTACTTGACAAGCTGAAGGCAAAAAATGCGGAAAAACGGCTACATTTGCAAAAAAAAATCTGTTTCACCAAGACAATGGGTCGTCAGCGGTTGCCATTGCAAAAATCTATAAATTACGTTTTGAACTGATTGACCAACCTTCATACTCACCGGATCTAGACTTACAGGAAGACAATGCAAAAAAATAAAAATTAATTCAAAGAAAAAATGTCTTGAAACTTTATTGGGTCGAAAACGCTCCTACCACTTTAATACAGATATTTATTTTTTATGCTTAATTCTTATATTAATGTGTTGTTGTTTTATTAGGGTCCTCAACGAAAACATGCAAGCCATTTTGGAAGAATTTAAACCAGTGTCCAATAAAGTTATCAAAGAAATTATCATGGGTATCGCAAACTCAATCTTTAGCAAGTATACTTTTGATGACCTATTTCCTTCTTCTTAATTTTTTTTGTACAATGTTTTCAGAAAAAATTAATGTATTAAAGAATAAAAGATAAATTTATCAATAAATCAATGATTTCTAAAAAACAAATCCAAAGTTTTAAACGACTTAAAAAAATTTTAAA
This sequence comes from Agelastica alni, assembly GCA_950111635.1. Lineage (NCBI taxonomy): Eukaryota > Metazoa > Arthropoda > Insecta > Coleoptera > Chrysomelidae > Agelastica > Agelastica alni. The sequence goes on from OX467716.1 coordinate 15,471,708, forward strand.
TAAAGTTTTTTCATAAATAATATAAAGTAAAAAAACCGTTCTTAATAAAGTGTTTATTCATCTCTGTTATAAATACAAGCTTGAAGGCAAGGTTAGCAATTCGTTATTGGAGAATATTTTGCCATTTTTTCTAACCAGCTTTGGGATACAATTAAATGGATTTCTTCGGGTACGAATTGCTCTTTAAAGTATATCCTAAGCATGCTCTATGGAAGCATATCTGGAGACAAAGCATGCAAGCTTAAACGATTAATTCCCTTAATTTTAAAGTAAAGGTAGGGCATTACATTTCATGAAAATAAATTATTACTCTAAACCTCTTTAAACAGTCTAACAGGAGCCTGTAGAACTTCTCTAATATACCGTTCATCAATCAGTGTGCCAATGTGAATTAATTCCTTGAGAAATAGGTCCTTCAGACATAATTTCTGCCCATAACATGGTGTTTCCTTCCAAGAAAGAAGGCGAAGGGTGAATTTGAGCAACTTGAAAAGTTCTGGTTGGTTCTTTCTAAATACAAATTCGGCGACTATAACACCAGACATTTATTGATTTTATAAAAAACATACTAGAATATTAAAATCCTTTAGGTAACTTCATATGGTTCTTTAGTCCACTATAGTCGACGAACTCGGTGCTAATATTGTAACCAAAAACTCTTACTGGTGGCAACACATCGATATTGTTATTCTTTAAACATTTCATTTGGGTGTAATCTGGCATTGTCATACAAGAAAAAAAAGTGGTTGCTGCTATTTCCTCCCGTTACTATTTTCTCCACAGATCATTATTTTTTTCCCTAAAAAAAAAGAACTTTCCAAATTTTGTGGAGATGGTAAAATATTCCTAGACATTGCAGCTGTTTGTAATTCAATCCCCAAAGTGAATTGGCGACAGGCGACGATGACGACGACAGTAGCAAAATAGAAGCGTGGCGGCTGGAGAATTGCGCTGAGGAGTGGGTGGCTTTACTTGAACGTAGATTCCTTCAATATTCAGTTGGCTGGTTCGTAGATATCTACCTGCTGTAGGCTGTCAGTTTTCCTGGCATTATCGCCGTGAATTTCGTTTGTAAAAGTAAATAACTACACCTTTCATCGTTAATATATTGTAGAATTTATACATGGTTACAGTTACAAGCCTCCTGTATCTTTAGAAATTTTTTCTGGCTATTGGCTTTGAATTAAACTTTGATTGCATTGATATACATGTTTGGTAACACGTGGTATTTTAAAGCGGTGCTCTTTGTGGTGCTCCCTGTTCGGAGGTTAGAACGGAAGGGAGCGGGGTGCGGTGCTTTTTGCGGTGAGATGTTCTTCGGTCGACGGATACCATGGGAAAGAGAAAGCGGTGCTCTGAAAGCATTGCTCGGCTGTTGAAATGGAAAGAGGGCGAGAGGCCGGAAATCCGGTAAAACGCGGCTTCGTTTCACACGCTGAATTCAGCATTTTTATTGGTCAAAAGCGTAACCGTTTTTTTTAACGTGATCTTATAGCTGATTTCTAAAATTGCACATGACCCTTTTGTTTTCAGCCAAATAATAATTTTCACGTGAGAAGAGGGTGATCGGAATATTCTTTTAGGATAATGACTGCACGTTTTTCAGCTGATTTTTTGTCGGCGTCAGGACCGTACTGAGTAGTTTTAAAAATTGTACAGTTTGAAGTACTAATTTCCTACATGAACTTTGCTAATTGATTAAGTAAACTTTAACTTTAAAAATAATTTAAACCCACAATCTCTAGAGGCTCGTACTCTCCTGGAAAGGTTATGTTAGGTAAGGTAAGGTTAGGTTGGGAAGGGTTTCAAACAAAATAATGCAGCTCTTTATTTTGTACCAAATTCTAATTATTTTGGGAAGAATAACTTGAAATGTTTAATAACATTAATTTATAAAAATATGACTTAATATTGCTAAACATATTTTTAAATATTATTATTTCATTAAAAACCAAAAATAGACATGATGTCATCACATTATTAATATTAACAATCAAGCTAATTATATGGAAATTCACTAGATGAAAAATATAATGGTAATTATTGTAATTGTTTATGTTATGGTAATTATCAAAAACATTATTAAAATATATTTATAATGTCACAAGGTAAAGCCGGTTCTGCTTCCAACATTACAAGGATAGTGATACAAATGCGTCAAAATAAAAACTTTTAGAATTAAAACTATCTAAAATGACCGACAAAATGGATAACGTGCACGTGACTTTTTAGCTTGACATCGTTTTTGTGATATCACAGCTTAAGATTCTACCTATCTGTCAAAAAATGGAACTAAAAAATAAAAATAAAACAAAGAAAACATAACAAACTGCGAGGTATTGATAAAAGGAGAATCAGCGAAACAAATAAATAGGGCGCTGCATTTCTTCATGACCTGCCAGAACGTGTAAAAAAAGTTACGAGATTATCTACACCAATGTATGGTAGTCAATGATGGGTTTCACAGAAGAAGTATGAAAGTAAGAGGAGACAAGTAGTCTTAAAAGTATAACCTAAGTGACTCTGATAAATAAAGTAAGGGTTAGTGTGATAAGGGAACAATGTGGTTTGAAAGAAGATGTAAAAACAAAGATAGATAAAGGAATTCTTAGTTGGTTGGGACACGTAAAGAGGATATAATTTTAAAAAAAGATCGACGAAACAGGTTTATAACACAAGTGTAATTGAGCAAATCAGTAGAGGTCGACCTAGGCGAACGTATCTCTATCAAATCAAAATTGTTTTTAAGAAAGTTCAGGTAAATATATATATATATATATATATATATATATATATATATATATTGTATCGTATTTATACCGTTGATGTGCTTCTTATATCTTTTTTAACCTTTGTATTTTAAATAAAGCAAATTCCTTGTATATATATATTTTTTTAATTTTATTAAACATTAACACACCGACACAAACAATTTTTTTTTTTTAACATTAACAGCAAAACTTACACTCTCTCTTTTACATAATTTAATCAATTTTACTTATAAGGTATACCAATTAATTTGTTTATTGTTTTAATTAGTAAAAATTTTTAATTATAGTTAATAAATAATAAGATTGGTTTTAGATTAAAAGCTTGAAATGTGTATATGTTTTTTAAATTTATTTGATTTGTTTTTATTATATACACGTTTTCCAGAGAAATTTATAAATTTTTCTAAATCTTTAATTAATTCTAGGTTTTGAATTATATTAAATTTTCTAAAAAGTTTAATAAAAATGGCTTGATCTTTTTTCTTTTTTTTATTACCTAAATAAAATAAATTCTAATTGTTACCGGAATTATATTTTTTTGTTTTCTTGTTCTGCGCTGCCTTCCGATGATGTTCCGCTCTATACGTACACCAGCAATCTTACGCCGCTTCCTGTTGAAGATCTTCTTACGGGTTCTGCCTTCTGCCTTACTTAAAACTTCGTCTCTTGCCGTTTTTTTTATTTAAAATTTCTAAAATTGAACTTTTTACTTTTACTAAGTAACTTTGATTATATAAATAAAATTTTAAAATTATTACCTTTTAAATTTTTTTTGTCGATTTTTTTTTGGAGTACAAAATAAAACGTGTTTCATTTTTATTTTTAAATTTCTTTTACATACTCCTCTGGGTGAGGCTGAAGGTTGGTCTTACTCGTATCTTTTTGCTAGTGGTTTATGCCCCACAAGATGCGCAGAGGAACCAATCTTTAAAAGCCCAAAAAGAGAGGAGAGAGTTTTGGGATAGTGTGACAGATATTCTGAATAAGTGTAACCAGAATGAAAGAATTGTAATGTTGGGTGATTTTAATCGTTGGGTAGGAGTAAAGCGTGATGGATACGACAGTGATCTGGAAATGTACGGTGACAGCAGAGTAAATGAAATCGGAGAAAGTCTATTTGAAGTATGTTTGGAGTGGAATCTTATGGTAACAAACACAATGTTTAACCATAAAAGGATCCACTTGTACACAAGACAAGAAGGATACCAGAGAAGTATAATTGATTTTGTAATTGTGGATGAAAGATTAAAAAAGAAGGTGATGGACACTCGGGCATACCGAGGTGCAGGTATTGACACAGACCACTTCTTAGTAATGAGCCGAATAAGAGGTCTCTTTAAGCGGTGGCGCCATCGTGTGCAGGAATCAAGCAGTGTTCTAGAGCGTATAAAAGTTGAGAATTTGCAAGTAGAATTTATAGTATATATAGAAATAGTGATGATTATGTTATTATTTTTAATAATTATAATCGGGATGTAGGCTCCTGCAGACCCATATAACGCACCAATGTCTGTTGATGTTGTTGGATAGCCCTCAAAAGAGAGTAGGACTGCTGCAAGTTTATGTACATATCTTCAGTAATATTTTAATTAAATAAACCCCCAATCGAGAATTCCGAAAACTATTAAAAGATTTGCTTAATGGGTAAGTAAGGTTTTAAAATTGTTATTTATAGTATACTTAGATTTGCTAAATTTTTATTTGTAGTTTAACTTTCTGTTTGAGCGGAGAATGGACCAAAAGATAATTAAGGTAATTAAAAATCCACTGTAGGAATAAAAAAATTGGGGACATCGTTTTCCACAAAAATTGCGGGGTACCTAAGGAAGAGCCAGTTGCGATTGTAGTTGGAGCAGTAGCCAAAGGTAGATGTCAACTACACTGAAGATTCTGTTTCCATAAGCAATTATCCACTTTCAGCAGCCCTCACTTCTACAAAACTATGTTTAGCTTTTAAAAAGATTTAAGGTTTTCTATAAAATATAAATATAATATTATTATTTATTGAGGGTAACAAACTTTTTTCTGTGTGTTAGCATTATAAAGAGCAATATGGTAACTTCTTGAAATTCACTGTTTGATTTAAAATTAAGTATCATAAAACAACGAAAAATGATTGCAAAAGTACATAAAATAAATACAAATTTAAAAGATAAACATATCAAATATAAAATAAAAACATAAATACCGGATAATAAATACATATTTTTTTAAATAATTTGTAAACTGGAGCATTAAGTGATCACTTAATCTCTTTTAAATAGCAAGTAATTTTCTTCTAGTGTAAACTTACATATATTAAATAAAAATCCTATTTGTTATAGTAAATTAACTATTAATTTAAATTAGACTAGGTTTTCCTCTGATTTAAAATTAACCTAAATATCTATCTTACCAATTGCTGATCATTGTATAAATAAATGAAAATGTGTGTTTTGTGCTTTAATTAAATCAAATTTTAATAAAAATACACAAAATTATAATGAAACTTGTATGCATTTTATAAATACATGTTTGTTTTTTCAAGTGTTAATTTTCTTTCTACTACAACTAGAGACAAAACTGTACAAAAAATAATTTACAAGGGGGTTTTTAAACTAGACAATACAAAAAATGTTTAATTTAGATTTTTAGTCTCATTTACGCTACTTTACAAAATTCAAGAAAGCATTGCTTAACTGTTTAAAATAGAATATTGTGGATGTTTTCCAAAAAAATATCAGATCAAAATTCATCGTATTCAATGACCTTACCGCTTCTTCAGTTTGACAAAGTAAATTAAATTATTGAAATAATAAAATTAATTTAAATGTTTTATTAATCTTTTTTTAAAAACGATCATTTTTTATAATTTATTACAAAAAAAGTTTATTTTTAAATCATAATTTAAATATGGGTTTTAAAATTTTCGACTTTAAATCGTTGTGTGGATTAGTGATAATGTTCCAGCTTATAAGTAGAATGCTAGTAGGTTATTACAATAAAAAATTATAGAAAAATACTTGATAACATTCTTACAATCTAAAATAAAAAAAATTATATTGTAGATTTAAGGAAACATTTTTCAAACATAAAAGTCCGCAAAATCAACTGTCACGTGTCAGAGCGGCGATTTTGGATGGTGTCAACAAAATTATCTGTCACGAGCTTAGCGGCCATCTTGGATAACGTCAGTAAAATTTGAATATCACGTTAACTAACATCTGTCAACTGTCACGTACGACTATACCCTGTGTAATCAACAAGGAACGTCACTATCATAGTGCTTTGAAAAAAGTGGGAAGTGAATTAAGTTATGTGACACTACTAATGCCTTTTTTACATATTTGTTACGACCCTGTATAATTAACGAACGTCACGTGATCATCGCTGTTTATATCACTCCAATAATAACAAAGCTAGACTTATACTTTTTTGGCATCTTTGTCACGACCCCATATAATCTACGTATTGCGAAACGGTTAAATATATAATCAACGAACATCACATGACCATTGCCGTTTGTCTCACTTTAATCTGACCAATAATAACGAAGCTAGTGATGCATTTTTGATTACTTCGTCATGACCCTAAATAAATAACGATACAAGGTATACCGAATAAATATGACTTTTTGGCATCTTTGTTACGACCCTGTATAATTAACTAATGTCTCGTAACCATAACCGTTTGTCCCACAAAAATCTGACCCATAATAACAAAGTTAGACTAATGCCTTTTTGGCATCTTAGCCACGACTCTGTATAATCAACGAACGTCACGTGACCATCGCCATTTGCCCCCACTTTAATCTGACCAATAATAAAAAAGTTAGACTGATGCCTTTTAGGTATCTTTGTCACGACTCTGTTTAATCAACGAACGTCGCGTGACCATCGCCCTTTGTCCTAATTCAATATGACCAATAATAACAAAGTCAGACTAATGCTATAAAAGCAACGCTTAACCTTTTTGACGTACGACTGCTTACATCCCACCGACATACCTTAATTTACACCCCCTCCAAACGAACGCTTACTTTGGACCAGAAGCTGTCATGGAACACTTATTGACAGATGAAACAACAAAACTAATTGACAAATGACATGAAAGATGACATGACACGTAATAATTGTCAACTGTTACGTGTCATGGTTGCCATCTTGGACAACGTCATCCTTGTAACGTCATCTTTAGTAAGGGTGAGGCATCATTAGTGTGTTGCGTCGTCACAACGGATCAACGCATTGTATGCCATAAACGACGTCGCAACTCAAGAAGGCGACGCACGCCATCGTTATATCTATTACTACTGTCCATCGTCGCACCGTAGCTACGACAACGCTTTGTCTATCATCAATCGATCCGTTAAAACGTGGCATGCGACGATGCAAAGCATAGTGGCATATCCTGGGCATGTTACTTAAAATATAATATATGAAACGTTGCAACAATGCAACGCAAAGCACTAGTGAGGCCTTAGCCTTATTACCCCTAAATTTTTAATGGGAAGTAGGGGTTTTGTAATACATTATTTAAAAGGTTTCCATATTGTTTATTTTAAGATTTTATTGTTTTTAAATTTCTTGCAAAAATATAAAAAAATAAATTTGTTCTACGAATTGCATTATAGCCAACTTTGAAATTTTAATTGTCCAATTTGCATGGTTCTCATTTTGATTGCTAATAATTTAAGTGTTGTTATTAATATTTACTTATAAATAATTAATGATTCATACCTTTTTTAATCAATAATAATGAAACGCGAAATCAATAAAGAAAATGGCTGTTAGTTATTGGAATTAAAGAAAAGTAATAAATATATTTTACTAACAGTTAAAAAATATTTACATGCAATTTTTTTTCTAATTTCTTTATTAACATAAAAAACAAAGAAGTACAATATTGCATACTAGTGAGCTTTACTAAAACATGGTAGGCAGTATGCCTGAGAACATTCTGAGCAATATGTTAACGTTTTCTTACCTGCATCTTTAGCATTGAAACTTTAGTACAAAATAACATCCATGGCCCTTTTTCGTGAGGTTGCACCTTTATCGTCTCTCATTTCTCGTAGTTTCTGAGTAGATATCTAAGAGTTATATCTTTTTTGGTTGAACCGCTTCGTCTTTTTTATTTGATTCGTCGATGTTTAGAAGGCCATTTACAATTGATTCTGTTTATTGAAGGAGCGTTAGTTTTTTACCAGTGAGAGAATTAAAAATAATGTGACGGTTGATTAATGACATGCTACATACAAGTTCGATTGCAATTTTTTTGTACCATATTAATGACTTCCGGAGAGACATATAGTAGCTTGTTAATTGATCGGAAATGTATACACCCTGTTTTTCTCTATTATACTACTACTACTAATAGTACTACTTTTGGATAAACTTGCTGGCACGGACTGGTTTAACATCTAAAAGGTGTTAAACAGGGATGTGTGGCTTCACCATGGCTGTTTAACTTATACATAGATTGTTTAAAAAATTTGAAAGAGAGTGCGTATGGATTGAAAATGAATGATTTGATAGACAAATGCCTTCTTTACGCCGATGATCAAGATAAATTAGCGTCATCTGAAGAGGAGTTGCAGGCAATGGTTAATGTTATGCATGATGCCCTGAAAATCAAAGGGATGAAAATAAATGTTAGCAAAACGAAAGTAATGGTTTTTGAATAAGAAGAAGTTAATGAATTTGTGTACTTAAGTTTAAAATTTACAAGAGATGGTTAGTATGACAGTGATATTGAGCAAAGGAAAACAAATAAATGGTGCACTGTATAGCTTTATAAACACCCAGAAAGTGTCAAAAAAGGCACGTCTGGGTGTGCATAGAGGTGTGTTGGTTCGTACACTTATGTATGGTAGTGATGTTGGATTTGGCAGGAAAAGCATGAAAATACAATTAATGCTGCGGAGATGAGTAATCTGCGAAGTATAGCAGGAGTGACTCGGTTGGATAAAGTAAAAAAGTAGTGAAATAAGAGAACGATGTGGTGTAAAAGAAGATGTGGTTACAAAAAAAGATAAAGGAATGCTTAGATGGTTTGGACACGTAGAAAGGATGGATGAAGGAAGATTGAAGAAACAAATTTATTAGGTGAGTGTGAATGGATAAGTCGGTAGATGTTGACCTCGGAGAACATATATCGATCAGTCAACATTGTTTTGAAAAAATTCCAGGTCAAGAGTACCAACAACCAACGAGCATGTATAAGAGCACTGATAAAAGTTAAGAAAGCAAAAAATGTGTGTAAGAACCGTAGCAAGTGGAAGGAAGTGGTCTCTGCCTACCCCTACGGGAAAAAGGCGTGACTATATGTATGTATGTAAGTAACTACTTTTGTATTCATTTTCTTGTTTTCTTTTCTGTCGGTCCAAATTTTCGTTTTATCTCCAATGCAAGTAGAAAGCATGTGCACGTCCCGCTGGTCTTTCCACTTTAAAAGAGTCCCATATTCTTCGTCTTTATTAAAACCTTTTTGTGTTTTCTAATTATAGTTACAAACAACTTTATAAATAAATATTGAATTTCTTGTTAGTTTAAAAACCAGCACACAGCACCCACACAGATCGTTTTTTACACAACACATCTAACCACCACCCTTGCCAACGAATAGGTGTTATAAAAACTTTGGTAAAGAGGGCAAAAAGAATCTGTAAATCAAAACATTTAAATAAAAAATTAAATTACCTTAAGGATATCCTTATTTTGAGTGGTGCTCTGTTATCCTTGGTGGCATCTCAAATCTAGCAAGGATAAGAGAGGCCCACTAAGTTCTGCAGGTTCGTATTCAATGCACTTTTGGAAGTGTCTACATTGGTACAACTAAACGGTCCATTAATACCAGGATTAAAGAATACAAAGCCAACTGCCGCCGTCTTGGACATACAGAAAAATCTGCTGCCGTGGTGCACACACATAATAATGAAAAATTTTTGCTCAAGTTGATATCCAATAAAATCAGTCAATTTGTGGTCATCTGATCGAACACAACCAATCAAAACAAAATTATACTGAAAAGAGCCCATGGGTTCTTTTCACTAAATCATGTCATGTTGCTATGGATACATACCTACATTTCCTTTCAACTCGATTTTGACAATTCAAATATTTCAATATGTCACGATTTGGTTGTGATACTCAAGATATATTGATGAAATTATAGCATCGAATAATTGTACTTTTGATAATTGTACATTCAAATAAATTGTTTCTGCTTTGTATTTATTTCCATAATCAGCAAAAAAAATTTTATCCGAATAACCCTCGAACATTGATGAATGCTCAAAAATTTTATAACATCTATCTCAAGCTTGTTGCTTATAGGCAACAAGCTTTCGAAATCTGTTATAAAATTGTTTCGGCAATTATCAATGTCCTTGGGTTATTACTACTGATAATCACAGAGTTTCTACTGAACGCTTTCGGCTATTTTTCCTTGCATTATGTTTTGGAGTAGCTGGTATTTCTCCCCTCTAATTATATGACCCAAATATAATAATTTTAGCTTTTTAATGTTAAGGATCATTTCTTTGTCTCTTTTTATTCATCTCGATAGTATTGAATAGATCTACCATGGTCTGAAAGTGGTCTTCTTTTAACAGCTTTAGGATTTCTGTAGGTAATTGGTCGGGTTCTACTGCCGTTTCATTTTTATGTGACCTAAGACGTATGAAACCTCGTCTTTCATTATATCGGGGCCTTCATCTTCCTGCATATTTCCTAGGTTTATTTTGTTTCTATTCTCTTCAAAAAGTTCCTCAATATACTCCTTCCAAGTCTTTAATTTCTCTTTGGTGTATGTCTTGTTCTTGTAATTGACTTAAAACTATTTTACCATGTTTCTTCATTTGTCGTATTCTTTTAAACCTGATCTGAAATCGAACTACCAAGGGATTATGATCAGAGAAGACGTCAGCACCCGGATATGTTTTGGCTGATTTAATAGAGTTCTTGTATCTTTCGTTTATTAGGATGTAGTTTATTTGATTTCTGACGGTTTTTTCTTTGTTATCCTGTGGGGATTTCCAAGTATACAATCTTCTGTAAAGGACAAGGATGCGAAGAAAAATTGTAATTTTGGTGGCAACAATAAAGGCTATTCTGCGTTAGGTGCAATACTTTTGATTGAAAAAACAAAGCTTATTGGTGTATACACTCTGGAGCTACTCTATATTTGACGATGAACAGCGATTCGATTTTTCATAAGCAGAAATCAACGAGAGCTGAAATCACCATGGCAAATGATGCAAAAATAAAAGTTAAGATGTGTGGAATGGTCACACTGTTACCGATGTTAATGGACAAGCGAAAAGCATTAAAGTCATAGATGGTTAGTGCATTTCGGATTTGACTGCCATCCCTTTACCAGTGAGTCAAATAACAAAACAAGGCAACGAAATTTCATTTCTTTTCAGATCATTGCGAGATTCGAAATGCAAATAGAAAATTGGTAGCAACGGCTACTATGATTGATGGCTTATATCAACTAAATAATATAAATAAATGTAGTAACATTGTAGTAAAATCGAGGAATAGTTCGGAAACGAGGCATCGTCGTTTGGGTCACTTAAACTATTTTGACTTGGACAAAATGAAGGCAGGTGCTGTTAACGGAGTTTCATTTGTTGAAAAAAGTGGGTAACAAGTATGTGTTATATGCTCACAGGGTAAACATGCGCGCCAGTCATTCAGTAATATTAATACGAGGACAATGGAGCTACCAAAAATGGTACATGCTGATCTTGCAGGACCCATTGAAAATACATTGTTTGGAGGTTACCATTATATGTTTGTGGTTGTGAAGGATTTTAGCCGTAAACATTTGCATATTTTTTAAAATTGAAATACCAAGCATACAAAAGGTTTAATAAATTTAAAGCTATTGTCAAAAAGCATACGGAAAAACAGCTAAAGAAATTTAGATCAGACAATGAATCTGAATTTTGCAACAAAAGATTCCACAGATTGTTCAAACGTTGTGGCATTGAAATACCGTATACACCACAATAAAATGGGCTTGCTGAGCAAACAATTCGTACTTTAACCAAAAGGGCACGATGTATGCTATTAGAAGCAAAACTTTCACTGAGATGTTAAACTAAAGCTATGGCAACTGCAACGTACCTTAAAAATATTAGCGTTTATTGAGTAATAAATAACAAATTACCAAACAAAATTTGGACTGGATCAAAACCAATTCTTAAATCACGAGCATGGATATTTTTGTCGGATAAAGCAAGGGCACCAAAGGCTATTGACTGCATGATTTTAAATTCAACCGGGTGTTCATTATATGGAAACCAATAATATTGTGAATTTAAATTCTAACATTTCTGCTGTCTATGAATCAAATAAAGCATTGAATGGTGACGAAAAAAATGTCAATAAAAGTTACTTTGAGGAGACACTAGATGAAACATCAAATATCAAAAATAAAGTTTTGGACGATGTGCAAAATTACCACCAAACCAACTGGTTTACGAAGATCTGCGCGTATTCGTAAACAAAGTGATTTTTCTAATCATGTAGAAATATTGACAAACCGACGACCGTTAATGAAGCGATGTCAAGTACAGAAAGTGAACATTGGAAACGTGCAATGAATGACGAATATCAATCTTTAATGGACATCGCACTTAGAAATTAGTCGGTCTACCAAAGGATCGAAAAACCGTATTTGTCATTTCAATATTTTTACCAAATATTTGTTGATCTTGATATTTTATTTATGTTGTTAATGTGTAGTCTATTTTATTTTAATTTGTAATGATTAAGAGGGGATGCTGTGAACCAATTATAATTTCTAATCAATACAAATTTTAAAAATACTCTATGACAGCTTCTGGTCAAATTGTTGTAATTTACTTTAAATAAAATCAAAAAGTATAATCATATCATTGGTTCCACTGCCTTTTTTTTTAAATTAGTTTTATATAATTAGCAGTTCAATATGTCTAACTTATAATCACAAAAAATAGTAGAAAACACTAGACCAAATTTTAACACACTGCTGTACCCACTACTATAACAACAGAACTACAGAAGACTCAAAAGAAATTGACCGGCTGATCTGACAAATAGTTAAGGGGAACTTGTCATATCACCAAACACAAAGATAAAACTTGTACAACACTACATACATACATACATAAAGTCACGCCTTTTTCCCATAGGGGTAGGCAGAGACCACTTCTTTCCACTTGCTACGGTTCTTACACACATCTTTTGCTTCCTCTACTTTTATTAGTGCTCTCATACATGCTCGTCTATTGTTGGTACTCTTGACCTAGCCTTTCTTCTAAACAATGTTGATCTGATCGAGATATGTTCTCCGAGGTCGACCTCTACCGACTTGTCCAGTTACACTCGCCTTATAAATTTGTTTCGCCAATCTTCCTGTCCAAACCATCTAAGCATTCCTTTATCTATCTTTGTAACCACATCTTCTTTTACACCACACCGTTCTCTTATCTCACTATTCTTAATTTTATCCAATCAAGTCACTCCGGCTATACTTTTCAGACTACTCATCTCCGCAGCATTATTCCTATTTTTATGCTTCTTCTGCCAAACCCAACATTCACTACCATACATAAGTGCAGAAACCAACACACCTCTAGCAACCGCCAGACGTGCCTTTTTTGACACTTTCTGGCTATTTATAAAGCTATACAGTGCCCCATTCATTTGTTTTCCTGCCAACACCCTTCGCTCAATTTCACTGTCATACTTTTTATCTTTACTAAATTTTGAACCCAAGTACACAAATTCATTTACTTGTTCCACTTTTTCTCCCTTAATCGAAACTCCACAGTTTGTCATGCTTTCTTCTCTTTCAAAAACCATTACTTTTGTTTTGCTCACATTTATTTTCATCCCTTTGATTTTCAGGAAATCATGCTTAACACTAATATTTGCAATATTCATGTATTGTGTATAAAGCTGGACGATCAAAGACTACTTTGCATCCCTTGGACAGCACGCAGTATAAATGTATCAGTGATTTAAGAAATAGGCATAGGCATCGACTGTCAACAATATGTCGACGACGATTTTTTCAATACTATGGGCATATAAATAAAAGACGAGGAGACAACATGGAAAAATTAATAATACCAGGAAAAATAGAAGGCCACAGGACAAGGGGTCAAGATGGATAAACCAGATAAAGAATTACGGTGGGACCCTAAAACAACCATTAGAGATACAAAATATAAAACACTTTGGAAGCTGATCATTAACAACACAAATTGAAGAATCATGGAATCACGACTTCTCAGCTTTGAAAGTACAACTGACAGAGAGAGATCAACCAATAATACGTTATTATATACTAAGACTTTAAAATAAAAATTACCCTAATTATTTGAAAATAAGAAACATAATAATTTCAGATTCAGACTTAAAATTTACTGAAATTGTTAATATTCTGGGTGCTGATGTTATAGGCCACTTGTTTACTGGTACAATTAAGAGGGTAGACGAAGAATTGTTCGCAATAGAAACTCATTTTGGGTGGACCTTAATAAATAGGCAACAGAAAATAAGTAATCTTTTTATCTTTATGTAGTTTTTAAATACCAGAATTATGGAATTTGAAAGATAAAAATTCGACTTTTTTTTATATATTTAATCCGCATTACAAAACGGGAACCAATAGAATTGGCAAACCAATATAAGTAGCCCACTGACACAGCACATCCTCACATAGCAGTGCAACTCCCATATTCACGTTTGAGAAACAAGCTTGAAATCCGCACTGCACAGTGTTTGGCCGCAAAATTAAATGACTGGTGGTTTTTTAAAATATTTATTCTGAATATTGTCTTTTACTCACAATCAGACTGGTTTTCTGAGACCGCGTATTTGCGAAAATGCAAATTATTTGTACATTTTTCACATGTATTTGGCCATTAATAATTTTATTCTTGAAGAAAAACAAGAAAATAAAAATCAAAGAAAATACCAATATTTGCTAAATATTTAATGTATGCATCATTTGTTATTTTAATTTAACTTCTATAGTTACATAATACTAGTAAAACAAAAAGTATGTACTTTTTACATGATAAAATATATCATTAAGATTATATTTTTTCCTGAATTATTTTATTATTAATTATTTTATTTGTAAACCAGATCACAATAAAACATTACAAATCAACAAATAATAAATAATGGAAGACAAGAAAGATTTTTGTTGTAAAGAGCAAATCCATTAAGGAAGCCCCCGCTATGGTTCTTCCCAGCGGGGGAAGTGTGGCATTCTTTCTTTCTTTAAAAAGGCTCTACCCATCAAAACCCCTCCTTGGGGAAGCAATAGGGCATTTTATCCATTATTCGGGTTGATACCGGTATCTATGCCCGATTTCCTAGCCGGTGGTTTCTTTGTTTTCTGGCTTTTTTGTGTATGTAAAGGTAAATAATAAGTCCTACAAACTTATCCGGAGCTCAGTCCGACCCTGATTAACCGTAGCCTTAAAAGAAAGGAAAGTTTTAAAATATATTATTGTCTTTTATAGAAACCGAAATCTGTTTGATCTATCTGATTGTAATCAACTTCAGTTGTTATAATTGAAAAAAATAATTACATTTTCACTCTCTATTTACATATTACATTTACCTGTAATAACGCGTTGCCCACTGTGCCCACTGAACAAGATGTGCACGTCTAATGAAAGATTTGGAAATATAGCCACGTGATTAATTTTCGTTCCCAAGTAATATCACAGATGGCGTGTAAAGCGTAAATCTTTATTTAGGGCGATGAGTTAATTGACAGCTATTTATTAAAAATGGGATATTTGCATTATAAATAGTGTTTTTACTTATAATTTTTTTAAACAGCATCAAGCACGAAATAATTAAATTGATATTTATGAACATACCATCTTTCAACAAAAAACTAGGTATATTTCATTAGTAAGCAACGAATGCCAAATTTCATGAAATAAAAATAATAAATACGAAATAAGATTAAAAATGTTAAATAATTGTTATTCCTTGGATCTTAGGTGGTTTGGTTTCTTTTTGACACAATTGTTTACAATTTTTGAAAAGCTTTGTAACATTTAGTTGGTTTATCAAATAAAGTCAACAATTTTTACAATTGAAGAACTCAAGTCATTCTTCTCTTTATTTTGATTACTGACATAACTCCCTAGCTATACCTACTTTTCTTTGTACAAATTTCTGTAAATTTTTTTTAAGACATTCAAGCAACAATTGAAAGTCGACAAAAACAAGAATAAACAAAACGAAAAAATACTCTTGCAGAAATATTATTTTTTTCATAGTAGTTCTTTTACAAATGAAGTCAAAGACGGTTAAGTCACATTCTTCTTTTTCTTGCAATTTAAAACGGAACCATGGCAGCTCACTTTGGAATCAACGGCATTAGTTCCACCTGGTGGTTAATCCCAAAACCATGATACCTCTCTTGTCAGTGAATTACTTATTTCTGACCGTAACATATACACGGTAAGTATATTATTTTATTGGCGTGCCAATTTTATGTAAACCCGTCAATATTACTGTCCAAACGTGTGACAGTTGTTACTGTTAAATATAAACATCGTGTAAATTAATAAGACTTCAAATGCTAGTTAAACGAACATTACCAAACGTTAAATTCGATTCACGACTTCTATATAAGCATTATAATATTAAATTGGATATAATTGTCTCGAAGTCAAGGTGTAACCTAAATAATATGTCGCCACATCTGATCTATTAGAATAGCAAATGGTTTTTATGCTCAGTAATGTATGACTTCATACTTGTCCTTTACGTAGTTTTTTTTTTAATCTTTTATTTTCAATCACACTTATCCCGTTCATTATTCATAATATTTCGAATAACATGTTGGAAAGTGTTCCAAGAATACCCCCCTTCTTTGTTATGTCATCAAGGATGATCATAATATATTCGAGAAAATATAATTTTGTTTCAGTTAGCTTTTAAATTATTCGACTGGTGAGATAAATTACGAAAACTCGTATAATGCAGTTACTTTGTTGGTTTTTTTATTTCGCCGTCTTATTCAGCGCGACTTTTACTAAAAAATTACGTAAGTATTTAATTGTTTTTTTATAACAGCTTGTGCATCCTTGATAATAATATTTCAGGGGACAATTTTACCTTAAATTTTAATAAAATTATTTTTCTGCATCTCGGGCAATATTAAAAACATTTGGTTGTACTAGGGAATTAAAAGTTAATATTAAATTTTTGACTAATAATTTTAAATTTATAATACTGAAAATATCAAACAGGTAATTTATTTTTGCACCTCTTCTGGTCGTAGGAAACCTAAAAATTTATTACTACGCCTATTTACATGACCTGACGAATGAAAATAACATTCGTCACTGTACCAGATGTTACCGATAAAACTGGGATTATCCTATTGCAAAGCAAGGATGGTAATCTTGTAGCATAACCACCTTTTGAATTGTTTTTCTTCTTTTTCAAATGCCTATTCGTTCCGAATATTGGCGATCACCCTGGCTGTGATGACCTTATTTACGGCTGCTCTGAATAATTCAGTGGTTGTTTTGAAATACCATGTTCTTAAGTTTTTCAGCCATGATATCTTACGCCTTCCGGGTCCACTCTTGCCATAGACCTTTTCCTGGAGAATTTCCTTAAGGATCTGGTATTTGTTTTCGTTTTGCATTATATGGCCTAGTTATTCAAGTTTTTTCTTTTTATAGTGTTTTCACTTCTATTTATTTGTTTATTATTCCCAGTACAGATTCATTAGACACCCTACCCTGTCCACCCATGAGATCTTTAGAATTCTTCTGTACATCCACATTTCAAATGCTTCAAGTCTTTTTTGGGTCGCCTCTGTCAATGTGCATGACTTTACTTAGTAGAAGACTCGTGAAAACTAACATCGAAGGATTTTGACTTTGATGTTTGGGTCCAAATTGTGGCTTTTAAAAAGTTTTGACATTTTAATAAAGGTTTGTTTTGCTTTTACCATTCTGCATTTAATTTCTTGAAAGTGGTGCCATTGCTCATTAATTATTGTTTTCAAATAAATGAATTTGGACACTCTTTTTACTGGACTTTCACTGATAAACAGTTTTGGATGTCCTGCTTACTTATTATCATGAACTTGGTTTTACTTGTGTTCATTTTTAGACCATATTGTTTACTGGCATCGTTTATCCTGTTTATAAACTCTTGAAAGCCAATTAGCCTGTCGGCAAATACTACGGTGTCGTCTGCGTATCGAATGTTATTGATCCGTTCTCTGTTCAGCAGGATTCCGTGATCGGTGTTTTCCAAAGCTGATCTTTCTTTGTATTATTCTGTTAAGTTGTTGGTACTTTGTGGCATCATTCTTATGTTTTTTTCTTTATTCCATAAGCTGCATAATTTCTTCTGTCATCCACGATTTTTTGTTGTCATCATTACTTTTAAGCAGTTCCCTCTTGGTACTTTCCACGGTTTTGTTTAAGGTCTGGATTTGTTGATCTGTGTTGTCACACTCTCCCTTTATCTGTGTGCACTTATCATTAAGAATTTGTGTTACTTGATTTCGTATAGTATTATCCTTTAGTTTTTTATATTTTATTTTTGAGGACATCGGGTTTGTATTCTCTTTAGCTTTTTTCTATAATCCCCTATCACTGGATTGTGATCGGATTGTATATCGGAGCCAGGAAATGTTTTCACACTTGTAAAACTGTTTCTGTATTTATGATTTACCAAAATATAATTGATCTGGTTTCTTATAATTATGTTCTTTTTTAAGTGACTTCCATGTATACAAACGTCTTGGTGGTTGTCTGTAGAAAGTGTTTAATATGACTAGGTTATGTTCAGCTGCAAACATACTGAGAGTTTCTTCCCTGTCGTTCCTATCTTTAAGTCCATAGGTCCTGATGTGTCCTCCTGTTCTTCCTCTACCTACTTTGGCGTTAAAGTCTTTCATTATTAGAAGGACCTCGTGTTTTGGCAACTTTCAGTTCGTGGATCTAGGCGTTAAATGCATTCACTTCTTCATTATCGTATTTTGTGCTGGGTGCATAAACTTGGATTATGTTAGTGTTTACTGGCGAAGTACTTACTTTCAGAGCACATTGAAATTTTCCGGTTTAAGCTATGGTCTTAACGTTCCTAGTAAATATTCTCCTAGGTTTATTTATTTTACTCCTTTCATTTCTCATTCTACTGTTCAAACCTGCTTTCCCCGAAAACCCTATTGGGAAGCTTGAAATTCTGAACTGATTTGATCTGAACATAGCCATGTCGATTATTCTTGAGATATTCAATGGATCTTTAATGTAGTGATTTCTCCTTGCCTTCTACATCCCAATGCCATTGACCCTTGTGGGGGTTCTTCCGCATTTAAGGTCAATTTTTTAAACCCAGGGCAATGGGGTGCCCCTCCACCTATTGGTTACTCCACCCGAAGCTGTTGACCGGTAGGTAAAAGACTACTTATCCCGGTAGTCACTCGGTCGCCATATCCTCGTCAGTAACAAGGTGCACCGTACAACTAGAGTTGTAGCTTGTGAAGGTGAGGTTGGCTTTTGTGTATGAGAGGCTATGTATTGCGCACCTATACACCTTACACCCTAAAGAGGGGTAGTCGCTCAAATGAGAACTGAAAAAATTAAGAAAACTAATTTTATGTATTTTATAATGTTTATTTATTATTAATTTTAATATCTATATTTTATTATTAGATTTTTTAAAATTTGCTCCATTTGATATTTTTTTATAAATTTAGTATTTAATATATAGTCTAGCACATTTTGGCATAACCATCTAAAAACCTAGCACAACATTTTTTTCCTAATATTTAAAAATTATTATGGGGGGGGCTTACTTAACTTCCCAATATGCCAAACTTTTGCAAAAACGTGCACATATTGTGGCACACCTGTGGTAAAATTTGGCACAACTATCTAAAAAGCTGGCACAACATTCTTTTTTCCTTAAATGTAAAAATAATTGTGGAGGAGGGCTAACTTAACTCTAGCCCCTCCAACATAGCAAACCTTTGTAAACACGTGGCGAAGCTTAATAGACTCTAGCTTTGCCAATATGCCAAAATTCTGCAAAAATGTACACATATTGTGGCACACGTCTCGTACAATGTGGCCCAATCGTCTAAACAGACACGGAAGTCCTTATTTAAAAAAAAAATTCAAACAGCTGGCCCAAGAATGTACAATTATAGATATATAAATATAATAAATTGTTTGTTCTAATTGTTTGATACGTACCCTGAAGTTTACGTTTTAAGTCATCTATGTATGTTTCCCAGTTCGTTTTCCTTGGGTTCCGATAAGTTTCCTTGTAGATGTTGCTTTTTTTTAACCTGATGTGTTTGTGATCGGAGCAACATAACTTATCAAATACATGCTATTTCGTAACAAGGTTACTTACGTATGTTGAGGCTATGGTTACATCGAGTAACTCTCTCATGTTTTTTGTGACAAAGGTAGGTTTGTTTCCTACAATCAGCGTGTCTAGGTTGATGGTCATCATAAATTGTAGTTAATTTTTACCTCTTTCGTTGGTGTCATTGTTACCCCAAGCGATGTGATGCGCGTTAGCATCACATCCGATGATTAGTTGTAGGCTTTCTTTCCTACAATGTCTCAGCAGGTCTTTTACTTCCTTTGTGGTTGGTGGTTCAGGATAATTCAAAGAAAAATGGGCCGACCCGAGTACTAGCTCCCTGGTTATATTCCTTTCCTTCGTCCTGATTATCACTAATGTTAGATCTCTGGAACAGAGATTCGTTAGCGGCAGTATTTTTATATATTTTTAAATTATTATGCAGGTCCCGGGGACCTCTGCTGATCTGCTATAAATTTGGTTCTCACAATTTTCCTCCAGACTCTTACTTTTCCATGTCTAATCCATGGTTCCTATATTAGGGCCACGTCAAACTCACTCCCTGCCGCTGTGAGGACTGCCAAAGCCACCTTACAGTGCTGAAGGTTGATCTGGGTGATCCTTATTTCCTCCATCTTTTTTGGTCCGTCTCCTTTTAAAATCATTGAAGAGTCTGTGGTGCACTCGGAAATTCATCCTTTCAAACACCCTGAAAGAAGCGTCGTTCACTGAAAAGGCCAGGTTGTGTCCTTCTTCTCTCTTAATGTTTCTACTCAAATTAATCTATTTTTGCGTCCTTGGATCCGGATTTTTGAACTGAAAATACCGCCTGAACTCTTCTGGTTCTTCTTTCGTTGTCTCAGGTACGAAGGCTAGCACCTTGTAGGTCTACGAAATTTACTACCGTCAAATCCGCCCCCTTTAGAGCTTCCCCAGTGCACCGACTGTCCCTCTTAGCCATTGCGCTGTCCCTTCATTAGCACAGGTCATCGATGGGACACCTGCGCTAAATGTGGTTTTTTTAAATTGTAGAGCGCTTCCACTCCCTGAAGGGGTATGAAATAGCGCATCCACAATTGCATTCTGAACCAGTTCAGATTGCTTCTGGTCCAAGAGTACATCTGGGTGGCGTCTGTTAATCACCACCATCCGGATTCCTCTTGCTACCTTACTAAAAGTGCCAGTATTCACTTCTGCTTTCCTGGCCCTTCAAGTGTTGTTCTGTTTGGGAGTAGACTAAGACTCTCGACGAGGCCTCTTTGTGTTTTCACCCCCGTCTAATTGTTCCACTTCCCCTGGACTCTTTTAGCAGCTCCTTTCGTTGCGCCCCAGAGAATTTTTTTTCTTTTTGAAGTCGATGTTTGCCATTGCCTTTGTGACTTTCTCAGTATTCTTGTTAACTGTCAAATGCTCGACAGGCCTTGACTCCAAGTGCCGGTGTACTGTGGCCATTGCTTTCATAGTTATACTGTTATCCAGTTCCGATTTGGAGCTAACCGACTCGTACCCGGCCTACTTAATTTTCTCATTTAAGTTTGCCAAATGTAATACATTTTAAAATACTTAATTTTGGATTATAATTAACATTCCTTAACGAAAACATGTTATCCCTTTATTAAACCCTCTTCGAGTGACATTTATAACCCCCAAATTTTTAATAGAAAGTAGGGTTTTCTTATTTATTACTTAAAAGGTCCTTGATTTGGCTCCCTGCCCATTTGATATTTATTATAAATTTAGTATTGACATTTTAACCTTTATTTTTCCGAGCAGTAATTCTGACGCCAAGTGTGATTGCATTTGCTATAACCTATGTGTTTACTAATGGAAGTATACAATTTAGTGAAAATTTCGATATTTGAACGTTATTAAATTTAATATTTTATATTGGAAGAAATTCAGATATGTTTTTGCCATTGTCCCCAATTTTTATTTATCTGACTGCTACTCCAAGTAGTCGATGCATCGTGGAGGTGAAGCTGTTCTTGCAGCAAACCACATTATTGTTTGTAGTGTCAAAGAAAAAAGGATAAAAGATGAATAATCAGATCTTATTGTTTGCATACCAGTGGTATTAAAAGTGATCCTCATGAAATAAATGGATGACATGACTTTAATGATAATTATAAGAATTACTTCTTTCTTTTCTTTTTTTCTTCTATCTTCAGACTTTTGGACTTTGTTATAATGCTGGACACAGGTTAGTTTTTACTTGGTATAGCAGTGTTTTCGGGTAAAGTTGTTGATAGCCCCCTGACAGATTGATAGATAATTCTATTAACCACATAAAATATAGAAAACAAAATACTTACAATCACTGGGAGTTATGCAATCTTTTTTTTAAAAATGTTTAGAACAATCTGTCATGTTTTTGGTAATTTTTATTTTTAGTTTGATCTCCCACAGTTTTTTTCTATCAACCATAGTCATCATTCCCGATTTTCTTATATGCTCAACTCTTTGACCCTTATTTGGGAACTAATGAAAAGTCAAATTGTGGTGTTTTTACACACTGAGTTACATCCAGGTACACAATTTGCTCTGCTGGTTATTTTTACTATTAACAAACTATTAGTCACTATTAAACAACTAATTTTCGCACAAATGCGAGCTTCAGGGTACATAAACACAAAGAAATCACACTTGTTCACGTGATATTAATACAAGTTTATTCCGTCAGATGGCGTATTGCTTAACATTAAAGAACAATAGACAAACATCTAGCACAATCTGGAACAACCAATTAAACATCTGGCACAACTCAAATTTTTATGATAATTAAAGTAATGGCAAAGCTAACTTGCCGCTATTTTTGCCAATATGACAAAATTCTGCAAATACGTGCACATATTGTGGCACACGCCTGGTTTAATTTGGCATAATCATCTAAAGAGCTGGCACAACACTTTTTTCCTTATATTTAAAAATAATTGTAATAATTGTAACGTAACGCTTTTCTCCAACATGCCAAAAATTTGCAAAAACGTGCACATTTTATGGCACACATCTGTAAAAAAATGACACAACCAATCAAACAGCTGGTACAACTAAATTTTTTATGATAATGTTACGAGATTTACTTCTTTCTTGGGTTCGGTGATTTTAAACTCTCGATACAGTAACAAAACAAATTTTATTTCAATACATTTACACAATAAACTTAATTTTTACAAATCACTTAGATACAACTTAGATATTCAACTAATTACAACTATTTAAATTTCATGACTCATAAACACTTTTTAAAAACTGTCTTTTTCACGACCTCTGTCCTTTTTATATTTATAAATCATAATTCCAGACCATTCCTCGTTTTTTTAAGAGTCCGAAACAATCCTTCTACCTTCGCGATGCGGTGTTCAAAAGTTTTCTAGACTGAAGCGGCGGCCGACAAAGCGGTCATTAATATGCACCCTAGTTGTGGTTGATTCTCGTACGCTGACAAATAAACAGTTGTAGGCGAAGCTAACTTGACACTAATTTTGCCAATATACCAAAATTCAGCAAATACGTGTACATATTGTGACACACGTCTGGTACAATTTGGCATAACGATCTAAAAAGCTGGCACATTTTTTTCCTTATATTTAAAAATAATTGTGAGCGGACCAACTTAACGCAAGCATCTCCAACATGCCAAACATTTGCAAAAACGTGCACATTTTGTACACACGTCTGGAAAAATATGACACAACCAATCAAACAGCTGGCATAACTTAATTTTTCATGATAATTAAGTTATTGGCAAAGCAGACTTGACGCCAAAATTCTGTAAAAACTTGCACATATTGTGGCACACGTCTGGTACAATCTGGCACAACCATTTAAACAACAGACACAGAGGTACCATTTTATATTAAAAAAAATGTACTAAATTATATCTTAGCAACAAAATAATACTTGTTAGAGAAAATAAAATACCTACAGTTAGGTTAGGTAGTCTGTTATTTGCCTCTTTAAGCTACTTATATTATGTGACATATTTGGCACTATCGACAAAAATTTAGACTGGTCGCACTTTTTTAACATAAAAGGTACCTATCTACGCTAATTTATTACGTATGATAAGGTAGTTAGTAGTAGTTTTTACATTACGAGCATTCTACCTGCTGCCTACTTATAGTTTTAAAAAAATGTAAAATCGAATTATGATCTATCTTACCTAGACGTTGGTATAGGTAGAGGTACCTAATTTAAGTTTAAAATAAATAATTAAGAATTTCAAGAAGTAAGATTTGTCTTAATTTATGACAAAATTGCAAAATTTTTAAATTATTAAGAATTTTTGTAGTATATGGTTAAAAGTTTTCAATTTTCAGATAGTAGCCTTTTTAAAACGTCAATATTTTTTCTTTATATGAAGTTTTTGATCAATAAAATCAGTTTATCTTAGTTTTATTAATTGTATAAAAAATGACAAACATGCATTTTTTTCCAATTTTCAAATTGGGTACTATATTATGTAGAGTACGTATATATATATATATATATATATATATATATATATATATATTTCAGATACCCGAAAATAGGTCACTATTGACTTAATTTACCTAAAATGAGAAACTAGTTTCAATAAAACACGCAAATTTGTTTTTACTAAACAAGTTTAACAGATTTATTGTGTTAAAAGAACATACCATATTAAAGTATAATGTACATTATATGTGTATTAAGTGTATGTACCCAAGCAGGTTTTTGAGATTACAATAAAGTTATTAATTATTACAAAAAAAAATACATATTTTTGAGGACAGATTTTATAAATTTGTTTTTAAATTAATTAATTAATTAATCCGGTTTATAGCGTCTTTCGCCTTCCGGTTCCCAGTTGCCAGCCTCTTCGGTCAGTCCAATCTCCTGGGGCTAGATTTCTTTCAGACATCGCTTTCTGAATGCCCCCTATCCATGTTGGTTTTGGTCTACCTCTTTTCCTTCGTTCTGTTGGGGTCCATTTAAGCACTAGTTTGGGTAGCCTTTCATCTGTCATACGTTCAACATGGCCGTACCATATAAGTTGTCTTCTTTGGATTTCATCTATTATAGTTGTGTCGGTCTTTACAATTTGTCGAATTCCGTCATTTGTAACCCTATCGAGACGTGATATGCCAGCAGATCTTCGCCAGAAATCCATCTCCAGGGCTAGCAATCGGCGTTCTAATGTTTTATTAAGTTGCCACGTTTCACAGCCATATAGAACAGTACTTTGAAAGATAGTATTATATATCATATGTTTTTTTTCCCTAGATATATTTTTTGCCCACAACAGCGAGTTAAGGCATCCTATAACTTTCTTTCCTTTTAATATCCGTTGTTCTATTTCCTCCTCAGTACGACCTTTACATGTGATTTTTGTACCCAAATAGGTGTATTCCTTACATATTCCTATTTTTACATTATTTTTATAAATTGCAAGGACGGTCCTAGGTTAAAACTATTTAAAGAACTAGTAGTACATTGTAATGGTAAGTGGTAGTTTTCTGGCACATTTATTCCGATTAGTATATGTGCATTGTATACTAATACAATTTTTGACAAACTAATACAATACCTACCACCTAAACCTAATCAAAAACAACATTTGTCGAAAAAAATTTTATCTGTGAATGTGTAGTGCAGTAAAAACATCTCGAAAACGAGAGTCTTATTAAACGTTATTAAAAAAAGCCTTTTACAAATGATACTGAAACTGACGACTCGCGATCCATCTTAAAAATTTTACAACAATAAAAAAAGCATAAGTGATTAATTATAATAAAAAATCCTAAGACTTCACCACAATTTTTAAAAGGAGTATTATTTAATAACCGTCATACAGAAACAGAAGCTGAGCCCTGGTATTTTAAGATCAAATCCCAATTTGCCAATTTTTACTTTAATTTTTTTGTTACTTGCTTTTGTGTAGTACCCATTTTCTCATTATAAATCATGATTGCGTTTCTATTATTTATATAAACTTTAGTTTTTGTGGCAATATTAGTCCTTGTTTTTTACTAGTATCAACAAACTGTGATTTGTTATTGTTTAATAATCAATGATATAATTGGAAATTTTTTTCGTATTATTCATGTACTGACCCCCCCCCCTTTCCAGAATTAATCTTGAGTACGCTACTAAACTGCTACAAGTTTGTTTTCCATCTTTTAAATTTTTTAATAATTATTTTTATTCTTAAAAACACTTAATTTCTCGAAAAGTACCTACTGAAAAACAAATTGTAAATATTTTAAACATTTTTGTAAAAAAATTTAAAAAATTACTATTTTCGGTAGTTTAAAATAACAAACAAACTCAATTTTTTTATTGGTTGGGTAGTAGCTTTAGCTCTTAAGCTCTCTCTTTCTCGGTGCGCCATTGCCACTAAGTTGGAAATACAAAGAGTAAAAATGTCCAAGTCCAATTTATCAATGAATGCATTACATAGAATAAAACATAGAATACAATCCTCACACAGTTCTGCAAACAAGTTTCACATTTAAAATTGATACGAGTATACCGTGGAAGAGGTTTTGCAAAAATGATAAAGTAATTAAAAAAAATAGTAAAAAATGTACATTTGTGCTAGATTGCGTTAGACGTGTGCCACAAAATGTGCACGTTTTTAGAAATTTTTTGGTATGCATTAAGTTACCACCCCTCTATAATTGTTTGTAAATATAAGGAAAAACATTGTTGTGCCTGCTTTTAAGATGGTTGTGCCAGATTGTGCCAGACGTGTACCACAATATGTGCACGTTTTTGCAAATGCTGAGCATATTGGAGTTTAGTTAGCCACCCCCACAATTATTTATAATTATTAGGAAATAATGTTTTGTCAGCCTTGTTGGTTGGTTGTGCCAGATTGTGTAAGATGTTTTCCTATCATAAATACTAAATTTCTGAAAAAATTTGAATGGGGAAGGAGCCTTAAGTGAGCTCCTTTATTCTATATTTAAACATATTATCGAAATAATGAATTCTTTTTGTTTTAATTAAATTATCCACATTACACAGGGTTATTTACTTTAAGGAAAATTGTGGCTACACTGCTTAGTTTTAGTCCTAATTTTGGAAAATGTAAGCGAGTAGCAAGTGGAAGGCAGTGGTCTATCTACCTCTACGAAAAAAAGGCGTTACTATATGTATGTATGTAGAGGTCCACTAAAAAAACGTTTTAAAATTATTTTCGTAATATTCAGGGTATTCCCTTTAACATTATATTTATTAAAGTTGTGTTGTTTTAAATAAAATGCTTTGTATATTACTTTATTTTTGGTTTCCAGAATCAAAATAAAGGCATATTTCATAAGTTTTATCATATTTTAACGTTAAGGTTTTTAGAAAAATTATTCTGAATTTTGTGAAAATGTTATCATATTTTTAACGTTTAAATTATTATTGGTTACATTACTTTTTTGTATTTACATTATTTAAGTTAAAGTTTAAGTTTTGTAAAACATTTGTAGAATCTTGACTTAATTGTACAGGATTTAGTAGCCAATATGACAGTTTATTCAAAAGAAAAATGAATAAATATGATTTTATAACTCACCTCCAACAACACCAAATAATATAAAGAAAAGTATTAAAGCAGCATTCAGTAACATAGGTTCAGAAATGTTGGCATATGTTACTAAAAGTTTTAAAAAAAGTTATAGATATATCTGTGTTTGGAGTTAGACAGTCACCACTTTAAACACAATATTAATTCAATTATTATTGTTTAATTGCATTTTTTTGTACGATTTATTTAGCTAATTCCTATATTTTATTTAGTCTTAAAAAATGCTAGTCATATTTAAAACAATTAGTTAGCTGTAGGTTTTGCAATCACAGATTACAACACTTCATTTAATCTTTCTTTGTTCTAATTTAAATCAATTATTCCAGATCCGTCCCTGAACGCTAACGTCTTTAAAACCGTTTATATTGTCTCAGGCGAATTGAGATTTTCGTTCCTCTTACAAGTAAAAGAAAATTCATTAGTGGTACAAGTGCATAGTGTATTTTGGACATAGAAATGTTTTAAATAAAACTTAAAAAAACCAGCGATTTATAATTAATTTTAGTTCACTGTTATTGAAGTTAAGTATAAATTCCTCCTGTGTACGAAAAAGGAAATTACAACCACCGATTCCAACAGTGAAAAATTATACTAGTATTCAATGGAGAAATTTTACATCTTCTCTTGTAATAAAATATAAGTTGTTTTATCTAAATTAAAAAGCTATTATCGTAAAAAAGTAGCAGGAATGTAGGGCTAATTGACGACTACCCTGTATCTATACTTTAGTCAATTTTTTAAATATGTCGCACAAAACCTAATCCATTACTAGTACCCAAATTGAATTTGGTACAAAAAAGTGAAAAAAATCACTAATAATTTAAACATCACAAATATGACTACATATTCACAAAATTTCAAATAGGTATCTCAAAAGCCCTTACGTTAAAATTTAAAAAAACTTTATTTATCCTACAACCCGGAGAAGAGGTATTTTACAGTGCATTTTATTAAAAAAAAACTTATATATATTAAATTTTTTTGTAATACCCTGTATAATACGAAAATAATTTAAAAAGGTGTATTTAATAGACCTTATACATACATATAGTCCCGTAGGGGTAGGCAAAGACCACTTCCTTTTACCTGCTACGGTTCTTACACACATCTTTTGCTTTCTCTACTTTTATCAGTGTTCTTATACATGCTCGTCAGTTGTTGGTACTCTTAACCTGGCCTTTTTTCAAAACAATGTTGATATGATCGAGATATGTTCACCGAGGTCGACTTTTACCGACTTGTCCATTGACACTCGCCT
Organism: Agelastica alni; assembly: GCA_950111635.1. Classification (NCBI taxonomy): domain Eukaryota; kingdom Metazoa; phylum Arthropoda; class Insecta; order Coleoptera; family Chrysomelidae; genus Agelastica; species Agelastica alni. The sequence continues at coordinate 15,500,637 of OX467716.1, forward strand.
TTTAAATTTGTTTCGTAAATCTTCCTTCATCCATCCTTTCTACGCGTCCAAACCATCTAAGCATTCCTTTATCTATCTTTGTAACCTCATCTTCTTTTAAACTACAGCGTTCTTTTATCTCACTATTTTTTACTTAATCCAACCGAGTCACTCTGACTATACTTCTCAGACTACTGAGCTTCGCAGCAATAATCCTATTTTCATGCTTCTTTTGCCAAACCTAATATTTACTAACATAAATAAGGTAGGAACCAACACACCTCTATGCACAGCCAGACGTGCCTTTTTTGACACTTTCTGGCTGTTTATAAAGCTATGCAGTACCCCATTTAATTGTTTTTTTGCCAATGTCACTGTCATACTTTCCATCTCTCGTAAACTTTGAACCCAAGTGCACAAATTCATTTACTTGTTCCACTCTTTCTTCCTCAATCAAAACTTAACAGTTTGTCATGCTTTCTTCTCTTTTAAAAACCATTACTTTCGTTTTGCTTACATTTATTGTCATCGCTTTGATTTTCAGGGCATCATGCATAACATTAACCATTGCCTGTATCTCCTCTTTAGATGTTGCTAATATTACTTGATCATCGGCGTAACAAGGGCATTTGACGATCAAATCATTCATTTAAAATCCATACGTATTTTCTTTCAAATCTTTTAAAAAATCGTCTATGTATAAGTTAATCAGCCATGGTGAAGCTACATATGCCAGTCTCACACCCTTTTCGACATAAAACCATTCCGTGCAAGCTCCGTTTATCCTGACACAAGCAGTAAAATTATCGTAAAGTAATTTCAGTGCTCGTATTAAACTGCCGTTCACCTCATACAAAGACAATGTCGACCACAATTCACTCCTTGCCACTCTGTCGTAGGCTTTTTCCAAGTTTTTAAAAGCGCAATAGACCTGACTTCTAGCCAAAAATTATCGGACTATACCTCGTAATGAAAAAACGTTATTCATACATCCCCTTCCTCTTCTAAATCCTGCTTGCACATCCCATATCTTCTCAGTTTCGTTCGACACTCTTTTAATCAATATATTTGCATACAGTTTGCCGACTATGCTGAGTAAATTAATATTTGGTAGTTCTTAAATTAATTAAATTAATCTTTATCACTCTTCTTCTTTCTTGCCACAACCTCTTTTGCCACCTTTTAACCTTTTATACTCATTCTTTGCCTTGTTTACATCCTCAATCGTTGCCTTTTGCATTCTTTGATTGGCTTTTGTAGCCGGCCAATCCAGCCAGTCTTTCTTCTTCTCTGACACTGATTTTTGAACCTTTTCGCACATTTTCTGTAACTTGCATCCTTTTCTTCTTTTACTTACACAACACAATTCTTAGCAATTCTTCAACCTCACATGCTTTATCTAAACTGTTAAATTTCTCGATCAATTTTCTAACGAATTCCTTTTTTATACCTTTTTTTTGCAAATTTTCAACTTTTATACGCTCTAGTACACTACTTGATTCCTGCACAAGATGCCGCCACCGCTTAAAAAGACCTCTTACTTGGCTCATTACTAAGAAGTGGTCTGTGTCATTACGTGCACCGCGGTATGCCCGAGTGTCTTACTTTGTTTTTTAATCTTTCATTCACAATTACGAAATTAATTATACTTCTTCAGTATCCTTTTTGTCTTGTGTACAAGTGGATCCTTTTGTGGTTAAACATTGTGTTAGTTACCACAAGATTCCACTTCAAACATACTTTAAGTAGATTTTTTCCGTTTTCATTTACTTTACTGTCACCGTACATTCCCAAAACACTTTCATATCCATTACGCTTTATTCCTACCCAACTATTAAAATCACCCAACATTACAATTCTTTCATTCTGGTTACATTTATTCAGAATATCTGTCACACTATCCCAAAACTCCCTCCTCTCTTTTTGGGCTTTTAAAGATTGGCTCTACTACGCATCTTGTGGGACATAAATCCATAGCAAAAGAATACCAGTAGAACCAACCTTCAGCCTCACCCACAGAACTGTCGGGCTCACAAATTTAAAGTCAGTCACACATTTATTCATTCTAGCAGAGAGTATCACACCAACGCCCTGAGAACCTCTGCTGGTTTCAGAAACTCCTGACCAGTAGGCTGTATAAGGTTCATGTGTCGTGGTTTTACATCCTTTTTGCTTGGTTTCATTTACACAAAGAACATCAGTCTGTCTTTTTTTTATCATCGTGTAAATTTTATTAATTTAATCATACAATCCTTCCCTCAAATTCAAAGTAGCAATGTGGCTATCCGTAGTCCACGTCTCACCATTACAGGAAGCAAAGCATGACAGGTGGCGACTTTGATCGCTACTGATGTGGTTATAGTTAATACAATTATTACTTATAGCTTTTCATGTGAAATAAAATCTATACTAAAAATAAATACATAGTAGGTATTACTAAATTAAAATTAAATTTAAATATACTAGTACTTTTAGGAAAATATTAAATGTTAATGTAAATTCCAGTGAAAATCTCAATGAAAACACTTTTTATCTTTTAAAAAATTCCAATACAAAATATCCAAAAAATGCAAATTCTTATAGAATTTACCACAATCAAACTCAAAATAATATAACAACGTAGCAACTAACAGCTATTAACCATAATAATAATATGCTTTTAAAAATTTTCTTGAAAATTTCTCTTTTTTACTGGACGTTTATCTATCCAAAAATAAAAACTTTTTAAAAATCGAGCAGTTTAGCTTAAATATTCTGTGTCGTCTAACGTGAACAACCCTGTATATTTAATCTTTTTTTATAATCATCGTCACTTAACAGAATTTTTAACTTTTACAGTTTGAAACTTATTTTTATATGAGTTTCTTTTTCACCTCCTTCAACATTGACAACATAATACCCACACGTTTTAAAATCCTTCTTTACTGCTAGATGTATTGTTTAAGCATCTTTAAATTAAATATTATTTTAGCATCTTATCTGGAACCATGTAAAAAATCATCAAAAGATTTGGGTGGCTGTATTATAAAAAATATAGAAATTTTAAAACCAAGGTTAGGAAAAGGTATTCCTGAATTATCGTTACCACCATTCGATCCTTTGACGTTATCAGAAGCTCATCTTAACACCAATGGAGGATTCTTGTAAGTTTTTAACAACCCAACTTTCCAAAATTGCAACATAGAATTTATAGATTAAATAAGAAACGTAGGTACAAACAGTTGATTTATTGAAGAAATAGAAAGAGAAAAAAGGTCTCCACTTTATTCCAACGGAGCGGATGTCGAGTGCCGATTTAAACCGAATTGGTTACCACTTAAACACACCTTTGCTTCTTTAACATGATTACATATTCCCGCTTAGGAATATATGCGCAAACTTCTTTGTTTATTGTCAGGCAGGGTTATTCGTATCCTTTTCATGTGCTGATATCCTTTTCTTTAAATATCTTTCTGTTTGTCTCTCATAGCATTTATTACTACTGTTGTAGTTAATTTTGTAGACAACATTGGCTTATTGAAGAATTTATTAAAATTCCAAACATTGGCAAAAAGATAGTATTTTCTTTAATATACCTACCGATCCAATCTTTTAAATTATGATCACCATAATCTTGACCTGACCTTTCTTCAAAATAATGTCGATCTGTTTAAGATATGTTTGCTCGCCGAGGTCGATCTCTATAGATTTGCCCATTCATACTCTGCTTATAAATCTGTTTTTTCAATCTTCTTTTCTCCATTCTCTTTACGTGTCCAAACCATCTAAAAATTTCTTTATCCATTTTTTAACTACATCTTTCTAAACGCCACTGCGTTTCCTTATTTTACTATTCTTTACTTTATCCATCGAAGTCCCTCCGGCTTTACTTCTATGACTACTTATCAATGCAGCAATAATCTTATTTTCACGCTTCTTTTGTCAAACCCAACATACACTACCATACATAAGTGTAGGGACCAACACTCCTCTGTGCACAGCCAGTCGTGCCTTTTTTGACACGTTCTATCTACTTATAAAGTTATACAGGGCCCCACTGATTTGTTTACCTGCCAACATCCCTGCCAACACCCTTCACAGTCATAATTTTTGTCTCTCGCAAACTTTGATTTTAAGTTTACAAAGTCATTCACTTGTTCCGATCTTTCTCCTTCAATCAGCACCTTGAAGTTTGTCATATTTTCCCCTCTTTTAAATACCATTACTTACATCTTGCTTACATTTACTTTTATTTCTTTGATTTTAAGGGCATTACGCATAATCTTTACCAACCTGCAACTCCTCTAATTTGACCTGATAACCAAGCCTATCAATATACAAATGTATTTTGATAGATTTTCTCATGTTTATGTCTATGCTGAATGTTAATTCTTGTTGAACTGCAGTTGTAACTTTAATGAGTATGTTTTGTTATAAATTAATTAAGCACAGGTAAATATAAAACATTCAACTGTAATGGTAATAAATTTGAAATTAAATTTTATGTTAATAAGATATAAAACTAATACGTTTTTTAGGGCTGGTTTCAAAGATGTCAAAATACAGCATTTGGATAACTTTATAATTAAAAAGTTAAAATTTAATTTAGATAATCTTGAATTGGAGATTAACGTCGATTTCCCTTTATTAATAATAACATCAGTATATACTGTAAAGGGAAAAATTTTAGTGGTGGAAGTAAACAGCACAGGTGAAGCCTACGGAAATTACTGTAAGTTTATTTATTTTAACAAAACAAATACAAAAAACCATTTTGTATTTATGTTTATAAATATATAATTTCCTTACCGTATATGACCTTAAAAAAATATGTGCGTAGCATCAATGGCAAGAATCACAAAATTATTAAAGTGAACACCAAAAACATTGACTTACTATTTAATTAGTGGAACTGTAATAGTCCAGTCAAAGTTCACACTGGTCGAGTTGAAGATTGGTTTAGTAGAAATTAAATAAAATAAGTAAAATAAGAAGATAGTTAAATTTTTAGTAGGTTAATAAGATAATTACATACTTACATAAAAAGTTAAAATGAAATAATTTTATTATTACGGAATTTACAATAAAATTACTGTAATGGTTCGCAATCATCGTATTCTGTTTCATTGTCAGACAGTTCTGGTTCACTTTCACTGGTATCTTGTCCAACATTTATTATTAATTGTTGCACCCTATCCAGTATGTATGTATATGTATGTATATGTATTCAGGATGCTAATTGCTACTTTGTTCTTTATATATTTATAAATATATATATATATATATATATATATATATATATAAAGAATTAAGTAGCAAGTAGCAGCCTTTATCTTTTATTATACAGGGTGTCTCATGAAGTGATAACCGATGTTGGTATAAAGTAATGATGTTTCAAAAAAAGATGACCCCGTCTTTAGGATAGGTAGAAAACTGAAAAATAATTGCGAATTGCTTAGCAAAAAATATTAGTAACGCCATTCGTATTCGAGATAAAGGACGTTGAAGAAAAACAATTTGTTTTTTACTTTATAATTTTTAAATCAAAATATTCCGAATACGGTACACAGTATCCAGTTTTACCAAGAGCAGCTTTTTGGTGTAAAATTAAATGATATTAAAGTTTACTTGAAATTTTGATTAGTACATCTAACCTTAAGAAAGTTATGTTTAATATTACTTCGTACGGACCGTGTAACTAGTGCCCTCTATGAGAAACAAATATAAAAACGAATTCATGGGATGTATCAGCTTCTAAAACATATTCGTATAAAATTTCATTACAATGTTTCCAGTAGTTTCGGCAAATTCGTAATAAATGTGTATACATTTTTTTTCTTCAACGCCCTTTATCTTAAAAAGGTTCGCAGCAGGACTGTAAGAACTACCAAGATATTAGTTTACTCAGCATAGTCGGCAAACTGTATGCAAAGATATTAATTAAAAGAGTAACGAATGAAACTGAGAAGATGATATGGGATGTGTAAGCAGGATTTAGAAGAGGAAGGAGATGAATGGATCAGGTCTTTTCATTATGAGGTATAGTCGAAAAATTCTTGGCTAGAAGTCAGAAGGTCTATTGCGCTTTATAGACTTGGAAAAGGCCTATGATAGAGTGGTGAGGAGTGAATTGTGGTCAACATTGTCTATGTATGGGGTTTCACATTTCTGCTCTACAGCTTTAGTTTTCTACAAAAAGAACTAACTGGTATCCAACATAAGTGGGTTTATTTCTTAGAGGTGTAGATTCAGGATATTTAATTTCACGAATATGTTGACCAAGTAACTCAATTTCATTAGAAATAAAGCATCTCGAAACTTTTCGACTTTCAGACGGTTTTTCTTTACTAAAAAGTGGCAATTTTCACTTTTAACTTATAAACACATTGTAAAAATTTCCCACGCGATAACCATCTGGTCTCGCAATAAAATGGCAATGGCGAATGTTCTGCACTTATAAATTTGCTAAATGCATTAAACATTATTGATTTTAGGGGTTTCATTTTTATATAATTTACTACAGTTACAACCGTCGTTAGCACAATGTTAAGACCAAGACTTATTTTTTTGGAAGCCAGTGCCACTTTGTGGATCATGCAATGGTTTCTGACACATTTCGGAGAATTTTGTTTCACAATTGCTTGTACACTTTGGAATCTTCTAGACATTGTACTAGCACCATCGATGAATACTCCAACGCAATTATTCCACTCTGTTTGCCTCATTAATAAATAAATTTAAAATATCGAAACAAAGCGAGTGCTGTCGTTTTAACTTCCATAGGTTTGCAGAAAAGTAACTCTTCTACTACCTATATACGATCTCAAAATCAGACATAGGCAATTAAATGAGCGTCTTTATTGCTTTTTTTTGCCTTGTCAAGCTGAATCGAAAACAATTTGTCACGCAACTTTTTAAGAAGCTTATGATGTACATCTTCGGCTATATTATCAATTAGGCGGGCAATAGTATCATTTAAAAGAGTTATGAATTACAATTCTTTGGCAAAATTATCTCTAAACATAGTTTTTACAAACTCTATCACAGCTTGCAGAATAAGATCTTTACCAATTGTGTGACCCTTTTTACATCTGGCTATTTAATAATAATTTGATACTTTGTAAAAGGCAAGTAAAGCTTTTTCGTTCACAGACAAAGTATTTTTAAAGAATGATGTTTGCTCTTTATATGACTTTAATTTTAATTTAAATAATTCTCAGAGCTTGTTAACAAACTAACTATAAAGTGTTTTCAAATAACGTCTAAGTTTATTAGGTTTTATGCTGCCTGCTACCAACATTTTTAAACAAATGACGCACATAGTTCTTTCTTCTTCATTTATTTTAGTAGTGATAAATTAAAAATTATGGTATTCTTGCGAATATTTTCTTGATTTTATTTTTGAAACCATGGTTGACTGTGCATTTATTAATGCTTCACTATTGTTTAATACTCGCTTACGTCCAGTTAAAAATCTATCCATAGTTCTATATAAATTTACTACTGTAAAATTTACGTAAATATCTTAGACGGAAATACGTTACAGTTTCACACAAAATTTAGCTTTTCGACTTAACTAAATATGACAGGAACCTCTAACAGCTGCAGCATTTATACACGATTGCTCCGCTGTCGAGCAGATCTTCCATTATATTCCAAACAAATCTAAAACACAGATGAAACTTCTCTAAGCGACGGTAAGCCGCCAGAATGTTTGATATCCGTCGTTAATGACAAAGAGCAGATAAGAAACATCGATTCTGGCTTTACGCTTTACCTATATGGGATGTAGCGAATTGGTATTGCCAAGTATCAATATATTTACCTATTCTCGGTAATTTTAAAAGTCTGTAATTAAATTCTATATGAGGGCTCTTTGCCTAGAGTCTAGGGTCTAAAGCAATAACTGTAGAAATCAACTCAATAGGGACACTTTAAAGCAAAAAGCTCTTTATTATATCGAGAAATTTTTACAATTATTTGAGAATATATTCTTTCTGACGTTAATCGAAAAGTCAATTATTTAACATTTTCATCTTTTGTAAAAAACAATAATCTAAAATAGATAACTTTGATCTGTAATCTGTACATCACTCCCACCTTCTAATTTGTATTTTTTGAAACGAACAAAATAAAAAATTACAATATTTCACCAGGAGTAATATTGCATTTTCAGTCTAAAGAATATCATTTGGGTTTATAACAATAATTTCATTCTGTAGACAATTATCAGATATTTCTACTGAAATATTAATTATATTAGATCTTTAAATATTTTCTGTATCAGTTTCAATAACTTACCAGTACATGAACGAAGACGAGTTACTCTAACACATCCATCCTTACCAAGAAATACTTGTGTCAACGGCCAATTCATTTGCTAAGAATTATCATTACCAATGAGCACTATCTCTTCGACAGTCAATTGTTGCCTTGAAAATGCGGAATTCCTATGTCTTACTTCACCCAGATACTCATTCCATACCGTATCCTTTTATTTAAACTTCCAGAGTTTACCACATCGAGATCAGGAACTTCCACCTCTTTGAAATCCTGAATAAACATAGCTGCGGTTAAAGGAGTAATTTCAAGCGATGAATCAGATATGAACGATATTGGTTTATTGTTCATAATTGCCTTACAATTACATAATACTGCGAACAACTCTTCATAATTCAGACATGCTCTTACCAATACTTGACGTAATTATTGTTTTAATAAACGGATTAATCTCTCCCACCAACCGTCCCACCGAGCGGTTGTTGGTGGACTAAATTTCTAGTTAATTTGCCTTGCACTACTATAATTGGATATCTGATTTCAATCTAGATTTTGAAAAGCGTTATCAGCTGTTTTGAAATGCGAGCCGTTATCACTATAGACGAATAAAGGTCGACCTCTTCTGGCAATAAATCGACGGAAACCCTGTATGAGTATTTCGGTACTGCTCTATATACCCCACACGTGAACAGTACTATCCAGACTTTCTGTTGATTTCCGAGAAAAAATGAACCTATACCAATTCCTACAACTTCAAAAGCTGCAGCATCTTTAAAACGTTTTTGAGGAAGACCTATTGGAAAAGACTTAAAACTATCAGCTGTAAACCTTCTACAACGGATACATTTTGAAATCACAGATCGCATTGTTCGTCGACCACCTAGAATCCAAAATCTCTCTCGGATGAGACTCAACAAATCTTGCACACCTACATGACAAGCTCATTCATGTTCTTATCATATGAGTTTCAAAACAAGTAAGTTTTAAGCAGGTAATAAGATGGGATGTCAAAAATCCACCTCATTTGAACGATAAGTCAACTTGATCTTCACCCTCAGTATACCCATATCATTTTCATATGGACATAAACTAACAATTGACTTACACCGTTGCCCTTTCAGAAATGATTCCTGTTGAATCAATTTCAATGTCAATAATTCTGACCCAATGATCTCAAAAAATGACAATTCACCCGTTACATGATTACCAGAATTTCTACAATTATGGATGAAACGTCGTACCCAACCCATCATTCTGATAACTCTACTATACTTTGAAAAATATTTTTCGATATCAATCATAGAAAAATGGTTAACACAGAAAGTTACAGTTTTTCTTCATTCCTGAGCAATTTCCTCTTTATCATAACACGCTCTATTAACAGGTTAAAAAACAGATGGACTTTTCAGCTAATCAGGACCCTCTCATATTAATCCTTTTTAATATTTTCATCAACTTATCTTCCCATCCTAGTTTGCATTTCCAGGTTTTTTGCACCAATATCTTCGGATATAAGGTTACGGAACAAGTGAATCCTATGGGATCAAAAATCCTATGAGATACGGATAATAAAGTTTTCTTAGTAACTTTATCAAAGTTCAAATTATTTTAACTATCGGAACAAATGAAAAAACTATCCACTCGTCTATTCCATTATAGTACCAAAACACTTGATACCTCATTTTCTCCTCTAGGCCACTGAAGACTACTATATATCTAGCCTTTTAGATTAAACAGGATACACTTATGATTTTCCGGGCCTGCTTAATGAACTCATAAACTTCTACCTCACTATCTACACTGGTCACACAATTATCCACATAGAAACTATCTTGAGCTGTTCTATCACCTTCATAGAGTATACACTATCTTTCTTTTGAGAACTTCTAATATTTTTTCTAAGTGATATTGAATAACAGCTCCAAGAAGAAAAGGACTACTGGTTATTCCAAATACAACAAGACAATGTCTGTACACTTTTAAGTTTCCTTTGCTATCTTTTCAAAGAAATTTGAAAAAATTACGATTAGAATCTCCCAATGCATAAATGCTTTACGTATGTCAGAGATCATACCAACCTTTTTTATTCTAAATTTCAATAAAATTTAAGTAATCTGTTCGATCCAGTTAACACCTTTCTCAAGACAACTATTTAGAGAAAGATACCCCTCCCTGTGTGCTAAGCATCAAAAACTGGTCTTATCTTCGTGGTAGAACTACTAGGTTTTAAAACATGTCTTTGTGGTAGATAATGACCCTAATATCACAATCATCAAATATAATTTCCTCAATTATACCGTTCGTGGAATACTCGAAATAACAATCATCTTTTCTAAGTTTTTTGATCGTGGATTCGACTCTCTGAACAGCTAATTAAAAATTAGTTTAAAGAGGAGGGTGATGTGCGATCCAAGGAAGTTAAACAATATACCTCCCATATGATTTGATATCCACAGTTTCTTTAAAATATTTCCATGCTTTCTGTTCAATATTATCTTTGGATTTACTATCGAAAGGATCTCTTATACCCAATACATCCAGTTTCCAAAAATTTCCTATATTCATATCATTCACAAGCAATGATAACATAGATACACTAAAATCATTTATACTATTACTTTCCTGATATTTAATTATTATTGGCACCTATCAATACTTTAATCTTGCCAAGTTTAAAATCATTCAGAACAATACCATCATTGATTAACTCCCTACTGTGAGTATTTGTGTCTAATATGAAAATTCCACCACAAATTGTATCTTGATACAGGGTACAGAAATTACAATGATAACTTTTATATAGATTGCTAACATGTCTAATATATGTCTTATGATAACTCTCACCAGTATTCCAACCACCAAAAAAAATGAATTACCTTTTCTTTGCAAACAAACATACAACCCAATTTAATTGCTGTTTTAACTAAGATTTAAGAACGTTGTGAAGCTGTATCAATTAGCACCCTACCTTGATGCTCTATATCATTTTCACCCTTCAATGAAACTAAAAATGTTTGCAAAAAAACTCCAGGTGATTTATTGAGACTGGCTAGAGTATTCTCTGTGGCAGTTGCAAGTTTTGACACTAACGTATTACTTTGATTTTTACTGTCATTGTGACTTGGACACATAATAGGAAAATGTCTCCTTTGACAATTATTGCATCTGATACGTAGTCTACATTTTTTAACGATATGTCTAGGTCTCAGACAAATAAAACAACAACTCTTCTCGAAAATAAGTTTCTTTTTATTATTATAAGCCATTCTTTTGGCTTCTGGGCAATCAAAACTCTTATGTTTACTATTTTTGCAAAAAATGCATAAGAATACATTATTACTCGTGGTGAGTAATCATGTTGCAGTAGAAGTAAGCTCCTTCTCCATGAACACTTTTTTCTTGGGTTCCTTTATGGATAACGATCCAACTCCTGACACAGCCATTGCAATCTTCTCTTCGTTCTCTACCTCGGATCTGATGAAATTCATTAGGTTATCTAGCTTGTCCTTTGATTTTTCTTCCGTAGAAATAAAAGATCTTTGCCAAACTCGAATCACTTCTTCTGGCAAACATGACTCTACTAGCAGATAGATAATTGCCGAACATTTATTAATTATAACACCAAGGGATTTTAATGCTCTGAGATGACCTTCCAACTTATTATACAACATTGATAAATATTATGTATTAATTGTTACTAGGCTCAACAAATCTCTGATGTACATTTTTATCAGCAGTTCTTCTCTTCCAAAACGACTTTTCAAAGCTTCAATTGCTTTGGGATAATTTTCAGTGGCATCTTAAACTTTTTAATTACAAACTTCATTTTTACGAGTACTTTGACTTTACAAGTACATTATTTAAACAAAAATATATATCGAAAATACACACATACATAAAGTATGTCTCAATAAGAGTGCACTATTTAAATTTTTTGTTTCGTGCAAGTGGCGACTAAAATGAAGCGCTACACAAAGGAAGAACGCGTTATCATTAAGAAAACCCATTACAAAAATGGGAAAAGTTACGCTGAGACTGTCGTCGACTCGGTCGTGCACCTAATGTGTTAACAATTCGAAGATTCGAATTTAAAGAAATTGGTTCGATTATGAACAGTAAGTCTCCTTTGCGTCTTTTGAAAACATTGCTGCTGTAACCAAGAGTGTCGGCATCGTTCACGAAGCAGCGAATTTTGACAAGAGACCTTTACTTTGACCCGTACAAGATTCAGTTTACTCAGGAGCTTAAAACAGCAGACCTTGTGAAGCGCCGGCAATTGGTTTAATGGGTAATGGAGCAAAGTTAAGTAAATGCCGATTTTTCGAAAGAAAAAGTCATATTTCACCGATAAAGCGCATTTTTATTTGAATGGCTTCGTCAGTACAAAAAATGTCCAATTTGGGACCCAGAAAATCCATACGCAATCCATGAAAAACAAATGCATGTGTACGGAATTTGTAACAGGAATATAATAACGGAGTTCTTGTAGCCTCAACTAGACGGCATAGATCTGAAAGCTATGTGGTTTCAGCAGAACAACGCCACCTGCCACACCGCGCATAAAACGATTTATTGTTACAACAATATTTAGACCAAATCATCTTACGAAATTCTGATGTCAACGGGCCGTGAGATTTCTTTCTTTGGGGTCTTGTAAAATTTTAAGTTTATGCAAGTAAACCAGAAACAATTCCTAAGCTCAATACCGAGATCCAACGCGTCATCAGTAAGATACAGTCATGTCTTTGACAAAAAGTCATAGAAAATTTCATGAAAAGAGCAATGGCCTGTCATTAAAACCTTAATGGATATTTTATTTTATATTTAATCAAAACATGTACACTTTACAATGCAATAAAAATATTAATTTACAAAAAAACGTGTTTTTGTTCTTAAGTAAAATAGTGCACTCTTATTGAGACACTCATATAGTAACGCCTTTTTCCTGTAGGGGTAGGCAGAGACCACTTGCTACGTTCTTACCCACGTCTTCACCTGTTCCTTCTCATCAGCGCTTTCATACATGCTCGTCGGTTACTAGTACTCTTGGCCTTGCCTTTCTTTAAAACAATGTTGATCTGATCGAGAAACATTTGCCTAGGTCGACCTATACCGACATCCTCTACCCATTCACACTCGTCAATCTTCTTTTATCCACCCTCTCTACGTGTCCTTTATTTATCTTTCTAACTACATCACTACCAGCACTCCTTTATGCACAGCTACTCGTGCCTTTTTTGAAAATTACAACGACATAATTGGTCTTTATCACTTGCAGTACTGCTTAAAATTAAACAAAATTTCCGTATTGGCTTAACATGGTTACATTGCAAGAATTGTATCATTTTTTTTTAAATATTAAATCATCATTGACCTAATTTTTAATTAGAATCTACACAATTTTAAAATAGTATGTTCGATTTTAAAAGTTATGTATAATAAACTGTCATAAAATTGCTACAAAATCAAAGCCAAGGATACATATCAAACCTTTATTACAAACATAATAATATTGACTGTTGCCTGCTTATATATCCTAAAAATAAAATATATTTAAAAAAAATAAAACAAGTACAGGTACTTTTAAAACTAATAACTATAACAGTGGACTGAGTTGCTAGAACATATTTTTTAACCTTTTTTTAAAATTCTGCTGTGACAAAACATTTTTTAATATACATATCAAAGTATTAGGTTATATATTCTGCTAACAATACTAAATATAAACAATATCAAAATATTTCGACATTTAAAAACCTCCTAAAAAAAGGCTTATTATTCCATATCTGAATTTCACTATAATTTGTAACACATTTACGTATTATGTTACTGTTATTTGTAAGTTTTAGCCCATTTATTTTGTGCTTGTAAAATTATTAGTTTTTCTTCACTTAAACATATCTAAAATAGAAAATTGTAATACCTACCTTTAAATAAATTTCATTTCTGCAAAAGGCGATAAAAACAAATTAATTGTTAATTTAAAATCGATTGCAAAATTAACCTAACAGCCAAAAAAGCGAGTTAATAATGCTTTGTTATGCAGTTCTAAACTTTGGTTAAAGTTTTAAGTCTTAAGCTTATCGCGAAAATAGTTTAAAATGCAAAATGCAAAATGTATACCGAACAGTGAAACAAATAAACAGACAAGAAAACGAATTAATAAAAACGTAATGAAATGTCCAGTGAATTTTGTACAAAGACAAAATTGCCAATGAAATAAAAATTCAACTAATAAAAGTAAACAAATATTAAATGTTACTAACAATTCTATAATTTGTTAAACCAATATTGACTAATTACAACAAAACCTTACAAGTTTTTTACTTGCTATATTTGCTTACGAGTAAGGTTTAAATTTTGGAACAAACAAACATATTCTTAGAAAGCAAATCAATTTTTTTATAATTATTTTATTATTAAACGATTGACTTTGGACAAATAATTACATAGTGGATATTTTTATGACGTTTTTAGCGTTAATTAATTATTGTGTTGTCAAAATTACATAGCAATTATGTGTGGGATATTGTTAGAAGTACATTAATGATTTCCTGAAAACAGGTCAGTTAAAAATGTTTTTGATGTAAGTTGTTGTTTAACAATCGTTTGAGTGAGTCAATGTGAGTGTTTTTTTAAAAATGAAAAAATTTGAGTATCGAGCTGTCATTAAATATTTGTTTTTATACGGCAATACACCTACGCAAATAAAAGATAAGTTGGACGCTGTGTAGAGGGACTCTGCATCATCGTTTACCACCGTGAAATTTTGGGCAGCTGAATTTAAACTTGGCCATACCAGCTTGAAAGGCGATAAACATTTGAGACGTCCAAAACTGTAACCACTGATGATAATATCGTTCAAGTTCCCCAAATGTTACCAAACGACCGTCAAATTGAAGTGAGAAAGATAGCAGAGGCTATGAATATGTCCAAAGAACGTGTTTGGCACGAATTGAATTAGGAATTAGTTATAAGAAAACTGTCTGCACTTTGGGTGCCGCTTCTGCTCACGTTCGACTAAAAACGTGACTTAATGATTATTTCCATCGCTCTTTTGGCGCAATAAATACTAACAGTGAACTTTAAAAAGAGAATCGGACCCTAAAAAAAAATCTTTTTTTGGCTGGTAAAAAGATAGTGACTAAAAAACGGCCACAATTGTAGAAAAAATTTTCTGTTTTCCCAAAACAATGCGCTGTCTCATTCCTTGGCAGTTGCCATTGCGAAAATCCACAAATTACGGTTTAAACTGTTTGACCACCCTTCTTACTTACCAGATCTAGCCCCAAACGACTTTTTTTTGTTCCCTTGTTTAAAAGTTTCTGGTATCCTTGCTAGGTTTGAAACTTTTCTGATTACCTCGTATGAACCAATTAAAATAAATTTTTTCTTTGATTGTAGACTGCTATAAAATAAATTATTGCCATTTTTATTTATATTTTTAAACGTGATGAAAACGATTTGTCACATTCAATGTTTCTTCATTAGTTGCTAAATTCAAAACAAATATTATGAAATTTTTAAACGTTACAGACAACAAGGATATATACAGGGTATCCAAAACTCGGCTGTTTACAAAACCCAATTTTAAAAACTGCAGCAAATAATAACTGCGAAAGAAATTTTCAGAAAATTGTTTTTTTGATAAATTTTTTTATTGAAAACTATTGACACACTTTATAACTTAGTTAATGCTAATAATTTATTTTTTAATTACACTATATACATTAACGTTTAGTCAAGATTCTTAATAACTGAATTGCTGCAGAAACAATCAAGGCGAACAGAGATTTTTAATTATTGTTATATTTTATGAAAAAATATGTAGATCACTAAAAGATTATTGCTAGATCAATACTTAAATTAATTCTAACTTTACTTAGTACTACAGAAAACTTATCTAAGGTTGTCTTCGCCAACAATACTTAGGTCTCATAAAAATAAATAACTAATGAAAGGCACAATTTTAACTCCTCCCCCTTCATGAGAGCATCAACAACATTTTCAGTGCTGATTGAAACCTAATTGGGTACCAGTGACGTAACCTAAATATTTTGAAACGGTTATCGAATATTTTTATACCAGAAAATGTTTGGGAATTAAAAATGATTAAAAAAAATTATAAATAGATACGTTGGGGATAAGTCGGCCATTACTTTTGCAATACATGAAAATAATAAACGATATTTTTAGTTATTTGTCCCTGTCCTTCTGAAATGAAACCTCCTGAGCAACGCCTTCCGCTAGATGTTTTCAAAGGTGAAATACAATGTTGTTTACCTTTCTCTACTCCTTGAGCCTTATCGTGAATACTGCAAGACACCTTTGTTGCTATTCCTGTTGCAGCCAATACACGGCGACGATAACTTCTAATTGGAATTTGCAAGCAATGTATCTCTTCGTTTATTATAAATTCAATTGCGTCAGCAATTATCTTTTTCAAACAACAAAAAAACCACACCGTAACTAAACCAGACATTATTATTTCCGCCATAAATGTCGCGCGTTCTACTTTGTAATCATCCAGATCTGTTCGGCAATAGTCGTGTTTTGTTATAGTTTCTATACCACTCCGGTCAATTTTTTCTCTTGGTGTACCTTTCAATAGTAATTTATTTCTTCATAACTGAATTACACTACTAACTAATGTTAATGAATTGAATGTATTGTATACACAAGATAATAGATAATAGCTAATGCTAATAATAAAAAAAATTTATATTCATAGGTAGAATTTAAAAAATAATTTAAGTATGCTACTCGGCTTTATTGGGACACCAATTATAGTTCTAAATATTCTTTTATCCATATCATATGCAAAACAAAATTTTTGATTATTTTAATCTTCTAGACAGTACCATGTACACTTTTATTTTTATTTTTTTTTATATTAGGTAAAAATATTTTAAAATCTTGTGACTTGCTTGTACTATTATTTACAATTTTTTTGGAAACAATAATGATATTACTACCAAATATTTTAATTTTTAGCAACCGTTTCCACCCACGTAATTGGAAGGGGTTTACTGACCGATAAAAATGGTAAAAAACATATTAAAATTGACAATTCTGAAGTCGATTTGAAAGTCGCACATGCTTATTTGTATTTTGATAAAATTTTTGGTGACAATGAAGAATTAAATGAACACTCGAATAGGTAAGTGAAGTCTCACATATTACACAATATTTTTTATTAAAAATAACACGATATTTAATAAAATATCAGACAGCCAGGCTGCTTTAAAAGCACTGAGCTCCAAGATAAATTCTAAACTTGTATGGAATTGCATCAAATCCTTAGAGTACCTTGGTGCGAACAACGGTGACCCTACTGTGGGTACCTGGGCACCAGGGGGTGGAAGGAAACGAAAAAGCCGACACCCGTGCAAAACAGGGGGCCGAATCTGCGTTCACTGGCCAGAACCGGTTTTTGGAGTCACCACAAGTGCCGCCAAAACAATTATTTCGGACTGGGTGAAGAGGAAAATACTCACGTACTGGTCTGACATACCAGGGCTAACCCACTCGAAGGCATTTTTACCGTTACAACCTTCGAAAAATACAACTAAGCAGATCCTAGAATGGAGCAGAAATGACCTGCGTATTCTAACAGGACTGCTTACGGGACTCTGTCGTCTAAGATACCACCTCAGAAAGATAGATCTGAACCAACAAACGGACTGTCGGTTCTGCTGCGTGGAAGACGAAACTGCTGAACATATACTATGTTCATGCCCCGGCCTGGGAAGAATAAGGTTCAACATATTTGGATACACCAACCTAGAACCTACCGATTTTAAAAAAATCTTACCCTATACAACCATGAACTTCGTGAGAAGGGCTGGACTGTGACCTTTTGGGGTGAGCCACAATAGACCTACTAAGGGTCGCGGTGGAGGGGCAACCACGCCCCACTCACATGATACCTAACCTAACCTAACACGATACTTTTTGTAGTTAGATATATTATTTAAAAACATTCTGTTTTTATTCACACAAAGTTTCTTTTAAATTATACATAAAATAACCATTAATTTTTCTTTTAAAATCTTTACTATTTTTTAAAATATACTCGCATTAACCTACAAATTCATTGGTTTGCTCCTACCCAACGATCTTACTCTTTTTTGTGATAGTCTTTCACATTTTTTAAAAATATGGTGTATAGATTCTTTGTCCTCGTCGCAGAATCTGCAGGATTCATTCTCCTCGTGCAATAAGCAAATTAGTTCTATCTTAACATAATACTACAAAAGACTTATCCAAGGTCACATTTACCAATAATTCTAATTCTAATACATAATTACACTACTAACCAACATGTAGCTTTTAGCTACAGATTCTTCTGCTTTTTCACTTATCACTTCACCAAATAAAATGGCTTCGTTTTCTTGGGTTTTATTAGCATATTAGCATTATCAAAGAGCTGGATAGCCTGTACATTTACACGGATAAAGAGCTGTGTTCATGTCTCTTTCCTTCTTCTTTTTTTTCATCCTTCTACTTTGGGCAGTTATCTGTTCTTTCTTCGGAATTTATGCTCATTCATCTTAGGCTCACTCCATCGCTTCCAGGACGTCCCGTACTTTTTATTCTCTAGCGATTCTATTTAAATGTTGGTTGCATTCTACACTTCTTTTTTCTACCTGGCATATTCCTTCAATGTTGTCACTTCTCTTAGCAGTGTAGGTCATTACTGGTTACGACCAGTAGTGAACTACACTAAACAGTAAGCAGTACGCTGTTTCTTTTTATGTCTCTTGTTAAACGTACTTATTGTCTGGATAACAGTATCTATCTGAAAGTCTTGATGAAGATTGCTGTTTCTGTAGTACCAGTGGACGTTGATGATAGTCCTTAATACCTTATTCTGATAGCTTTGTGTAATTTAAACGTTACTTTCTTTTTACAGGCTCAAAACTGTATACGCCATATTGACTTAAGGACTTGCTTATACAACAGTTTGTTGTAAGCAAAGAGAATAGAAATTTTTCCCATCAACTAGTGTATCTTTTTAAATTAAGTTTTTTAGCGTAACTACATCTTATGTAATTGCCAGATATACTGCTGCATTCGCATAAAGTATTTAATTAATATTTATAACATGTTGTTTCCTTTTGTTCGTAAAATTAAAGTTAAGCTAATCGACATTTTGCTCACATTACATTGATCTTTTTATGGAAGACAAAGAGAGAAATGAGAGACACGATGGTGCATGACAAATTAAGTTGCCATACTATCACTGTTTTCCTGAAAAAACCCTATAAAATTTGACGAATTACTAAGATTTTTTTGTACAACGACTTTGTCCAGTTTCTTGAGCATAGATTAAAAACAATAAAAGTATAAAAAAGATTTATTTATTGCAGGCTTCTCAATGAAAACATCAAATCGGTATTAGAAGAATTTTTACCAGTAGCTGGTGGTTTAATCAAAGAAGTATTCATCGGCATTGCTAATGAATTGTTTAACAAATATTCTTTTGATGAACTGTTCCCGATATCTTAGATTTAAAATGCAATAAAAAAATATACATTTTGTTTTACTCGTTCTTACTTCTTTTATTTAAGGATAAATAATTTTTATTATTAACAAAATGAATTAAAGTAAAGATTAAAGACATTAATCTAACAGTTACGTAGTTACAGTGCAACAGAAGTAGTTTGGCGGGCGACTAGCCTCTAAAATAACAAATATTTGGCTGAATATACTTCACATTCGTAAACTTCTTCGATTGTATATGAGACTCACGATTACTGAAAATTTCGTCGTCACCGATCGGATCGTTATTCGAATGTTTTCGTTGTGCGCAGATTTTGTGATCTCTCGCCCGCCAAGCTACTTCTGTTGCACTGTACTTAGTGTCAAATTAACAAATTTATTAGCCATAGTAAAAGTAGATATTATTATTGTAGGGAATAGTCAGGATAGTTAAGAAAATATAGTCGAAGATGGTTTATAACAACTTTACTCGTCAAGAGTAAAAATCAAACTAAAATTAGAGGTGCGGTTCGGTGGCTCCCCGCTGTAGGAAGGGCTCAGGTAGCTACGGTTCCCCGGCTACTTGGTACTCACGTGGTCGGCTCTGCTATAAAACAATACCCGCGTACGGCTTGGACGGTAAGAAACATACGCGGTCACTGGGGCGTCTGTTTTACCGACGCCGGCAATAACAAAAAACTCTCGCCGTTCAAGGGACTGGGTTTTTTTCCTTTTTCTTTTTTCACTCAGCCGACGAGTAGCGTATTAGACAATAATAATCATCTGCCCTGTAGATAATCGCAATAAATGCCGCTCGCCGTCTGCGTGGTCGGGGTTTTTCCCTTTTTCGCCTACATTATGAAAATTCTAACGCATGTGGTTTAAACGATAGATCGTTCCAACAAAAAATGTTCGAAATTGGGGCACTTTCCTCTAATTACTCTTTTTTGAAGCATTACATTTTAAGAAAAGTCGACATAACTCCAAACACTTTGTAGTTAGGTATAGGAAACCTTTATTTTTTACGGACAATCAGAAAATGCAGTAAAATACAGAGTATCCCATGAGAAAAAATATAACTTTGATATGCCACACTTTATTGGGTCATGCTGTATATTTCAAAATAATTTTTAAATCTAACCTTAATCAATAAACAAACTACTAAATGGACAAAATTTTTAAAACTTGTACCCTTTTGCTATAATCCGTCGTCTCGTAGGTAGTGATTCACTCTGCATAAGTTAAAAAGACAAAACAAAATTTTTATTTGGAATCCAGATGAAGGAATTTTCTTCAAGAAGTTTATTGGAAGTGGAAGTTTATTTTTATCTGTTACAAAAAAAATGTTTATTTAATAATATCTTCACATACTTATTAAATACGGACAGATGCGTAAGTTGAGAGAGAAAGTCTTCCGACGAGATAGACAATCATTCAAAACGAGTTAAATGCCCTTATGTGTTTTTAAAGGGCCTTCGTGTGCGTTCGGGATGTTCGGACGTAAGCCTAGATCACACAGAAACGTTATTAAATAATTTGAGCAACGTGGTTGAACTTAGAATATTTCTCAGATTTACAATGGAGACTTTGTGTTTGAAAAAGGAAAACTGCAAGTCGATTCTATATTGTATTGACAACTGACAACGCTGTTAACTTGGTTGACCAGGCTTTTTTAAATTTAAAAAAAGCAGAAGAATATCAACAAGTTTGTGAGGTTGTATTGTCTTGTCTTACAAACGGAAAGTTCATTATTTATTTTATGAAATACTACATTTACTGGGTACAAATTTCCCTTATGGGACTTACCCAAAAAAAAAAAAAAAAATTTCAGTCGATTCTCCTTGTAAACCTAAGGCGCACGACACCCCTCTCAGGTTGCAGAAAAGCCCCGTTTAAAAGTTAGGCCCCTTTTAATTTTCAACTTTCCAATTTTTTGAGGCACAAATTCTCGTCCGAAACGTTTGGGCGCACGGCCCCCCTTTCTAGGGGCGGACCCTCTTAACTATCGATTTTTATGTAATCATAGACAACAATCGTTAAATTTTATTAAGATTATTACAATGAGTAAAAGGGGGGGCCCACCCCTTTCATTTGATTAAGATTGTTGTCTATAATTATATAAAAATCGATGGTTAAGAGGAGTGAAAAATGTTTTTCTAAAAATTGAAAGATTGGTTGCGTCGAATTACACTAGTGGCTGAGCCGGCCCTTAACTCGACATTCGTAGAGTTTATTCTATTCGGTTGGTCATGCTATCATCGAACGACAATAACGACATAAGTTTTGTCAATCGCCATTGTGATAGATAATAACATGCCTCTTAAATTAAAATAAAATGTTTTGAAGTTGTGTGCCTTTTTGTGAACTTGGAAGTGGTGACAATCGACTCGGTTGATCATGCTGCTTGAAATAACATCATCATATAAACTGCGCCCAAATGTTTCGGACGAGAATTTGTGCCTCAAAAAATTGGAAAGTTGAAAATTAAAAGGGGTCTAACTTTTAAACGGAGCATCTCTGCAACATGAGAGTGGTGTCTTGCGCCCTAGCTTTACAAGACACATCGACTAAAATTGCTTTTTTTTTTTTTTGGTGAGTCCCATAAAGTACATTTAAGCCCATTTACTGTTATTAATTCTTGTTATCGAAAGTTACTGCTCACTGCAAAAATTAATCAAAATAAGAAAGGTGGAATTTATTATAGCTACGTACATGGTAAGAATAGATTTTATTTTTAAAATACTGAAGAAAACTTATCATTCCTTAGATTTCCTAAAGATGAATTCAGATAAGTAATTTTTATTGTTTAGGAACTAATATAATTAAGAGTAAAATGTAGTAAAAAAAAATTGGCTGTTCTAATTAACTTAAGTAAAGAATAATTACGATTAGAACTATTTGTAAAACATAACACATCTGAGTGTGAGTAGAATCGCTGTTATTCTTGTTATTCTTTAGTAAAACAAGTACTTATTAAATGAAAACAAGCGGGTTTCACAAAGGTTAATTAATTTACTTTGTCACTTTATAAATATTGATAAAAATAATTAGGTATGTTTAGATACCCATCCAAAATTTCAATTTGTTGGTTCTGTATAATTAGTAAGGAAGGTTATAAGCTAGTAACAATCATTAATCCATTTGAATGTTTCATCCTTAAACCATATATACTTATGTAGACAAAAAAATGTAGCTGTGTTAAAAAAGAGTGTAACTGTGTTTTAATTCAGGTTATATTTTACAAATAACAATTAAATCATTATTGTTCCATTAACTAAAATGTTGTTACTTTTTAGGTGCAAATTATGGAAGGTTGCCTGTGAGAAAGATCTGGTGTGGGACAGTGATATCTTACAAGAATAATAGGGTGTGCAGAAAACATTTTTATATTTTTTTGTTTTTATGTTATATATTTATGTTTTTAAATTTTAAGTTTTGTTGCCTTTTGCAGTGCCAAAATACTTTAAATTCCCTTTAACAAGTGATGTTAACCACTACGAGAAAGAATATCTAAATGATTGTATAGTGTTGTCAAACATTTCATCATATTATTTGTGCTGCTAAGATGTAATGTTTGGAATGTTAAAAGTAGCATCAGTAGATATTAATATTAACAGAGTGACATTGGTTGTTGTTTTCTTTAAGCAACATTTTATAGTTGTATTGTATATATTTACTTATATAATAATTTCTGTTGCAACATTTGTTCCAAATACTATTAATAAATTAGTTAGAACATCACTTGTAAATTTAACACCTAAAACTTTGAGATAATAATAGGGTGACTGATTAGTCTGACCAATTATCAATGGATTGGATACAAGTTCTTAAAATTAAAGAATGACGATTTTCAACACCCTGTAACTATTTACCTTGGAGCCCAAGTGTGATGGATTAATGAAATTAGCTCTTTTGGAGATTGTAAAAATATAATATAATAAAATACAGGGTATTCTATTTAAATAAACTTAATTTTGGTCTGACACAAGGAATACCCTGTATTTTTTTACCAATTATAAAATGTGAAGCCTAAAGTCCGTACACAATTTGTTGAAAGCTCACTGCAAGTTTGACCCTCATTAGAGAACTGAAATACAGAGAGGACAGGTAGTATGATATAATAACAAAAACCAACCTAAAACTGGCAGTTTAAGATGTTTTCGACTAACCCACCTTGTATCTGAAGAAATACAATACAGCTATAGAACTTTTAATCCGATTATGTAGGTATTTTGAGTGGAAATGACTGATCAGTGTCGTAGAGTATATGATTAAAACATTACGTTACTTAAAATAAATAAATATATTAATATTCTTAAACTGTAGGTACTGCAAATTGTATTTTTATTTTAATAAAATTTCTTTATTTTATTCAAAAATAAAAAGTTACTTGCAATTTGTAAAAGATAATTTATTTAATTAATACCTATTTTTAAATGATATAAACTACGATTACTTACAAAACTATTCAAATTCAAAATAAACAGGATCATCTTCGGAATCCGAGTCGTCTTGCAGGTTAATAATTAGCGGTTGTGTCTCTACAGTCGCATCAATTATATTGTCAAGATCCCACATTTTTTGTTCTTCTTCTATTACATGTCTTACTGCATCTCGCCAATTTTGTTCTGTAATATGTTGTAAAGACTCATATAACAATTCACGTACAGCTTATTTTATATGACGTATTTTTTCTAGCCACATAGCTTTTCATTTGTGCCCAAATGAGTTCAATTGGATTTAATTCGCAGTGGTAGGGTGGAAGTCTAAGGACTGTGATGTTTCGTCTTTCCGCCATTTTGTCAACTACGTATTTCTTGAACTTAGATTTGTGTTGCCGGGCAATTTTTAAAAGTTCTGCTTTAACCATTCCATCTTCGTAAGGCAGGGACTTATTCCGCAGCCAGTCAATGATATCCTGTTTCTTTCACGCAGTCATTGGAAGTCTTTCTACTAGTCGTGAATGATAAGGTGCATTATCTAATACTATAATTGAGTTTGGTGGTATATGTTCAATCATCTGCTCAAAATACTCTTCGAAAACACCAGCTGTCATCTCCTCGTGATAGTCTTTTGTGCTTTTGGATTGAAATTCCAACAAACCATGCTTAGCAAATCCTTTTTCACTGTCAATGTGAGAAACTATTAATCTACTGCCTTTACCAGAGGGTGGGGAAATACCAGTAGACCAACCTTCCATAAAGGCTTGCCTGGAGCTTGATATATTTTTATCTGACCAAATTTTTGTGAGAGTATGACCTGCGTTTACCCACGTTTCGTCCTGATAGTAAATTGGCCTTCCTTCAGCCCGAAATTTTCGTATAGATCTTAGATACTTTCTTCTCCAACATATTATCTCTTCCCGGTCAATCAAAAGTGATTTTCGGTCTGATTTCTCCCACCGGAAATTTAATTCTTTTAAAACTTGCCACAATTTGGTTCGTCCGACATGAGGCAAATCCGGGTCGTCTCGAACTTTCTTTTTTGTAAAAAAATTCGTGAATTTTCCTTCGAATACCATTTTTGGCAAATTCATCAATTTCAATAGGTTTTCTCCCCCTCTTTAAGTATTCGTTTGTATTTGGGTTAGCTATACCTTGTTTTTTTCTTTCTGATAGGAACCTATATATTGTTGACTCCCCTACGCCCGTCATGTTGGCACAACTCTTGATTATGTTCTGAACAGTGTTTGTGGGATTCTGAGAAACCAGAGCTTCGTGAACGTTCAAAACAATAGTCTTCTCTCTTGGTGAATAGACAGACTTACTGACTGTACGCAACAGTACCGGTGTAAAACTTGATGATGTTGATGATGATGACGAAGCCATCGCAAGCAATCAAACAAAACAAGCAGGAACGAAAGGTACGTATATGTTTGTAGGAATATGAAAAAAAGTTACTCAAGCACTTCACAAAATTCGCAAAATAAATATTAGAGACGTTAATTACTGCCGTAGACGCCGAAACACCAACGAGCCGTCAAGTCAAGTTTCGAATATAAACTGAAGCTTTATATTACTATATTACCTGTCCTATCTGTATTTCAGTTCTCTAATGAGGGTCAAACTTGCAGTGAGCTATCAACAAATTGTGTACGGACATGAATAAACACCTCAGGAACCTCCGCCTATGATTTTACGACTATTACGACCGTTTTATGACTTGGACGCACATTTTGTGCTATCGACAAATTATGAACGGACTATAATAAATAGTTTTAAATTTAATATTAAAATAAGCATATGTCATATAGCCTTAACATGTAGGCTGATACTGGATAATACACAATAAAAAAGATCAATAGCAAAAAAGAAGAAAAAACCTGCAACCAGAAAAAATGACCAATTGCAATAACATTTTCTATACCAAGACTCAAAAGAGTAATAATACATTATTATTTTAGTACTTAAATTTGAAATTGGATGACTAAGAATAATAAAATTAAATATTCTTCCTTGTACTGTTATTAGAAAATAAATTTTCAAATTATGTTACAACTTTTAGGCAATTCACAATACTAGCCTGTGTGTCTCTGGTTGCAGAAACTTAAGTAGCTAACTTGTCAGATTGATGCTTATTTGTTGGATGTTGGTAATGAACGCGCGAGCGTCGACTCTTCTATCCAGAGAATAGAATGAAGAGAGATTTAAGTTTTTTTTACCGTCCCAATTTGTAATTTAATAATAATAAGCAAATTTCGTAATTCTGAAGGTCTTTTGTCATGAAGGAAGACAATTCACTAACTGTCTCCTATCAAGCAGAATTTTATATGGAATAAAAAGTGATTTGTTTATGGAAATAAACTATCACTCTAAAATCTCGTTAGTAAATTACTAGGAAGACAACGGTAAAGTCTACGTATTTTTGGCTTTTGAAGTAGGTTTGATAAAAGCTGGTATGGATGTTTAATGTCTTTGGTTCTTTTGGGTTTATCCAACTGCTCCAGGAAAGGGTTGATAATTAATGTGTGAAATGTTTACCAATATTAAGTAAATAAATTATAAATATAGGAAGTACGGATTATGACAGTAGTACAATGTTTGACGTTGACTTTAAATAGATGAGTGAAAGATTGACGAAGTTAAGAATGGTTCCGTTATTGCGTTATTTAACAAATCGGCTCTTTTTAGAGCAAAAAATACTTTATTGTGTTGGTTAATGTTGAGTTTTATAAAATGGTATCTTATATTATGTTTAAAAAATTCTTAATTTAAAAACTCCCGATATAACGACAAGTTTTAAATAACTTTTTGAACACTCTTTACAGATCTTATCTTTCTATGAGCTAATTAGTTTTACGGTCTGTAGTTATTTTTAAATTATTTAAGCAATAAGTAAATTTGAACAAGGCCACATGAATTGCTTTCAACGGCTGATCTTTTTGATATAAATTTAAAAGTTATTCTATAAATCACATCCCAGAGTACGCTCCTGTTTTCGTTTCTCATTCGGGTTAAGGACCAGCAATTTTACCATGTTGCCATTTTACATATGCTTGGCTCTGATGTTTTGAAGTAAATTTTGTAACCAAATTCCGTGCCGATCATACACGCTTGAACCCGTAAATATAATTTTGACCACTACCTACCAATAATATAAATACTCTTTAAGGAAGGCTTTTAGGATTCTAGTCAAAAATATTTATTCTTTATAATTTCCGAATGCCGTTTAATTTCTTTAACTGTGGGAGTGACTGTAATCAGAAACTTTTTCTGAATATTTTGTTGAGCCTAAATTCAGGCAACTAGCGATGTTCTGCGGTAAATAATTTGCCTAAATAGTGTCGTTTAAATAAATTTAATGTTGGAATATATGTACTTGTAAGTTTTTTTTTGTAAACTAAGGATCTTATTGTTAGCTACATATGTGTTGTAAGCTTCGGACAAATAAAAATTTAAAAGGTTAATTTTGTTTGTGAAAAATACTTTTGTCTAAACATTTCTTGTCCTTTTATTAATGTAATATATTAACCAGAAATCCTTTGAACATATCTGTCATTACACATTTTAATAAAGCATACGTGTCTGCAACCATACTTGAAAAAACCAGGCCTCTCGCTCTTAATAGATAAAGGAGTTAATAGTAGCGACGTAAGAATCATAGAAAAATTATATTGGCATCAAACAGCGACTGTTTACATTAACGGAAAATCGACAGAAAAATGTAAAATCCTAACGTGAGACAGGCAAAATTGCATACTCTTCTACTGTTATTTGATTTATATTCGGATAAAATTTTGCACAACTTAGAATATAGCGTAAAAATTAATG
The DNA here is from genome assembly GCA_950111635.1 of Agelastica alni. NCBI lineage: Eukaryota > Metazoa > Arthropoda > Insecta > Coleoptera > Chrysomelidae > Agelastica > Agelastica alni. The sequence continues at coordinate 15,528,629 of OX467716.1, forward strand.
GTAAAATTATAAATACCTACAATCAAATACGCAGATGATACGATTATATTGTGTGACTACTTAAATGGACTGCGATGCCTTTTTAATGCCATTGACACAGAAGGACGAGAGATGGGCATAAACACTAACTATTCTAAAACAAAATACATGGTATTTAGTCGCTGGCCATACCATGGTACACAACCACAGGTAAATTGACAACCAACTCAAAGAGTATCCAATTTCAAATATCTTGGTTGCTATAGTACTTAACAACTCGATTTAGATAAGAAAATAAAATGTAGAATTTCGATAGATAGTACATTTTTAAAAATGAGGATACTCTTCTGTAACGATAACTTGAAACTTCAACTTCGAAAACGCATGATCAAGTGTTACATTTGGTCAGTTCTCTTATATGGTGCCGAAGCATGGACTTTAAAAATATGTACCATTAACCGCTTAAAGGCTTTTGAAATGTAGGTATTTAGACGAATACCCAAAATACCGTAGACGGCTATGCAAACAAACGAGGCAGTTTTTAACAGAGCAAATGCGGTCGATAATATTAAATGTAGAAAAATAGCTTATTTGGGTCACATATTACGATAATATTTTCCAACTGATGATAATGGGTTAAATTGAAGGACGTACTGTGCCGGAATTGACCTAGAAGGAAAGCATATCTGTTTAGACTAGCTCAAGATTGAAAGAGTTTTGTCATGTTAATCACCAACGTCAAGAAGATTTGATACGGCACGCTCAGTAGTAGTAGGTCGCTACGTGGGTTCTGCGACCCACTTTAATACAAAGTCCAACCGTGCTAATATTTAAACAATTAAAGTTTATTTACTTGATGACAGCGCGTGTTCACAATGTGACGATTCCAACTTACTGCGTATTGTAAAAATAATAATGACTTAATTAAAACATTGAATTGACCTTAATTATTATTGAATCGGGTTAAAGGCCCATGGCACTATACTTTAGTAACTGCCTTTTATTGCTCTTGCAGCGAAAGGCTGCTATAAACCAATCAAAAAAGATCCGAACAAGTAATGTTAACAACAACCAAAGCGTGCTCCAAAGATGTCTATTACGTTATTGTTCACGGTATTATCACTAATGTGTAAATACAAAGTAAAATATACTTTTAACAACTGTAACGAATGTAAATATATTGACAATAAGTTAATTCTACAACCATATTTATAAACGAGGAGAAACTATGACAACTTAGTGTGTTGCATAAATTTATGAGGTAAAATCTACAAAGTAAGTTATAACTATTGAGATAGAATAAGCGCAAGTTATTTAGACTAAGTTGTTAGGATTGCAACAAGTATGCCTTAAAAAAATGTGGCTGTGCAAAAAAACGCATGACGTAAAAGTTGAATTTTTTTTTATTAATATTACTATTAAAAAATATCTACTTCAGATAATGTGTCAAGAAAATTTTTTTTTTTGAAAAACTTACAATCTTTTCCAGGTACTAAATTCACTTTGCCAACTATACTCTTGCAGTGACCACTCAAAGCAAAATGATGGGACTAGAGATAAGATTACTTATATATAATTCATTTATCATGTAATGAATTACTATCAATTTTAAAAGTAATTTAATAAAAAATCATTTAATTTTTTACTTCAATATGTATTTATATTTCTGAATTTTTATTATTGGCCTAATATGTTAATGAGATTTATCAATAATACCCACTTTTAATTAAAGTATTTTGTTCTTTAATTTGCACTCTTGCACTGCTTCATTAAATCCTTGGCATAATGATAAATCTTCATTTGTTGCTGCACAAAGTAAAAACTGTTTAATTTCTTTGGCACAAGGTCCCGTCGGTTCTTCGTATCGTTGCTGCATGAGCTCTGGTTCTTTTCTTTCAGGATTTTCGGACACTTTTGAACCTACACACAAAAAAAATACGTGAGAAAAAAATATAGATATAAAACTTTCTCAAAAATATGTATCGCCTTTACATTTAATGTTACTTTAAACATTACCCCTTAGATCTATTGAGATTGTGTAAGAGAAACTTTGAAGTTTGAAACATTGTTGTTTTAACGAAAGACGAATCCCCAGAAAAAATTTAAACCCAGTAGTTATGTGGAAAAAGTTTTCAAAGATAGGAACAAAATTGTGGTTCAAATTATTTTTAGAAAAAGTGTACTCCAGACAAAACATTTGATTTAAGAAGTGCCAGAGACTGTGAACAAATAAGGGTAATTGTCTAGAAGCGGCACTTTTTCGGAAATAGTGAAAAAAAATATTTTTATTTTTTAAACATACTGTAACGATTTTGCGATACGCCACTTAAATATGCTATGGTGATGTCACAGCCAATTGCTAAGAAATTCCAGCATCATCACGACGAATCATAAATGTTCTGGAGTACGTGATCAAATTCTCTAGATTTTACTGGACAGTAGCGTCGTATATAAATATCGACCCCCGATCGCGGAAGTTAGTCTGTATCTAAAGCTTAATTATTCACAAGTTTACCTACAGTAAGTAAATGTGCTGAATATTAATTCGAACCCCGAGTATTTTAAAGTAAAACAATAGCCGGAGTGAGAAAAAGGAGCCCGGAATTACATTTCATACGTAAAAAGACAAAGACAAATAACTTTCAACAAATTCTATGTTAACTAATAATTTATCAACGCAATTTAAATACTATGATTTAAATGTTTTTATTTATAAATGCCATAAATTATGCTAATTGATACCACTTTTTTCAGTGGCGGGTATGTTTTTATAAAGAAAAAATGTTAAAAACAAATATTTTATTCGTTATTGTTGTGGATTCCCCCAAAATGATCCAAGAAGATTGGCACTTCAGGTTTAAAAAATGCATGTTGCAGACTGGAGTACTGGTTAAAATCATAAACGGCGTTTAAAGCACTTTAACAAGAATTTATTTCATGGTTTTGATAAAAGAACTTGTCCATTAGATGATGCAGTATCCACAATATTTGAGGAATTGCCTAAATATGGCCATACGCGATTTTTTTTTTAAATAAATAATTAAAAGTATTTTTGTACATATATACATAAAGTCACGCCTTTTCCCATAGGGGTAGGCAGAGACCACTTCCTTCCACTTGCTACGGTTCGTACACACATCTTTTGCTTGCTCTACTTTCATCAGTGTTCTCATACATGCTTGTGGGTTGTTGGTACTCTTGACCTGGCGTTTTTTCAAAACAATGTTGATCTGATCGAGATATGTTCTCCGAGGTCGACCTCTACCGATTTGCCCATTCACACTCGCCTTATAAATTTGTTTCGTCAACCTTCCTTCATCCATCCTTTCTACGTGTCCAAACCATCTAAGCATTCCTTTATCTATCTTTGTGACCACATCTTCTTTTACACCACAGCGTTTTCTTATCTCACTATTCTTAACTTTATCCTATCGGTTATCACTCCGGCTATACTTCTCAGACTACTCATCTCCACAGCATTAATCCTATTTTCATGCTTCTTCTGCAAAACCCAACATTTACTACCATATATAAGTGTAGGAACCAACACACCTCTATGCACCGCCAGACGTGCCTTTTTTGACAATTTCTGGCAATTCATAAAGCTATGCAGTGCCCCATTCATTTGTTTTCCTGCCAACACCCTTCGCTCAATGTCACTGTCATACTTTTCATCTCTAGTAAATTTTGAACCCAAGTAAAAAAATTCATTAACTTGTTCCACTCTTCCCTCAATCGAAACCCCACAGTTTGTCATGCTTTCTTCTCTTTCAAAAACCATTACTTTCGTTTTGCTCACATTTATTTTCATCTCTTTGATTTTCAGGGAATCATGCATAACATTAACCATCGCCTGCAACTCCTCTTCAGATAACGCTAATATGACTTGATCATCGGCGTAAAGAAGGCATTTGACGATCAAATCATTCATTTTTAATCCATACGCACTCTCTTTCAGATCTTTTAAACAATTGTCTATGTTTAAGTTAAACAGTATTTTTGTATATCTGTAATTTTAATATTATGTTATTTAAGGATAAATAAACCTAAAATTAATTTGCCAGACATTAATTCAATTGTTTACCTTTAAAAAAAGCCCGAAAAATTCATGAAAAGCATGGCAGTATTATGCTAGTAGTCAACGAGAGAGATAGTTTAGAGTGCAGGAGATTTGGACAGCGACGGTGGCGCAAACGGCAAGTTGACAACATACAAAATGTTAAATAACAAAATAAATAAGATTACTTCTGGGAAATATGGATCATTTAAACTCGTCTTTGAAAATTTGGATAAATATGGGTGTAGGAACTCATCAGCGTTACATAAACGTCTATGAATTATACCGAATCCTTGGTGACTCTTTATGTAAAGCATTACCATGCTTCCACGCAATCACCGTGTGTGATTACACGCCTGCATTTTTTAGAAAAGGCAAAGTTATTTCTTTTAAGTGGTTAGAAAAATCAAAGGAATACCAGTTAGCTTTTGAAAATATTGTTACGGATGATGAAGAAATACTTGAAACTACATTTATACCACTTGAGAAATTTGTGTGTCAAATGTATGGAGTTAAAAATTCTTCGGATGTTAATGATGTTCGATTTCATTTATTTTCAAGTACCTTTCAGTTTAAAAAATCTGATGAAAACTTTGGAAAATTTTTTCGGAATTTTAACTCATTAAGTTTACCACCCTTTAAAGCGCAATTGCAACAACATTTATTGAGGGTTTGCTACGTAACTAAGCTTTGGAGAAATGCTCACTTAAAACATCCAACATCTTTATCTCCAGAGGCTTTGGATTGGACCATCAACGATGATAAATATGATTTTGTCTGGTTTGTGGGAGAGCAATTATCATCCCAACTTGCAGATATTATTATTCGAAGTAAGTATAAAATAGAACATTAATCAATTATAATTAAAATATTATGTAACGAACAAAAATAATTACACTAATGTCAATTTTTTTTGTTACAGATGATAGTGTATTAAAAGACAATGACATTTCCCAAGACGATGATATAAATAATAGTGACAATGAGAGCGACGACGATGATGATTATAAAGATGCCTCCTTCTTTTGTGACACTATTATTGAGTGAAAAAATATTAAAAACTTTATATTAATTATTTGTAATTCTTTCTAATTTTATTTTCATCTTTATGTTAAATTTTTTTTATTAAAACTGGTACTAACTAGGACAAGTACAAGTAATGTACTTTTGTCAAGTTTTTCTGTCTCATTCACAGCAATACTTTCTGCAACTGTCTCTCTGATTACTAGCATCATACTGCCATGCTTTTCATGACTTTTTCGGGCTTTTTCAAAGTTAAACAATTGCATTAATGTCTGGCAAATTAATTTAAGGTTTATTTATCCCTAAATAACATAATATTAAAATTACAGACACACAAAAATATTTTAAATTTTTTATTTAAAAAAAAATTCGCGTATGGCACATAGTTAGCAGTGATAAAAGTGTTTGGCAATAAAAAATATATGTCTGGAAAATCTATCCAAAGACAAAAAATTAAAAATTACGCTTCTTAAAATGTTTTTAATATTTAGGGTAAGGTGCGCACTAATGAACGCAACCGCTACCGCCAGCCAGGTGGCTCAGACTCTAACCGAAAGAGCTAGAAGGACGACAAAACAAAAAATCAGCTGACCTGAAATACTCTCTCGAAAACGTTGCTAGCTCCTATACAATAATTATTTTAGATTGTAATAATCATGATGCCATCGCTGTTTATGTTTTCATCGGATTAATTTCTGATTTTGTGAAAAGTTTTTCCAAAATTGTTAACAAGGTTTATTATTTTTCGGAAAGGGCTCCTGTATTTCTGTAATTCAAAAACTTTAAAAACTTTGTCAATAGCGGTTGATGAATCGGATAAGCTTTCAAATATGACGGTTAGGTTTTCCCCAAAAAAGAATTACAATAAAGCTGTAAATTAATTGAATCACCGATTTTTTAAAACAAAACTAATTACGGGAACTCAGCCATTAAACAGTGTGATTCTATACACATATGGTTGTTTAAATGTTAGAAATTTTTTATTTAAATAGTAATAAAAACATTGAGTGTTTATTGTATCAAACTTAGAATCCTATTCATAAGATGTAAGCATAGACTATAAATTAGGTATAATATATCGTCAAATCATTAACTTGCATTTATTTTATGTAAACAAAGTTTAAAAAAAAATTTAAAAATTGTGAAAAACTAAAAATTTTGTTTTTAATTAAAATTAATTAATTAATTGTTTTAACACTACATTTACGGCGTTTGGGCATCAGATCCCATATTTGAGAACACTCATTTTAAAAGTTTTAATTCAGCAACTCTCTCGTGCGAAATACGGCAGCCATAACATATTCCTGTTAAGTATCTCTTAGTTCGTTTACGCGATCATATAATAGTCCACCCATTCGTAGCCTTACAGCCCTCTGTGGGCTTTAGCCTCCTCTTTTCTTAGCTCCTTTTAGCATTCTTTTTTATCCTTCTCTATCCGCAGCCGCTCTTTTCCAGTTCCTTACGCCTATGAGTCCTCTTGCGTCTTTTTGTATGTTGTTATGCCATTTTATCCGTGGTTTACCCTGTCTCCTGTTGCCTTCCTTGTTTCCTTTGGAGATCTTCTGTGGTATCTTTCTTTTTTCCATGCGCTCTACATGCCCTGCCCATTGTAGTTGTTGTATTTTAATGTATGTGATTAAGTTTATTTCTTTATACAGTTCTGCAAGTTCGTGGTTATACTTTATTCTCCACCCATCTGCTTCCTGGGTCGGTCCCAATATTTTTCTCAGTTTTTTGCGTTTTTGTTACTAGGTCTTCGGATTTGGCCGTCATCGTCTACAATGGGCATCCGTAGGTCACTATCGGTGTTGTGATGCTTTTATACACTTTCACTTTGGCTGTTACGCCCACTATTTGCGATTTTATTACACTTTGTACTACATGCTAGCTATCAGTCTCTGTTGAATTGTCTGTAGCATTGGGTTCTGTTTGATTAGTGTAGAGTCCAGACATTTAAATTCTCGTACCACTTCAATATTCATATTGTCCATAGTTATGTTCTGTCCCAGCCGCATCCTTGACTTTATGGCCATGTATTTCATATAATAGTGCATAATCTCAAACTCTACTTACATTCGCAAATATATTAGGTGAAAGATATCGTCACTGGCTTTGTCAACTTTGTCGCTTATATTGGAACCAACTAAAATCAGTTTTGGTAAGTAAATTTATATTTAAGTCAATTATTGTTCATAAAATTCTCAACCACGTTGTCAAGTAATAACGGAGTCTTTACAACCCCTGTTCGTCATTTGGCAACTCAACAGCTCATTGAACTATCGGGACGAAACAGGCAACCTTAGTTATAGTATTAATAAATTTTCAGAACTATTATGTTTTTTTTAAAATATAATTAGGAACGAATATATTTAAAGTAGTACTTTAGATTTATTAATTCATTAATTCAACAAACCAAGCCTAAATAGTTATTAAAATTTTATTTCGTTTTAATATTGAATATTTCGTTTTGGTAAGAGTTTAGAATTCTCTGCCAATTGATCTGGTGACAAATGGATTCAAATCCTTATCCTGTGTTACCGGTCAACTCTCTGTCCTTGTCTAAGGTTTGATGTTTGATTGTTCTTAGTAGTTGACAGCATTAACTATGGTGTTGCATACATACATACACATACCTAGTCTTTTTCCCGTAGGAGTAAGCAGAGACCACTTCCTTCCACTTGCCACGGTTCTTAACACACCTTTTGCTACTTCTACTTTCATTAGTGCTCTCATACATGCTCATCGGTTGTTGGTACTCTTGACCTGGCCTTTCTTTAAAACAATGTCGATCTGATCAAGATATGTTCGCCGAGGTCGATCTCTACCGACTTACCCATTCACACTTGCCTTATAAATTTGTTTCGTCAATTTTTTTTCATCCATCTCCTTTACGCGTCAAAACTATAGCATATTGCAGAATAGATTGTTAATCGATAATCAAGAACACAATCATATCCCTGTCTCTCAGTCTCAAAGCAACTTGGCATAAGTAGCGTAATTCTTTACTTTTATGAATGTTTTAATAGAAATGTGATAATAAATCAACTGGCAACGCTGCACGGCTTTCGCGTTGACCAAATCAGAATCTTAAGTTAAACTGCATCTTCTATCATTACAAGTGCTTTGTCGATGTTGCCGAATGTTTACAGTTGTAGAAAATGGTCAGATTGTAAAATGGAACTTGCTGATGAAAAATATATTGTTTTGTTTTACGTAAAGAAGACACTGTAATATAAAGACTGGGGGTAGAGTTATAATTTTTAGTCGTGTTAATTCATTACTATAATCATTCCGGTTATAATACGAAGTGCTTTTCGCTGGAGTTTTAAATACTAGCTTAGTCGGTATAAGTATGTGTATACAGTATACAGTGTATCAGCCCGTAATGGACGGTTTTTAGGCAAGTTTTTGTTCACATTAGAAAAGTTTTCTTAGACGAAATAGGTTTTCTGATAACTTTTTTTGGGTATACATTGCGTGGTCTAACCAATTAAGTTTGCTGTCGAGCATCACCATATCCATCCCCACAATATACAAGTTAAATGCGCTGCTGGAACGACATGGTTACTGTGTGTTACGTTTACCTCCATATTACCCAGAACTAAACCCCATTAAGAAAATATGGGCATTAGTAAAGATTCGGGTAGCAGCTCACAATACCACTTTTAATTTGGCTGATACCGAGGCACTGACAAGGCAAAAATTCGAGGAGGTGTCTGAACAAGAATGGTATTATATCTGTCGACATGTCAAGTTATGAAGAAGAACTAATAAAAAAGAACATCTCTTGGACGATGCTTTTAAACACTTTACATTGAATACAAGCTTATCGAAAGATGAAGAAAAGTGATATTTTATCAAAGGACGAACTAGGATGTTCCTTACTTCATGACTCACAGCTCGTAGAATTTTATAATTTAAACATTATTTGTAGTAATTAAAAGCAATAAAATTGCACATAGTCATTTAATCATAAGTTTTAATTTTTATATTTATTTATTTTAATATTAAAAAAGTATTGTTTAAAGGGACTGGATTACTGATTTTTAGCAACTAGGTAAGCCAGGAATATTTTATAATAAGACGAAGAGCGTGTGACATCACGATATCGGTAACATTAATGTATTTTTCTTCCATGATTCCAAGTAAAGGTTAGGTCAACTTTTTATGTTCATTTATCGATTAAAAATCGAATTCATTTCATTTACTTTTTGGCGTAAATGTTTAATACTTCCCAGTTGGCTGCATTAATTAAAGTGTTGGAGCATTAATTACAATAAATCATACTTATTTCATCAACTTTTTTCTTTATTTCATAAACAATTTCCGCATTAAACGGCATGCGGCATTATAAAATATCAGACTCAGCTTAAAAATGATTTTGGTTTGTTTTTGTGTTTGTTTTTGTTTGTTGTACAAGAGAAAAGGTTGGCATCAGGACTGTAAGAACTACCAAGGTATTAGTTTACTCAGCATAGTCGGCAAACTGTATGCAAAGATATTGATTAAAAGAGTGACAAATGAAACTGAGATGATATGGGATGTGCAAGCAGGATTTAAAAGAGAAAGGAGATGTTTGGATCAGGTCTTTTCAATACGAGGTATAGTAAAAAAAAAAATTTGGATAGAAGTCAGGTCTATTGCGCTTTTATAGACTTGGAAAAGGCGTATGATAAAGTGGTAAGGAGTGAATTGTGGTCGACATTGTCTATGTAAGTGGTGAACAGTAGTTTAATACGGGCACTAAAATCACTTTATAAGGATTCCACTGCTTGTGTCAGGATAAACAGAGCTTGCACGGAATGGTTTAACATCGTAAATGGTGTGAGAAAGGTATGTGTGGCTTCACCATGGCTGTTTAATTTATGCATAGACGATTGTTTAAAAGATTTGAAAGAGAATGATTTAATCGTCAAATGCTTTCTTTACGCCGATGATCAAGTCATATTAGGGTCAACTCAAGAGGAGTTTCAGGTGATGGTTAATGTTATGGATGATGCCCTGAAAATCAAAGGGATGAAAATAAATGCAAGCAAAACGAAAGTAATGGTTTTTAAAAGAGAAGAAATCATGACAAACTGTAAAGTTTCGATTGAGGAAGAAAGAGTGGAATAAGTAAATGAATTTGTGTAGTTGGGTTCAAAGTTTACGAAAGATGGAAAGTATGACAGTGACATTGAGCAAAGGGTGTTGGCAGGAAAACAGATGAATGGGGCACTGCATAGCTTTATGAACAGCCAGAAAGTGTCCAACAAGGCACGTCTGGCTGTGCATAGAGGTGTGTTGATTCCCACACTTATGTATGGTAGTGAATGTTGGGTTTGGCAAAAGAAGCATGAAAATAGGATTAATGCTGCGGAGGTGAGTAGTTTGAGAAGTATAGCCGAAGTGACTCGGTTGAATAAAGTTAAGAATAGTTACATAAGAGAACTCTGTGGTGTAAAAGAAGATGTGGCTACAAAGGTAGGTAAAGGAATGCTTAGATGGTTTGGACACCTATTAAGAATGGATAAAGGAAAATTGACGAAACATATTTATAATGTGAGTGTGAATAGACAAGTCTGTAAAGGTCGACCTCGGGAAACATATCTCTATTTGATCAACATTGTTTTGAAGAAAGGCCAGGTCAAGAGTACCAACAACCGACGAGCATGTAAGTAGAGGAAGCGAAAGATGTTTGTAATAACCGTAGCAAGTAAAAGAAGGTGGTCTCTGCCTACCCCTATGGGAAAAAGGCGTGACTATATGTTTATGCGGATCGTTAAAAATGTTCTGGAATTGGACGGTTTTTTAATGTTTAAACAATTTTTTTACAAAAAAATCGGCATTTTGCCAACTGATTTTGTTCTTAATAAAAAATGGTAAGTATGTTTAAAAAAAATGATTCTTTTTTGCTTATTTCGGAAAAGTGCCGCTTCTGGACATTAACTTTAATAAATACAAAATTCCAGCTAAGTTATTAAATTTTTCCAGAAAAATAAAGCAAAACACTGGATGAAACTATTTTATTGTATATTGTATTTAATTATTAAAAAGTTCTTACCAAAAAGTCCTGAAAAAACACTCCCAATAGCATGTCCGATAGCCGAACCGACGGCAACACCTCCAGCAGTAGCTGCCATTTGTCCAAATACTCCAGGTTTTCTCTCCGTCGCAGGGGATGATGGTGCTTTATCTGGTGGCTTAGCGGGTAGCGTTGAGTACCCTCTTCCTTTATTTGGTTTACTGCTATTTCGAGAAGTAGGTTTACTGCGAGGCATGTTTTGTTAACGTGAATTTATCAAAATAATTTCGCCGAAAAATAAAAAAAATAACTTGACGCAGTAAATTTTAGTTTTGAATATAAACGTCAAACTTATGAAGGTTAGAGTCAATGAAAACTATCTCTGTGTCACAAAATGTCCCTGAAAGTGTATTAAATTAAGATGGCGTTACTGAACCAGAATACTGTTTTAACAAAGAACACCCAAAGTTGTGAGAATCAAAAGTAAAAAAAAGAATGTTGTACATTTTTTATTTTTTTTTTACCTTAACGTTTACTTGGGCAACTTTTACTGCATAATTGTTTTGTTCTAAAATTATTGCCTATCTATTTCCCTTTGACATACTTTTCTTCATCTAAAACAGTCAAGTTTAGATCTCACCGTCACGTCTACCAGCGCCACTTTTATTTAAAAATTTTTATTGAAACTCACACGCAATAAGTAACTGACAGTTTATAAACCAACGTAAATGTCGTATGTCAAACCAAGTATAAAAAAATTTAAATATAAAACATCCAGAAGGAACATAGGGAAAAATCACGTAACGTGAGATGGCGCTGTCTCAATGACAAAATGTCGGATCAAGATGTGAATAACCAATATTCTGTAATTTGATTACTTGTAAAACAAAACTTTAAGGCAATTTTAGTTATCTCAGAGATTTAAGTTGATTTTTTTTGTTAAACTATTGGATTGAAGCTGGATTTAAGGTTTGTTTTCGACGTTTTAGTTTTATTGTCGCTGGATTCTCGTTAAATGACAGTAAATACCAGGTGTTTTTTTCAGTTCTTTTGTCTCTGGAATCCTTGTTGCAATGCTTATAAAAATTGAAATATCAATTTTGGACATTTTGTATTATGTCGGTGAATGAAAAATTAAGGAAGATGAAGAGGTTTTTAAGGCTGGCCACATTATTTTATATGGAACTGACGGTCTCATAAAAATCATCTTTTCAACGCTTTCTCTGTGTTGTTGAAGTCACTATGAATAATTACAAATAAAATGAAAGATCATTGGACAACAATATTAATTTACCACTAAAAAAATAATCGTTTACAAAGTGCTTGATGCAAAAAAACATAAATTTTGAGATTGGTTTTCCTATCTTTAAGATTATCTTTCATTTCTGAGCTGCCTTAGGATTAAAAGGAAATTTATGCAAAGATATAATTAAATTGCCATATGTAGAGCATTGTAAAACAGAGCATATTTTTTGCGATTTTATTTTCATATCGCCTTTTTTAATCCTTTGCATTTTCGAATTTTGTTTTTTTTTTTTTTTTTTTTTTTATGTTCTGGTTCCCACGAAAAGGGATATCCTGTAATGTTCAGAGAACATCGTGGGAACCAAGGGAAAGAAGGTAGGAGTTGGTGTTCTTCTTAAATTTCTGGAGGTTGTATGCCTCGGGGAACACCTCCCTAGGCAATGAGTTCCAAAGCCTCGCAATTCGTTGGATGAATGAGTCTTTGGAAAGTGATGTTCTGCAGGTCTCCAAAGTGACCACGAACGGGTGTGAAGACTGAACTTGACGGGTTAATCTCGAAGAGACTGCCAATGGAGGAACGATTGTTGATATTTCAGAAGAGCATCGCCCATGAAAATATCTATAAAATAGAGACAAATCGCCAACTTTTCTACGGTGTTCCAGACAAGTGAGCGAGTTTGTAAGCGAGGCATCACCGACGAGACGAATTGCCCTTTTTTGGACAGAATCCAGTAGCTTCAGGATATGTTTAGGTGCTGCACTCCAAATATGGGAACAGTACTCCAGTACAGGTCGGATCTGTGCCTTATAGATCATAAGCAGCTGACTGGAGGTGAAATAGCTCTTGGCACGAAACAAAAAACCAAGTTTTTGGGATGCACTTTTGGCAATGGACCTCACGTGATTTTCCCAGGAAAGGTTATTGCTGATAGTAATACCAAGCATCGATATGGATGACTTCAGTGGTATGGTTACTCCTGACAAAGTTATGTTAGGCACAGTGAGATCGGCTTTTCTAGAGAAAAGACATGCTTGTGTTTTGTTTGCATTGAATTCTACCAAGTTATTGGATCCCCATTCGAGAATTGTTGCTAAGTCCATATTTATATTGTTAACATTTCTTCCTCGTTCATTTCTGGTTTCACGGGCTGATATAGGGGCCCTGGAAGAGAATGCGGTATGGAGGGTACTATCATCGGCAAAGCTGTGTACGGGACATGAAGTTGCTTTCAACAGGTCGTTGATGTGAAGTAAAAATAGTGTTGGTGCTAGAATGGATCCTTGCGGAACACCAGCATTTATGAGTAGAGTGTCAGATGAAACTCCATCGACCCCTACATGGAGAGACCTGTTTGAGAGAAAACTAGCAAGCAGAGAACACAGCTGAGGGGGCAAACCATAAGATGGAAGCTTGGCGAGGAGTCCCTGGTGCCAAACTCGATGGAACGCCTTGGAGATATCTAATGCCACAGCTAAAGTTTCTCCATACTTTTCAATAGATAGCTGCCATATATGTGAGACGTATGCGAGCAGGTCACCAGTTGATCTCTGATGGCGGAAGCCATATTGCCTATCATTGATAATTCCTGAGTCTTCCAGATATTTCATGAGCTCGATGTTGATGGCTTTTTCCATGACCTTTGAAATAATAGATAGCAGTGCGATAGGTCTGTAGTTGCTAGGTAGGGTCTTTTTGCCTTTTTTAGGGACTGGCTGTACTCTTGCAATTTTCCAATTGGACGAAAATACTCCCAAATTGTAAGAGTGGTTGAACAACTTGCAAAGAACAGGTGTTAGTTCAGGGGCACATTTCTTGAGAACAATCGGCGGGATTCCGTCAGATCCACAGGCTTTGTTGGTGTTGAGACCCAGCAAAATCTTTCTGATAGTACGTTGGCGAAAGGTGATCTCGGGCATGTGACTGTCAATAGGTGTAATGTTCGAGGGTTGTTTTCCCGAAGAATCCAGAGTGGAATTTCCAGCAAATAGGTGCGCAAAGATATTGGCTTTTTCCTGGGCAGTCGTTGCTAGTGTTCCATCTTCATTGGTTAGGGGAGGAAAAGAGCTGGAAGTGAAGTTTCTTCCCACAGCTTTGGCGAAAGACCAAAATGAACGGGATCCGTTAGGACATTCAACAAGTTTTGATCTTATTTTGGCATTATGAGCATCTTTTGAACATTCTATTGTCTCTTTGCATATGCTTCTAGCCTCAACATATGCTGCTCTGGTCTCAGGTCCCGGATTTTTTTGCCATCGATGGTATGCTGCCTGTTTGGAAGCCACAGCTCTAGAGCAGTTTCTGTTAAACCAGGTCTTATCGGATGATGTTCTTCTTTCGGTATTCGGTATGTAAGTTTGCATCCCCAACATGATGATTTCAGAAATTGTCTCAGCACATCGTGTTGGATCTACTGAGAAGAAACAAACTCTCTTCCATGGAAACGCTGAGAAAAACATACGAAGACCCTCCCAGTCGGCCGAATTGTAATGCCACATGAGACGGGGTGGTATTGTGCTGCTCGATGGTAAATGGAAAGAGCATGTTGTGGAGATAAGGGTGTGATCAGAGTTTCCAAGTGGGGCACAAACTTCTATTCTATACGGGTCAGGATTGGTGGTGAGGAAAAGATCTAGTGTATTGGCAGCCTGGTTGTTGACATCAGGGATGCGGGTTGGTAGCTCGACCAGTTGTTCTAGACCATGAGTGATGGCGAAGGCCTCAGCTTGACGACCTGCATCATCAGTTTTGTTAGAGAATTTGAGCCAGGCAGCGTTATGTACATTAAAGTCCCCCATGATTATGGTTTCAGCTGTTGGATGGTTCTCCTGAATGTAGTCCAAATTGAGTGATAAAAACTCAAAGAGGTTGTTATATGAAGGTTTGTTAGGTGATAGGTAAAGGCAGCAGAGGAACTTAGTCACTTTGGTATCAGATAGCTTAAACCACATCACATCAAAGTCTTTCGGTTCCAAACTCTCTTCACGCTGGCATGAAAGGTTAGCCTTAGCGTAAAGGCAGACTCCACCTTTGAACCTGAGTCGAGAATGGAGTTCGTAACCAGGACAAAGCATATGGACCTTGTTGGTGGACGAGTTTACTTGTGTTTCTGTTAGAGCCAGAATATCCGGTTTTTTCGTCTGTAGGTGATGGTGGACGTCATTGATGTTCTTGTTGAGTCCACGGATGTTGCAAAAATTAATCTTTAATGTTGAGTCCCCTCGAGTACCTCTCGCCCGGAAATCCGAATGGAGAGGTATTTTGCTTCCGGAGTGTTTTACTCTAGGAGACTTCATCATTATTACATTATTAGGATGCACCTGAAAATAAAGGAAGAATTGGGGAAAAGGAAAGAGGGAGACCGGAAAGTATCGACCGAACACTGAAACATGGAATGATCCATTTCACAGCACACAAAGTCGATATGGTGGTATTTCACCGGGCGATGAGACCATCTTCCACCTACGGTTATCCTTTTAGTCGCCTCTTACGACAGGCAGGATTTACCCTGGGGCTATTCTGAAGCCGACCCCATACAGCCTGTAGTTTATTAACACCAATTCTTCAAAAAATATCGTTCAAATATAACACTTCCAATGCTTAAATTGTTCGAAATACTATATAAAGTTCAATAGTTACCCATACAAAAAAAATGAAGGTTAGCTTGTTGTTTACACCTCGAGAAGTTCATACGATCAATAATAGATGTCGCCCACTACGGGATTGTTCCCTATAGTCTCAAATAAGTGTTAAACGAAATTTGGCCGGTTACTGCATTAGTTTTGACAGAGAAGTAGGGCTTTTAATTATAATTACCAGAACAAAAATCTCCGAAATAAAGGGAAAAACATTAGTGGTCTGGGTGCGACCCAAGAAGTCCACACGACTAACTTCTGAAAAAATACTATATGTTTTGTTGTTATAATTATTATACTTTAAATTATTATAAAAAACGATTTCAAATTGTTTATATTAAATTATAATTGTCATTAACAATATTCTGTTTATGTCAACCGTATTCTTTCAAAAATTTTCTTATCATTTCATAAGCCATTTTCAATTATTTATAACAGTTGAAAATTTGTTTTTAATTATTATGATTAATAATCATTTGTTAGTAACAATATTCAATTTTTATAAACAATGCTTGATTATTAATAACAATAATTTTTCACCGTTATATCGTTTTCAATGCTATTCTCTCAATACTGACACAAGTTTGAAATTCTCCAATTCTTATTTTTGTTTTCCAAAACTATCTTTTTTTTGAAATATTGTCATCATATTTTATCGTACAAATATTTCTAACATGCAATTATCATATTATTCAAAAAATCTTAAAATTCTGTATTAAAATTAGTATAATTTATAAATTGAAAAATTTAGGTAGTTTACCATTTTTTTCAGTTTTTTGATTCTCCGTAAAAAACAGCTTAACCGATTTTGCTGAAAATCTAATCAGTTCTAAGTTACGTAATTATGCGTCGAATACAATTGGTCTTACGTCGACATCATTTTTTGTTCTCGAAATAATCGAGACGAAAAATAAATCCAAACGCACATACGAACATACGTCCGCTTAAAAACTATTGTATTCGACTCTGGGGACCACGAAATGTAGAGGTGTGTCAAAATTCGGGATTCGCAAAATCGGACCTATAACTATAACTTTCCACCGGGAAGTTAATTATACATAAAAAGGCACGACTGAATGTGTGTAGAGGAGTGCTGGTCCCTACAGATATGTATGATAGTGAATGTTGGGTTTGGCAGATGAAGCATGAAAGTAACATCAATGCTGCAGAGTTAAGTAGTTTGAAAAGTATAGCCAAAGTGACTATGATGAATAAAGTGAAGAATGGTAAAGTAAGAAAATGCTGTGGTGTTAAAAATGGATGTGGTAATAAAGATAAATAAAAAAATGCCTAAATAGTCTGGACACTTAAAGAGTGTGGATAAAAGAAAATTGACGAAACAGATTTATAAGGTGAGTGTGAATGGGTAAGTCTGTAACTTTGTAAAGGTCGACTTTGGCGAACGTATCTTATTCAAATCGACTTTGTTTTAAAGAAAGGCCAGGACAAGAGTACTAACAATCGAGAGCATGTATAAAAGTACTGATAAAAGTTAAAGAAGTAAAAAATGTGTGTAAAAAGCGTAGCTAATAAAATTTTTTTTTATCTCATACTAACAAAAGGCGTCACTATATGTATGTGTAAGCAAACAATGTTTTACCAGCAATTTATTTAGATGTCTACAATGGTTAGCTCTTAAGTATTTACACCAAAGCATACAACAATGACTTGTTTTCCTTATTTTAACCGTTTAAACTTTAAACTGTTAAAATCTATTAAAAAATTAACTTTATTGACACACTCAGGAAAACATTCAAATAATGAGTCGTACGTAGAGAGTCATGGAATTCGTTTCCGTTGTACTTTTAGCATTTATACAGAGTAGCAATGCTCGTTACTGTTTGTATTATCTTAAAAGGTAGACAAAACAAAAAGCTTGTTATATGCTCACTTCAGTAAATTGCCATTCTGATTCTTTTTCTTTATGTGATTGTGGACTGTAGTCGGAGACAAATCTTTCATTGTATACTTGAACCTTCAATGTCATTCATACCCAAAAAAACGAACAAATTTTGAATATGAAACATTTACTCAAAGAATTAAACAAATGTGAAAAAAATCTAATATACTGTAAAGTTTTAAATATTTTATGTCTCCCTTTTTTTCCTGCGAACAACCTTAAATAAATATTCGTTAGCTGGAAAGAAGAAGTGTAAATAATTTTTTTGTAAAAATTCCATGAATTACAAAGTAATTATTCTCTCTGCATAAATCACCACACGATTTTTTTTGTAATTGTCAAACAGTAGATAAAATAGATAAAGTAATAAGCTTAAAATATATGCATTCGATAAAACTAATGTTTTTATTAGCGTTTAGATTAATTGTTTAAATAAACTTACTAAAGGAAAAGACAGGTCCGATTTTTGCTTAACAGAACTAAACACATAAAAATAATATAAATTACATAATAAGTTGGTTCATAAATATACCCACATTGAATGTCACTGTATTTTTTGTTATTACTTCAGCTCAAAAAAATGTTGATGCTATTGCTTCATATTTTATCGGTTTAGTAACGATAACGATAGAAAATGTATTAATATTGTTTAAGTTTAAAGTAAATCATACGAATTATTAAATGAATTAAACATGGAACGACCCTATTTAAACCGCTTACAAACGCTGCAAGATATTGGCTTGCTAGAAAACTGATGTAGCGCGAGCATTTAGTACATCTTAAAGTGTAATTTCTCGCTTAAATGCCCATAATGCAGAAATTGAAAATGTATTTAAAAGACACACATGACGCACGAGATCCTGTATGTTTTTTTTTTAATGAAAATAGTCGCAAAAAGGGTAGATCTATCGTGTGGGCCGTGGTCACTGCGACTATTAGAAGGGGAAGGAATTCTAGAAAGGAAATGTTTGTGGGCCCGCCTTTAGAAAAGTTGCAGATCATAATTCTCTGGAAAAACTGATTTTGGAAGCTTGTTTCATTCCGTAGCAGCCCTGTAAATAAAGAATTCTTTATGGAGATTGGTTCTTGTAGCGTCAATCTTGAGAGTAAATGGGTGAGACTAATCAGCGTGCCGAGTTCTTCGGCCGAATGTGGCTTATGGTGGTACAAGAGTTTTTATTTCTATGGAGCATTTGCCATGGAAATATCTGTAGAGTAATGACTAGTCTGCAACTCTTCTACGTTCTAGAGGGTGAAGGGTGTCTGTGAGAGTTGAGCTGTTTATCAACCGAATGGCCCTTTTCTGAATGGAATCTAAAACACTAAGAGGATGCCTTGGTGCTGAACCCCAAATGTGCGAGCAATACTCCAGTTGAGGTCGGATTTAAGCCTTGTACGTCGTCAACAGTTGATCAGGAGTAAAAAACTTTCTAGCTTTCCACAGAAAACCCAGTCTCTGGCTTGCTGACTTTGCGATGTTAGCAACATGGTCATGCCAAGACATATTATTGGACACGGTAACTCTCAAAATCGAGATGGAGGGACTTGATTCAAGGGTATTTCCGGACATTGTAATGGAATGATTTGAGTAATTTACTTTCTTGGAAAACGTGGCGCTTTGTGTTTTCTGGGCGTTGAACTGAACAAGATTGTTGGTTCCCCACTCGACGATTGCTTCAAAATCTCTATTGATGAAGTCAACCTGTTCCTGTCTGAGTCTATTTGTATCATTTACCTGTAACTGGGGTTTGTGGTGGTTTTTAAGAGGTCGTTTATGTGTAAAAGAAATAAGGTGGGAGGCAGGATGGAACCCTGGGGGACCCCGGCATTGGTTTAAAACGCATCAGAAGAAATACCGTCAACTGCCTTATCTAAGGAGCGATCTTGCCTGAAGCTCAAGAGCCATTGGCGCAGTTTGGTTGGAAGACCGTAGGCAGATAATTTACTTAACAATGCCTGATGCCACACGCGGTCAAAGGCTTCAGATATATTCAAGGCTATTGCATGGGATTCACCAAACTTTTCAGTAGTGTTTATCCAGAGCTAAGTGACATAAGCCAGAAAATCTCCAGTAGACCGAAGTTGTCAAAATCCATATTGTCTGTCATGGATTATCTCAAATTTTTCCAGATATTGGATGAGTTTTATGTTAATCGCTTTTTTCATAACTTTGGATATGACTGAGAGCAATGCAATAGGGCGATAATTCGCAGGAATAGTCTTCTTTCCCTTTTTTGGAATCGGTTGGACTTTAGCGTTTTTCCACATCAGCAGATGCGCTTTTTCCTTGAAAGATACGGCTGTCGTGCCGTCGAACCTCTCGAGTGGTGGTAGAGAAGAAGTTCTGAAATTCCTATTTATGGCCTTAGCCAAAGACCAGAAGGTCTTTGATCCAGGAGGGGCATTGACAAACTTGTTGCATATTTTCGTGTCGTAGGACTCTTTGACAAGATCAATTGTTTTTTTGCAAGCGATTTATAATGCCTGACAATAGAGGTACCAGGCGTGATTTTGGGCGGGGTTGTTTGTTTGGACGTGGCTGAGATGAGTTTATGATCAGATTTACCGAGTGGAGCGGTTATAGAGACTTGGTACTGGTCCGAATGTGTCGTGAGGAAGAATGTTGGTTTGGTGATTGGGGTTATCGGGTATGCGGATAGATTCTTCTACTAACTGGATCACGTTGTGGCTTCCAGACCGGCGTTGTCGGTGCGGTTGGATCTCAGCCAGTTCGCGTTGTAAACATTGAAATCACCCAAAAATATAACTTCTGTGTTAGGGTCGTTAGTTTGCAACAGCTCCAGCGTGTCGGAAAGATGTTGAAAGAGGTTGATGTAAGGAGGGTTCGTAGGAGAAAGATACAGGCAACAGAGAAATTTTGTTGATTTTTGTAAGGTTAACTTGAACCACATGACCTCTATGCCGTCCTTTGGTTCTAAGTTCTCCTGTCTACATCAGTAAATGAAAACACAGAGGCTGGTCTTAAATTTGAATCGTGTTTCGAGTTTGAACCCGGGACACAAAAGATGCGTATTGTTGGAGGAGGGTTTAATTTGTGTCTCTGTCAGAGCCAGTAAATGAGGCCTGTTAGCTTGCAGGTGTTGGTGTACTAAATTAATAATAGAGTTCAGGCCTCGAATGTTGCAGAAATCAATTCTTAAGTTGCTTTTGGGGAATTATCAGCAACTTCAGTTAGAACATGTAATGAAGATCATTTTTTGCAATTAGCTGCAAGAAGAAACCCTATGATAACGGCACCTGAGATACAAACGCAGCTGGTGCAAACAGATGGAACATAAGTTTCTTTTAGGACCATCATAAATCGTTTGCACGAAGCTCACTTCAGATCAAGAAGACCACTGAGATGCCAGTTTTTAACACAAACGCTGCACGCTTAGCTTGGACTGGGGAGCACGTGCTATAGAAAAGAGTACAATTAAGTCCCATTTGTTATTTAGATAATAAATGGGATAAAAAATGCACAACCTCATGTTGCGGCAACAGTGATTGAATGAATGATCATATGTATTGCCGTGGTCTGCGCAATCCTTACTTACCTTACCCGATGACGCTACAGCTCCTTGATGACTTTGGTCTGCGCCACCACATTACCTACTCCAGTCTGCTCGATCCAGGGAGTGTCTTATCCATCTTCGAATACCAAGCGACCTCAAGTCATCTTCCACATTTTCCAGCCAGCGTATCCTCTGGCGAATGGCGTCGATCCGCGGGGTGGCCCCGGTTGACAGTTTGTAGTGAGCGGTTCTCAGGCATCCTTTCCACATGCCACAGATAGCGGACACGTGCCTTTTTGACTCCAGCCACCAGCGTTGGTTTACCAAATAAATCGTATGCTTAGTTCATTGTTCGTTAGGTTTCTCCACACATCATCCATTCTCATACATTTTTCGTAGGATTTTCCGCTCCCATCTGCTGAAGAGTCTGTTCGTCATAGCTCACGACCGGGTGGATGATTGTTTGTTGCTTTTGCGTGATGGTAATTTTGATTTAAACGGGTGCTGTCTGCGCAACCACTGGACTTAAATCCAATAAAACATTTTTCAACGAAGGGTTTTAATAGGTGGCAGGAATTTTTGGATTTTTCAATATTTATTTGAGACTTTGCAAAATATAAACAATTTGTTTCTATCTATGCAAAGACGATGTGGCAGTGTTATAAATAATCAATAATTATTATAATAATTACTGATTTATTTGATTTTGAAAACAAATTGACTGTAAATTTGAGTGTTAATACTTAATTTTTTTATTTATTTAAGGCATTAAAGTAATTAAATATTTTTTGTGGTTTTGGTAAATAATTTTTAGTCGGGGACCAGAAAAATAATTTTTCTTCTTGGCCATTTTGACAAAAGGTAAATATTAAATTAAAACTACTCAATGTTAAAGAAATTTTTGTTTTTAAAATTTGTCCAGTTTCCTTATAATTACGAATATAATGTATATTTCATAGATAACGTAATAATCTAAATATTTACATGCATTTTATGGTATTTAAGATAATTATATTATTTGGGTAAATGTTCCTAATACGAGTACTTCACAAACGAGAGATTTATTTAACTCTCCAAAATGTTAAAACAAAAATTATTCAGCAATTTTATCAGAAACAGTAGTGTATAGGTAAATACCTCTCTGTATCGTTACTATTATTAGCTAATAGGAAACCGATTTAAAATTCATTGTTTGTAAAATGTTCTGGTATGAAAGTATCGTGTTTTTTACCACAATCATTATTAGTTTTCAGATAGATTCTGTGATTAATTTAAAAGAAGGTAAGCAAACTATTTTTAACGTTGTAAGATTTTTTTCTAAGAAAGAAGAGCTCAGTATTTTTATTTTAAGATTTGTTTATTGAACTCGAAAACCGGACTACTATTTTTGTAGGTTATGTATGTTCAAAGTAAAATGACTAACATTGAATAATAAATTGGACAAAGGCGTGCACTAATTTTAAATAATAAAAGTTTTAAAAATTTTTTTTAAGTTTTTAATTAGTGACATGTTATTACTCCTGGACAAAATCAACGCACCAACATATTAAATCATACAAATGAATTAATTTTAATAATTTTTTATAAACATTGGTTGAATTAAAAGTTAGAAAAAAAGTATTTAGATACTTTAAAAAGTTAATTAGCTATATTTCTCTAAAAGATTAAAACTTAAATTATTCTTTAGACTTAACATTGTAATATTAAAAATAAAAATTATGGTGTAAATAGGACAGTAGCAGCAAAATTAATGCTGTAAGTGCGACCCTAGTGGCGTGTGTTACCTCCTTTACTTTGGATCACAGCATTTTTGCATCTATGTATGCTTCTAATTAAATTTTGAAACAAATCTTAATGCATTTGTTCCCATGCCGTGATAACACTGATAACTGCATTTTCAAGCTCTCTTAGGTTTTTTTGTGCGGGTATTTGACGTTTAACATTTTTGATGAGGTGATCCCATAAATTCTCGATTGGATATAGATAAGGACTTTTGATGTTGCATAACTGGTATATCAACTTTATTAAGATAATCAAGTGCCTCCCGAGTTATGTAAGTTTGAGCGTTGTACATAAACAGAAAATTGGGTTCCAAAAAAGGTCCTAAAGGCATCACACGTTTTATAACAATATTCTCAAGATAGCAATAAGCATTTATAGATCTCGTACGAACAGGAACTAATTATGTGCGAGCGTCAAAGCATATACTACCCTAAAACATAACAAAGCCACTGCCGAATGGAATCTTTGCAGAGATATTGCAACGAGAAAACCTCTCTCCTGGACTTCGCCAGACTTCGTCTACGAACATCTGGATGTTTTGGGCTAACCCTTGTTTCATTTATAAATAATTATTAACAGACCAATTTTCATAAATTTAAACTAAACGTACCCTAACAACTCTGTTTTCTCCAGCAAGCAAGGGTGCAGTGAATAGTCTCCTACTGTTTAATTTAGCTTCATTTACACGTTTTTTATCTGTTTTAAAAGAAATTGTGGTGACATTGCGAACAGCTTCTGATCACAAAACTTGAACATTTTTATTTCTTAAAACGTATTGTCTAATAAAACGTTTATATCGGTCGTTAGTGCATCGTTTTCGCGCTAACCCTTTTCTTTTAGAATAATTTTTTATCTTATTTAAGCGTCTTACCATAAGAGCTATTGTGTAATGATTTTTGCTCAACTTTGACAGTATCCATTATTAAATAAAACTGAGGCCCGCACTACCCATCCTTTCTACGTGTCCAAATCATCTAAGCATTCCTTTATCTATCTCTGCAACCACATCTTTTTTTACACCATAGTGTTCTCTTATCTCTCTATTTGTTACTCTATTCAACCGTGTCACTCCGGCTATACTTCTCAAACTACTCATCTCCGCAGCATTAATCCTATTTTCATGTTTCTTTTGTAAAACCCAACGTTCGCTACCATAAGTGTAGGAATTAACACACCTCTATGCACAGCCAGACGTGCCTTTTTTGACACTTTCTGGCTGTTTATAAAGCTATGCAGTGCCCCATTTATCTGCTTTTCTGCCAACACCCTTCGCTCAATGTCACTGCCATACTTTCCATCTCTTGTAAACTTTGATCCCAAGTACACAAATTCATTAACTTGTTCCACTCTTTCTCCCTCAATCGAAACTTCACAGTTTGTCATGCTTCCTTCTATTTTAAAAACCATTACTTTCGTTTTGTTTACATTTATTTTCACCCCTTTGATTTTTAGGGCATTATACATGCTATTAATCATTGCCTGCAACTTCCCTTCAGAAGACTCTAATATGACTTGATCGTCGGTGTAAATAAGGCATTTGACGATCAAATTATTCATTTTTAATCTATACGCACTCTCTTTCAAATCTTTTAAACAATGGTCTATGTATAAGTCAAACAGCCATGGCGAAGCCACACATCTTTGTCTTACACCTTTTACGATGTTAAACCAGTCCGTGCTAGCTCCGTTTATCCTGACACAAGCAGTGGAATCCTCATAAAGTGATTTTAGTGCACGTATTAAACTACCGCTTACCCCATACATAGACAATGTCGACTACAATTCACTACTCACCATTCTGTCATAGGCCTTTTTCAAGTCTATAAAAGCGCAATAGCCTTTCTGACTTCTAGCCAAGTATTTTTTAACTATAGCTTGTAATAAAAAAAAGATTCATACATCCCGTTCCCCTTTTAAATCCTGCTTGCACATTCCATATCATCTTCTCAGTTTCATTTGTTACTCTTTTAATCAATATCTTTTGCCGACTATGCTGAGTAAACTAATACCTCGGTAGTTCTTACAGTCCTGCTGCGAACCTTTTCCCTTGTAAAGCGGTACTATAATGGCCTTGCACTAGTCATCTGGTACGCTACCACTCCTCCAACAAAGGTTAAACAGGCGGTACAGTAGACTAGCTACCACGTTTTGTCCAGTCTTTAGCATTTCAACTGTTATTCTATCATACCCAGCAGCTTTACCCAATTTTATACTGTTCAACGCTTCAACAATTTCTGTCGTAGTAATTTCACTTTCATTGCAACTTTTACTCATGTCTCCGAATGGGGCCTGTACTTGTGTATTCTCTTTCTCAAATAAACGAAGTATTCCTTCCATCTATTTTAAACGCATTTCTCTTCTTTTACCATACTACCATCTTGGTTTCTGATTTTTTCCAGTTGCGAGGTAGTATTTTTACCTCTGGCGGTTCTTATGGACTTTCAGAAGAGTTTAATATTGTTTTAGAAATCGTCAGATAACCTTCCATCACATTCATATTTATCACTTTCCTTCTTTTTTTGCCACAACCTCTTTTGCCACACATTTAAATTTTTTATACTCATTTTTTGCCTTGTTTACATCCTTAATCGTTGGCTTTTGCGTTCTTTGATTGGCCTTTGTAGCTAGCTAATCCAGTCAGGCTTTCATTTTTCTAAAACTGCTTTTTAAACCTCTACGCACATTTTCTGTAACTTGCATTCTTTTCTTCTTTTACTTACACCTCATACTTCTATAGCAATATTCACGATTCCTATCCTGAATGGCTTCCACAATGCTTCAACCTCATATGCTTCATCTAAATTGTCAAATTTCTCGGTCAATTTACTAACAAACTTTTCTTTTATACCTTCTTCTTGCAAATCCTTAACTTTTATACACTTTAGTACACTACTTGATTCCTGCACACGATGCCGCCACCGTTTAGGTTAGGTTAGGTTTCATGTGAGTGGGGCGTGGTCGCCCCTCCACCGCGACCCTTAGTAGGTCTATTGTGGCTCACCACTAGAGGCTACAGTTCACCGCACAATCCAGCCCTTCTTACGAAGTTCATGGTTGTATATGGTGAGATTTTTTTAAAATCGGTAGGTTCTAGGTTAGTGTAACCAAATATGTTAAATGTTATTCTTCCCAGGCCGGGACATGAACATAGTATATGTTCAGCAGTTTCATCTTTCACGCAGCAGAACCAACAGTCCGTTTGTTGGTTCAGATCTATCTTTCTGAGGTGGTATCTTAGACGACAGTGTCCCGTAAGCAGTCCTGTTAGAATACGCAGGTCATTTCAGCTCCATTCTAGGATCTGCTTAGTTGTGTTTCTTGAGGGTTGTAACGGTAAAAACGCCTTCGAGTGGGGTAGCCCTGGTATGTCGGACCAGTACGTAAGTATTTTCCTCTCCGCCCAGTCCGAAATAATTGTTTTGGCGGCACTTGTCGTGACTCCAAAAACCGGTTCTGGTCCAGTGAACGCAGATTCGACCCCCTGTTTTGCAAGGGTGTCGGCTTTTTCGTTTCCTTCCACCCCCTGGTGCCCAGGTACCCACAGTAGGGTCACCCTGTTGTTCGCATCAAGGTACTCTAAGCATTCGATGCAATTCCATACAAGTTTAGAATTTATCTTGTTGGAGCTCAGTGCTTTTAAAGCGGCCTGGCTGTCTGATATTATATTTATGTTTTTGTTTGCTAGAGGTCTGTTGGTCAACTTTCTTGCACACAATTCGATAGCGAATACTTCAGCCTGAAAGATTTTGGCATACCTGCCAAGACTGATAGATATTTCAATCTTTGGTTTCCTGCTGAAAACACCGGCCCCAACTCCATCTGGGGTTTTTGAGCCGTCTGTGTACATTATGTATTCAGTCTCTGGGAACAGGATTTGTCCCCTCATGCATTCGTCTCTCTTCGGAAAGAGGACTTTAAACGACTTTTCTACGTGTATTTTTGTGGCTAGCAAGTCAGGAACCATCCCGAGAATTTGGTGGTTTTTTGTTTCACTCAGTATCCCGGAGTGATCCCCGAGTTGCTCTCCATTTATTTGCTTTTCCAAAGACAGGAATCAATAGGTAACTATCCTGGCCTCCCTCTCTAAGAGAATATCTAGGGGAGGGAGATGTAGGAGGTGTTCCATCGCTGCCGTTGGTGTGCTGGACATAGCTCCAGTTATGGCCAGGCATGCCAGCCGCTGAAGGCCAGCAAGCTTTGCTCTAGCTGTCTGTTGTAACCCTTTGGTCCACCAGACTACTGAACCATACGTGACCATAGATATTATCATTGTTTGATAAATCCAGTAAATCTGTTTGGGGTTCATTCCCCAAGATTTGCCACATACTCTTCTGAGATTCCAGAGAGAAAACCTGGCTTTGTTTATTGTTTTTTCCAAGTGGGCGTTCCAGGTGAGTCTTTTATCCAGAACTACACCCAGGTATTATATTTTCGCCGCAAATGGAATGCTCTCTCCGCATAGGACAGGCTGCCGAAGCTTATCTAGCTTTTTCCTTTTCGTAAAAGGAATAATTACAGTTTTTCGGGGGTTTACAGACATCTGTTCCCTCTCGCACCATCTGTATACTGTGTTAAGGGCTTCTTGGAGGACGTTTAAGATCGTCGCTTTAAATTTACCTCTAACTATTATAACCAGATCATCCGCATAGCATTGAAAATCTACTCCCTGCATGGAAAGCTCGCTCAGCAGAGAGTCGACTAGAAGTGACCACATTAGGGGGGAAAGTACCCCGCCTTGTGGACACCCCTTCGCCGCCCCGAACCTAACCGACTCTCCATGCAGTAATGATCTTATATAT
Source organism: Agelastica alni (assembly GCA_950111635.1). NCBI lineage: Eukaryota > Metazoa > Arthropoda > Insecta > Coleoptera > Chrysomelidae > Agelastica > Agelastica alni. The sequence continues at coordinate 15,556,566 of OX467716.1, forward strand.
CTGTTTTAAATCATGTTTTTGATCCAGTTACAGATTTTACTGTCTATCCGTCTATCCCTAATTGATGTATAGAGTGACTGTGGTAAGGCGTTATTAAACGCTCCTTCTATATCTAGAAAAGCTGCCAGCGCAATTTCCTTATGTTTAAGGGAATGGCCGATCTTTCCTACTAGATTGTTTAGAGCTAAATCCGTAGATTTTCCTGTTTGGTAGGCCTATTGGTGGGGGTTTAAGGGATGTTCCCTAAGATTCCCCTCCCTAATATGTCTATCAATAATTCTTTCCAAAGTTTTCATTAAGAATGAGGTAAGGCTAAACGGCCGGAAGGACTTGGGTAGGGAATGATTCACCGTACCCGTTTTACGTATGTATACAACTCTCGCCGTTGACCAGCCCAGCGGAATATAACTCCATGCCAAACTCGCTCTGAATAGTTTAACCAGAAGAGGTAGTAAAATTTCGCTGCCCTTTTGAATGAGGGCAGGGAAAACACCATCCTCCCCTGGAGACTTGAATGGGGAGAAATAATTCACCGCCCATTGTACCGATGTTGGGGTGACCACTTTTGAAACATTTCTCCAGTCCTCCCTTTTGGGTCGCGATGTCGATCCCATTGAGAGTGGAATTTGCTCCTGGTCCCTCAGAAGCAGACTGCCGGGAAAGTGGGTCTGCAAGAGAGTCTCTAACGTTTGCCTACCAGAGTCCGTAAAAGAGCCATCTGGTCGTTTTATCGATCCAATCTCTTGCGTCGGATCTCTGGCGAGAGCCTAGTGGATTCTTGTGCTGGCAGGTAGATCTGATATACTCTGACAGAACCTCCTCCAGGATTCTCTTTTGGCTTTCCTTATTTCTTTGTTATAAGTCGTTAGAGCTGTACGATAGATTTCCCAGCAACCTGTTTCTTTAGCTCGATTGAAGAGACGTCGAACTTCTTTTCTTTGCTTGTCTAAGCTTCTGCTCCACCAGGGTGTACCTCTATGGTCCCTCTTCTCCTTAAATGGGCAGTTTTCCTTATAGGCCGTTAGAAGGGCGGATACGATATGCTCATTCGCCGCTTCTATTTCGGCTCTATTTTGTATAGTGCTATTACCGTTACCTAGGTGCTGTTGGAGGGATTCACAGTACCCTTTCCAATCTGTGCATTTTGGATCTCGAAATTGCACTATCGAACGTTGTCCTATTCTCACGTCAAATTGTATGTGTCTATGATCTGAGCATGAGGGCTCGGTAGATACCTGCCAGTTAACTATTTTGGTACTCATAAACTGTGTACTAATAGTTATGTCTAGAACTTCTCCGCGAATTCTGTTCACGAAGGTTGGTTCCGAGCCTACGTTGTTGACTGCTAGCCCTTCCCCTATTATATAATTATATAAGTACTCACCTCTTTCATTGATGTCGCTGCTGCCCCAATCCAAATGGTGGGAATTTGCGTCGCATCCAATGATCAGTTGCCTGTTGTTCCTCTTGCAGAAGGTGACTAGATCTCGCACTGCTGCTGGAGGAGGGTGTTCTTTTCTGCCACCGTTTAAAGAGACCTCTTATTCGGCTCATTACTAAGAAGTGGTCTGTGTTAATACCTGCACATAAACACATAAATAGTCTATCAAAAAACGTATTACTTTAAAAAAAAACAATTTACAAATTCTTTAAAACTGTCAACCAATTAAATATGCTTAGCCTACCATTTTAATAATAGATAAACTATAAAAACAGAAATAAAAAAAAATTAATTTGTTTGGATAATTTAATATTGTTGCGTTAATTTTGTCAATAAGTTTTTTTACAATACTAGTGCTAAAAATAGAGAGATTTTAAGCCCTTTTTATTCACTTTTTTTCCGTTATCGTTATTGTAATCATGCGCAAAGGAACTTTACCGATTCTTAAACTTTATTAACGATAGCCCATTTCGTTACATACCGAAAAATAAGAAGTACTGTGGTTACATTTACTGCTATGCGAAACATGGCATCGTTATCCCAAGTTTCAGCTTTTCCCGCATTAGATTATTTTAAAATAGGAGATATACTGCTAATTAAAATATTTGATATTAAACTATTTTAAAACATCTCTTTTCTAAACCTATGGGAGAACTTTTCATTCATTTTTGGATCGTAATATTGTTTATGTGTGATTTTCTTTTGCAATCTTCAAATTGTAATATTTAAATTAAGTATCTGATTGTTATGTTAAGGAACAACTACAACAGGAATAACTACAACAACGCCAAAATACTCGTATAAAGAAATCTCTCTAATAGCATTGAAAACGCAGTACATCTGCGGTTTGTTAAAAATTGTGTGATAAGTAATTGTTATCACATTTCAAATATGGATTACAAAATTCGATAAGTAATTTATAATTAAAAATCTGAATTTATTTGGAAGAATTGTAAATAAGCATAAGTTGTAAGTTAACGTTATTTACCTAATAAACGGTTCAAAAACCTTACACAAGAGGTCGCAACGTGGTAAAACAAATAACATATCTTTCATAAGTTTATATGTGCTTGGTTAACGATTTCGGTATTACGAGCTTTTTTAAGTTTAGAGTGAGCTTTTTAACAATTATGTGGGTTTAAAAACCAATATTGCGGTGGTATTAGTAATTTTTAAAATCTATATTAGTATTCTAGTGTTAAAAAGTGAGGTTTATATTACCTTTAGCCTGGGTAACTTTTTAATAGAGAGATAAAATCTCAAGCTGTGACGTCACATGTACGTCACTCTTTCTACCGTTGTCAAGCTAAAACATCACGTGCACGTTACACAATGGGAACTGTGAACTGACCATACACAATTTGACCGTACAACTAGAATAAATAAAAAATTGTTTTGTTAACTTTTAACTTTATTTACTGATTACACCATATTTAATAAATTTATTTAATAAAATACATTGATATATACTTACAATAAAAGTTAATTTATGACTAATCACATAAGTATAATTTATATTAGAATGTATAAAAAGATCTTTTAATAGCGATTTGAAATTCTTTTTAAATACATTAAACATATTTAACCCAAGATTACAATCTCGTTAAAAGTGTTATTAAATTATAAGGTCATAATTTGTGTTATAAAATGGTATACTAAGTAGATCTTATTCTTTGATTATAAAAAATTAAAATATCCATAATTGTTAAAATAGTCTTATAATTATGGTTTCCAATTTGTTGATTTAATTTGTAGGCCACATGTTTCAAAAACAAGGGCATCTTTTGAAGTTTCTTTAGGGAGAAGCAAAAAAATTCTATTTTGGATATAAAGCTACAATTGATTAACTTAAATATTGATAATTTATTACTCTAATACAATACATATTAAACGAAAATTAAATTTATTTATTTTTTTTTTTTATTTTATTAAACTTATCAATAACGCTGTCCATAATTTTAATCTTATTGTCTTGGAACTTTTGTCAGTGTGAGGTATACTTAAGACCCCTCACTTAGCCTGTCGTTTCGTTTGCCTGATCACTGTAGTGTGTATCAAGCTGAAATGACAGCTATAACCGAGGTAGCTGTCTGGATACTCCGCAACGAACAAAAGTTCAGCGAGATATCCACAGCCAGGCTGCTATCAAATCACTGAACTTAGTAAACTTGACCTCTAGGGCAGCGGTGCAATGCCGTACCACCCTGAATGAGCTAGGAGCTAAGTTTAGAGTTCATATTGTCTGGGTACCAGGCAACTGTAAGGCGGGCAAGCTAGCAAGAGAGGGCACAACCCTCCCAGCTGTATCTATCTCATCCCAACAAGGAGAACCAATTGCAAACTGCCGACTCCTTTTGCACAGCAAAGTGGTTCAAAAAGCCAACTTAAGGTGGCAAAATGTACCCACATGCACATCATTGAAACAGATCTGGCCTAAACTAGATCTACGTCGAACCAAGGATGTCTTAACTTTAACCAGGGAGTCACGACTTCTGTAGAAGCTGTCACGATGAGGAAGAGGAGGAAACAATGGTACATCTTCTCTACCACTGCTCTGCTCTAGGCAGAAAATGGCTTAATATACTAGGGCCACCGGGCTTTGATGATTTAACTGATCTCAGCTTAGTTAGCATCAAGGACCTTACACTTTTTATTAAAATCTCCAACTGGTTCTCACGGTAGAGGGGGAAGGCACTGCAGTCCATCACGGTATCACAACGGGCCAAAAGGCCTAAATGGGTTCCATCCGAACCGCCGTTTTAACCTAACCTAAGGTATACTTATAAGACAAACCAAAAAATCTATTTTTGGTCATTGTTGACCGCACCCATGCTTTCACTAAGTAAAAAGTGTTAAAAGATCTTTTAATTGTATATGCAACGTACTAGTGGGTTGTAAATTAATATTCTTTGAGTTAAAAATTGAAAAGTCATTTGAATTGCGAAAAATAATAATTTGGTTTGTTTTGCCTATAATTACATTTATGTACTGGATTAAGGCTTTATGTTGAGAATTAAACAAAACTAATAAATCCTGAACACTCTTAACCCGTTATATGGTGACTTAAAAATAAAAATAAAAATTTTTGACTCTCTAAAAAATATAATAAAACATTGATCAAAATATACAGTGCTTTTATTTCAAAACCAGCCAGTACAAATAACTTTTGATTTTGCGTAAATGTAAAAAAAAAACAAAAAACCTATATCGAATTTTAAAACGAGGGGGGAGATTTAAAAAAGTTATTCTGCTGTTTCCAAGAGGCACCCCTTTAACATCCCGCACCCCTTCCTTAAAATGTCAAATAGCAACCCATACCTTGTGATACATCAAATGAAAACCCAAGTAAAATTTAAATCAGCCATATATTTATTTTGCTAATAACATTAAATTTTGTGAAATAACATAAAACCATACCAAAAACGACCTACGCCACTGTTGCATAGATAGAATGTCTAATAAGGAATCAATTAACTTACTTCTGATTACATGTCACCTTTTTGACATTTTTGTCATTTTGTTTCTTTGTTTCAAAAGTATTAATAAAGTTTATTTTGTTATGTATTCGTGACGTTAAACTAGCCATTATTTGTAGCTGTAGCATCTTGAGTTATTTAAAATGGTGATTAATTAACTTACTTTTAAATACATGTCCCTTTTTTGTTATTGTGTTTCTTTGTTTCAAAAATATTAATAGTATTTTTGGTTATTTATTCGTGATGTTAAATTAGCCATTATTTGTAGCTGTAGCATTTAAAGTTATTTTAGAATGGTGTAAATTCGCCTTATCATAGGACAATTTAAAACACGAAATTGTGCAATTTAAGATAACAACATGATCACCGAACTTGATCAGATAATCAAGATATAAAGGAATAACTGTGGAAACCTTTACGTTGACAATAAGGTCAGAACATTATACACCAATTGTGCAAAAGAATATGGAGAACCTGCACATGGCTCGAGGACTGGTCTTCTTTTTTAAGTGCCGTATCAGGTCCCCCCTGACGTTGGCAATTACTTGGGCAAGCCTTTCTCGATTATGCGCCTATCGAAACAATTCCTCTGCGCTGCGTATACCAGTCCATTCACGGGTGTTCCTCAGCCAGGAAGCCTGCTTTCTTCCTACTCCTCTACGTCCTTCCACTTTTCCCATAATGATCAGTTGAAGGATTCTGTATCGCTCTCCTCTGAAGATATGTCCAAGATATCAGATTTTCCTGCACTTAACTGTATTTAGCAGCAAACGTGTTGCGTCGGCCCTGTTTAGCACCATTTCGTTGGTCTGCATAGCTGTCCAGGGTATTCTCAGCATTCGCCGGTGTAACCACATCTCAAACGCTTCTAACCGATTAACTGTAGTGGCCTTAATGGTCCAGACCATTGCCCCGTACAGCAACACTGACCATATGTAGGATTTTACCATTCTCTGACGTAATTTCAGGTTCAGATTATCATTGCAGAATAGTGGTTTCATTTTTTGGAATGTTGTTCGAGCTGTCTCTATTCTACATATTATTTCTCTATCTGGATTTAGATATTCGGTGTCGACTAAAGACCATACATTTTGTCTTGTTGATATTTATGTTGAGCCCCATTTCTTGCCCTTTTGCGTTTACACAGTTTAGTAGATGTTGCAGTTCTTCTAGTTTGTCATCAGCATATCGTATCGTATATATATTCTCCATTGATTTGTACTCTCATTTCTTTTTCTTGAGTAGCCCGTTTAAAGATTTTATCTGAATATATGTTAAAAAGGAAAGGTGACAGTATGCAGCCCTCTCTGACGCCTCGTAGAATTTGGCTTTCTTTTGTGAGCTTTCCGTTTAGTCGTACTGCTGCTTTCTGTCTCCAATATAAATTTTCGATAATTCTAACGTCCCTGCTGTCCACCTACATGTTCCTTAAGATGTCTATAAGCTTTGTGTGTTGTACTCTGTCAAAGGCCTTCTTGTAATTAACGAAACACACAAAAACGTCTTTGCGTGCCTCTCTAGTTCCTAAAGCATTTTTAAATCAAAATTGGGTTTTATCCAAATCTGCCTCACATTTGGCTCCTATCCTTCCGTGAATAATTTTGAGAAAGACCTTCAAGGTGTGGCTCATACGGCTTATTAGTACATACTGACTGCATCGTTTTGCTCGTTGTTTTTTTGGAATTGGAATGAATACGGATTTTAGCCAATCTTCCGGTTTGTCTCCAGTCGCATTAAAGAGTTTGAATAAGATTCCAATGTTTTCCTCTTTAAATATTTGTAACAGCTCCGTTGGGATGTCATCAGGTCCGATGGCTTTTTTGATTTTTGCGGATTTTATTGCAAATAGAACCTCACTCTTATGAATTTCTGGTCTTCCGTCCATATTTGCGTGGTCATCGAAGTTGGATTCATTCGGTATATTATCATCAATTAGCTCATTTATGTATTTGAGCCATGTTCCAAAGATTTTTTCTTCATCCAAGATATTTTTACCTTCAGTGTCTACTAGCATATTAGTGGTATTTTTATTGTATAGACCTGCTACTTCTCTGACCTTTTTATACATGTTGAAAGTGTCATGCTTATTCTTCAGGTCTTCAATTTCCTTCATTTAGTTTTTTTTGATGATCCGAATTTTTTGTTTTATTCCCTTTGGTCTTCTTTTATATTCTTCTAAATTTGTTTTATATTGCCGCCTTTGCTCCATAAGGAGCAATATTTCGGATGTCATCCATTTCTGTTTCTGTTTCGGTGTATCCTTTCTTATAGTATATTCAGTTATTACCTTATTTGTTAGTTTCTTGAAGAAGTTTCAAACTGCATCCAGGACTGGTCTACATCCGTGATAATACAAAAAAAAACTTATTATCTTTTTGCAACAGGTTAGGTTAGGTTAGGTTAAGTATTATGTGAGTGAGGCGTACATCACCCCTTCAATGCGACCTTTATAGGTCTATTGTAGCTCACCTCAAGAGGTTATAGTTTACCGAACAATCCAGCATTTCCACAATTCCAACATTCACTACCTACATAAGTGTAGGAACCAACACACCTCTATGCACCGCAAGACGTGCCTTTTTTTACACTTTCTGGCTATTCATAAAGCTATGCAGTGCCCCATTCATTTGTTTTCCCGCCAACACCCTTTGCTCAATGTCATTGTCATACTTTCCATCTCTAGTAAACTTTGAACCCAAGTACACAAATTCATTTACTTGTTCTACTCTTTCTCCCTCAATCGAAACTTCACAGTTTGTCATGCTTTCTGCTCTTTTAAAAACCATTACTTTCGTTTTGCACACATTTATTTTCATCCCTTTGATTTTCAGGGCATCATGCATAACATTAACCATCGACTGCAACCCCTCTTCAGATAATTCTAATATGACTTAATCATCGGTGTAAAGAAGGCATTTGACGATCAAATCATTATTTTTAATCCGTACGCACTCTCTTTCAGATCTTTTAAACAATTGTCTCACACCTTTTTCGATGTTAAACCAGTCCGTGCAAGCTCCGTTTATCCTGACACAAGCAGTGGAATTCTCGTAAAGTGATTTCAGTGCTCGTATTAAACTACCACTCACCCCATACATAGACAATGAAGACCACAATTCACTCCTGAGGCATTTTTCAAGTCTATAAAAGCGCAATAGACCTTCTAACTTCTAGCCAAGAATTTTTCGACTATACCTCGTAATGAAAAGATCTAAACCTTCTTCCTATTTTAAATCCTGCTTGCACATCCTATATCATCTTCTCAGTTTCATTAGTTACTCTTTTAATTAATATTTTTGCATACAGTTTGCCGACTACGCTGAGTAAACTAATACCTCGGTAGTTCTTACAGTCCTGCTGCAATCCTTTCCCTTGTAAAGCGGCACAATAACGGCCTTGCACCAGTCGTCTGGTACACTACCACTTCTTCAACAATGGTTAAAAAGGCGGTCCAGTAGACTAGCTACCACGTTTTGTCCAGCCTTCAGCATTTTAACTGTTATCCTGTCGTACCCAGCAGCTTAACCTAATTTCATACTGTTTAACGCTTTCACAATTTCTGTCGTAGTAATTTCACTTTCATTGCAACTTTCACTTATGTCTTCAAATGGGGCCTGTACTTGTGTATTCTCTTTCTCAAATAAATTTTCGAAGTATTCCTTTCATCTCTTTAATACGCATTCCTCTCCTTTTACCATACTACCATTTTGGTTTCTGATTCTTTTCAATTGCGAGGTAGTATTTTTACCTCTGGCTGTTCTTATGGACTTCCAGAAGAGTTTAATATTGTTTTGGAAATCGTCAGATAACCTTCTATCAAATTCATCTTTATCACTCTCCTTCTTTTTTGCCACAACCTCTTTTGCCACACCTTTTAACTTTTTATACTCATTCTTTGGCTTGTTTACATCCTTAATCGTTGGCTTTTGCGTTCTTTGATTGACCTTTGTAGCTAGCCAATCCAGTCAGGCTTTCCTTTTTCTAAAACTGCTTTTTAAACCTCTACGCACATTTTCTGTAACTTGCATTCTTTTTTTCTTTTACTTACACCTCATACTTCTATAGCAATATTTACGATCCCTTTCCTGAATGGCTTCCACAATTCTTCAACCTCACATGCTTCATTAAAACTGTCAAATTGCTTGATCAACTTCTCTTTTATATATTCTTCTTGCAAATTTTTAACTTTTATACGCTCTAGTTCACTACTTGATTCCTGCACACGATGGCGCCACCGCTTAAAGATACCTCTTATTCGGCTCATTACTAAGAAGTGGTCTGTGTCAATACCTGCACCGCGGTATGCCCGAGTGTCCATTACTTTCTTTTTCAATCTTATATTCACAATTACAAAATCAATTATACTTCTTGTCTTGTGTTCAAGTGGATCCTTTTAACACGACAAGTGTATTTGACGTTTTTTTTTGCCAAAACACCTGATTAATCTCATTAGACAGCTCTATAAAGACAGTACTGCCATTGTCAAGATCGAAAAATGCAGGATTTGTAAAGGCGCCTGACAATGATTCGTACAAATATATATATATATATATATATATATATATATATATATATATATATATATATATATAATGCGTTTAGTCCTGGAAAAATGAAGTGAATGCATCAGGATAAGGGATTAAAGTTTTCCAATCTTTGATTCGCTGACGACACTGTTCTCATGGCAGAGAATAATGAAGAACTTCTAGAACTGCTTAATTATATTATAATTATAGCAATACCAAAATCATGATAGTTAATCGTGAAAAAGAGAATAGGAAGCAACCTGTAAGGATTCGTAAATGCGAAGTTGTGGAGCAGTTCACATACCTTGGTTCCACCCTACACAGCTGTGGCAGCTGTGAACCTAAGATTTGAAGACGTACTCAGTTGGCAAAAGCCAAATTGACTCAACTAACAAAGCTGTGGAAGGATTGAAATTTTACAAAATCTACGCAGTCCACGTTTCGCCTTTATGGGGAGCAAGAAGTGATGAGTGGCGAGCTTTATCGCCGTCATTTTGGCTGTTGTAAACACTTTTACTGATAAAAAACCAGTAATGTTAATTATTTTAAGCAGTTATTTAAATTCTGTAGGTATAGGGGTATATATTATTACATTATCTGCAATAATATAAATTGTTTTGTCATTTTTATGTATAACTTCTAAAAATACTTGTGTCAGATTGGAGGTGTTAATTTTAACATAATGGGTTCTTTTATTAAGGTAGGTTTTTGCGAAAATAATACACACGATAAAAATTCAAGTAATTCCAATTCCACACGCTTACGTTATAAAATACTAAGTTGCAAAGCAAATCTTGACAGGTTGTTAAAGTATCAAAGAAAAATAATATTAATTTAAACCATCAATTTGCAACAAATTTAGAATACACTAACAAAAGCTTATAATCCTTATATTTTTTAATGACCTTTTTAATGACCCCACTTCAAATATGTACAACTCTTGACATATCTAACTTAACGCTTTTTTTAGGCCAGCTTTTTTGGAAACAAAAAGGTCAAAATGAATTAAAAGCAGCACTAAATAAAAAAAATATTGAAGGGCATGCAAAAAATGTTATTTTCTTTGTCGCCGATGGAATGGGCATAACTACTATGACCAGTTCCAGAATTTATGGAAAAGGAGAAGAAGGATTTTTGGCTTGGGAAAAATTTAATAACATCGGAATCCTCAAGGTAATTTAATAAATATTCATTAATTTAGTTCTTTTTATAAATTGGTATACATTAAATCCAAAGGATTTGCTTTTCTTTGATTATAAAAAACACATTAATATATTATGGTAACAACATTAAAAAATAATTTTTCTTGATTTTTTAAAAATAAATATTTCGTACCATTACTAGTAAATGTTATAATTCCGAAATCATTTTAAATACATACATACATATAGTCACGCCTTTTACCCGTAGCGGTAGGCAGAGACCACTTCCTTTCACTTGCTACGGTTCTTACACACATCTTTTGCTTCCTCTACTTTTATCAGTCCTCTCATACATATACGTTGGTTGTTGGTACTCTTGACCTGGCCTTTTTTTAAAACAATCTTGATCTAGTCGAGATATGTTCGCCGAGATCGTCCTCTACCGACTTGTCCATTCACACTCGCCTTTTAAATTTGTTTCGTTAATCTTCCTTAATCCATCCTTTCTACGGACACAAACCATCTAAGCATTCCTTTATCTATCTTTGTTACCACATCTTCTTTTACACCACAGCTTTTCCTTATGTTACTATTCTTCACTTTATCCAACCGAGTCACTTCGGCTATACTTCTCAGACTACCCATCCCCGCAGCCATAATCCTATTTTTATGCTTCTTCTGTCAAACCTAACATTCACTACCATACATAAGTGTAGAAACCAACACTTCTCTATGCACAGTCAGACTTGCCTTTTTTTACTTTTTCTGGCTATTCATAAAACTTCATTTGTTTGCCTGCCAACACCCTTTGTTCAATGTCGCTGTCATACTTTCCATCTCTCGTAAACTTTGAACCTAAGTATACAAACTCATTTACTTGTTCCATATTTTTTTCCCTTAATTAGAACTCCACAGTTGGTCATGCTTCCTTCTCTTTTAAAAACCATTACTTTAGTTTTGCTTACATTTATTTTTATTTTTTTGATTTTTAGGGCATCTTGCATAACATTAACCATCACTTCCCTGTCTCTGTCTCACACCCCTGTGTCCCACACATCCCTGTCTCACACCTTTTTTGATATTAAACCAGTCCATGTAAGCTCCTGACACAAGCAGTGGAATCCTCGTAAAGTGATTTCAGTGCTCGTATTAAACTACCGCTCACCTCATATATAGACAATGTCGAACAAAATTCACTACTTACCATTTGGTCATAGGCCTTTTCCAGTAGACCTTTTGACTTCTAGTCAAGAATTTTTCGACTATTACGCTTGTCTATTTATATAAATACATTTGAGTTTAAACTAAAGAATTTTAAAGAATATTTTGACATGTCGTGACATTTTATTATCTTAATTATTAGACCTTATAGTCGTCGTAGTCGGTGCTATAACTAATCATTATTATTACAAATTACCAATATGCTTAGGTGTATTCAGCTAATAAATTAGTACCAGACTCGTGTAGTACTGCAACAGCTCTATTTTGTGGAGTAAAAGCTAATCATAAAACTGCTGGAGTGGATGCTTCAGTCGACGTTGATGATTGTGAGGCATCACTTAGACAAGGATCTCATCTGGAGAGTATTATTACGTGGGCACAAGATGCAGGAAAATCGACAGGTAAGTCATATTTAAGGACAACCATTTAATTTATTTAGATTAACAAGAGACGAGTAAGACAGAATTAGATCAGCAAATGTTATAAAGAAATTTCTCATAAAATGTTTTACTTTAATTTGGTTGGTAGGCCAAATTTTGGTATAACTATTAATCTTTTAAAAATTTTATTTTAATTTCTTTGGTAATCTACCGAAGTTACGACTGTCTTGTATTTAAGAACAACCATTTACCATATTTACATCACAATAAATGAGTAAGACAAAATTAAACCAGCAAATTGTATAAAGAAATGTACTCATAAAAAGTTTTAGTTTTATAAAGTGGTAGGCCAAATTTTAGTTCAAGTATAGATCTCATTAAAAAATGTTTTTTGATTTCTTTGTGATCCACCAAACTTTCGACTGTCTTGTGTTCTATACCTTAACAACATTAAAATGAGATTAATAAACATCAAATTAAGAATAAACACTTTTAAAATTGGACTTTTCAACTTGACATTAGTTTATCACATTTAAAATAAGAGTAACCAATTTTAATTTGGGAATAAGCACAATCAAATTGACATTAAGTAACGTCAAAATGAGAATTGTCATTTTAAAATAAATTAGTATCTATCTTAAAAGTTTAGTGTGTGAAGTTTAGTGTGTGAAGAGTGGATTAATTTGCTGTATATAAATCAAAAAGATGCTAAAAATGTGAGAACGCAAATTTGTGCATTATATAATTTTAATGCAGATTGAAAACACTTGGGGATAAAAAAGTCGACTGCGTGGTGAAAGACGTGGGGAGAAGATGAAAGAAAACCCATCGTGAATATATCGTTGGTTGAATTAAAGAGAACCCAAGACTGACATTAAAAGAGCTTCAGCGCATAATAAGAGCATAAACTAAATATCTCCACAGAATATTTAAGAAAACATCTAGACGGTTTAATATATACAATTAAAAATATCAAAAGAAAGCCAGAAAGAGCAAACAGTGAAGAAAATAAAATAAAACGACATGAATATGTAGGTACAACAGTTATTGAATTATCAAGCAGATAACATACCAATAATATACATGGATGAGACTAACTTTAATTTATTTATCTCCAGGAAACATGGAAAGTCACTGAAATGGACCCGTTGCAGACACATTTCTGCGTTTTGCCAGTAGTTAAACAACAGGAATTCAAGCGCAAAGGAGTGGGGGAAGTGGTGGGGGAGGAGTGGGGAAGTGGTGGGAGAAGGAGTGGGGGAAGTGGTGGGAGAAGGAGTGGGGGAGGAGTGGGGGAAGTGGTGGTGGAGGAGTGGGGGGTGAAGTGGGGGAAGTGACCGGTGAAGGAGTGGGGGAAATGACATTGTTGGCATATGACATTGTTGGCATATGACATTGTTGACATATGACATTGTTGACATATGACATATGACATTGTTGGCATATGACAGGAGTGGGAAGATGACACTGTTAACATGTGACATTGTTGCCATTGTTTACATACGGCATTGTTGACATACGGCATGTTGCCATTGTTGACATATAACATCATTGTTTACATACGGTATTGTCCCCATCGACTCGATTAAGAGGATTCCGTAAGCAAGTTGAAAAGTGGTGTGACGTAAGCGTTGAAAAAAAGCTGGTTTTTTGGAGGTTCGAACCTGAATCCTTTGACTTACTAAACGGATAGCTATACCATGTAGCTACTTCGCATATTAATTTTATCGTGCAAGATTGGATATAAAAATATATATTTGTGACATCATTATGTTAAAAATAACCTTGAACTACCAGATAATAAAAATGAATGAAAATATGTTGATTTAACGTGACATGCGTTATTAGTTCAGGTCGCGCTTGCTGGCCGCTGCGATATAATATAGATAGGTATACATACGGGGGCGCATGAACATTTTCAGCGCTGTCAATCATAGTTTCTGAGGCCGTGAAGGAAAATCATTGGTAGATATCTGAGTTTTCGAACAATGCAGGTGTATACGAGTAAAATATACAGGGTGCATTAAAAATTTTTATTCTATGTCATATTATGAAGTATGATAGAATGATAATGACAAATGACGTATTAACAAAGCTGTAAGAACGTGAACTTTGGTGATTTAATCATCAGTATCACAATGACTTCAGACGAGTACAGAAGGAAACTAGAAGAATTTGGTGAGCATGTCCGTCAGTTGAGCAGAGATATAACTTTCTACAAAGAAAAAACTAGAGTATTGAAGAATTTGGAGAATCTGAGTTTGTGGGATAAAGTTTTCAGTTGCCAGAGTAGAAGACCTTCACCAGAAGTACCTGTGTCAAAAATAGATAACAACTCTAAAAATGTCACGACTATCATTAATCATTCTGACAGCCGTTTTGAATGATGTATTCTATACAAACGTACCCACTGATATCAAAATTCTAAAGATATGCTTCGATGATGCAAGAAAAAACTGCAGTCAATCGTCATGGGCAATAATGAAACATGAAGTAGTAAATGATGGACGACTACCGGTGTTTTACAAGGAGATACCAGAAGAAAATAACTCATTCTACAAAATGAAATTCCTATTCAATGATGGAACTCAAGAGAAAAGAGAATGGCAAGCTACACCTTTCAAGGAGACAACAGATGTCAACATAAAAAATGATAAAATGTTTTTAATACTATATTTGATATTAGCAACTATAATCATTTCAATAATTAATTTTTTCATAAAAACTATGAAAAAGTATAGATCATCTTGTAGTACATGAGAAAATAAACAATTCAACAGATATACGAGGTGTTTTAATAAAACTCAATAATAAGAATAATAATATATTTATTGAAGAAACAAAAATTTACAATATTTTTCTACTTGGGTAATACAACATATGTAAACCATTGATGTAATTGATCAACATTTCGTTGGGTGCACATGAATTTTCCATTGGCGTGGTTAGGACAATACGTAATGGTGGGCTGAAAGTTTTTCGTATTCAATGATGAGTCATCATATAGCGTCACATCATAAATGGTTGGATACACTGCAAGCTCAGCACACTTTGTTTTCAAAAAGTCAGCTTTCTGATTTCCTCTTACATAAATGCACTCAACTGAATGTAGTAAATATTTCTCCAAAATGGCATTCATTTCACTATAGTCAATATCTCCAGACTGATATGATATTCCATGAACAAATTTTTCCAAGTATTGTGTAGTTTTTTTATCTTTTCCGCTCACATCAGCATAAGGTGTTGGAGGCTTGAACAAAAAGTTGGATCTTTGACGACCAATCTGAATTGTCAATTCTTTTGGATGGAAGACGCCATCGAGCGTGAAACCTTGAATGTCAACGAATGCGATTCTCATGATGGTCAGCGTTGAAATGGCGAGCACGAACGGTAGTCGACCACTTATATTATGCTTTTCACAACCTAAGTCAGAGGGAAGTACTCTAGCAGACAATCATGCACGATGATGCAATAGGCCTTAGTATCAGCAGGAAATCCTTTGACAAACTCAATCTCCAGCTTTATATCCACTGTCGATGATTTCATGCTATCTTCCTGCTTCGAGCAATCTATCACGAATAATGCATGATCTTTGAATGCTGAGTAGTCCAAAATTGGATGAACTTGTGTGGAATGTGTATAGCTCGAGTAGAAACTGGTATAGTTGTAGTAGGCAGTGACATAATTGTTTCTATCGAAATCCAACTGCATTCTTTCGTTTGGCCAATATTCTCCATTCAATGATAGTCTGATGCTAGATATGTTGATGTTATCAAAGGTAGTGACATCACTGTCGAGTTTATTGCGTATATTCTTCTGGAAACAAACGATAACGTAACGTGGACGTTCCACTGCGGCGCTGGTTTTAACTGCTCAAATTTCATTCTTTGCACTTTTTGTGAGCGCAGGTAATTCGCTGAGACTCCATTTTCTGAATGGAATCATTATTGGTGTATCATTCTTGATGGGTTGCATCAATTGTAGTTTGATTTCATCGTTGGGAAATATATGCTTGACCTTCAGTACCATACTATCTATCAAAACTTTGACTTTAGTAGTAGTCGTTACACCAGTATTGTTAAGTTCCTTGACAATTACGCTATCTTTATCGTCACGTGCTCGAACTAGACGAATTGTTTGTCTTCCGTAGACAATCGAACTGTAGTCATTGAATACGTTGAAAATGTGCTTGAGGGGTATCAACAAACTGAACGACTTATCCACAGCATTCAGGAACGGTTTTTCGGGGTACGTCCATCCAGCCGTCGCCAAATGTTTGGAGTCCTCAGGTTTACAGCAAAGGAATCCTCGTACAGTACTAACAATTCCAGGATCTCTGATCACTTCTATCTCTCTGGCACTTTGCACATAAGTGCACGAATCGAAAAGAAACGCTCCACAATTGGGAGCCAATGACACGTTACCATCTCCTTCAATATCTAATTTTCCTTTGATTTCCAACAAAGATTCATGCATCGCAAAAAATGCATCTGCTTGATTCACATTAATCTCCACCATATCATTATTATCGAATGATTTCACGTACGGGATGTAGGATCGATACTCTTTCTTCCGGATAGTTTCATCATATTGAGGTCGACGGTAAATATCGAAAATTGGGTTCATCCTCATTTAATTGAACGATGCTGCAGATGTTGTCGGTGATTGCTCAGAATGAACGTACTTGCGTTTAAACATCTCTTACTTTCAATCCAACAGATTGGAGAAAAATAATATTTTCTGGAGAGAGCTGGTCACGTCCCTTGGAAGACCTCGATGATACTGATAGGTTTGAAGTGGGTGGTCCCCTTTTATGCTGAATTACCAAACCCATTTAACGTTCTTTCAAGTCCAAATGCAAAGTACTTTTCTCTCCTCGGAAATTCACAGGTCTGAGATCTTGATCCAACACTCTAACACTGATGTTGGTGATCTCTGCTAAGTTACTTCTCACAGGCAAATAGATGGGGGTATTGGGACGTTCGTTGATTGCGAATCCAGGATCGACTGTAATGGGAAAGCTCAATATAGTATGGGCCGGTCTGTCCCCGTAGAAGGCTCCTTCGGTAATGTTGCAATCGAAATGTAAGCTAGATACTTTAAGAATATTTACTGGTCGATCTGAAGAGTGCACTATACCAGGCTCCAAGATATTTTTAGAAAACCCTAATAATTCTCCAAAACTATTATCGTTTTCGAAACTGATGGCGTGCAATCGACTATAGATTTCACACTCTAAGTTGTTGTTGTTTGGTTTCAATGAGAAATCTGTATTATTCAAATGCATCTGAATATAACTCTCAATGTTTTCAATCTCATAACAACCTGTTGGCAGCTTGATTTCCTTCAATACTGAACGATTATTATTTTCGTAGTAGTAAAATTTTTCACCGTCGATGTTTGGTATGGAATGGTAAGTGTGAAATCCTAGTACAGCTATGTAATAACTCTTCCTGGGATGTAGTATGATCGGTGTGGAAGGGGTGAAAGAGAACTCGTTGGTAGTACTAGTCAGCGTAAGCAGCTGAGACATGACTGATGACATTACGAGTGGTACAGAAATATTTATAATAAAACCATCATCGACATCATATTATTTATTAATAGATTACGGCCCCTCTACATTTCAAAAAATAATTACAACCGTGACAATCGTACTGTGAACTGACAGGTCCATCCACATGTGTTTGGGCATCTGGCCTATTATAATGAATGAAACATGGTAAACGAATTCTCAAATCGAAATAACACTGATAATCGTTTGGTAATTTATGCCAAACATTCAACAATTCCCATGGTCTAGCATGTTGTATTAAATATTTGATTGGAAATTCCTTCAATTCATCTTCGGAAAAGTCTTGCAACCTCTTCTCACCATGTAGGAATGCTAAAACGGCTTCCATTATTATACAAAAACTTCAAGCAGAGATGTCCACAGTTGATCTGATTATAGTTTTGAAACTGATTGTTGTTGTAGTATAGTTTGATTTTACCCAGATATCGGACAAGTTCTTTCGGTGGCTTCAGACATCCAAATGAATCAAAATACTCAACGACATCATTTATCTTTCTATAAGCTACCCAATGAGTGCCTTGATTCTTCGACACATCTAAATTTAGAATTGCAGTTTCACGTTTACGAGGACCACTGCTTGGCAAATTGTCTCGCATGAAAACGCCTCGAAAATGTGGTATCTTCAAGAACTTTACATACTCTAACAACTCGGTATCATACAACGGTCTATTGGGTAGCTTCATTGGGAGTTTTTTTGTTTTTTTAAATATAAACCAAAACCTCCTTTGGCGTTTTTACGCAAGTACAGTCCTTTACCAATAGCTTCCATGGCCTTATTGTGTCGATGATCTTCTTCCAATTTCTTTTTCGCATTCCTCGCATCGATAATTGTCTTCGCTATCGCACCACTTCCCCCAGAAATGCTACCGAGAGCACCAAGGGCTGCAAAAATTGGCAACAGTGGTAGAATACCTCCAGATTTTGCATTGAAAGGTATGATGCGTGGTATTCTGATTTTATTTTTTCCACCAGCTTGCTTGATGGCGAGTCTAGCAGCTTTCAGAGCAATCGAAGCAGTCTTCTTTAGATTGGTCGGGGGATTCTTCTTTAGAGATTTTCCAATTTTACCCACGATATGTCTTTGAAATGAGTATCCCATACCAAGCTTACGTTTCGCTTTCATTCCGGAAGTAACTAATAAGGCTGCAGCTCTCTCACCAAACTTGGCGTGTGTTGATTTCACTCCTTGCCAAGCAGCGTTTTCCAATACTGAATCGGCTCTGTGACGATCTTCCAGAGACTTGTGCTGCGAGTATGCAATGTCGTGCCATTTAAAACTGGCGGCATCATTCTTTAATGATACTATAACCGGTATCAAGACATATTGGAAAACTTTCTTGTGTGTCAATAAGACCTATAGAACATGTGTGTGATATGGACAATAATATATCACACACAGCTCGGGCTACAATGCAAACTTTGCGACCACTTCCGATTTATTTATATGGGGTTACTTAAAGAAAAAATTGTACACTAATAAACCAACCCACAAACTGCTTAAGGACAACGCTTAAAATGAAATTGGCGAAATGACACCAGAAATCTGCAAAATTGTTCTGAAAAATGTGTTTTAAAGAACTTGCCTTTGTGCAATAGCCAGAAACGGCCAATTAAACAATATTAGTATGTTTATCTATAAAATGTAAATTATAAAATTGTGCTGCATTTAAAATTGATTTAAAAAAAACATCAACCTGAAACGTATAAAGCACCCTGAGCATAAACAGTTACACTTTTTACATTGCACAATACTTTGTAAAACATTGTGTTTTATGAAAAATTAAGTCACTAACTCTCTTATAGGTAATTAAATATTTATTTTAGGTTTTGTTACTACTACAAGAGTAACCCATGCGACACCAAGTGCTCTTTACGCACATACGCCCAACAGAAATTGGGAATGTGAAAGTACAATTCCTCAAAATTCTTCTAAATGCCAGGACATTGCTAAACAGCTCGTGCATAATGTACCTGGAAAAAATATACAAGTAAGATTTATTAATGATTTGTTTTTATAAAAATGGGACAAGTGGGCGCCGCTAACTGGACGCCAGGACAACTGGGGGCAGATAAGTATTTGGTTTTACTTTTAATTTATATTATTACTATTTATTTAACTGACACCTCGATGTTTATTTACATAAAAAGTGAGCATTTAAAACGCAAGCGGGAGAATACATTCTCCTGTCCATTAACATGGACATACATATAGTCACGCCTTTTTCCCGTAGGGGTAGGCAAAGACCACTTCCTTCCACTTACTACGGTTCTAACGCACATTTTTTGCTTTCTCTTCTTTCATTGGTGCTCTCATTCATGCTCATCGGTTGTTGGTACTTTTGACCTGACCACTCTCGCCTTATAAATTTGTTTCTTCAATCTTTTTTCACCCATCCTTTCTACGTGTCCAAACCATCCAAGCATTCCTTTATCTATCTTTGTAACCAAATCTTCTTTTACACACAGCGTTCTCTTATCTCACCATTCTTTACTTTATCCAACCGAGTCACTCCGGCTATACTTCTCAGACTACTCATCTTTGCAGCATTAATCCTTTTTCATGCTTCTTTTGCCAAACCCAACATTCTCTACCATACATAAGTGTAGGAATTAACACACCTATGTGCACAGCCAGATGTGCTTTTTTCGACACTTTTTAGCTGTTCATAAAGCTATGCAGTGCCCCATTCATTTGTTTTTATGCCAACACCCACGCTTATATGATTTGATCATTGGCGTAAAGAAGGAATTTGACGATTAAATCATTTATATTTATTTTATACCCACTCTCTTTCAAATCTTTTAAATAATCGTCTATGCATAGTTTAAACAGCCATGGCGAAGCTACATATTCCAATCTTACAAACTTTTTAATGTTAAACCATTTCGTGCAAGCTTCGTTTATTCTGATACAAGCAGTGGAATCTTTGTAAACTACCGTTCACCCCATACATAGACAATGTCGACCACAATTCACTCCTTAACACTCTGTCATAGGCCTTTTCCAAGTCTATATAAGCGCAAAAGACCTTCTGACTTCCAGCCAAGAATTGTTTGACTTTACCTCGTAATGAGAAGACCTGATCCTTCCTGACCCTGACCCTTCCTCTTCTAAATCCTGCTTGTACTTCCCATATTATCTTTTTAGTTTCATTCGTCACTCTTTTAATCAATATCTCTGCATACAGTTTGCCGACTATGCCCAGTAAACTAATACCTCGGTATTTCCTACAGTCCTGCTGCGAACCTTTTCCATTATAAAACGGCACGATAATGGCCTTGCACCAGTCGTCTGTTATGCTACCACTATTCCAACAAAGGTAAAAAAAAGTACAGCAGACTAGTTACCACGCTTTGTCCAGCCTTCAGCATTTCAACTGTTATCCTGTCGTACCCAGCAGCTTTACCCAATTTCATACTGTATAACGCTTCCAAAATTTCTGTAGTACTTATTTCACTTTCACTCATGTCTCTGAATTGGGCCTGTACTTGTGTTTTCTCTTTATTAAATAATGCTAATGCTAATAATAATAATTAAATACTGCTTTTTGAACCTCTATGCACATTTTCTGTAACTTGCATCCTTTCCTTCCTTCTTACACCATACACTTAATAGCAATATCCACGATACCTTCCTTGAGTGGCTTTTACAATTCTTTAACCTCAAATGCTTTATCTAAACTGTCACATTTCTCGATCAATTTACTAAAGAACTCCTATTTTATACCTTCTTTTTGTAAATTCTTATTTTTTATACGATTTAGTACACTACTTGGTTTTTACACACGATGCCGCCACCGCTTAAAAAAACCTCTTTATTCGGCTCATTACTAAAAAGTGGTCTGTGCCAATACCTGCACCGCGGTATGCCCAAATGTCCATTACTTTCTTTTTTAATCTTTTAACCACTATTACGAAATCAATTTTACTTCTCCAGTATCCTTCTTGTCTTGTGTACAAGTGGATCCTTTTATGGTTAAACATTGTGCTAGTTACCACAAAATTCTACTCCAAACATACTTTAAGTAGACTTTTTCCGTTTTTATTTACTCTGCCGTTACCGTAAATTCCCAGAACACTTTCATATCCATTACGCTTTACTCCTACCCTACTATTCAAATCACCCAACATTACAATTTTTTTATTTTGGTTACACTTATTCAGAATATCTTTTACACTATCCCAAAACTCCTGCCTTTTTTTGGGGATTTTAAAGATTAGTTCCACTGCACATCTTGTGGGGCATAAACCCCTAGCAAAAAGATACGAGTAAGACCAACCTTCAGCTTTACCCATGGGCTCACACATTAATTCATTCTAGCAGAGAGTATCACACCAACGCCCTGAGAACCTCTGCTGGTTTTCGGAACTCCTGACCAGTAGGCTGTATAAGGTCCATGTGTTTTGGTTTCACATCCTTTTTGCTTGATTTCATTTACACAAAGAATATTAATCCGTCTTTCTTCTATCATCGTGTAAATTTCATCAATTTTATCATTTAATCCTCCCCTCACATTCAAATTAGCAAAGTGGCTATCTGTAGTCTATGTATCGCCCACACAGGAAGCAGAGCATGACAGGTGGCGACTTCTATCACTACTAATCAATACAACTATAACTCATAGCTTCCCATAAGAAAGAAAATCTATACTAAAAATAAATACATAGTAGGTAACATGGACAAAATGTGGGATATATATAGGTGTAGCTAAGGCAGAATTTTTACAATTTCTGTGGTATTATGTAACTGTAACAAAAGTATTTTTCTACATTAAAGTATTTCAAAAAATAAAAATTTATGTGTGCAGTTTACTTCGAGAGAATGGGATGAATATATACACTCACTATACGACGCTCGCTCTCTCGGTTGAATTATAGACTTACAACTTATAGACTTACAACTTATAGACGCACACATCTGCAATGCTTAGTAGACAAGAGTGGGAAGGCTATAAAACAGCGCATAAAGAGGAGACCAAGTAGTATGAAACGCTGTATAATGTATAATGTATAATATCTCATTCTCTCGCAGGGTTAATCCTATAGATTTATGTGTTTGTTTTTTTTGTGCCGCTTTTATCGAGTTCTAAATCACAACGATTCTTAAAAAAATTAGGTGACTTTACGTTATCGATTTTTGGATTTTATGTCTGCCTATTTTTTTGTAAGAGTACCACGTAAAAACCATTAAACCGATTTTAATAAAACATTTTGTATTTAGATGCTTTACCCTTCGTGTGGTGTGGTATCACATATCCCAGAGTTCCTGTTTTGACCCGGAACTTTAACATTTTATTCTGTGGCGGCATCTAGCGTCTGGTCGCTCTGGCTTAGATATTGCTTTACGTTTTGTGCTAATGCACAATACTTAATTATGTGGCAGTTGTAAACTAACCGTCGCGCGTCGCCAAATTTGCTTGAGATACCCCACCACACTTATACGTTACTTTTTCAGGCGTGCTATTTTTACAGAGGTAAGTTGCAAAATATACAGTGCTTTCATGACATGACATGACAAATTTACAACAATATTTCTTTATTAATTTATTTGGTAATTATGCGCTCTGGTGGAACAAGGTGTTCATAGATGTCACAGTGGATCACAAATGTGTACCTGTGACATTAACGAAAGTTAGTGATTTATTAAAATGTGTAGCTTTTTAATTATTTTTTTTCTTTACTGCAATAAACGAATTAATTTTCAGTGCAATGCTCCAGTGGGGTTGTCATTTTAAAACTTAAAATTTCAATATCTAATTTTTTCTTTAATAAATCAAGGTTAAAGATAAAAAAAGTAATATCTATATGTTGGATAGGGCCTAAATAATACATTAATTAATTTAAATAAGTCATAAGTTTGCTCAGCATCAATTAATTCTCTAAAAATCGGACTGCAGCTAAGAATTGACTTGAGGCTTTGCAATTAAAAGAAAAATAATTCAAAAATATTACAAACAATTTGTAAAAAATCGACTTAACATCTTTCTGTGTAGCTGTGTGTAGGGTGTTAAGTGAATTAAATATGCCGTAGATAAAGCAAAAAAAAGCTGAAAATGAGGGAAGGCAAATTTGTGCATTATATAATTCCAATGTAGATTGAAAACACCTCTCTGATACCGTTGGGATAACAAAGTCAACTGCATACCGGTGGGTGAAACATCCTAATGCAGGACCGAAACATCGTGTTGAAAAACATAGGAAGAAGATAGGAAAAAACCATCGTGAATATATCGTTAGATGTATTAAAAAAACAAATACTGACGTTAAAAGAGCTTTAGCGCAAATTTTAACAAGAGCATCAACTGACTACACGGAGTGTTTGAGAAAACACCTAGCCGGTTTAATGTTTACTATTAAATACATCAGAAGAGAGCCAGAAAAAGCAAACAGCGATGATAATAAAATAAGACGACGGGATTATGTACAACAGCTATTTAATTATCAAGCAAAAAACATTCCAATAATGTATCTGAATAAGACTAACTTCAATTTATTTATCTTAAGAAAACAAAGAAGTTCACTGAGGGGTACCTGCTGCAGACACATTTGTGGTGTTAACATCCATGTGATGGGATGCATAGGATTAATCTATTATCACATTAAAAAAGATTTTTTTGAGAAACCTCAAGATAATGAATTTTTGCGCAGCTGCTTACGTGCTGCTCGAGAAATATTTTAAACTGCGGTGGTACTCGTGGCTAATAATGAGCCTTGTCACTCCGACTTTGAAAAAATTTTCAGGGGAGAGGAATTTAAGGATAACATCTTGTTGAGACTACAGTCCTACATTTAACCCAATCGAACTCGCATGGTCAGTTCTTAATGCTTCTGTGGAGCGAAATATGGAGCAAATTTAATACAAACTAAGTTCTGGCTTTAGCAACTGGAAAATTCTATATGTTATAATAGAAATGCAACAAATTCCAACACTTATGCAAGAAATATTGCTCATATTCAAAGACAAATTCTTAATTCCTAATTACAACTTATTTTTCATTGCTCTTATATTGTTTAATTTTATAAAATGTTTAAACTGTTGTAAATTAAAGAGATTCTTTGTTTTAAATAGAATATATTAAATTTTTTTGTGTTTATTTCTTTTTTTAAATTAATTATTCTCAGTTTAATTCTGCTTATTCCCAAAGTAAAATTGGTTATTCTTATTTTGAATGTGTTAAGCTAATGTCAAGTTTACAAGTCCCATTTTAAAAGTATTTATTGCCATAATAATGTTAATTGCCTAAAATAAAACATATGAACAAAAGACAAATCTCTTAAACATGGTCATTAACACGTGGTAACTACTAAAAAAATAAAAGGCAAAAATGCTAATGAATGCGGACGATGCCAGTGCGATACAGAATTCCACAGATCCAATCGTGGTAGTGTGAGTACCATCCACCAGATAGTAGTAAATGTTCAATTTTAAAAAATTACAATAAATGAAACGTAATGGCGCGAACACTAGTTGTGTTTTTTAGGATATTAAAGCTTTTACTGTTTCCGTTAATAATTACTTTTATTAAAATAAATATCAATAATTAAATGTTTTAGGTTATTATGGGAGGAGGAAGACAATGCCTGCAATCATCTGTATCAGATTCTTTAGCCGACCCAATAGATACTTGGGCTTGTTATAGCAATGATGGCAGGGACTTAATAAACGATTGGAAAAATGATAAGGAAGATAGGCGAAAATCTTATCAAGTTTTAAATAATAATGAAGACCTTCAGAACTTGGATCTTAATACTAATTATACTTTAGGTAATTCTGGGCAATAATAAGTCTCTGGACTGCATATTTTGCTTTATTTTTCTATTAAATTAGCGAGCTAAAAAAATAAATTTTAAAAAGGACTTTTTAAATAAAAAATAATCAGTTTCTTTTGGAAGACTTACATCTGCTTTCTAATCAGTCACACATGCGAAGTTTATTGACATCCTCTAGTGTTGTTTTAAGCATTAAAATTAGTATTTATTATGGCCAAACAGGCCAAATGCCTGCTGGACTAAAAAAACTGTGGGAAAAACACCTTTTTAATTCTAAATAGGAAAGACCTAAAACTGCTAGTTGCGATTACTACCAGTCACCACCATTTTAATAAACATATAAAAAAAATAGGCAAGGTTTATAATGATTCCTGTAGATTTTGCGGCGAGGACAAAAAATACTATACATCATCATTCGGTAAAATTTAAATCCTCAAAGGTGAATATTATAAAGCAAAACTGGTTTAAAGATTTGGTTTTCGATAAGAATCTTTTTATGTATGGACAGTCGACAGTTTCTACCCAAAAGCCAATAATATTGTTTGTATTTTAAAATAAGCTCAGTCTTCTCTTTCTGATATTCTTCTTAGTTAAATATTTTTTTATCAACATAACGTCAATAGTAACAACCACTTGGTTGGTGCTGTTAGAGTTTCTTTTATTTGCAGCTAAAATATCTAAATTAAATTTTTTTAGGTATATTTGCAAATGGCCACTTAAAATATGATTACGAGCGGGACAGAGGCCCTAAAGGAATGCCGTCATTGATGAATATGACCGAAAAAGCCATACAATTACTGCGTAAAAATAAGGACGGATTTTTATTAGTGGTAAAAGCATAATTATATTTATTTAAAAATATAGTTAATGATTGTTAGTCTGGTTAAACCCTTGATCGGTTAGATAATGTACTAAATCATAAAAAAAATATATTTATTGGTCATTAACAACAATTAAGTACGTACAAGGAATCAAATTTTTAACATTAATATTATATACTGCTTTTATTTCAAAACCAGCCAGTTCAAAAAACTTTTAATATTGCGTAAATGTAAGAAAAATAACACGTCGAATTTTAAATCAAGGGGAGGTTTAAAAATGTTATTCTGTTGTTTACAAGTGGAACCCCTTTAACACCTCCACCCCTTCTTTAAAATGTCAAATAGCAATCTCCACCCTGTGATACATTAAACAAAAACTTAAGAAGAAAAAAGGCAAATCAGCCATATAAACAACAATATATTATATCGATTTATTTTGCTGATAACAACAAATTTTGTAAAATAACATCAAAACATAACAAAAACGAACTACGCCACTGTTGATTAGGTAGATGTCTTAGAAAGAATTAAATAACTTACTTCTGATTACATGTCACCTTTTTGACATTTTTGTTAAATAAGTATGAATGTTAAAACAATCCACTTAAATTAACTCAAGTACGTATATTTATAGGTCAAAAATTCGTTTAATAATGAAAAGTATCTACATGGCCTACATTTACTGGCCAGAATCTATTACGTAATAAAAAAACAGTTTTCGATCGGACAATAGAAATAAATCGGTAGCAAACATTTAATTTCTATATTACAATATAGGAATTTAATTCTACCTTGGTAAAAAGTAGCTTAAATAATTTTTATTCAAAAACCAGAAAAAGACTTGACTGATGCTACGTCATTAAGATCCACGAGTCTCAGTCTGAGTACCGTTCGATTTTGCTGCTGCATCGAAAACTACTCGTATCTTGTTAGGTTTGTTTTGGTTAACAACTGCAAAGTGCAGTAAATACCACTCGTTCTCTTTTCTCACCTGCAACTTACGGCTGTTTAACTTTCTAGCATATCCTTTATTTGTTGGTTATTTAATAGTAGAAATAACTAAACTTCAGAAAATATATTTTTGACAACTTCAAAAATCTAACCACTTATGCATACAATGTGTACATAATAGAGTGGTAAACAGGATTATGAATCAACTTTTGTGCTTCCTGATTATTGCAATAAAGTACCGTTGGTTCATCGATTTTTTTAGGAAATAACAACTCACGTACAAAAGTTCGGAGGTAAACAACTTCCTTGGTTGCTTCGGACAAAGCCACATATTCGCCTTTAGTGCGTGATAGAGACACACTTTTGCTTTCTTGCCTCCCAACTAATTGGAGAATTGGACAAAATAAAAATGAAGCCGCTGTAAGATCGTTTGTAGTTCAGATCTTCTTGCTAGGTATAATAGGGACCCAATAGTTTTACGGTATGGTACCTTTGTCATTTCTCCATCTTTTCACTATCAGTTTTAGGGTTTATATCTTTTGTTAGTTTAATGATGACATCCATTGGGGTAGAATTTGCTTAAGATTCCATCATATTAAATTTCTTTAAGATTTCTGTGGTATATTTCTTTTGTGACATGACGATAGAATTCAAGATTTTACTTTGGTTTAATTACATCCCAATTTTTGTTGGAGCATTAAGATGACCAAAGCGACAATGTCATTTTTGAATCTCACTGATTTTTGACGATTTTTCTACAGAAACGGATTCTTTAACTTGCTAGATATGATATAGTTTTATCTCTTCTTTCAGCTTTTAAAACAATTTCACTATTATCGTTGATGATTTCAGCATGACTTTTTAGAAATTTTGTAGTTCTTCCTCTAGATGTCGCCTTTAAAATTAAAGTTAAATTGGTATTCAGTTCAGGTACAAACAAAGTGTTTTCCAAATTTTTTGTTTTTCCTGATGATCCATTATCCACTGTTATCCTGACTGTTTCTTTTCTAGGAACATTTGTTGTTTTATTGATAGCCAAACAAATCTTTTGATTAATGAACGTGTGAAAATTTGTGAATTTCGATTGGTCATTGCACATATGTGATGTTGCGCTGCTATCTAAACAACCCAATCCCTATCAACCCAATTTACTTCCGAAATCATGAATACTTCTGTCTTTGATGCTTCGTGTCTTTATTTTTCAACTTTTAATCTACAATTTAAACTTTATGTCCATATTTGTGACAGTAATAACATTTGAAAGAAAAAAACTTCTTATTTTCTCTACTGCTATTGCTTTTGTAATTATTCTTGCTTTTCTGTTTATAATTTCGATTCTGTTTGCACCACTAATTAGTATATAGAACATTTTGTGTTGCTTCCTGACTATTGGATTCCCTTCTTGAATTAAATTAGTCAAAGAGTTTGATATTTAACACCTCGTTATTAGGTAATTCGTCCCTTGCTTCTATAGCACATCCAAAATTTTCATATGTGTTAGGAATGGAATATAACATCAGTATGGATAGGAGGTTATTTTCAACACTGATTCCGATTTCTTTTAGTTAATCGACTACTTTAAAAAAAAGTATTCAGATGATCGGTCATAGTATCATCTTCTTTCATTTTCGTGAAAAGTGATTGTTTTAATAATGTTGCTTTTATGGCTGGCCCCTGAGATTTGTTTCAATTTTTCCCATACTTCATTTGATGTGGAGCAGTTTTTGATAATACAAAGTTCTGACGGTTGCATTGTCAAAACAATGTCAGCTTTCGCTTTTTAATCTACTTTCTTCCAAACCTTTTTTTTTTCTTGGTCTGTGTTGGAAGTACAATCTTCAAGACTTATAATTTATTATTACTTTATTGTTTGATTCATACTGTATATGGATAGTTTGAATTGTCATGTAGTCTTGTCAAAAATAAAAGTTTGATAACGTCAAGTTTCAGAGCATAAGTTTTTCCAACAGGTTATGGGCCCAGGACCCTAAATAACTATATAATTGATTATATATAATTGCTTTGTAAAAACTTTTGTTTGGAGATGTCACATAATTCTGAACATAACACGCCATATCCTCCTTTCACAAAATTGGCGGGGCGAGAGAATTATCAAGACTGGAAATTTAGAATGAAACTGTACCTAAGTGATCTGAACTTGTGGTATGCTGTCCAAGCTACCAAGAAAAAATATGATCAACGAGCTCCAACAAAAATTGGGCTGATGGTTGCGCCATGTTGTTATCCGCACATACGAAATTGTAAAACTGCTAAAGATATGTGGATAAATTTGGAAAAAGCTTTCGAGGACAAAGGCTTGAACAGAAGAATACAACTGTTACGTACTATGTGTTCATTGAGACTTGAGAATTTTGGATCGATGGAAACTTATGTTAATCAATTCATGTCTCTGCAAATGGTTCTGTCTAGTATGAATAAACCAGTTGAAGACGAATTTCTTGGTGCTGCTATGTTAGCTAAGTAGCGATTTTGTGAAAACTAAACTTTTGCAAGATACCAGATGGGAGAATAAGCATCACAATTCTCAAGATTCTGCTTTGTATGTTAAATCCAAGAAAAAAACCTACAGGAAGTCCGAAATGTTGGCGAAGTCGGTCATCTACGTCCAGCATGTCCTAAGAAATCTGAAATGAATGAGAGTTCAGGCAAAGAATATGTATCAAAGAAAACTGATCAAAAGGATTCGAGAAAAACTAAATCAGAAAAGGCACTATTGACTGCATTGGGTGTATATATTGACAACAATAGTTGGTACGTCGATTCGGGGGCATCAACTCAAATGACTTCTTGTAAAGATCTGTTCTGTAGTATTGTGGGAGAAACAGAGTCAAATTTAGAAGTTGTTGTGGCCAATGATGAAAAACTCCGATGTGAAGGTGTTGGGAACATTCAAATAAAACTCGAGAAAGATGAACTTCCTACAACTATTTGTGATGTCATGTTGATTCCTGGTTTACGAACAAATTTACTTTCTGTTAGCAAGATGGTGTCCAAAGGATATGTTGCTGTTTTTGATGAAGATGGATGTAGATTATTAGACAAAAATATGAACGGTCCTGTTATAGCAACTGCAACAAATGTTGGAGGCATTTATCGTCTAGATATTTCCGAACACAATTATTCTCGAGCGAAAAGTGATTCTTGTCATGAAATGGCAAACGCTATCATCCCTGACAACCATGATTTATGGCACAAGCGTTTGGGACATTTGAATCGTTTTGGCATGAGACTTTTGAGAGATAAGATGGCTACAGGGGTGAATTTCTCAGATGAGTATGAAAATAGACAGTGTGTTTCTTGTATCGAAGGAAAACAATGTAAGAAGCCTTTCAAAACTTTCGGAAGCAAAAGAGCGAAAGAAAAGCTGGAACTTTTGCATGCTGATCTATGCGGTCCGATGCCAGTACCATCTTGGAGTGGAGCAAAATATATGTTCACAATCATTGGTGATTACACTCGAAAAATCTTCGTTTATTTCATAAAATCAAAAGTTGAAGTGAAATCGATTTTTGAAGAATTTCAAGTAATGGTGGAAAACCAAACTGATCTGAAGATAAAGAAATTGAGAACAGATAACGGTGGAGAATTTGTCAACAAGGTTTTCAATAGTTATCTGAAATCATGTGGAATTATACATTAGACGACTATACCACACAATCCGCAACAAAATGGTGTTGCCGAAAGGGCTAAGAGGACCATTATGGAAAAGGCTAGATGTATGATTGGCACTAGAGATAATATTATCGTATATTCCGATAATCAGAGTGCTCTCAAATTGTCTTCTAATCCTGTTTTTCATAGTCGCACTAAACATATAGATGTTAAGCACCATTTTGTGCGTGAAGTTATTGAAAGTGTACTTGTCCATTTGAAATATATCTCGACAGAAGATATGACTGCAGATATTTTCACTAAAAGTTTGTGCCGAGTAAAACATTACAAGTTTGCAAAACAATTGGGATTGACATTATAAGTTTTTCGATTGAAGGGGAATGTTGGAAGTACAATCTTCAAGACTTATAATTTATTATTACTTTATTGTTTGATTCATACTGTATATGAATAGTTTGAATTGTCATGTAGTCTTGTCAAAAATAAAAGTTTGATAACGTCAAGTTCCGAGATTCATTCCTGTTCTTTATCTCAAAAACAAGTTTCAGAGCATAAGTTTTTCCAACCGTCTGCTGGTTCTTTCAGTTCACCATTCACATACGACCAATCATTTTTAATTAGAATTGCTTTCATCTGCATACGCATCAAAATTTTCCCAAGTCAATTTCTCAATGTGTGCGAATGTCATTATAATTGATTAATATATGAATATTAATTATTTAATAACTAACTCTATTCGGCTCATTTAATGTGAGTATTTCATGAATCACCTATACCAACCAAATTTTTTTTAACACAGGATCATTCCAACTTTTTATAATATGACTGCAAGGAATTGTTAGCGGCCAGTTATCCTGCCCAATCAGTATGGTTAGTTTGGCATTATTCAATGAATTGACTGGAATATTCTGTATATACGGCCAAAGTTTACAGAGGTCGTCTATATCGACATTTTGAATTGGCAGTGACAGGTTTTTAACAGTTCTAACATGATGGGGTTAAATGTCTTACTTCCTTGGGCGACTCTGATTGAGGGAGAAAGAATGGAACAAGTAAATGAGTTTGTTTACTTGAGTTCAAAGTTTACGAGAGATGCAAAGTATGACAGTGACATTGAGCAAAGGGTGTTGGCAGGAAAACAAATGAATGGGGCACTGCATAGCTTTATGAACAGTCAGAATGTGTCAAAAAAGGAAAGTCTGGCTGTGCATAGAGGAGTGTTGGTTCCTACACTTATATATGTTAGTAAATGTTGGGTTTGGCAAAAGAAGCATGAAAATAAAAATAATGCTGCGGAGATGAGTAGTCTGAGAAGTATATCCGGAGTGACTCGGTTGGATAAAGTAAAGAATAGTGAGATAAGCAAACGCTGTGGTTTAAAAGAAAATGTGGTCACAAAGATAGATAAAGAATGCTTAGATGGTTTGGACACGTAGAAAGTATGAATGAAGAAAGATTGACGAAACAAATTTATAAGACGAGTGTAAATGAACAATTCGGTAGAGGTCGACCTCGGGAAAATATCTCGATTAGATCAACATTGTTTTGAAGAACGGCCAGGTTAAGAGTACCAACAACTGACGAGCATGTATGAGAGCACTAATAAAAGTATAGGAAGCAAAAGATGTGTGTAAGAACCGTAGCAAGTGGAAGGAAGTGGTCTCTGCTACCCCTACGGGAAAAAGACGTGACTATATGTATGTGTGTTATGTAAAAAGTTGACTGTACAAAAAAGTCATTTTATAGGTAGAAGGTGGTATGATAGACCAAGCTCATCATCGCGGCCATGCAAGAAAAGCTCTAGGAGAAACAATTGGCTTGAGTGACGCAATTGCGAGAGCTTTGGAATTGACGGATCCCAAAGAAACTCTTATTATCCTGACAAGTGATCATTCTCATTCCATGGTGCTTACTGGCTATCCGGATAGGGGCCAGGGAGTTCTCTGTGAGTAAGATAAAAATGAATCTGTATACTTTTTGTTACTTTCAGTGAAATTTGCTTTGCTGCTATCAATGAATGATTTTAATCTATTTTAAAATATTTACCTAAGTTTAAAAAAGACTTGATCGAAATATATGCAAATAGATCGAACATAAAATGTACTTGCAATAATTAAATACACTTACTAAATATTGAATAGTCACCCAATTTTATAAGGGTAATTAAATATGATAAGTTGAAGCGAAAAGTTGTCCTCCAACGAATCTTTGAACGCAGAATTTTAAGCACTTGCACCTACCGAGGTTGCAAACAAAAAGAGAGTTGTTTAGGTTAACGCATAATTGGGATGACAAGGGGGACGAAATGATCAGGGCCGGATAGCCTCACTTTGTAAGAATTTATAGGAAATCCGTACAATCAGTTTCCCAATTTTCAAATATTTTCATTGTTTATAACCAATTTTTGTCCAGCACCAAATTTGTTTTCGTATGCATTGAAATTTTTTTTTGATTTGTCATATCTAGCTCCGTATGCATTCAAGCGAACTAATTTAATAACTATGAACAAAATTAATTAATGGTTTGGTCTTATTTTTTGCTTTTTTGTTCTTTTTACAACTTTGCTTTTTATTTTTTTTTCGCAACATGAATCCTAATCCCTTTTACAAGAAAAATAAATATATCACACATATTCCTGGTGATGGTATGGTTAGCGAAGATGAGGAGTTAGGTTCTAAAGACAAACATCCAACGTTTCTTGTGCCTATTAAAAGACGTCTGATTGTGCAAAAACGGATGACCAAAGTTCAGAAGATGATATCCCGCTAGCTGGCTTTGTAAAGGACAAAAATCCACTCAAGAAAAGACACAGTGCAAAACAAACCAATTGGCTCCATATGATCCACCTCCAGCATTCAAGAGCAGGACTCACCTGCAGATTTATTTTTGTTTCTTTTTACGGATAACTTGATATCGATGAAAATAGAACAAACTTGTAAGCTTTTTAAGATAATGTGAATAAATGCTCAAATGTCTACAAAAAAGGACCAAAAAAAAAGGATGTGGATTTATGGTCGATATAACTACATAAATCGACAACGTCAAAGTTGGTTTAATAAATTGGTTTGAAAACAAACCAGTGAATATGCTTTTTACTTTTGTTGGCACTGAACCAACAACCAAAAAAACCGTTTTTTTAGGAAAGAACGTTATAATAAAGATATTGATTGTTCTCAAGCTGTTAAAGTCTATAATCTCTATATGAGCGAAGCGCATTTACTGGATTTAATGTTGATCTATATAGAATTCATTTAAGATAAAAAAAATTGTGTAAGGATATTTATTAAAACGATTAATTTGTGTGTAATTAATGAATGAATTTTATGGCGTAGAAAGCACAGTGACGAATACATTTTTTTTCGATTTCATGCAAGCTATTTCAGTAGCTGGTCGCCGTCTACTAGTCGACCAAGAAGCCATGCAATGTCAAATCCTGGAACCCCAATAAGCAAAATTAATGAGAAAAGCTCCAGAAAACGACAAAACTAACCTTTTTTTTGTGCGGAATGACAATATAGGACATTTTTATGAATGACAGTAAAACCGTCAAAATTGAAAAGTATGTTCTCAGAAGATACAAACATACTATATGTCATGTTTTTTTTCATTTATTTGATATTGTATTGTATTGATACGAATTTTTGTTCTATCTTGGGTTCGGCGATTAAAACTTTCGGTCCAATAACAAAACAATGTTTATTTCAATACAATAACTTCTATTTTCATTCTCCACTTGGATATTCACTTAGCAATACAACTTTTACAACTCTATATAACTATTTACATTTAATAATTCGTAAACACATAAGCCGATACTGATTCTTGTTATGATCGTTTCCCCTTTTATATTTTCGATATCACGGTTCCATATCATTCTACCTGTTTCTCCATTATTTGACGCGGATTCGAGAGGTTGCGCGACTTTCCTAGGCCCCGTCGGCGGCTACAAAGGAAAGCGGTCGAATACGGACCCTCGACGCTGTCGATTTCTTGGTTGCTGACAGGATCGGATTAGTAACAGTATCTTGTTTTGTTTTGTTTTTATTTTATTTTTGGTCTCAATGCATTTAAAACCGTACATGGCTTTTCAAATAATTTATTTATCTTGGTACGTACATAAAGTGTTTCTTTGACTAAAGTGGAATGAAATGAAACGCCAGGGTAATTGTAATCCTTTTATTATAAAAACATTGTATCTTGCGTGTAACTACTATTAACTTTTTGACATACATTACTTTTGTTAAGATATTTACTCTTTGGTTTCGACGTTTCTAAATTCTCAGTAAAATAACTAAACAATTTTTATTCTAATATTTCCACACAATAAATTTTACTTTACAAATCACTTAGATATTCACAACTGGATAACACTATATAATTACGAAAGTCGACAGGGCCAGGCTCGTAACACTATGTACAAACGATTATACCTATACAAAACTGGCAAATATATGACTGGTTTTTGGTATTATCGAGAGTGTATATATATTTAGTGAATATAGACCGCATCGTGACTTCCGTGATGTGTCTTAGTAGCACCTTCCGGTGTCTTTATCATTTCCTATTATTTACGTTTGTATTTTTTTATCCTTTCGTGCTTGTAAGTTATTTGAATTTCGACATGATGAGAGTAATTTACAATAATAATGATTGTTTATCAAAATGGTGAATTGACTCTAAGTAATATTACGTCGGGTTAGAGACCCGTAACTACGGCACTACACATGCAGTAGAGGATTAATCCTACTTTTATTAATTATTTTTAGCATACACAAAATCCAAAATGGATCAAATACCCTTTACTTCCTTGGTATATGGAACCGGTGGTCCAAATAACTATCAATTTATAGTTGAAAACGGAAAGACGGTTCGAACTGATCCATCAAGAAATGATACATCGGAATGGGAATATTCCCAGCAAGCTCTGGTACTCACGGATGAAGTGACTCATAGTGGTGCAGACGTACTTGTCTTTGCTAAAGGTACACATTTTAATAATAGATCTTTTACTTGTTTTTGACTAACTTTTCGCATACATAAAACGGGATAAACGATACGCCCTCTACCGGATATTCAGATAAATGAGCTATGGGCAATTAACATTTGCCATGTCGTATTTTCCATTGTTTTAAAGTGCTTATCAATGTCTCTTACTTTGTGTTCTACTTATGTTTTGTTTTATTTGCTGAAGCGTGATTATTTAAAAATGAATTATAATTGTTATTTTCTCGATGTTTATTCCAAATTAAGTTTCCATACGTGTTTTAAAAGCGGTAAAAAACACAAACTCCTAGACTAAATTAACGCAACAACATATTAAATTAAACAAAATGTCTATAATAAATTAATTTTTTATGGACATTGGTTACATCAAAAGTTAGAAAAAATGTATGCATATACTTTAAAATTAAATAAGCTTCAACATTTTTTTAAAAATTTAAAATAAAATATTATCTTTAAAACTTAATAACAAAATTGTAACATTGAAAAAAATAAATTACATACATACATATAGTCACGCCTTTTTCCCGTAGTGGTAGGCAAAGACCACTTCCTTCCACTTGCTACGGTTCTTACACACACCTTTTGCTTCCTGTACTTTCATCAGGGCTCTTATGCATGCTCGTCGGTTGTTGGTACTCTTGACCTGGCCTTTCTTCAAAACAATGTTGATCTGATCGAGATATATTCGCTAAGGTCGACCTCTACCAACTTGTCCATTCACACTCGCCTTATAAATTTGTTTCGTCAATCTTTCTTCATTCATACTTTCTACGTGTCCAAACCATCTAAGCATTTCTTTATCTATCTTTGTAACCACATCTTCTTTTACAACACAGCGTTCTCTTATCTCATTTTATCATTTTTTACTTTATTCAAACCGAGTTAAGTTTTGTTTACATTTATTTTTATCCCTTCGGTTTTCAGGGCACTATGCATAATATTAAACATCGCCTGCAACTTCTCTTTAATGACGCTAATATGACTTAATCATCGGTGTAGAGAAGGCATTTGACGATCAAATCATTCATTATCAATCCATAAACACTCTCTTTCAAATATTTTAAACAATCTATGTATAAGTTAAACAGCCATGGCGAAGCCACACATCCCTGTCTCACATCTTTTTCGATGTTAAACCAGTCCGTGCAAGCTCCGTTTATCCTGACACAAGCAGAGGAATTCTCATAAATTGATTTCAGTGCTCGTATTAAACTACCGCTCACCCCATACATAGACAATTTCGACCACAATTCACTCCTCACCACTCTGTTATAGGCTTTTCCAAGTCTATAAAAGCGCAATAGACCTGACTTCTAGCCAAGAATTTTTTATTTATATTTGGTAATTAAAAGACCTAATCCATACATTCCCTTCCTCTTCTAAATCCTGCTTGCACATCCTGTATTATCTTTTCAGTTTCATTCGTTACTCTTTTAATCAATATCTTTGCATATCCAGCTTTCAGCATTTCAACTGTTATCCTGTCGCATCCAGTACGTAGCTTTACCCAATTTCATACTGTTCGACGCTTTCACAATTTCTGTCGTAGTTTCACTTTCATTGCAACTTTCACTCATGTCTCCGAATGGGGCTTGTTACTTGTGTATCCTCTTTCTCAAATAAACTTTCGAAGTATTCCTTTCATCTTTTTAATACGCATTCCTCTTCTTTTACCATACTATTTTTACCTCTAGCTATTTTTATGGACTTCCAAAAGAGTTTAATATTGTTTTGGAAATCGTCAGATAAACTTCCATCAAATTCATCCCAATCACTTTCCTTCTTTTTTGACACAACCTCTTTTGCATTACCTTTTAACCTTTTATACTCATTCTTTGCCTTGTTTACATTGTTGCCTTTTGCGTTCTTTGATTGGATTTTGTAGCTGGCCAATCCAGCCAGGCTTTCTTCTTTTCTGACACTGCTTAAATTATGGTGTAAATAGGACACAACTAGCGAAATTGTTGGTGTAAAAGCGACACGACTATCGTATGTTGCTCTTCTTTGTACTGTAGTATTTATGCGTCTAGGCATGCTTCTAATTAAATTTTGGATAAAATCTTGAGGAAGTTGTTTCCATGCTGTGATAACTACATTTTAAAGTTTCCTTAGGTTTCTAGATGCAGGTATTTAACGTTTAATATTTTTCTTAACGTAATCCCTTATTGGCTTTATTGGATTCAAATCCATAATTGCTTTATCGGATTCAGATCTAAACTTTATAGTGGCCATTGTACAACTGGTATACCAAGTACCTCCCCAGCTATGTAAAGTCGAACGTTGTCTTACATAAATAGGAAATTGGGGAAAAAGGGCCGAAAGGTATTACATGTTCTATAATAATTAGCATTCATGGATCTCGATCGGACAGGAACTTATTTTGTGCGAGCGTCAAAACATATGTAAGCTATGTAAGGTCAAACGTTGTCTTACATTAATAGGAAATTAAGGAAAAAGGACCGAAAGGCATTACATGTTCTATAATAATTAGCATTCATGGATTTCGTTTGTAAGCTCCACACTTATCACAAAGTGAAGCTTCAAGATTAATAGCTTATTTTTTTGAAAATAACGATCACCTTTTTCTTGACTTTTATTCCCTTTTTTATTACATCTGTCTAAACTAATATCAACAAATATTCTAATACAAAGTGAACAAAACTTAAAGGTCAAAACATATTATCATTCTTTACATTCTCCAACCTCCAACCGAAGTAAGGAATTTACCGGTCGAGTCAAAGTTGAGTTCGCTGTTTTCAATTCGACGCTTCGAATCTGTCCATATCTGCTCGGGAAAGTTTTCGTTATTCTGCCCATTTTCCATCTGTTCTGTATACTGGAGTTAGGTATAGCGACAACGTTCCCAATACTCATCAGACCTGGACTTTTGTCTTGCCATTTCTGCCTCTTCTGCAGTAATGGAAGATAGAGAATGATCCATTTTTTCCAGAAATCTTCTGCCATAATCTGTGTAATTTTCCATTGTTTTCTTCCAAACACATCGTCTGCAGTAAGGGCACTTGGTGTATTTTCCACATTTGCTGAACCAATGAGAAAATGCATAGGCGTTAAGCTTCAATATCGTCTTCATTACATGACACGTAAGTTATGGGCCTAGAGTTGACGATACTTTCAGCTTCTAATAAGAAAGTTGTGAGAACTTCTTCATTTGGATTTTGTTCTTTCAAAATTTTATAAAAAACTTGTTTTATAGACTTCACCATTCTTTCCCAAACTCCTCCGGTATGCGGTGCAGCGGGGGTATTGAATATCCATTTGATTTTTTTTATTCCTAGTTCTGCTGTAATTTTGTTCTGATTAAATTTCTCTATATATTTCTTTATTTCATTTTCAGCTCCTACAAAGTTAGTGCCGTTGTCGGAGTAAAGTTCAATTGGTTCTCCCCGTCTAGCAACAAATCTTCTTATTGCCATCAAAGCTGAGTCTGTATTCAGTGAATTAGCTACTTCGATATGTATTGATCTCGTATTGAAACAGGTAAACAGGGCACCATATCTTTTTTCTACGCTTTTTTTAACTTTGACTGTGAGAGGACCGAAATAATCAAGACCACAGAAGGTGAAAGGTCTGCAATATGCTTTCAAACGACACTCTGGCAATGGAGACATCTCTGGTTGTATCACCTTGGCTTTGTGAATCTTGCAGAATTGACAATTACGAATTTCTATTTTCACAGTTTGTCTCATCTTAAGAATCCAAAATTTATGTTTTAGATTATTTAGTACGGTTTCTTGTCCTATATGTCTAACCATTTCATGATAATATTGTTCAAGTAATCTGACCAATCTTTCGCCTTTTCCAGAAGGTAAAATGATGGGAAATTTGATGTCATAATAAACTTTCGCATATTTAATTCGACTATCCATTCTTAAATTTTTTTTTTTTTTATGAAAATAGTCGCAAAACGGGTAGACCTATCGTGTGGGCCGCGGACGGCCCGCACTGCGACTATTAGAAGGAGAAGGGATTATAGAAAGGAAATGATTTTGGACACGTTTTTTAAAAAGTTGCAGGTCATAGTTCTCTGGAAAAATTGATTTTGGAAGCTTACTCCATTCCGTAGCAGCCCTGTAAAAAAAGGATTCTTGATGAAGATTGGTCCTTGTAGTGTCAATCTTGAGAGTAAATGGGTGAGACTGATCAGCGTGCCGAGTTCTTCGGCCGAATGTGGCCAATGGTGGTACAAGAGTTTTTATTTCTCTGGAGCATCTGCCATGGAAATATCTGTAGAGCAATGACTGGTCTGCAACTCTTCTTCTATGTTCTAGAGGGTAAAGGGTATCTGTGAGAGTTGAGCTGTTTATCAAGCGAATGGCTCTTTTATGAATGGAATCTAGAAGGCGAAGAGAATGCCTTGGTGCTGAACCCCAAATGTGCGAGCAATACTCCAGTAGAGGTCGGATTTGAGCCTTGTACGTCGTCAACAGATGATCAGGAATAAAAAACTTTCTGGCTTTCCACAGAAAACCTAGCCTCTGGCTTGCCGACTTTGAGATGTTAGCTACATGGTCATGCCAAGACATGTTATTGGACACCGTGACTCCCAAAATCGAGAAGGAGGGACTTGGTTCAAGGGTATTTCCGGACATTGTGATGGGATGATTTGAGGAATTCACTTTCTTGGAAAACGTGGCACTTTGTGTTTTTTGGGCTTTGAACTGAACAAGATTGTTGGTTCCCAACTCGACGATTGCTTTAAGATCTCTATTTATGGAATCAATCTGTTCCTGCCTGAGTCTATTTGTATCATTCACTGAAAGTGATCGATAGGATGTGAAAGTTGAGACAAGTGTGCTATCGTCTGCGAAACTGTAAATGGGGTTCGTGGTGGTTTTCAAGAGGTCGTTGATGTGTAAAATAAATAAGGTGGGGGGCAGGATGGAACCCTGGGGGACCCTGGCATTGGTTTTAAACGCATCAGAAGAAATACCGTCAACTGCCACATGTAAGGAGCGATCTTACATGAAGCTCAAGAGCCATTGGCGCAGTTTGGTTGGGAGACCGTAGGCAGATAATTTACTTAACAATGCTTGGTGCCAAACGCGGTCAATGGCTTTAGATATATCCAAGGCTATTGCACGGGATTCACCAAACTTTTCAATAGTGTTTGTCCAGAGCTGAGTGACATAAGCCAGCAAATCTCCAGTAGACCGAAGTTGTCGAAATCCATATTGTCTGTCATGGATTATCTCAAATTTCTCCAGATATTTGATAAGTTCTGTGTTAATCGCTTTTTCCGTAACTTTGGATATGACTGAGAGCAATGCAATAGTGCGATAATTTGCAGGAATAGTCTTCTTTCCTTTTTTCGGAATCGGTTGGACTTTAGCATTTTTCCACATGGACGGAAATACTCCTTTGCTGTATTATAACTTGAAGAGTCTACAGAGAACTGGGGTGAGCTCTTGAGCACAGGTCTTCAGGACAATTGTCGGAATTCCATCTGGTCCTACTGCCTTATTAGAGTCAAGATTTCGTAGGATTTTCCTAATAGTGCCATGGCGGATAGTGACCTCAGGCATTGATGCGTTTATTCTAGGTATCGTTGGGGGTTGTTTTCCATTGGTATCGAGGGTTGAGTTAGAGCTGAACATTTCGTCCAGCAGATCCGCTTTTTCTTTGGAAGATACGGCTGTCGTGCCGTCGGACCTCTCGAGTGGTGGTAAAGAAGAAGTTGTAAAATTCTTATTTATGGCTTTAGCCAAAGACCAGAAGGTCTTTGATCCAGGAGGGGCATTGACAAGCTTATTGCATATTCTCGTGTCGTATAATTCTTTGGCAAGATCGATCGTTTTTTTGCAGGCGTTCCTCGCGTGGACAAAGGCTTCTCGGTTGGCAATTGTCGGGACTTCGCACCAGAGTCGATGTGCTCGATTTTTATCACGCACCGCACGGTTGCATTCTTGGTTGAACCAGGGTTTGGGGTTGAAGATCCGTCTTGTAAATATCATTTTTATCTAAGAATGGTGATAGTTGATATATTTTAGAATTTCTCTCTACCTTTTGTCTTTTTCTCAAATTCATTATTTCCTTCATGAAATGATTTCTTTGTACTTTCTTCCACCATACATTTTCGGCTTCAAATATTTCTTCGACGGTAAACTCCCCTGTCTACGTAGGTACATTTCTTCTTAAATTTGATACAAATCTCAATATCCATGCTGTACTTCTTATCAACCTGAGCCATCTAGACCTTGTATCCAAAAAGAATCACTGAAAAAATCAGATTCATTTTTCTGCTTTATAGCTAGGTCAGCAACGTTCAAATGTGAAGGTACCTTTTTTCATTTTGATAATTCTGTTAACTCCAGAATCTCTTCAACTCGATGAGTCTCGAATATTTTGAGTCTAGATGAATTCGACCTCACCCAAGTCAAAACAATTTTTGAGTCCGTCCACCAGAAAAAATTAGATATATTGTAGTTAGTTTCGTTTTTAATTAGATTTGATACCCTGGCTGCCATAATAGCACCTTGTAGTTCCATTCGGGTACAGACAATTTTTTGTTCATTAGCCAACTTTACACTTGGATGAAATGAGTGATGTTCTCAATTCATGATTTACTGTTTGCAGATGATAATATGCAACTACTGAAAATGCTTGATCACTTCCATCGCAAAATACATGTAGCTGTACCTTTTCTTTAGCAGACTTTTTTGTTGAAAAATATTGTCTTGGTATTTGTAAGGTTTCTATATTTTTGAGGCTTTGGCACCACCTTTTCCAATGTTTCAGAATGTCTGCAGGAATTTCTTCATCCCATCCGACAGATCTCTTCCAACAATCTTGAAGAATAAGTCTTCCTTTAATAATCAGGGGTGACAAAAAACCAATCGGATCAAAAATTGTCATTATAATTTTGAGTAACTCTCTTTTCGTTGGTATTTTCTGACCATTCATCAGCTCCGAGGAAATCTTCGTGAATTTTAATTGAAATACAAAACTATCATTCTCAACATTTCAAAATAGTCCCAAAATTCTCTCAAGATTTTTAGTATCCAAGTTCATTGACTTCTTCTCTGCCCGATAACTTTTTGGAATGGAATCCAAAATTTCATTTGAATTACTCAACCAATTCACCATGTCAAATCCTGCAGCTCTGTGGACTTTTTTTTTTTTTTATGTTCTGGTTCCCACGAAAAGGGATATCCTGTAATGTTCAGAGAACATCGTGGGAACCAAGGGAAAGAAGGTAGGAGTTGGTGTTCTTCTTAAATTTCTGGAGGTTGTATGCCTCGGGGAACACCTTCCTAGGCAATAAGTTCCAAAGCCTCGCAATTCGTTGGATGAATGAGTCTTTGGAAAGTGATGTTCTGCAGGTCTCCAAAGTGACCACGAAGGGGTGTGAAGACTGAACTTGACGGGTTAATCTCGAAGAGACTGCCAAAGGAGGAACGATTGTTGATATTTCAGAAGAGCATCGCCCATGAAAATATCTATAAAATAGAGACAAATCGCCAACTTTTCTACGGTGTTCCAGACAAGTGAGCGAGTTTGTAAGCGAGGCATCACCGACGAGACGAATTGCCCTTTTTTGGACAGAATCCAGTAGCTTCAGGATATGTTTAGGTCCTGCACTCCAAATATGGGAACAGTACTCCAGTACAGGTCGGATCTGTGCCTTATAGATCATAAGCAGCTGACTGGAGGTGAAATAGCTCTTGGCACGAAACAAAAAACCAAGTTTTTGGGATGCACTTTTGGCAATGGACCTCACGTGATTTTCCCAGGAAAGGTTATTGCTGATAGTAATACCAAGCATCGATATGGATGACTTCAGTGGTATGGTTACTCCTGACAAAGTTATGTTAGGTACAGTGAGATCGGCTTTTCTAGAGAAAAGACATGCTTGTGTTTTGTTTGCATTGAATTCTACCAAGTTATTGGATCCCCATTCGAGAATTGTTGCTAAGTCCATAATTATATTGTTAACATTTCTTCCTCGTTCATTTCTGGTTTCACGGGCTGATATGGGGGCCCTGGAAGAGAATGCGGTAT
Organism: Agelastica alni; assembly: GCA_950111635.1. Classification (NCBI taxonomy): domain Eukaryota; kingdom Metazoa; phylum Arthropoda; class Insecta; order Coleoptera; family Chrysomelidae; genus Agelastica; species Agelastica alni. The sequence goes on from OX467716.1 coordinate 15,600,525, forward strand.
GGAGGGTACTATCATCGGCAAAGCTGTGTACGGGACATGAAGTTGCTTTCAATAGGTCGTTGATGTGAAGTAAAAATAGTGTTGGTGCTAGAATGGATCCTTGCGGAACACCAGCATTTATGAGTAGAGTGTCAGATGAAACTCCATCGACCACTACATAGAGAGACCTGTTTGAGAGAAAACTAGCAAGCAGAGAACACAGCTGAGGGGGCAAGCCATAAGATGGAAGCTTGGCGAGGAGTCCCTGGTGCCAAACTCGATCGAACGCCTTGGAGATATCTAATGCCACAGCTAAAGTTTCTCCATACTTTTCAATAGATAGCTGCCATATATGTGAGACGTATGCGAGCAGGTCACCAGTTGATCTCTGATGGCGGAAGCCATATTGCCTATCATTGATAATTCCTGAGTCTTCCAGATATTTCATGAGCTCGATGTTAATGGCTTTTTCCATGACCTTTGAAATAATAGATAGCAGTGCGATAGGTCTGTAGTTGCTAGGTAGGGTCTTTTTGCCTTTTTTAGGGACTGGCTGTACTCTTGCAATTTTCCAATTGGACGGAAATACTCCCAAATTGTAAGAGTGGTTGAACAACTTGCAAAGAACAGGTGTTAGTTCAGGGGCACATTTCTTGAGAACAATCGGCGGGATTCCGTCAGATCCACAGGCTTTGTTGGTGTTGAGACCCAGCAAAATCTTTCTGATAGTACGTTGGCGAAAGGTGATCTCGGGCATGTGACTGTCAATAGGTGTAATGTTCGAGGGTTGTTTTCCCGAAGAATCCAGAGTGGAATTTCCAGCAAATAGGTGCGCAAAGATATTGGCTTTTTCCTGGGCAGTCGTTGCTAGTGTTCCATCTTCATTGGTTAGGGGAGGAAAAGAGCTGGAAGTGAAGTTTCTTCCCACAGCTTTGGCGAAAGACCAAAATGAACGGGATCCGTTAGGACATTCAACAAGTTTTGATCTTATTTTGGCATTATGAGCATCTTTTGAACATTCTATTGTCTCCTTGCATATGCCTCTAGCCTCAACATATGCTGCTCTGGTCTCAGGTCCCGGATTTTTTTGCCATCGATGGTATGCTGCCTGTTTGGAAGCCACAGCTCTAGAGCAGTTTCTGTTAAACCAGGTCTTATCGGATGATGTTCTTCTTTCGGTATTTGGTATGTAAGTTTGCATCCCCAACATGATGATTTCAGAAATTGTCTCAGCACATCGTGTTGGATCTACTGATGAGAAACAAACTCTCTTCCATGGAAACGCTGAGAAAAACATACGAAGACCCTCCCAGTCGGCCGAATTGTAATGCCACATGAGACGGGGTGGTATTGTGCTGCTCGATGGTAAATGGAAAGAGCATGTTGTGGAGATGAGGGTGTGATCAGAGTTTCCAAGTGGGGCACAAACTTCTATTCTATACGGGTCAGGATTGGTGGTGAGGAAAAGATCTAGTGTATTGGCAGCCTGGTTGTTGACATCAGGGATGCGGGTTGGTAGCTCGACCAGTTGTTCTAGACCATGAGTGATGGTGAAGGCCTCAGCTTGACGACCTGCATCATCAGTTTTGTTAGAGAATTTGAGCCAGGCAGCGTTATGTACATTAATGTCCCCCATGATTATGGTTTTAGCTGTTGGGTGGTTCTCTTGAATGTAGTCCAAATTGAGTGATAAAAACTCAAAGAGGTTGTTATATGAAGGTTCATTAGGTGATATGTAAAGGCAGCAGAGGAACTTAGTCACTTTGGTATCAGATAGCTTAAACCACATCACATCAAAGTCTTTCGGTTCCAAACTCTCTTCACGCTGGCATGAAAGGTTAGCCTTAGCATAAAGGCAGACTCCACCTTTGAACCTGAGTCGAGAATGGAGTTCGTAACCAGGACAAAGCCTATGGACCTTGTTGGTGGACGAGTTTACTAGTGTTTCTGTTAGAGCCAGAATATCTGGTTTTTTCGTCTGTAGGTGATGGTGGACGTCATTGATGTTCTTGTTGAGTCCACGGATGTTGCAAAAATTAATTTTTAATGTTGAGTCCCCTCGAGTACCTCTCGCCCGGAAATCCGAATGGAGAGGTATTTTGCTTCCGGAGTGTTTTACTCTAGGAGACTTCATCATTATTACTATTATCTGAAAATAAAAGAGGAATTGGGGAAAAGGAAAGAGGGAGACCGGAAAGTATCGACCGAACACTGAAACATGGAATGATCCATTTCAAAGCACACAAAGTCGATATGGTGGTATTTCACCGGGCGATGAGACCATCTTCCACCTACGGTTATCCTTTTAGTCGCCTCTTACGACAGGCAGGATTTACCCTGGGGCTATTCTGAAGCCGACCCCATACAGCTTCTATGACTGATTTAAGAGTTTGATAGATTCTTGAAGTGTATTCTTGCAATCGAGATAGTAATCTACGTAGTGTTGATCGCACATAATACGTGTGATACCTGGGTATTTTTCCTCGAAAATATTTGCGTTGTAATTCTTCACATATTGAGCGATTAATGGTAAACATACTGACCCGAATATCATTGCACGCATCTCGTAAATATCTGGATCTTTTTGCCTGTCCATACCTCTGAATAAAAATCTTTGACAAACCCTATCTTTTTTTCGAATCAACACCTGGTGAAACATTTTCCGGATATCTCCACAAAATGCATATCGATATTCTCGAAATCTACATAAAATGGCCACCGACGATGGATAAAAATCTGGACCTGTGAGAAGATAGTCGTTCAAACTCACTCCTGATATTTTGGCTGCGGCATCAAACACAAGCCTGAATTTTCCGGGTTTATTTGGGTTTCTTACGCCAAAATGTGGCAGATACCATATTCGTCCATTATCATTGACATTGTCAGTTGATATTTTCTCCGCGTAGTTTTTTGCAACGTAATTATCTATTTTTCCACAGTATCCTTTCGCAAATTCTTTGTCATTATCTATCTTCTTTTCCATACACTTTAATCTATTGAATGCTGTTATTTTACTTTCTGGCAAAACAAATTCTTCTTTTTTCCACGGTATTCCAATTTCAAAAGGATCTTTTTTTTTTCTGAGTGTCTTTTTAAATATTTCTAAGGCTCTCTTATCATCTTTAGAATATGCTAATGCAGATGTCTTGTATCCATTTTCAATCTTGAAATTGTCTTCAATAATTTCTTTAAGATAATCCTCATCATGTTTGCATAGATTAACGTAAAATACCATATCTTTCTTTGAATATGGACCATGTACTATCCACCCAAGTGGTGTCAAACTGAATGCAGGTTGGTCATAGACAGGGTGAATCACCTTTTGTGGATGGAGAAGGAAAGTATATCCTGTCCAAGTAGAATTTTAGTTTGGCATCTTTTATCATTTCTAGAATGCTTTTATCCAGGTATTAATATTTTTCGCATAGATAATCAATATTTTGAGTGGGAAGGGCTAAATTCTTGATAGTTCTGGCATTCTTGACTTGGTAAATTTTCTTATCATCTCCTGCTTGACCTACCTTGAAGTTAACAAGTTCGGAGTTACTCTCAACATGAGAAATTTCATTTACCCATTGTAAACATATTGGCATTATTGGACCTGTTAATTACATTCTCTCTGCAATATCGGAGTATATCAGATATTGTAGATCCCTCATCCAGTAACGCAAATAATTCCATCCAACCATCTTTGCCAAAAATTCTTACTTTTGCGATTTTCAGTAATGACGATGCTTTATTACCGACGAAACAAGATATTTGATTCTCTACTTCTTTCTCATGTTTTTCTTCTCTTTCTTGTCTTCTTTCTTGATAAGAATATTCCTGATGAAGCAGTCTGTTATGTTTTCCACGGCATGTTCCAATATTGCAAAAAAAATTACAATAACCTTTTTTAGCGGAATGTCCAACTCTCAGACATCTATAACACATCTTTTTTTCTTCAACGAAAAGTCTTCTTTCAGGAACGTTCATATTCAAAAACTTCTTGCATCCCGGGATCTTATGATCTTTTTCAGCACATAGAATTCAAGTACCAACATTAGTGTGAGTATCGACTACATTTATGAGTTCTGTACTATCTGTGCATAGAAAGTTTTTCTTTTGATTCGAATTCAAAATAGGAACATTTACTGACATCAAAATTTGTACTTCAGATTTCAGCCAATCGCAAAAATGTTCTAAATTCACTGAAGAACCACTTTTTCGTTTCTCAGTTTTTACTTCAGCCCACATTCTTCTAGTATGCCTTGGAAGTCTCTTCTAATTTATTTAAAAGTTCTGGATTATTTAAATATTTTTGACAGTTTATATTATTTATTGAAGCAACCATATTGGAGACTATAATGGAAAATTGGGTGAAACTTTCCACGAAATCTTCTCTCAAGTATGGATATTTCTTTGCTTTTTCTATTTGGTTCATAATAAGCCAGTCTTCTATTTCAAAATACATCTTCAAAGTTTCAATTATTGTTGGAACATTATTCGGGCTACAAAACAAATCCTTAACCACGTCTCTTGCTTTTCCTTTCAAACACTTTTGGAGACGTGACAAGTTTTCAGAATTTGAAATAAATTTTTCAGTACTTGTGCGTTCATATTCATTCAACCAAACAGGAAAATCACTTATATCACCATAGAAATCATGTAACTTATAAGACTTTTGTTTCATATCAATCTTTTTAAGATTTAGATTCAAATTTTTCATGCAGTCTACTAAAACTTCAGGAAAATTAGTTTTAATGTCACTATTATGTCCACTTATCTGTGTTTTACTTATATGATTACAATTGTCACACATTTTCTCGGGAGAGTTCGGAAGTTCAGTATCAACGTGATTATTCATTGTGATTGGAAAATCATATTGAGTATTATCAACATGTTCTCTTAAAGAATTGTGATACCTTAATTCGTTGAACATATTTGGCTCTTCTTAATGTCCCATACCTCCATTCACTTCTACCCAATTCTTCACATGTTTATAATTTTATTTGTCATGGAGAAGATAATTTTCACTTGCACTTCTCTCAAACTTCTCTCTTGTATTTATACTCATCGAGTCATTTATTGTCTGTTCCTCAAGTTCTAATACTTCCATTTGTAGCTGTAGCATTCGCATCTCAATTTTTCTTTTCTTTGCTTCAATTTCAATCTTTTTACTTGATCTGTATGTTGTAGTACTCAATTTTGTGGATTGTCTTTTTGACATATCCCCTTTATCTAAATTATGAGTCCGCCTTACTTCCGTTTCAACTATATCAGCTTGTTCTCCTATAGATTGTGCTTCCTTTTCTGCTTCAAAACCAAGTCTCGCAGGAGGTACACCAATATTGCTCCTTGAACTCCTGCGAGGTATTTTTTCTTCCGACATATCTTTGGCGCTTTGTAAGCTCCACACTTATCACAAAGTGAAGCTTCAAGATTAATAGCTTATTTTTTTAAGAATAACGATCACCTTTTTCTTGACTTTTATTCCCTTTCTTATTACATCTGTCTAAACTGACATCAACAAATATTCTAATACAAAGTGAACAAGACTTAAAGGTTCAAAACATATTATCATTCTTTACATCGTTCAAACGTGAACTTGTGCGAGCGTTAAAACATATACCACCGTCGAATGAAATTCTTGCAGATATATTGCAAGGCTCAAACATCTCTTCTGATCTTCGCCAGATTCGTTCACGACCATTAAGATGTTTTAGGCTAACCCTAGTTTTATCTATGATTAAAACTTTTTTCCAATTACCCAAATACCCACAGACGAATTTTGTCTCAGATCGGATTGTATCAAGTTAGCTTTCCAGCGTAGTAATATAAAATCCTTGGTCCCGACGTTTATAAATGTTTATAATATTTTTAATTATTAAATTTTTTTTTAAAAGTATGATATTTATTTTCAGGTCCCATGGCTCATCTTCTTAATTCTGTTCATGAACAATCATACGTAGCATATGTCATTAGCTATGCTGCCAAAATCGGTCCATACAAAAATATAAAAAATGGAGCAGGACAAATTGAGTTGTACGCATTTATTTATTGTTTTTTAATTATATTGTTTATTGTTTAATTTCGTTAACAAACCGTAGTTGTTTTGTAATTTGTATTAATTTTTTATTAAAAATTTTAGATTTTTTTATTTTCAATTAAATAAACGCAAATAAATTTTGATTGCAAAATGTTTTTTATGTTTGTTGCCGATTACTTTTTTTCTCATTTGACTAGTATAAAAATGTCTTTAAATTTCTTTTTTTATTTCACTTCTACAAAGAAGAGGAATCACAGCCATCTTTGGAACCAATGCGGCTAACCCTAAAGAAAATATAAAGCTGGTGTTAGTAATCACTATAGAGCTTGTTTTCTTTAGTCGAGCGCACATAGAGAGGTTGTTGTTGCTACCATCTTAACGGACTCAGTCAAAGAAGAATCTTACTTCGTCCATTTTGGCGTACATACAAGCATCGACTGTATTTGGAGATTTCGTCTCGGGACTGTGATATGCCGCTACAAAGCGGTTCTTTTTCCTACGCGTGAAGCAGAAAGGGACCATCAGGACCTTGGAAACTGCTCGAAGGAGTATATTAATGAAGGAATTTGGGAGTGAATTACAAATGGGGAATTTTCGTAATTTTTGTCAGTTGGATAGTTAGACGTTAATAGAAACACTTTAAACTCATTTAACTTGAGTCACAAAAAAATCAAAGTTGGTTAAAAAATGCTACGGATCAACTAGCAAGAGTCAGCAACGTGTTCCTTATTTAATTACCAGAGCAAACAGATATTCCGGTTAAAAAGACCAATACACTGACGAAAGAAGGTTCAATGAAACTACTAACAGGTTAAAAACCATTTTGCAGGATTACGAAAAAATATATTAAAGTAGAAACTTAAAGATAAAAGGAAAAGATAAAATACTCTCACTAAAATAACCTATAATAGGCTAAATAAGTCAAACGTCTATTGAAGTGCTAATACTGTGTGTACAATAACCCGTAAATAGGAAAAAGCGATTGCTCATTAAAGCTTAACACTCAGTAGTTTTATCGATCTTAAGTGAGCTTTGTAAAAACGGTTTATGATGGTCCTCGAAGAAACCTGTGTTTGCAATAGTTTTATTTCTAACTCGGGTGCCGTTACCGTAGGGTTCCTTATTGCAAAAAACTATCTTTATTATAGGTGGCAGATTTCGTGCGTTCTGTGTGTCTTTCAGATACATCACGCGCTACATTTTTTTTTGTCAACCGTCATTTTTTAACATGCCAATGGCACTCAGCAATTACTTATACGTAGTTTAAACTGTGTCTTTCCATATTCAATTAAAAAAAGTTTAAATTAATAGTAACATATTTTCTTTAGTGTTTGAAACCGATTAAATATAACCAAAAACATGTTTTTGTAAATATTTTTCTTGAACCTTTATTTGTGCTAAAATAAAAATATTAGAAAATTCAGAGGATTACAATTTGAGTTAAAAATACAATATATTTAATAAACTTACTTAATATTTAAATATAAATTAATATTATTAGAATATTTACCCGCGTATACATATTTTTTTTCATTTGTATGTGTTTAAATTGATATCCTGCAAATTGTTATTGTTCTTTAATTTCTGCATTCTAATACTAGTGTTTAATAATACTGTTGTTATGATTTACCGGCAAATTTATCCCCATTTCAGATTGTGGTCATCATTTTTCATAAACCACAGATATGAAAAAGAAAAATGTCTTTCTATAACCTACCTAACAAGGACAAATAAGGAAAAATAAGAGAAGTTCGTGCCGAGACCCATAATACTTCAATGAAGTAAAATGAGTGTATTCCTTTATTTTTTAAATCCCACGCAAGGCATGAGCGTATCATATTTTGTCGGAAACTAAAAAATATACCCAATAATATCAAGGAAAATGATTTTGTTTAAAAAAAAACTCATTTATTTTACTTTAAAATCCTGAAATATTAGAGTTATCAATTATATGTAGTAGGTACCTTCAATAATTTAGCCGGTGGCAGGGCCAGAACCGGACTTCAATTGGATGTAACCAACGACTTAAAATATTCTTTGCCGATAATAGCAAACAATTCGTCACAAAACCCTTTTCATTACCGACATGTAATAATACGTTTTCTCTATTTAGGAAAGCATTTACGAAATATTTAGCAGATTGATAACTTCATCTTTTTTTCCAATATCATGAGTGACGTACCAAGTTATATCAAGATAAACTATGAGTCTTGCCGATGAACTTTATCTATTCTATTAAGGTATTCATTTAAAATAATTATTTTTTGAGATTTCATAACAGTCCGTCTAACTTAAGGTACGGTACCAACTCGATTTTATTTTTAATTATATGAAAAAACGAAACAATGTTATTTGAATAAAAATTAGGTATACACCTTTTTTTCTAAAATTCCCCATCAGGCAGTCATCTATAATAACCAAAAATATCTGATACCGCTTATTTCTTGAAAAACATTTCTCGCTTGTAATTACTTGTACAATGGATGGGTTTTAAATTTTTTTTTAATATGTGAATTCTCTTCACTTCACCCTACTTAGATCCATTATTTTTTAATTTTAGTTGGTGGTGCATATTTTTGATAACTTTTTAGGTGGAGGGTTACATCCAAATAAAAATAAATAATTTTTGCCGCACATCTTTCTTTTTTTACAATTCTTTACTTTTAGAAAAAAATTTACTCGGATGGAATCTGTATAGAAGTATATTTACCTATTTATTAAAAAAAAAGGTAAGTAAAAATTATAAATTTAATAAAAACTCTCTGCGATTACATAATTTTCATCACTTTTAAGACCATTTTTAAAAAATTAAGATCCAATTATAACATTGAAATAGAAACAAAATCACTTTAACATAACGACTCGTGCCAGAACAACGAGTAAGATTGGATATTAAGCCAATAGGAAATAAACAAATTTAACCAACAACCACTTTAATGCGATGTTATTTGTCCATGTGGACTATTAAAGACGCAGGTTCTAAAAATAGAAAACAAAGCACGTTTAATTGAGCTAATTAAAAAAATGAACATTAATGGGTGATGAACTATATACGTTGTAATGCAATATAGAAGCGACAATGCTAGGTTAGTTCTGTGATATTAGTATAATAAGTGCGCCAAAAATCCAGTCGCTTAGGATTAACAAATTGCAACGTATTACCTACTTTTTTTGACTGAACAACTAAAAATAATTATTGTCGACGCATTTATAGTGGCACCCTTCTTGTGTTTACAACGTATCCTTTTACTTTCACCATGTGCGACTATGATTAAGGATAATATGGGTAATGGAAATATAATGGTGTATTTTTTAGAACAATCCTTTAACATCACAAAAGTCACTTTGTACGGATACTGTGTACTGAATAACGGATCAGCAGACACGAGGTATTAATCGAATTTTTTAAAAAAATACAAAAAATCTTCAGGTAATTTTTTCTTACTACAGGCACAATTCTGTTTTCAATTTAACTATTAAATCCCAGATTCTACATATCTACATAAAGACTTAGTGGTATAAATAAGTTAAGATCTTCTTTGATTAGTTAATCTTTAAGATTTTATAATCTTTAGAGTCCTTTAAAAATAAAAAAATGGAATAAATCAATTAGGTTTTTTTACTAATAATTACTATTGTTTAAACAACAAAAAAATAAATTCCTAGTCAAAATTAACGCACAAACTTATTAAATTATACAAATTGGTATAATCAATTTATGGACATTGGTTACATTAAAAGCTAAAAAAAACATATTCGGATACTTTCAAAGTGAATTAATTTCATTATTTTTTAACATCGAAAAAGGTGTGAGACAGGGATGTGTGGCTTCGCCATGGCTGTTTAACTTATACATAGACAATTGTTTAAAAGATCTGAAAGAGAGTGCGTATGGATTAAAAATGAATGATTTGATCGTCAAATGCCTTCTTTACGCCGATGATCAAGTCATATTAGCGTTATCTGAAGAGAAGTTGCAGGCGATGGTTAATGTTATGCATGATTCCCTGAAAATCAAAGGGATGAAAATAAATGTGAGCAAAACGAAAGTAATGGTTTTTAAAAAAGAAGAAAGCATGACAAACTGTGGGGTTTCGATTGAGAGAGAAAGAGTGGAACAAGTTAATGAATTTGTGTACTTGGGTTCAAAATTTACTAGAGATGGAAAGTATGACAGTGACATTGAGCAAAGGGTGTTGGCAGGAAAACAAATGAATAGGGCACTGCATAGCTTTATGAATAGTCAGAAAGTGTCAAAAAAGGCACGTCTGGTGATGCATAGAGGTGTGTTGGTTCCTACACTTATGTATGGCAGTGAATGTTGGGTTTGGCAAAAGAAGCATGAAAATAGGATTAATGATGCGGAGATGTGTAGTCTGAGAAGTATAGCTGGAGTGACTTGGTTGGATAAAGTTAAGAATAATGAGATAAGAAAACGCTGTGGTGTAAAAAAAGATGTGGTCACAAAGATAGATAAAGGAATGCTTAGATGGTTTGGACACGTAGAAAGGATGGATGAAGGAAGATTGACAAAACAAATTTATAAGACGAGTGTGAATGGGCAAATCGGTAGAGGTCGACCTCGGAAAACATATCTCGATCAGATCAACATTGTTTTGAAGAAAGGCCAGGTCAAGAGTACCAACAACCGAAGAGCATGTATGAGAGCACTGATGAAAGTAGAGGAAGCAAAAGATGTTTGTACGAACCGTAGCAAGTGGAAGGAAGTGGTCTCAGCCTACCCCTATGGGAAAAGGCGTGACTATGTATGTTTTTTACAAGATTCTTCCTTAGAATTAATAAGAAAATTTTAATGCTAAAAAAGGTGTAAAAAGGATACTAGTAGCAAAATTAATGGTGTAACTGTGAAATTATATAGTAGCGTGTATTGCCTCTTCTACTTTGGATCACAGCGTTTATGCGTCAAAGCATGCTTCTAATTAAATTTTGAATGAAATCTTAAGGAATGTGTTTCCATGCTGTAAAAACAGCATTTTCAAGTCTCTCCAGGTTTTTAGGTGCAGGTATTTAAGGTTTAACATTTTTGTTAAGGTGATCCGATAAATGCTCGATCAGATCTTGACTTTCTGGTGGCCACTGCATAACTGGTATACCAACTCGATTATGATAATCAAGAACCTTCCCAACTATGTGAGGTCGAGCGTTGTCTTGGATAAACAAAAAATTGGGTTCCAAAAAAGAACCAAAAGGTATCACATGTTCTATTACAATATTCTCAAGAAACAATTAGCATTTATGGATTTCGTGGACAGGAACTAATTATGTGCAAGCGTCAAAGTATATACCACCCCCGAATATAACAGAGCCACCGCTGGATGGAATCATTGTAGCGATATTGCAAGGAGCAAACATCTCTCCTGGTCTTCGCCACACTCGGTCACATGGTGCGGTGGCTGGTCTCCTACTGTTTAATGCAGCTTCATTTAACTATTAACTTCTTTTAACTATTTTAAAAAAAAATGTGACATTACGGACAGCTCTAAGTTCGTTTCTGATCACAAAACTAGAGATAGTCCCGTTTTTTTAAAATGTGTTGTCTAATAAAACGTTAGTGTATTGTTTTAACCCTTGCTTTGGCCTTCTAGAATCACTTCCTACCTCATTTAAGCGGTTTGTATGACTTATTGTGGAAAGATTTTTGCTTAACAAATTGACAGCATAATTTTGACTATTTCCTTATACAATAAAAACTGAGACCCGCACTACCTTTTGTTTAGTTAAATTTCTTGCTCGATTAATTTTTTTTATTTTTTCAGGTCAAAAATTAAATAGTGTACCACAAAAAGTTTCTTTTTTTCAAAAAAGGAAATAAAATAAAATAAAATAAAATAAAATAAAATAAAATAAAATAAAATAAAATAAAATAAAATAAAATAAAATAAAATAAAATAAAATAAAATAAAATAAAATAAAATAAAATAAAATAAAATAAAATAAAATAAAATAAAATAAAATAAAATAAAATAAAATAAAATAAAATAAAATAAAATAAAATAAAATAAAATAAAATAAAATAAAATTTTTTGGATAATTTCATATTGTTGCGGTAATTTTGTCCAGAAGTGAATCAAAAACGGACTGTTGATTTTGCTGCATGGAAGACGAAACTGCTTAACATATACTATGTTTATGCCTCGGCCTGTGAAAAATAAGATTCAACATATTTGATTATACCAATCTAAAACCCACCGATATAAAGAAAATCTAACCTCATGCAACCATGAACTTCGTGAAAAGGGCTGGATTGTGCGGTGAACTGTAACCTCTGGTGAGAGCTACAATAGACCTATCAAATGACGCAGTGGAGTGGCGACCTACGCCCCACTCACATGATATCTTACCTAACATATATCTTGGACTTGCAGCTGGATTAAGTGTCGGAATGCTGTAGGAGCTAGCTTATGCTCAATTTTTAAAAGAAATAGCAATTAAAGATCCAGAATCATGTAGGAATTTTATAAGATTATCCTCAAAAATATAAAGAAATTATTAAAATTTAATGAAAATGTTTTAAAAGATAACTAATCTTAAATTAAAACTTGATCTCAGATAAATGCCTGTTAAAGGATATCAGAAGTTTGAGAGTAGTTGAAGGATGATGGTGACGGTCGGCTTTGTAGTTTGTGCAACGTAATATCATTTGACCGTTGCAGCATATTATAATCACTTTACTAAACATTTTGATTTAACAAAGAACAATGTAATCTCTCTCTAGTAATTAGTTGTTAAAATTCTCCTTGCAAAATTGTAAAATTTTACGTTGGTGCTGTCTGAGCCCTCTTTGAGAGCATTGATTGCTGAATCAATGCCGGAATTAGGAGTCTTTCTAACACACCTCTTTAGTTTTGGTGTTTGGAGTACTGAATCTTTGTTGTTTTATAATAAAGATTCAATGTTTATGTAGATTTATCATGTCAGGTCTCTGTTTTCTCGACATATGTAGGTTAAGTTTGGATCACTGCAATCAGTTACAAATTTGGGAATAAATAACCATTTCCAAGCTGCAAGTATACATTATTTTTTTGGGAAATTCGCTGTACGGTGGCTAATTATAGAAAGGAATCGTATAATAATATATAAAAACATAATCAATTTTAGCTAATAGACATAAGATTTGTGAACTTTAATAAATAAAAAAGTAGTTACCATATTGATTGTTGTTTTTCTAATGTCACTAATATCCCTCAAAAAACTTTCAGCTTTGGCAAACCAAATAAGCTTCGGCTTATATAAGTCATCGGTACCAGTACCACTTTTTTATATTTACTTTTGCCACGTGTTTTCGTTCTCTAAAGAGTACTCTGCTAGCGGTTTCTCTACTGGCAAATTATGCCCGAGCTCAGCCGTAGAGGGTAGAAGAAAAAAATATAAAAGTGAGCCGCGCCACCGACTTAGACGGTTCAATCCGGAAACCTCTAGGTCTTATAGGCACTAGCAGAGCCACACGATAAACAACTAAGATTATGGTGAACCAAATAAATAAAATTATAGCTAAAATATATTGAATACTTTACTCACTCATTAAATCGAAGTACACAGTTCAATAATAAAATTATAACACATATAGTCAAAAATTAACAGCTATGGTAAATTTTCTTGCTAAAACAAACCAAAAATTTAGAATTTACAACTTTATAAAATAACCATAACAGAAGTAAGAGTAACAGACTTTTCCAAGTTACCAAAAAAAGTAAAACATATAAATTAACTCATTAATAACACTAAACGTTTACATAAGGCTGCCAATTTACTCGTTTTAACCATTTACATAAAGATTTTCTCTGCCAAAACAATCGAGTTTATTTAAAAATATTTTTACAATGGTTGTCCTTTAAAATATCAAGATTGTAGGATATTTACAAATAAGTAGGAAGAAAATATATTTTTACTTGGACATAAAGGATTATTGAAAAGGTTATTTTAATCCAAGTTTAGTTTTGGCATATTATCTAATGCAATAAATAGTTTCCAACAATGCACTATATTAATAAACTAAAACAAAACTTAATCGTGGTGTCAAAATAAGTTCCCAACAATGTACTATATTAATAAACTAAAACAAAACTTAATCGTGGTGTCAAAATAAGTCACGGCGTTATATATTTAAAAATAAATCACTTATAACCTTTGGGTATACGAATTCACAAAGTACTATATTGATAAACTAAAACAAAACTTAATCGTGGTGAAAATGAGACACGGCGTTATATATTTAAAAATAAATCACTGATAACCTTTGGGTATACGAATTCACATGTACTCCTGTGGCCTACTCCTGTGGCCTACTCCTGGGGCCGGTTTAATTATGGGGCGGCACCTGCTAATTAACAATGGCTTCCCTCAAATAAATCCCGCTTGCAGATATTTTAACTCGACACCAAAAATCCAAAATATCAACAACGTAGGTAAGATAGAATGGTCAAGTTAAAAATTAAGTGGTTTTTCTTCAAAATCCAATTAAGATGGCCCAAATACAGCCAGATATGAAAGAAATCCCATAGAGGTTCTGCACACGTGCTAATAACACACCGTCCCAACAACTCTCACCAACACCCGACTTCGAAGACTATCACCCAACTACTGACACCCCTAGGCCGGAAATCAAGAAATGACACGGAATAAACGTCAACCCACAATCTTCTCAAGTCCGTGCTCCACAATCGCCTCGTCCGTGCTGTTAGCCAGCCTCATCCACACAGAAATGCAAACCAAACAATCGAATCCTATCCCTACAAGGTATGCAACACTATTTACAACGAATGATATAATTTTTAAGTTACAACAAAGTACGGTATGCAACCCTACTTACGAGTAACTGAGGAATACGAAACTATCTGAGACACAATTATAATGAACTGTAGAAGGGAAAAAATAGGCACGTGACACTTTATTTAACACCTGTCGGTATACAGTTTTTATCGTTTTTAATTTGGTCTTGAAACCAAGAAATCTACACAACAACTTACTAAATGTACTAAAAAACCATGTTTACACGCAGACCGCTACTTGTCAAGACACGCAAGTTGTCCACAATACCAGCCGAAGCCTTAACTTTACTTGCTGCTGGCGGACAAGTAGCAAGTACAACAATTCTTTAAGTTACACATGGCAAGTTATAATGCTACTTTCTTTTAGAGAAGAAGTCGATACTTAAAGTGATTAACCTAAAAAAACTCTACATACTCTATCTTAGGGATGTGATCTTGATTTCTCAGTTTAATTCAATTTAGGGAAATAGTTAAAACGGTTCACTGATTTAATCTATTTTTTTTTCTAAGTAATAAGCAAACTAACTCGACAACAAAACTAAGAAAGAAAAACACCATTGAGCGCCAAGTAATTTTAAAATATAAAATTACTAAAAAAAATATTGTTACGAAATTTAGTTCTTTCTTGGGTTCGGTGATTTTAAACTCTCGATACAGTAACAAAATAATTTGTATTACAATACTTTTACACAATAAATTTTACTTTTATAAATCATTTAGATATTCACCTAATTACAACTTTTAAAACTATTTAAATTTCATAACTTATAAACACTTTTTAAAACTGTCCTTTGTTACGACCGCTGTCCTTTTTATATTTCTCAATCATAATTCTAGACCATTTCTCAAAAGAAATAGAACCATCTGGAAGTCTCTGGGCGCGGCGAGAGTTTATTAGACGAAGCGATAGCCGACAAAGGCTCATTAATATGCACCCTCGTTGTGAACGATGCTCGGATGCCGATAAATAAACAGGGGGCCGGGATGTAACAATATATAAAACCTTGAACAAATTAAACCGTATCTGTTAATTTTAATACGAATAGTAACGTGTTAAACTAGCTTTAACATCGTTATCACCTGTTTTGATATAAATGAAAAGCAGGAATTTAAAAAGTTTAATACGAAATAAAAGGAAAATATATTAACAACTTGATATAACAAAAAAGTTTTAAAAGTACTTATAGTTTACAGAAAAAACAAAATTTAAAAAAACCCACACCATACGTCCACTTGTTACTGTTGCAATCTGGCATGGGTAATCTTCATACTGGAATCCTCAATAGGGCTTATCAATAGGCTTATCACTATGGCTTATTAATAGGCTTAGCTTCATAATAAGGCTGGCCGTACTAGTAGGGGTTATTTAGTTACAACCAAATTTCCAAAAGCCGGTCAAAAGTCTGCCAAAAAGGTCTTTTAACAGCCGGTCAAAAGTCGCTTAAAAGGTCTCCTTAAAATCTGCTAGAATAGTCTCCTAAAAGCCTGCCAGAAAGAAGGGAAGAATTCCCGTTACAAAGTTTACTTGCGGCAAGTACTTTCCGCCTGTGAACTTTCCAAATGTAAATTTAAATTTTTTAAGAAATCCGATGAAAAAAAATCATTTTAAACATTTCCGCCTAATGTTCCAATCTCATTAATATGGTTCTTCGAAAAGCAACTAAACAAATAGAAAATAGATCAGTAGAATTTCTAAATGTAATTTATATTAAACAAAATAAACAATAACAAGAGAATTTACAAAAAACAAAATTAAATATTGAGACCTCAATGATAAAAATAATTTAACCAGTAATATCAGTGGCGTAGCTAGGCGTGGACCCATGAACTCGAACTTAAAGGGGCCTCTTAAGTGCGACTGCAAGGCCGTGGTAGATACCATCAAAGACCGCGACCGTTAGATTGACGGAATACGAGACTTGTCATAGAAAGGGTTCGCATAAAAAAGAAAATGTTTAATTATAAAGCTGTTCATGAGCCTATTGATTTCCCTGAAAATAGATTCAGAATTGATTTTTTTATTACAATGGTAGACGTTATAATACAAGACATTAACACAAGATTTACAACAATTTTGGATTCTTGTGCGACAAAAATAATTTAAAATATTTGCCAAATAACGAGCTATTGAAGCACTAATGATTTAGTTGTAGTACTTCAAAAGAGAGAAAGCAGAGACAAAGAATTTTATGCCTTTTACAAAGAATTACAACTTTCAGTGCCTAATCTACCAAACTCCATTTGAGACGCCAATCAGATGATTCAATACATAAATACAAATGAATTGAAGGGCATTTATCCTAATGTTTACATTGATCTAAGAATAAGGCATAGTCGCCGGTAAGTATAGCTTACGCAGAAAAAAGTTTTTCCAAGTTAAAATTATTAAAAACTACTTAAGAAACAGTACAAATCAGGACCAACTGTCTGCTTTAGCAATACTTTCAATCTGCTGCAAAAATTAATAACAAATCTTTAATAGAGGACTTCAGCACATTACTTTTGTAAAAACATTTAATCACGCAAGTTACAAAATAAAACCTTTTTTCAAATATAAACTGCGGTCCATATGTATGGAATAAATTCATTTTTAGCGTTATTATGTATTTGTTCAATAAAAACTGAAACAGATTTTTATTGTCAATTTGACAATTTACAGTATAAAAATATTACCCCCTTCTTGCACCTTCTCTGAATTATGAGCACCCCCTCAAAAATTTTAAATGAGAAGGGGGGTCGTGTGGCACCTAGTACGGAAGGGATTTTCATTCTTTGTTCAGCTGAACCAAGATTTTTAAATTTGGTGCAATCGTAATAAAAAAAAATTATTTTAAATATGTAAATTGTTTATACTCTAAGTTATGTATTTATTTAAAACACCTGAAACATATCGATTTCTATTCTCAATTTGACAATTTATAGTATGAAAATATCACCCCCCTTTTTGCACCCCTTCTAAATTATGAGCACCCCCTCAAAAAAATTTAATAAGAAAGAAGGTCGTGTTGCAACTTTTTTAAAAGGGATTTCAATTCTCTGTTCAGCAATACTAAGTTTTTAAAATTTGGTGCAATTATAGCTGAAAAAATGTATCTGAATATGTATAATATGGATGAATGAAATGAAAATGTGAAATTTTTATACTTTACGTAGAATGAAGGAAATATTTTTTGGGAAGTGTTTTTCAATTTATTTTACAATTAAATGAAATGTTCAAAATGACCACCATTTACTCCTTGACAATAAGCAAGGCGATCTTGGAATTCTCGTACATTTTGTAGGACCTCAGAGGTAATGTTGTTAATTTCTTCCGTTATCCATATTCATCCATATTATACATATTCAGAATAAATTTTCTCAGTTATGATTGCACCAAATTTAAAAAACTTAGTATTGCTGAACATAGAATGAAAATCTCTTTCGACCAAGATGCCACACGACCCCACTTCTCATTTAAATTTTTTGAGGGGGTGCTTATAATTTAGAGGGGGTGCAAGAAGGGGGTAATATTTTTATGCTGTAAATTGTCAAATTGACAATAAAAATTGACCTGTTTTACGATTTTTTTATAAAATACATAATAACGATAAAAATGAATTTATTCCATACCTATGGACCACACTGTACTTGCTTTTTAATATTGTCCCACCGCGCATTTATATTTTTTCACTATCATAAGTAGGTATATCGTGTCAAAGCATGTTTGGTAGGATAGATCTATTGGGTAGATCTTGAGAACGAAAGAAAATGGGCCTCGCTGATGCGACTTTGTTCACGTCTCTATTAGTCCACGCTACGCCTCTGAGTAATATAATTATTTATTAACGTTCTATTCATCCGAAATTACAGCGTCAAATTTTAATTTCGTCAACAAATTCATTTATTTTTAAATGAACAAATATTATTATTCCACCGTTGTATATAAATCAATTTCCAATTTTACTAAAATGTGTTATTTTTAGGCAAATAGAATCACAATGTCGTGTTATTCCAAATTACATTTCTAATTCACGATAAATTTATGATGACAAGAGACTGCGTGTGTTACCGCATCATTTGGTTCAAGCTATTTGTTACTGAATTAAACTATCAGTATAATAGTAACATGATTGCCGGATACTTCTTTAATCAGATTTATTATTAACACGATTTTAAATCCATAATAAAGCTATTTATAATAATTTATTAGTTGATAACACATTTATTTCTGTAGTACCATTGATTAGTACTTTGGTGTTCTAAATATGTCAGAAAGATTAATAAAATAATGAAAGTTTCGAAAAAAATATTTATACGAAAAGTAAAATTTTATAAAAATAAAGTCATTAATTATAAGTAATAATAAATACCAATGCTTAAACAAACATATTTTTATAAATCTTTCGTAGTAGAGGAAATAGTCCAAATGTCTTTTACCACTTAACATCGAGTAATTTTTCTCATTTATAGGAAATCCAACACTATTTGGTTTCTGCAAATATAGGCTAGTTTTTTATCGACAAAGGTTGATTTATTTTATAAAATATTTTGCACAACGTATTTATTAATACACCCATTAAAATTATCTAAAGATCGCCAAGTTTTTTCTCGAATATACATCAATTTTAATTGGATTATAAAAAGTTTAACAGCGTTGTGATACCTAATGTTACTAAATTATTTTTCTGAAGTAAAGTTTGACAATTCAATATGGCAAAATACACGCTTTATCAACGTCTCGTTATTATCCAAAAAAAATTAAATAAATAATTGTTGTTTTGTTCAAACTTAACGTGATTTTATAGTTTTTTCTGTTCTTGCTATTCCTCAAATTTCACTTAAAACGTTACCAGAACATAAGTAAGACAACGACACGCAAATACCAAGAAAATATTAACGCTGGCAGTGCCAGTGTTAAAAAATATGCAAATTGTTTGATTAATAGACGTTTTCAAGAACTTGGCCTTTCAAGAATGACAATTTGGCGTATTTTAAAAAAATATTTGGATTTAAGTACACATTCCTATAAGATTGTGTTAACTCAAGAACTTAAGCCACGAGACCATCATAATTGTAATGTGTTTGCTGATTGGCTTTAGAACAACTTGAGCTCGATCCTGATTTTTCCAAAATAATCATCTTTTCAGATAATGCTCATTTTGGGTTACTAATTTTTTAAACAAACAAAATAGTAGTAGTTGGTATGAAAATAGTCCACTACAGATTAGTTGAAAGTTTTTGCATCTAGAAAAAATGAATGTTTGGTGTGGTTTATAGCATAATGGTATCATCCGACCTTATCTTTTAAAAAATGTAAATAAAATTGCAATCATATTAAATGATGAGCGTTATCGATCAATGTTAACAGATTTTTTGTGACCAAAATTGGATAATATTAATTTAAGAGTCATGTTTTATCAATAAGATGATGCAGCATCACATTTTGTCAATACCACTATAAAGTTATTGCGAAAAAAGTTTGGTGAGTAGCTATGTTATCTTAAGAAATGGAATTTTTAATTGTCTTTTAAAAGATTAAGATTTAAATTCTTTGGGTTATTTTTTGGAGATATTATAAGTCGTTGGTCTATGCCAAAAAAACCTTGTACCTATGAAGCTGAAGAGCATTTTGGTATATGATTTGCTCTTATATTAATAGGGATTAATACAAATTGAATTGGTCCAGTCAATTAAGGTCTGCATTTTTGCGTTACAGCGCTTTGAAATTGTTAAAAAAAAAGAGCTTGAGGATTTTCGTTCCGGCTATGACTCATACATATGCAGTGTTAAAATTTACGTATTCGATTTGCAGGAAGCGTAGGTTGAAGATCTACTGGCCCGCTTTTATGTATAAGTATTCAAGTTATAGTACAGTTAAATTATTTTTCGTTTTTAGTTAATATATTTAATTTATTTGTTAAAAAACTGTGTTCCCGATTTAAGTTAGTTTATTTTAGTTTTATTTTTAAAAAGTTGTATATTAGTATTTAGTGAAGTAGTTAGTAGAACTTTATTATTTGGTGGAATTTTCCAATTTATAAATAAGGTTTTTTATTAACAAGGTAGGTAATTTAGTTAAATAATAATTATTATTATTAGCTGTATGTAATTACTGTATTATTTGTACCAAATGTTAAAAAACTCAAGGAGAGTTTGACAAAGATTTAATCGCGATCATGAAATTATTTATATTTATGCAAGCCGAAAAAAAAACAACAAGCTTGTGTAGTTGGGATGTAAAAGAGGTGACTACCACGACTAAATGAACTCAAACAATTTTACGCAATGATTAAAAGAAAAATTTATCCTCAATGCTTAAAAAAAATTCCTTCTATCACAGGTTGATTCTTTTTCAAATTTTTCATGAAAAAAAGTAGGGATGCAGCAATGGATAATGGATTTTATATGAAGCCAATGCTTTAAAATTATATACATTAATTAAAACGCATAAACCAGCTTATAAAAGATATATTGTTGACACGCTATTGTTGGAACATAACATTTGAACACTGCGTTTATTACTATACCATCTAGAACTGAACCCCATTAACAAAATATGGGCTCTAAAAAAGAATAAAGAAGCAGCCTGTAATGTTTCATTCAAACTAGCTGATGTGCGGTAGCTAACAGAAGAAAAATGTCATCAAGTGACGATTCAAAACTGGCAAAACTTGCGCCCACGTAGATAAGATATAAAAGAATATATTAAAAGAGAGCGCATTAAGGATAAGGTGCAAGAATTAATAATAAATGTTGGAGAAAATACCTGTGAGTGTAAATTAAAACTGTCAGGCCATGAAACAGAATATGATGATTTTGGTTACCTTCCATTACTTTTAATTTATTGCATTAATTAAATTGTTTTATTTAAACTATTTATGTAAGTACCGTCGTGTAGTTTACTAAAATACCTACTTAAATAATAATTAAATGCCTTCAATAAAAACTAAGCAATAATCCACGGAACCATTTTATATAATGTTTTTGATTTTATAATAATGAAGGAATTTTCTAGGTGTTCCATAAAAACACGCCCTATGCAACATAACACCTCCCTCCATTAGACGACAACAGGCAAGTGTTTCAAAATGGAAGAAACTAATAATCCGTAAATATACGATACAGTAAAGGAATGAAGGCAGTATAACTCGACAAGCGTAAGGAGTCACTTGTAAATGCGCGACCGAAAGAGAGACGCAAGCTGCTCGACAAAATATAGAAAAAAGATCGATGACGCGATTGTCTCTTTCTCTTGGCGCATATGGGGTTTAAGTGACTTCTTATGCTTGTCGAGTTATACTGGTCGATGAATAACCACTACCCACTTACCAACGCTTTTGATAATTCCATACCGGTAAAAGGAATGCAAATGCTCAGAAAAACATGGCGCAGACTTAATCACGTGAGAATTAACCGTGGCAGGTTTAAGGCCATTCTCTACAAATGGAGACTTACCGACGACCCACAATGCGACTGCGGAGCAGCAAAACAAACAATCACCCACTTGATTTTTGATTGTCCCGCGAGGAAGTCCCAAGAAGAATAGAATGATGTTATGAATGCACTTGTCTTTTAATGGCTGACCTGCCTAAATGTGGATATGTAATTACTGTAGTAGCTGTCTCTGTTATCTCTTACATACTGCTGTTTGTGATTAATTTTATGTTTGTAATTTTGCTGATTGGCTGACCATGCCCAGTGTTGTTCGTAACTGTATGTTATTTAGTTTGTCCCTTTGTATTACGTTGTAACTGCCATACGCTAAATAAATAACAATCCTTTAGGTTAACTGTAAATTTTGTTATTAAAGGTGAAAAAATCTTGAGAAGTGCAAAAATTCAGTAAAATTAAAATATCAGAAATAGTATATTGTTGAATAAAGTAAGTTAAAAGGGGTAGGCAGAGAACACTTTTTTTTATTTCCTAACGTTCCAACCTACGCCTTTCACTTCATCTACTTTTATCAGCACTTTTATACATGCTCGTTGGTTGCTGCTCTTCCTTAAAAACATTTTTTATCTGATCGAGATAAGTATCTCGACCTCTACCAACTTGCCTATTCACACTCACCTTATAAATCTTGTCGTCCATCTTCTTTTATTTATTTTCTCTAGGTGTCCAAAGCATCTTAGCATTTCTTTATTTATCTTTGTTACTTCATCTTCCTTCATATTACAGCGTTTCCTTATCACACTATTTCTCACTTTATCATTAGTCACTCTAGATTACTTCTTAGACTACTCATCTCCGAAGCATTGATCTTACTTTCATGTTTCTTTTGCCTACATAAGTGTAGAAACCAGCACTGCTCTATGCACAGTCAGTCGTGCCTTTATTGACACGTTCTGGCTGCCTATAAAGTTATGCAGTGCAAATGTCAATGAAAAATGTTTTCTGTGATTTTTTAAGTATTTTTTTTAGATTGCCGAAATTTTTTGGTTGCAATGTTAAAATAATTAAATTCAATCATTATTTATCGTGAAAAAAATTATATCGTATGTAACAATGGTCATGAAAAATTTCAACCAAATTTTGATATAGGTACTTTAATGTTAAATTTTTGTTTTTATTATCTTGTACCAAAGCGCGTGGAATCAATATTCGCAAAATATATTATAATTGGGTCGACAGTTCCGCGTCAGTTAAAAGTAATCGGTTTCCCGAAGTGTGCTACTGTCTATCTATTAGTCGTTTGCATTTTTTTTAGATTAAGCCGTCTGCGTCAGTACCACGAAAGCGATAAAGAATTTCATTCAAGAGCCGTTGACCTAAAAGACTAACCTGAAAAAATATTGATACTAAACATATCGCCGGCCCTACGTAAATGAAAACATATATAAATAATAAAATTATCAAAGAGATTCCGAAAAAATTACATTCAGATGTTGTCGGGTGCGTTAAATCTACGGCACTATTTATTAAATATTTACGCAAACATTTTGATTAGGTCGTGCTAAAACTATCTTTTAAAATGTTTGGTAGAATGCTATATTTATTCATACATTAAACTTGTAGCTAAACACACCGAACTGTTATTATTTTGAAATTGTTACTTAATTATTTTTTATGTATTTATGATAGCTGTGTTCGTGGGCTAATTAGAGAATTTTATGGTACAAAATGTGAAAAAAAAAATAAAATACGGTAATGATTTATTATTATAATTTTTATATTTAAAATAAAATCTATAAATATTTTTTTAGAAAATATAAAAATTATAATGAAAAATCATTACCATATTTTATATTATGGTATAAGTTTAATACTTATATAAAAGTTGTAAAAGTGTACATGTTTTTTAGAATAAAAAAAAATGTATCATGTTCTTATGTAAAATAATAAAAAATGGTTTTTGTACACTTGACAAGTTTTTTTTTTATGAAAATAGTCGCAAAAAGGGTAGGGTAGTTTTTATTTCTCTGGAGCATCTGCCATGGAAATATCTGTAGAGCAATGACTGGTCTGCAACTCTTCTTCTATGTTCTAGAGGGTGAAGGGTATCTGTGAGAGTTGAGCTGTTTATCAAGCGAATGGCTCTTTTCTGAATGGAATCTAGAAGACGAAGAGAATGCCTCAGTGCTGAACCCCAAATATGCGAGCAATACTCCAGTAGAGGTCGGATTTGAGCCTTGTACGTCGTCAACAGTTGATCAGGAGTAAAAAACTTTCTGGCTTTCTGGCTTGCCGACTTTGCGATGTTAGCAACATGGTCATGCCAAGACATATTATTGGACACCGTGACTCCCAAAATCGAGATGAAGGGACTTGGTTCAAGGGTATTTCCGGACATTGTGATGGGATGATTTGAGGAATTCACTTTCTTGAAAAACGTGGCACTTTGTGTTTTTTGGGCGTTGAACTGAACAAGATTGTTGGTTCCCCACTCGACGATTGCTTTAAGATCTCTATTGATGGAATCAACCTGTTCCTGCCTGAGTCTATTTGTATCATTTACCGAAAGTGATCGATAGGATGTGAAAGTTGTACTGATGATTACTTAATTGTCGAAAGCGCTATATGCACTAATATTAATGAAAAAAATTTATGCACGAAATACAAATTGTTATGTCTCAACCACTGATTTCCACTTGCTACGGTTCTTATACACATTTATGCTTCTTCTACTTTCATACATGTTTATCTGTTGCTGGTGCTCTTGACCTGGTCTTTTTACCAAACAATTTCTATTCGATCGAGATATGTTTGCTTAGGTCGACTTCTACTGACTTGCTCATTAACACTTGCCTTACAAATCTGATTTGCCAATCTTCTTATCTTATTTATCCTCTCTAAGTGTCCGAACCATCTAAACATTTCCTTTATCCATCTTCGTTATTAGATCGTTTACACTACAGCATTGCCTCAACACGTTATTTCTTACTTTATCCATCAGTCGCTTTAGCTCTTCTTAGACTACTCATCTTCGAAAGATTAATGTAACTTACATGTTTTTGCTGCCAAACCCAACATTCACTACCATTCATAAGTTTAGAGACCAGCATTTCTCTATGCACAGCCAGTCGTGCTTTTTTTTACACGTTTTGGTTGCTCATAAAGCAATACAGGGTCCCATTCATTTGTTTTCCTACCAACACCCTTTAGGCCCCATTCGGTACCTTTATACGGAGATGCCAGAGAAAAGAGTCCACCCCAATATTTGGCAGCATTAATTATAATTTAAAAAAAATGCTAAATAACGTCGATTTTTGTTTCAAGCGGAAAACATTTTTACAATACAGATATCTGTTATTTGTCAAACCCCTTCATTCCACTTTCCCAACCTCTTAATTTAAAATATAAATAAACCATGTAGGGCACATTATTAGAAATGCATTTAGATGGAGTATCAGGCACATAATCATTCATGATTTTTTTATATAAACACCGTCTTTGCAAAAAAAGTCTTAAACAATTTAAAGTTTTAATATGTTTGGTGTTTTTTTCTGTTACATCAAAAGTCAATTAAAACGACATTTGTAAAAAATTAGTAACTTGATTCTAAGGCAGTTTGTTTTTTGAATACTTTCAAAATGGTATATTCCATTGCAAAACAAGTTGAGATTATTAACTTTATCACTCATATGTATCAGAGTTAATAAGAAAATTTCTTTGGAAAAAGTAAGCTGAGTTCCATTCAGAGTTGGGGCTTTAAGTTCGTACTTTCGCCTCCTGGTGAATGGAACCAGCACTGTTTTGCTAGGATTGACGTTAAGTCCTTCCTTTGCGCACCAGCTTCTGATTGTGTTTGGGGCTACTTGCATGCGATTGGAAATTACTTCATCATGTTTGCCCCTAATGGTGACGACTAGGTCATCGGCGTAACTTTGAATCGTAAAACCAGAGTCGTGTAGCTTAACTATCAGGTTGTCTACAACCAGTGACCACAGCAAAGGCGATAGAACTCCCACTTGGGGACAACCCTTTTCTACTGTCATTTTGACTGTCTTTTCCCCAAGAGTGACCACAATAATTCTGCTTTTCAGCATAGATTGTATCCATCTGATCAGTGAGTAGTTTAATTTTTTTTCTCGAGTGATCTAGTTATGGAGGCATGCGAGATGTTGTCAAAAGCACCCTCTATGTCGATGAAGGCACAAAGAGCCATTTCTTTTTCCGCGTATGTCTTTTCAATGCTTTCAACTAGGCACTGTAGAGCATTTATTTATTTGCTTGATAAGCAAACTGTTTCTTGTGGAACGATCTCAACTCAAGGAGTTTGCTTCTGATGTAACATTCTATTATTTTCTTCATTGCTTTTAGGAGACAGGAGGTGAGACTGATGGGGCAGTAAGGCTTTGGTTCGTCCATTGGACGTCTTTGGTATAAACGACACCACGGCTTCTCTCCAAGCTTGCGGTATATAACCGAAGATAAAGCTGGCCTTGAATAACCTTTTAAAAGAAGGCTCCAGTATTTCAAGGCCATGTTGCAGATAGGTAACCTAACCTACCATTTTGTAAGATTATAAAATACTAATGCAAACTTTTTATTTATTATTTGTTTTGCGAATGATTTCTAAATGGTATTGTACATCGACATGATTGTCGTTACTGGGCTGACGAAAATCCTAAAGTATTCCGCAAAACACATTCCTAGCATCCTCTTAAATTAAACGTGTGGAAAGGAAATTGTGAGGAACGTATTGCTGGGCCATTTTTTGGCCATTAAAATTTTAACGGTTGAACATATCTCAAATTATTTGAGGACACTATTGTTAACGCTCTACAGATATAATCAAAAATGATAAAAGATACTCAGAAGATGGTCTGTTTTTCCAATAAGACGGCGCACCTCTGCATTATCGTAGAGCTGTAAGGCAATATCTTTATGAACGATTTCGCAGTCAATGAACTGGAAGAAAAGGCTTTATTAAAATGCCCTGCAAGATCCCCCGATTTAACGCCCCTAGATTCTTTTGGGTTATTTAAAGAGCAATATGTATACGATTAAACCCGCTTTATTGGAAGAAGTAAGGCGACGAATAGTACATATATGCATTCTTATAGCACCTGAAATGCTTTAAAACGTACGACGTAATTTCGAACAGCAACTCTTCAATTGTATGCAAGTCGATGAACGCTATTTTAAACATCTAATTAATAAAATTTAAGAAAGTGAACAGCTTATTTATTTAATATAAAATATATCTTATGTATAATAATTAACATTTTTAAATAGATATGGTTTACTCGCTTTCATAAACATCATTATCTTGAACTACCAAAGCAACAATGGACACGGCATTGTATTTAGGTTCGAATCCCCGAGAAACTTTTATTTCCAACATGACGTCACAAATATAATTTGTATATCTAATCTTAGACGTTTGTACAGCTGTATGTTTAGCACGTTAGTGTATTTAGGTTTAAATCACCGAGTATCCAACTTTTTAAAAAAATAATAAAACATTGTCACGCTTTTGTGAACGCAACCACGCGCCCGAACGGTTCACACCCACTAACACCCATAGAAGGTAGTATTTAAAAGGATTTGAAAGATTAAAAAAAATTCAATAGAATAATTAAAATTCAAATTAGATTAAATGCTTTATAATTATTTCGTTTTTTAGGTATATCTAACAAATGACTAGTTATTTGCATGACATTTTTTTACTTATGAGGGCAATTTAAAAAGTTTTCAATTTTAACGTAAAGATAGTAGCACTTGCCAATAAATATAATATATAATAAAAGTTAGGGAATGTGTTCTTTGGACAGGTACCTACTCACCAAAATTTGAGCCATTTTGAACAAACAGTTGTTGTTTAACATTTATTTAAGTAAGTATATGAGATTGTTTTTGTAAAAATGGAAAAAATAAAAAATATTTGTTTTTAAAAGGCTATACACAAATCAAAGATTTAAACTTGGCCGTACCAGCTTGGGAGACGATGAACGCTCGAGGCGTCCAAAAACTGCTACCACTGACTATAACATTGCTTAAGTTTACCAAATGGTGCTAATAAACCGTTGAATTAAATTAAGAGAGATAGGAGAGGCTATAAATATATCCAAAGAACGTGTTTGTCACATAATGAATTAAGAATTAGGCATGCTTAAGCTGTCCACGCATAGGGTGCCGCATTTACTTACGTAGGACCAAAAACGTGTTCGAATGAATATTTCCAACGCTCTGTTGGCGCAGTTTAAGCAAAATAAAAGTAATGGCGTCGATTAATAACTGTAAATAAAACTTGCACACAGCGTTATACGCCCGAAACAAAAATACAAACAAAACTGTGTGCTGCGAAGGGGGAATCGGCTCAAAAAAACAAAGAATTTTTTTTAGCGTGGAAGGTAATTACAACTGTTTTTTTGGATAGTCGTGGAGTTATTTTTTTTTCATTATTTTTAAATCAAAAAAACTTTTACGGGAGCATACTACGTATTATTAATAATTGACCAGCCGAAGGCAGAAATTGCGAAAATTTGGCCACATTTACGGAAAAAAAAATCTATTTTGCCAAGACAATGCGTCGCCTCACACCCCAGCGGTTGCCATGGCGAAAATCCACGCATTATGGTTTAAACTGTTTGACCACCCTCCTTACTTACCAGACCTAGCCCCAAGCCACTTCTTTTTGTTTCTCAATAAAAAAATTGCGTTCGGAGGACTGAGATTTTCGTCAAATAAGGAGGCCATTATCCCTGTAAACAATTATTTTGCAGAAGAACTTCGATGACTATTTGAACGGGTTAAAGAGATAGGAGCATCACTGGAAGTAGTGTGTAACTTTAATGAGACTTGGTAAAAAAATAAAAATAAATTTAAAAAGAAAATGTCTTGTATCTTTGTTATGTCGGAAACTTTTCAGACCATCTTGTACACACATTACTATTTTCACTTATTTGTTTTCAAAAATGTAAAATATTTATGATTTTAACAATAAGCATCAATAAGCGTCAATCTCGACCAACAGTATTAATTAAGATACTAAAAATAAACGTAAGTGCGAAAAAAAGAAGTTACTATGACAACGTAATTGATATGCATTGGGCGGGTTTTTTTCATCTGAATAAAGTTATTTGGTTACGAAAAAATAAAGGTAAGATAATTTTATACTAAATGCTGTATTTAATTAATTTTATCTGTTTTAAAAATTATTTAATTGTCTGTTTTCAAAAATTAAAATGTAAGTTACTTTCATTTTGATTATGGTATTCAAGTAAGCTGTTAAAATTTAACAAAGAATGCTTCTCTCATAGGCAATGTCGAATGCTCCAGAGTCGGTAAACAATATTAATGTTCATGCAGAAAACGGACAAAAAAAATGTAGTCCGTTTAAAAACATTTTTTTTGGGATATTAAATTGAATGATGTGTTTTCTCAGTAAATCTATGTTCGCTAAAATACTTATATAAACTTCTCTAATAATTAATATCAGACCAAGCCACAGCGAAGCGTGGCCGAGTTTGGCTAGCAAAAAGAATATTTTTAAAGAGGTATTCGTTAATTAATTTACTTAAAATGCTTTCGGAAGTACGAGAAGTGTAGATTCTGGGTTATAAAAAAAATGTTTTTTTTTTTAAAGGAATATTTTTATATTTTTGGAATATTTTTTTTCCTGATTTCAAATAAATACCTACTATATGTTACTCCTATCCTTTACCATTTTTAAACTATTAATAAATATATTGTAGATTGTAGATTGTAGGGTGGGTCGTGAAGGCCATCCTGCCTCTCAAGCACTTCGACCTATCAGATCTTTTGTGCATAACCCTTAATCTATCCGAGGTCTGGGATTCCGAGACTTCAAGTAAAGTTTATCAGTTTCCAGAAACTTAAGACTCTTGCAGAAAAGCGCTGGGCATTCGCAAAGCAAATGTTCTGCAGTTTCAGCGAAGTTCTCGCAGTAGCGGCAACCGTCACTCTCTGTTTTGGTCATCTTTTTCAGGTGATAAATAAATATATTAGTTAAGTTCTTAAGTTTGATTAAGACAACTAATATGCATTTTGTAATCGTAATTTATTAACAATTTTATTGTCATAATTATATTATTAATAAAAAAAAAATTAAGAACCAAAAGGATTTTAAAATTACTTACATACCTATGTATGTTTTAATTTTTCAAGTAATCAGAAATCAATATTTGCCTATAAAATTCTAGCAAATGTATTATTAGAAAGACTGAAACCCTACGCAGAGGTAATTATAGGGGACTATCAGTATGGCTTTAGGGGAAGTCGATCCACCTTAGACCAAATATTTACCATCAGGCAAGTAATGGAAAAATGGGAATTTAACCAAGACCTGCATCAACTATTTGTAGACTTTAAACAGGCGTATGACACCATTCAGAGGGTAAAACTATGGCAAGCAATAAAAGAACTTGGCTTCCCAAAAAAACTAGTCAAAATAACTTGTGTGTCGGTGGCTCAAATAGCAAAGTGAAAATTGGCCGTGATTTCTCAGAGATATTGGATATAAAAGATGAACTCAAACTAGGCGATGCTCTTTCCCCGTTACTCTTTAATGTGGCCCTGGAATATGTCAATAAAAAGGAAAAATACAGTCAGTCTCCTGCTGCCATGAATCATCACAATGGTCCCAGATTACTATTAGCCTTTGCGGACGATGTTGACATTGTTGGAAACAGCACAGTAGACATCAAGACTACCTTCAATGACCTCAAAAAAAAACGAGAGTAGCATTGGTCTTAAAATCAATGGAGACAAAACTAAGTACATGTAATTAACGAGACACAACCAACGAAGAGACAGAATAGGCCAAAACATTACGGTGGATGATTATAACTTTGAACGAGTCAAAAAGTTCAAATATCTGGGAACAATGCTAACAGAAAACAATGACGGAACGAAGGAAATTAACTGCAGAATCCAAGCAGGTAATAGATGTCTTTATGCAGTTCAAGACCTCCTAAAATCCAAAGTAACATTAAGACGTACAAAAATCAATACATACAAGACCATAAAAAGACCTGTGGTTGTGAAGCTTGGACGCTAACGGCAGCTAATGAAGAGCGTCTTCGTGTCTTTGAAACACGAATCCTTATAAAAATATATGGCCCGATTTTGGATACATCAACAGGGCAATATAGAATCCGTACCAACCAAGAGCTGATAAGTTTAGATATTGTGCGAGAAGTAAAATCTAACCAACTGCAGTGGGCAGGATATGTAAGGAGACTACCAGATGGCTGCATAGTTAAACTTGCATGGGAAGAAGCACCAGTAAGAAAAAGACCATTAGGCCGCCCACGCCTTCGATGGAAAGAGAATATCGCCAAAGACATAAGGGTAATGAGTATTGATGAACCCTTAGATGCTATGACAGACAGACAGCGTTAAGGAAATATTGTGAAGTCGGCAAAGACCCACCCAAGGTTGTAAGCCATAAAGTAGTATGGTACGAAAGAAAAAAAAGTTATGTATTAATCATATCTAAATTTCTTAAAACTGTCAATTTGTTACAGAATCAAAAAAAAATTAAATATCTATATTTACTAAAACTTATAAAAATTATTACTGATATCCTCAGAGCTTCGTGAATACTTGATTTCGCTATTGAATTCAATTTGGGGGATTGTATAGTCAGTTCACGGATCTATACAATCATATTTTTTTTTGAATACCAAACTAAAAAAAATTACAAAACCACGTAAGGGCGCCAAGCGATTTTTAGGATTAAAAATCACTAAAAAAAGCTACCCCAAACAAATTCAATAGTTTACCTTACCTTTAGTACCATTTACTAATTAACGTATTTTCACCTCCTATCACAGCTCGAACCAATCTGGGTCGAAAGACTCCCACCACTTAAATATGTATAGAATGTTAACAGATCCGGCCTTTGAGTTTCGAGTAGGAAAATTTAACGTTACAAGTAGTAGTAGTGGTAGGGCCATTGGTATCGGCACCTATGTCACCTAGATCTTTTAATTCTCTGTGACTACCGCTGTGTCTTCAGGGCATGCATCAGAATTTCAGTCCGCTGATTTTGGTGAACCTCAGGATTTCTGTTGACCCTGTCTCATTTAGATCGATTGGATCCATTATCATACGGCCACAGGTTTGATACCTGTACACCGCTAGTATAGGGCAGTGACACAGAATGTGTATACTGCTCTCCTCCTTTTCTCCGCATAGTCGACAGTTTTTTTCGACAGCCAGGTTAAGTTTGAAGAGGTGCGCCCTTAGTGCGATGTGTTCTGTGAGCAGGCTAAGCATGCTGTTAAGCCTACTCCAGTCCATCGTCCAGAGTCAGCCCTCTTCTAGAGAGGTTTTTTTATCAGCTGTTTTGATGTTCTTCAGCCAGTATTTGCATTCCACTGAGCACTATGTTTTTGTTCAAGGATTAATTTCAATAAATATTTTGCTTCGGCAATTGGCAATCCGACCAACTGGCTTCTTGGTTCCATTTCTTGCCAGTTTATCGGCTACCTCGTTGCCATTTATCTCTGTGTGCCAGGAACCCATGTAAGAGTGACTTTGTTTACCGTCGCTAAATCAGTGAGGGCTTGCATTCAGGTGCGTAGCGCACCTGAGTATGGCGCAGACCTCAGCCTGGAAGACCGAGGCGTATTTTCCCAGGGGTATGCTTTCCCCGTGGTTGCAGGATGCTCCAAACACACCTGCCCCGTAGCGTCCCTGGTACCCTGATCCATCAGTTTACCATCGTTTCACTACTGGGCTGGTCAATGGTGTTTTATTCAACCAGTCTTTTCTGGTTGATATTTTTGTTTTAAGTTTTTTCCTATCAAGGTCTTTTTAGAAATGTTGTCCGATTTTATTGTGAGGGTCCTCGATCTTGGTGTGGCCAATCCCGTTGCTCTTCCATCCCCCCTGACACTTTAGTGTGTATGCAGTGTTCCTGGCCCGATCTTTTATCAGAAGTTCCAAAGGTGGTATAACGAGGGCTATTCGTAGTCCTTCTGTAGGAGCGGTGCTTATTGTCCCCGTTGCAGGCCACAAGTATTTTCCTTGCAGGCTTCTTAACAGGTTCACAGCCCCGGCTCCTTCCACCCTTGGCCACCAGACTACTGCTGCATACGTTAGTGACGGTAGTAGTACCGCCAAATTTAACCACAGACTTACCTTCGATTGTAGACCCCAGTTTTTTCCCAAGGCTCTCTTGCATGACCACATTGAGGCATACATTTTATTCCCCTTTGCCTCGAGGTGTACGTTCCTCTTCAGCTTTGCATTCAGGTGTGCGCCTAGGTACTTCACTAACGCGGAGTAACTCAATTCATAATTCCATAGCCTCAGAGGTCTAATGGGTTCAGGTTTGTATTTTCTGGTAAATATCACGGCTGTGGTCTTTGACGGATTTACCGCTAGCCCAACTTTCGTGCACCAGTTTTCCGTGATTCTTAGTGTCATCAGCATAATGCTCCTGAGAGTTATCAAATGCTTCCCCCTTGCTAAAATGGCTACGTCACCAGCATATCCATATACGAGGAGTCCAGCTTCTTTTAATCTCACAAATAGTTCGTCCACCACTAGGCACCACAAGAGAGGCGATAATACGCCCCCTGAAAACATCCACCAGTGGGGCGGCCTTTTAGTTGATATTCTTTGTTACTGACAGTCAGCACTCTACCATTCACTATATTTTCTGTCAAATCAATAAGGTTTGCTTCCACCCCTTTGTTGGTCATTGCTATACTTATGGACTTGTTAGAAGTGCTGTCAAAAGCTCCAGTAATATCCATAAAAACTTCATTTGCGCCTCTACTCTCTCCACCAGATGGTGAATGGTTAACTCCGTGGACCAGCCCTCTCGGTACGCGTACTGGGGGTCGGCCAGGGGGCGCATTGTTAGAGTCGTGTCTTTTATTTGTTTGTCAACCAGTCTCTCCAGTGTCTTCAATATGAAGATGGAGAGGCTTATTGGTCGAAAGTCTTTGGCCAGCACATGGTCGTTTTTTCTCGGCTTGGGCAGGATCACTACTGTGCTTCCGTTCCAGGCTTCTGGAATTTGTCTGTGAGCGATACTAGCCCTTAGAAGATTGGTGAATGGGCCAATTAGGTCCCGCATCCTTTTTTGTAACAGTACCGGATATATTCAATCTGGTCCTGGTGCTTTCTATGGGTCGAATGTTTTTAGTGCCCATTCTACCCCATTCGGTTTAATTATTTTGGCCGCTACATCCCAGTCCCTAGTACAATAATTGTCCCTGAGACTTTTATGGTCTCTTTTTGCTGTGTTTTGTTTGCTGAAACATGGGAAATGTGTTTCCATCAATAGTTTCAGCGATTCATTTTTTTCCGTGTATCTGCCGTCTGGCTTTTTTAAACAGTTAAGGACTGCAGTGTTTCCCTTGCAGAATATTTTGGCTACTCTTGAGGCCTCGGAGACCGATTCATTTTCACCGCAAAAATCCCTCCAGCTTTTGCTCTTAGCGGCAACCACTGCCTTGCTATATTGCCTTTGGAGCTGTCGAAATCAGCTCCAGTTTTCATCTCGCCCTAAACATTTTGCTTTGTTAAAGGTTTTACTAACCTCCCTCCTGAGTTAGGCCAGGGTGTTATTTTACCATCAGACCTCGGAGGTTTGGTTTTTACCCCTTAGCATGCAGTTTTGTTCCAAGGACTTGTTATCCTTACTACAGTTAGGTCGCCATCGCTCAATTGGGGCATAAAAGTTGCCCGTGCTCCCTCCACTACAATGCAGGTTCTTACCTTTTCTTGGGTGTCCGCATGAAACAGGTTCCATAGTCCTCCCAGTCCCTTGATAGCGTTCCTCACAATCCAAAGTTCTTGTATGAGTGCTATAATTGTATGCATTTTAGCAAGGCGTCTGGCAAGAATAGCCGAGGCGCCTTTGCTATGATGATTAATTTGTACTATTTGCAGGACCGAGTCAGCCATTGATTAAGTATTCCCTTGGTCCTGCTCTACCTATGCAGCTTTATCTTCTTTTTTAACCTCTTCGTCGAACAACTTTACAGTCGCCTGGTACATCCCACAGTGGGGTTTAAGGTTTTGTTTTCGGAGGGCTTCTAAGGCCTCTTCCGTAATAAGAGCAGCAAAGTGGGTACTAGTAAAGTCCTTATTCTCTATGTTCCTTACTTGAATCCAGTCCTTTAATTTGAGTCCTAAGTTTTGTATATTAAGGTAGACTGTAGCGTTTGCCACTGATATGTTTGGGTCCTGTCTATGAACTACTATTTGGTGCCGCTTTGGTAGCTCAACAGCAACAGGGTTCCATCCCCTAGCTGTTTTTTGGTAAACAGCAGCTTTAGCCAGTTCACCGTTTCTTGGTCCGTGCAGTCACAAATGACTGCCCTGTCCCTGTTCCTTGACTAGTCGTCTTGGGCCTCTTACTCGCAGGGCTCGGTGTGCTCAGCTCCGAGGTCCGGCGTTTTTCGCCCGGCCCCAGCGTGCTGGTCCGAGCTTCTTGCTCCTTGTTTAGAGCCACTGGGTCATTTAATTCTAGCTGCCGTCCAGAAATGCCTCTGGTAGGTCTTCGTCAACATACTGGTGTAGGTGGAAGGGGAAGGCTTAAGCCACATCCGAGTTATGTGCATTTGTTAGTCTGAACCTTACGCGCAACCAATAAGCGGTGGCAGATTGTTAGGACAAATCTAATGGCGCGACCAATTGCATGTGTGTTTTCTGTTTACAAAATAGATTTTTCAAAAAAAGTTCTCACAACTATTGCAAAGTAAAGTGTTCAAAATGGATGCCAAACAATAACAACAATTTTTAAAATGGTACAATAAGATCCTGATCATGAAAAGGACTCTGACAGTGTAAATGAAAATGAAAATTTTGGCGTTTCCCCTTAACATAGTGTACATAGTACGGAACTCCGTACGGACGCAAATCAATCGGATTTAGAGAGCAACGATTCTTTCATTGCTGAATTAAATTCAACTTTTCCTTTAATTGAAAATCAAGTACCTATTTTTGTCGGAAAAGATGGGACTGAATGGCTAAGGCATGAACCCGATTTACCTTGAACCAAAACACGTGTACATAATTTGATAGCGCAGCTTCCAAGTGTCAAGAGAGTTGCGAAAGAGGCCCGGACTCCACTAGACAGTTGGAAATTGTTTTTTCCTAACGATGTTTATCATGAAATTGTAATTTATACGAATCAAAAGCTTTCTCAAATACGGTAATCTTACCATCTTTCCATAACATGGAAATATATCCTGGCAAACAACCTGATGGACCTTTGCAGTTGTCCATTGCTGCAGCTAGCGTGATGAAAAGATTAATATTCACTATAGAAACAACACTAGGACAACTATTTCACTTTAATACCCCTTGCCAATGATTTGCTTGTTAATCATAAACTTACAATAGTTGGCACATTGCGCTAAAATATATGAGAAATTTTACCAGAATTGATCAATATAAAAAACCAGCCAGTCAAGTCTAGTATTTTTGCTAACGGTGAAGATGATAACAATAATTGTCTTCTTGTTTCATCTATTCCAAAAACAAACAAGAACTTTTTAATGCTTTAAACACTCCATGATGACAACCTGACTGAAGGTGGTGTGGACGTGATGGATCGACTGAAGTCTGAGTATTGCGTCACAAGAAAGAGTAACCGCTGGCCATTGACCGTCCACGTTGTTGAACATAGCACCAATAAATGGACAAATAATTTGCAAAGCTATTACAGGTTTTATTACAACAAGAAGAAAGTACATAATGAATATTTCAAAGCAGCTGACACTTACCCATCTAACACGCCATGCATCAATCCCAACATTACCCCTGACGCTCCGAAGAAAAATAGCAACCGCCACTGGAAATAATTTAAATTTAATCGCCGCAGGACCCCAAAATGTAAAGATGAAAATGCGGTGTATGTAGGTATTATTAGGAAAAATCGTTTCACCATGCAACGCTGTGGAACATGTGAATTTCCAATTTGCAAGGAGCATACCATGACAACTATATCGACATGCTCCTCTTGCGCCGCCCACAGAGAAGATTTCGATCAAAAAATGTTTATTTAACTTTGCCATTATATTCGATGTTGTAATTATCTTTGTTTAAAAATAAAAGGTTTAAGATTTATTTTAGTTTTCTTCTTTCGGTTCCGTCTTCTATTGAAGGTTGGCAACAATCTCGGCGAAATGGGTCCGGTCTTGAGCAGCTCGGAATAAGGAATGTGAGTCTAGTCCGGTCCAATCTCTTATATTTTTTAACCACGAATGTTGGCGTCTTCCTATACCTCGTCTGCCTTCTTTTTTGCTCTTCATTATTATTTTCCGCAGCTTCATTCGATCACTCCGAATTACATGTCCTAAGTACGCGGTTTTCCTCTTCTTTATGGCGACAACTAACTCTCTGTCCTTACCTATCATTCTCAAATCCTCTTCATTACTATCGTGGTCTGTCCAGGATATTTTAAAGAGCCTTCTGTATACCCACATCTCGAATGCTTCCAGCCATCTTAGTGTTTCGGCCTTTAGGGTCCAGACTTCGCATCCGTATAGCAAAACGGAATAGATGTAGCAATTAACAAATCGAAGGCGTAATTTCAAGTTCAGTGATCGGTTGCAAAGCACTGGTCGCATTTTATTAAATACTGATCTGGCCTGTTCTATGCGCGATCTGATTTCTGTATTAGGATTCAAATCAGATATTACCCAGGTATCTAAATATTTGATTGCTGGATTGGTTCTTCTATTGATGGCCATTACTTTTGTTTTCTTTATATTAATTTTAAAGCCCAGGGTCTCTCCCACTCTGTTGATACTATTTAGTAGTTGTTGGAGTCCTTCTACGCTATCGGCTATGATGGCCATGTCATCTGCAAAGCATAGGTTGTTAATGAGATGTCCGTTTATTTTAATACCGTGTTCCATACCTTGTAGAGCTTCATAGAATATGTAGCCGGAATATATATTAAATAGTAAGGGCGATAAAACACATCCCTGTCGTACTCCCCTATGGATGGGTACATCCTTCGTCTTGTCCCCTTCGACCCTGATGGTTGCCACTTGGTCACAATATAAATTTTTCAGGAACTGGATATCGTTATTATCGAGACCCTTTTATTTTAGGATGTTAAATAGTACTGTGTGTTCAACTCTGTCGAACGCCTTTTCATAATCGATAAAACAGATGAAAGCCTCTTTTCGTTGGTCTCGGCACATCTGTAGCAGTACAGATAGACTGAACAGTGCTTCCCTCGTACCCATTCCTTCTCTAAAACCAAATTATGCGTCATCCAGATCAATTTCGCATTTTTTGTATATCCGTTGGTGTATTATTTTTAGAAGTAGTTTTAATGCATGACTCATTAGGCTGATTAATCTGAAATCTTCGCATTTATAGGCATTTGCTTTCTTTGGTATGGGAATGAAGTCAGACTTTAACCAGTCGCGTGGGATATTACCGCTCTTGTATATTTCATTTAGAAGCTTAGTTAAGACCTTTGTATTCTTCTCATTTAAGAGTTTAATGGTCTCGATGTGAATTTTATCTGGCCAAGCTGCCTTTCCTGTCTTAATCATTTCTAGTGCTCTTCTAACCTCCAAGGTTAGAATGCCTGGTGCTTCTTCTAAATCCTCTGTACTGTTTAAGTGTCGTGGATCTTGCGTTGAGAATAATTGTCGAATATAGTTTATCCAATGGTCTTTTAATTCTTTTTAATCTAATATGGGTTTGTTGTCGTGTCCAACTATTCTGTTTTGGATGTTCTTTCTTTTCTGGCCTGTCATTTCTTTAACTTTCTTATGAATTGCTGAATGATCGTGTTGTAATTCTTCGATCTCAGAACATCTCTGGGCCATCCAGTATTTTTTAGCTTCCTTTATTTTCTTCTCTATTTGTTTGTTAAGGGTTTTGTACATAGTCGTATCTTTATTCTTGTATGTTCTTCGTTCATCCATTATATTCAATATTTCTTCCGCCATCCATTCCTTTTTCTTATTTATACGTGTTGGCCCAATTATTTCAGTCTCAATTCTGTGTATTTTGTCCTTCAACGTGTTCCAGTCTTCCTCGATGTTTTTTCCATATTCTTGGCTGTTTATATTTGATATTTCATGATTGACTTTCTCTTTTACATCTTCTTTTTTAGAGGGGTCACTGAGGTTGGTAATGTCAACCAATTTGACGTGTTTCTTTGTCAGTTATTTCAATTTTATGTTAAGGTTGCCAACTACTGGGTTATGGTCAGAATTAATATCTGTGCCAGGGTATGTTCTTACGCCATGAATTCCATTTTTGAAACGTTCTTTTATTAGAATGAAGTCAATTTGATTTCTATCAGTGTTTGTTTCATTGTGTTGCGGGGATTGCCAAGTGTAGAGTCTTCGTGGAGGTAATTTAAACCAAGTGTTGGTGATGACGAAGTTTTTCTCTTGGCAGAATTGCACTAAGGTGTCACCGCGGTCGTTCCGCTCGCCAAACCCATATTCTCCGACAACATTATCCACTCCTCCTTTACCAACCTTGGCATTGAAGTCTCCAATAATAATGATGGGTTTGTTTTTCCGAGTGTATGCTAGAGTGTATCCTTATAAAAATTAGCTATTTCTTTGTTGTGTTTGTCTGCAGTAGGAGTATAGCATTGGACAATATTGACATTGAACTTATTAGATTTAAGTTGCAATAGGAGTATCCTGAGAATGGTACGAAATTAATAACAGACTTGTTTAGTCTATTGTTTAATATCACGCCAAGCCCATTTGGGTGATTTGGTAAGTCGTTGCCAGAATAGTATATAGTGGTATCTCCATGTTGCTGCTTTCCTTTTCCTGGCCATCTCATCTCGCTTATCCCGAGTATATTAATTAATATTCTTTTTATTTCCTCAATGACGTTGTCCAATTTTCCGGCCATAAACATACTACGAACGTTCCAAGTTCCGATGCGTAGTGCTGCTTGACATTTTTCCACATTCGGGTGGTTCCTCCTCGCGGTGATTCTTTGCACCCCCTGACCATTTAAGGTCTGCCGCGGACTAGGGGCCATTGTGTCATTACTTGCCATGATTGTTAATTCTTGGGATGCCTATATGGTCCTTTAATGCAGTGGTTTCCCGTTGCCTTCTGCACTCTCATACCGTTGACTTCCCAGTTCATCCGCCTTTAGGAGCCTTTTCTCACTCCAAGGACAAGAGAGTGCTCTAACCTCAGAATTTAGGGTTTCTGCTTATACCGGCAGAAATTCGGTTTTAAAACACAGTAATTCTTAGATCAAATCTAACACGCGACTTATAATGTAATTATTTTAACGCGACTCTTCGTGGGTTAACTTTACATGCTTTAACCAAAGTGTCAAATTTCTCGATTAATTTACTTATGATCTTCTCTTTAACACCTTTTTTTTTTGCAAATTCTCATATTTTATACGTTTAAGTACACTAGTTGATTCCTGCACTTAATGTCGTCACCGCTTAAGAGACCTCTTATTTGGCTCATTACTAAGAAGCGACATATTTTTTTTTCTTTTCCAGGACTTCCTAACATTTACCTCTAATTTATTTTATACTCTTCCTTCTCCATATCGGTCTCTTTCGCTTATCACCTTCTCTACTAACTTTTTAACCTTTCTCCAACTACTTCTGCTACTTAGCATTAGCCACACCCCGTTATTTCCAAATTATTAATAAAAGTTATTGTCACTGAGTATTGGCTGCGAAAGTAAGCTGGGTAATCAAATAAACTTAATAGCACCGATTTTGCAAAATTTTCTTATAATGCAGACCGAATGTTTTTGAATTGTTAAGAAAACTAAAATTTGTAAAATTATTATGCAGTATTTTGGTACCAATAATTTTTTTTGTATTATGGCGTTTTTATTTACCTTTTAATTTTAATACATTATTACAAGATAAATATTCGTTACAAAATATTTAGGATATTTAACTAATTCTGTTTAATAAGGCAGGTATTGTGCACTTTTGTAAAAGTAGAGAGGGGATGCTGCAAATATGACTTTTTTATAATGATATTTCACATAAAAAACATATTATTAATTTTAATGTCCTGTCAGAATATTCTCCAGTTTAGGAATTGATACACGATGTCACATTTACCCAGATAATGAAGCAAATTACTTTTATCAGAAATGAAACCCTCATAAATTTAATTCTAGAAAAAATAATGAAAGTGAATGTAAGCCAGATAAAAGTAATGGTTTTTAAAAGAAAAGAGAGCCAAAATGTGTCAAAAAAAGGCACGAATGACTGTGCATTAAGGAGTGCTGGTCGCTACTTTTATTTATGGTAGTAAATGTTGGATTTGGCAGAAGAAGCACAAAAGTAAGATTAATGCTGCGGATATGAGTATTCTAAGAAGTATAACTAAAGTGACTCTAAAGTTTCTCTCTCGGCGCCTGTCCAGGCCGAGAAGAATATAAATACTACTGGGCACGACAACGTATTCGAGAAGATGATGAACCCTTTTCGCTGAAGGGACTTTATTACGAGATCACCACTTGGCAAGGATAAAACAATCTAAAATATAAGGGAACCAAGTCAATTAGTAGCGAGCGAAGATAATAAGTAAAGGGAATGAAGGGAAAACAAAAGGAAAAAAATGGGAACAACCGAGGACCCACACGAAAAAAGCCTGGACATTCAAAAATTCTTTACAAGAATGGAGAAGGAGTAAAACACAATGAAAGAAACAGTTAGGAAAAAAAAGGGAGAAAAGGGAGTCCCCAACACCAAAAAGGAGATTAAAAATTCGGTTCAGAAGATGGGTAAATATAACACAAAAATGGAAACAACTATGACGTTTATTGACAAAATGTTTAAGATTTTGGCAATAGTAAAGCCCCTATTTGACAAAAAAAAGGGGTAAAGCAAATAAAAGAAGTCAGTACACAAACCATTAGTAAGCAATAAGAGGAGAAGAAAAAAATGATTAATGAAATAGAAAACGAACTAACGAAAAATCCGTTAAAAAAAAACTGGCCTGAGGAAAACTTCAAGATGTGTTAAACCAATACGGAAAATAATGTGAAAGAAGACCAAATTATAATACTGAAGTATGGCAAGGACCCAGAGGTTAGTATAATTTAAAAATGTCTAGAGAAAAATCCGCAATTAACTCAAATTATAGAAAACGGGTAACTAGGAAAGGGAGAAATGATTTGCAGTATCAGATCATTAGAAATGAACTGGCCCTGAACGATAGCGAAAGTTACACATATGTCATATTGACAGACATCGGTGGTGACACTCCGAGAGACAAGGCAGACCTTAAAACGAACCTGATTCAGGCGATAAATATGGCTAAAATAAAAGAAAGAAAAATTCCTACGATGAAATCAGAATAAGGAAGATCATAGAGTACATGTATAGGAAAAAGAAAGTGGAAATGCAAATTCGTATAAAAAAATTTAGGAGGAAAAGTACAAGCGGTAACGATATGATACAATACAACAAGAAAAGATCTAACGAGGAAATAATAATTTTAAAACCAGCTGAAGGAAATACCTACGTCCATATCATTAAAAGTATGAAAAAAAAAGTAGATACAAAAGGGATTGTGGTAGAAAAAATTAACAAAACAAGAAATGGGGATAGAGGTAAGAATAAAGCGTATGGAAGAAGACGGAAGATTACAATTTAGACAACTGCTCAAAACAAAAATGAAGGCGTTTGCAGAGGTAGGCATAAATAAAGGAAACCAAACTATTATTAACCTAGATATAGACGAAACGGCACAAGAAGAAGATGTTAAAAACATAATACAAAAAGAACTAGAGAAAGGTAAAAAATGGCATGGCAATTTACAGGTTAAAGTCTCCGAGAAAGCTAACGAAATGGGCCTAAAACACGCTTTCTTGACCCTAGAAGAAGATGCAGCTAAGTTTCTAATGATAAACAAGGTCATAGGGGAAGGCTGGCATCGATGGAGAGTTAGGAAAATGGAGACTCTCCCTAAATGCTACAAATGCCACAGGGTAGGGCATGTAGCAATACAATGCGGCAAGAAAGACATTAGCGAATATTGTCACAAATGTGATAAAAAAGGATACCAGAGAAAAGACTGTAAAAATGTAGAGAAATGATACCTTTGTAACGTTGTAGGCCACAAAACAGAGACAACCAAATGTCTGGAGTACAGAAGGCTGTTACAGGAGCATAGGAAGTAGAAGAGGGGTGGGTTATACAGCGCTTAATATGAAAATCACAGTACTACAAAGTAATGTTGACAGAGGAAACCAAGCTATGGACATGGTATAAAAATTCTCGGAAGAATACAAAGCGGGCCTAGTTATTATGGCGGAACCCAACAGGAAAAAAATAACTTAATCCCAGTGGGAAACAGATCTAAAATATCAGTGTGTATAAGACTGGTCATGGTCACGGTTTTGTATGGATAGAAACGAAAGATCTGGTCATATATGGATGCTATATATCACCTAACGACGACTTAGAACACTTACACTACATTAATATACTAAAAGCGGACTTAATGAGACACACCAATGGAATAGTGACAGATGGAGATTTTAATGCGAAATCATACATATGGGGATCCAAAACCAAAGATAAAAGGGGAGACATTCTAGCAGAGTGGCTTGCACAAGACGATGTAATAGTGCATAAACAAGAAAGTTTTCCAACTTTCGTCAGGGGCTACAGCGAGTCTTACATCTACCTAGCGCTAAGTACAAGAAAAATAGCGAAATAACTCCATAATTGAAGAATTCTAGAAGAAAAAACCTAAGCTTCACCAACACATCTGTTATGATATCGACGTTAGAGAAAACTGCAGTAACAAAAACAAGAACAGAAGATAGATGACCAAAAAAAAAACATGGAAGACCTTATCAAAGAGGTAGGAAAACAAATAAAGGTTAAAAATGAACCAATAGTCGTTAAAAAACTCACAGAGGTCAAAACGGCCCTACCAAATTTCATAATCTAAGAATAAAAGAATGCATGAAAAAGGCTATAGAGGATATTAACAATGATATCTGGGGTAAAGGCTACCAGATTGTTATGAAGCAAGCACCTCAAGACGGCATCAGTTACGGTGCTGACTGACAAAAAACGATTAGAAATTGCAAAGACACTTTTTCCCGAACACCCTGTAAAGAATTGGTTAAAAATGACGGTAAACAGAAATGAGACTCCAAGTTTTACTAAATGGGAATTACTAAAGGCAAGCAACCAAATCAAAGAAAACAAGGCCGCAGGACCGGATGCAATACCACTAGAAGTCATTAAGGTGACTGCAATAGTCTACCCGAACACGTATCTAAAAATTCTTAATGAACTATTAAAAAAGTAGAATTCACGCTAGAATGGAAAACAGCAAAGCTCGTTCTCATAGAAAAGAATACACCAGGAAAAGTAGATAAAGCCTATCGACCAATATGTCTCCTAAACGTTTTGGGGAAAATATTTGAACAGCTAATCCTAGACAGGTTAAAAAGATAAATAGAAAGAAAAAGATCCCTGGCGATCTACCAGTGCGTATTCAAAAAAGGGAAG
This sequence comes from Agelastica alni, assembly GCA_950111635.1. Lineage (NCBI taxonomy): Eukaryota > Metazoa > Arthropoda > Insecta > Coleoptera > Chrysomelidae > Agelastica > Agelastica alni. The sequence goes on from OX467716.1 coordinate 15,645,196, forward strand.
TGAACAATAGACGCCCTTGAGGTGGTTCAAGAAACAGCAGAGGAAGCTAACCAAAGAACAGCAAGAGATCGATGTATTATTATCTTTCTTGACGTACAGAATGCATTCAATTCGGCACCGTGGGAAGGTATACTGGGTAAAATACGAGAGATGGCTCCATACCTGTATAACATTGTGGCAAGTTATCTAAAAAACCAAACACTATTAGTGCGGGACAATAACAAAATAGAGCTGTCAAGTGGAGTTTTCCAAGGCTCCGTCTTAGGCCCGACATTTTGGAACCTGTATTTTGATGGAGTGCTAAGACTACCTGTTCCCCGAAGAGTTAAGTTTATTGCTTACGCTGACGATCTCGGGTTACTGGTAACAGACACAAATGTCACTCAGATGGCAGTAAGGACCAACGAATCAATCATACTATACGGAGCCACAATATGAAGAAAGGCCATAAGGAGAAATATATACAGAGGAAAATAACAACGAAAAGAAGCAATTAGTATATCAAGCCGATACAGGACAACAACTACAAAAGCCCTACTAGTGATAGCCAGAACTCTACCAATGGATATACTTTCCGAAGAACGAGAGCTTATAAGAAATGGCATGGATAAAAAAACATCGCGACAACTTACAATAGAAAAGTGGCAAGAGAGATGGGAAAAGGGGGAAGGCACTGCAGAATGGACCAAAAGACTAATACCAGACCTAAAACCCTGGATCGACAGAAAAATGGTGAAGTGGACTTCTATATAACACAATTACTGACGGGACACGAAACTTACCTGCACAGATTCAAACTGACAGATAAGGACAAATGTCTATACTGTAGGTCGGTGGACACGGTAGAACACGCTTTTTTCAAATGTGTAAGATAGGAAGAAGAACGAAAAACCACTGAAAATGAACTAGGAAAAATAATACCGGAAAACATAATTAATAGTGCCTTACAAAGTAATGAGAATTGGAATATAATAAAAAATTATGCAACAATGTCAACAAAGCGAAAAGAAATGACTAAGCAACAAAGGAATTAAAGGAACAAAAAAAATGCACAACATCCAAGACAGACACCCTCTCTGAAGTAATACCAGAAGGTAGTTCCAAAGAGGAACACTAGTGTCAAGAGAAGGAATTGTTCGGTAGGTTTATCACTGGAGGAAAGCAAATCTGACAAACCCAATGCATTGGGCGTCTTTAGAAGATTTTTTTTCAACCACTTTAATGCTAATGTTAAATCTACTAATAAATCTTCTTCTGACTTTCCAAACTTTTCGATACTTCTATTATTTTGTATAATGTTACTTAGCTGAACTGACACAACTATGGCTATCTTTTGTGTTAGAAAGTGCTTTTTTCAATTATCGACTAAAGTCTCGTTAGAATTGTACGTAGCCGATAGTCTTCACTTACCTCCGTTTTAAAGCATAGTTAGTTAGAAGAACTTTACCAGCTGCATCTTACATTCCATTATAAAGCTTAATACCATTAATTAATTATTTAAAGATATTCTTAGATCCGTTTATAATAGGTAACAACGTTCCAGCCGTACGAAGTTCAAATTTTTCACCCATTGCTTTATTTTACGCCGATGATAAGGTCTTACTAGCATTATCTAAGGAGGAGTTGCAGACATTGGTTTATATTATGCATCATACTCAAAACATTAGAGGGATGAAAATGAATGTAACCAAGAGAAAAGTAACGGTTTGAGAAAGAGAAGGAAGCATGATAAACTGCGAGGTGCTAATTGGAGGAGAAAGAATGAAACATGTAAAAAATTTGTATACTTGGGTTTAAAGTTTACAAGAGACAGAAAGTATGACTGTGATATTAAGCGAGGGTGTTGGCAAGGAAACAACAAAATAACTTTATGAGCAGACTGCATGACTGGCTGTGCATAGAGGAGTGCTGGTTCCTTCACTTATAGCATAGTAGTAAATTTTGGGTTTGGTAAAAGAAGCATGAAACTAAGATCAATGCTGCGGAGATGAGTAGTCTGAAAAGTATAGCTGGAGTGACTCTAATGAATAAAGTAGGGAATAGTGTGATAAAGAAGCGCTGTGGTTTGGGAGAAGACAAAGTAACAAAGATAGTTAAAGAAATATTTCAATAGTTCGGGAACTTAGAGAACATGGATGAAAGATAATTGACGAAACATTTATAAGGCGAGTGTAAATAGGCAAGTGGGTAGAGGTCAAAATTAGCATGCATAAAAACGATGATGAAACAAGAAGAAGCGAAAGACTTGTGTTAGAACCGTAGCAAATAAGAAAAAGTGGTTTTTGCTTACCCCTACAGGAAAAAGTTTTGACTATATGTATGTATCTATATAAAATACGTAGGCCTGAGATTTAAAAAAATTTCGTTTGGCTGGTATAATAACTTATTTAGGAACGTAGCCTAGCGTTTACATTCAATTATCGATTGCACGACACGCCTGCAGCAGCTGTTATTTTAATTTTTTTGGGATTGAAACTCGAACAGTGAACACGTGAGAGATTTCAGATAGTTATGATTTTACCACTTAACAAATACTGCAAAATACTGCAACATTCGTAAATATAAGGGTCATAGTCGGAAACCGAATCTTGTACACATAATTTTATTAAAGCTGAGCGTAAAAATTTAAAGTTTTATAAAACTTAACATGCAATAATTTAAAATTACTTGTAAGATATATTTGGATCCACCCTGTATGCAAGGCGAGCTTTTTGGGCACACGAACACATATGGAGAGCAGGTATCTAAAGAAAAGGACGGGATACGGGGGCTGGCGGCAGTTTTCATGAAGGGACGACTATAAGTAGGACGCATTTTTGTTATCGAGGGATAATTTGAATAGGCTTTACGATAAATATAGTTTTTGAGTAGAATGCGTTTTTGTTATTTCTTACATACTCATTCAATTTGGTTAAGATAATAATCTCCAGATCTTTTTACTATCGCAATTTTCTAATACCACGATGTAAGAAATTCTCTTTCCCACAGTATAACCTCACCCAATCCAGAGTTTTTTAAATTTTCCCACATCCACATTTCCCTCCTATGAAAAAATGTTTCAATTACGCCCACATTGTAAAATCGGAATTGACCTTTAAAACCACCAAAACAAAACGAATGAGATGGATTATTTACTCCCTTCTTATAACATAAATCACATTTAGTCTTTTATCTGCATAGGACACAAAATAAAAGGAAAGTGAATTTTACCGATATACAAATGATTTATTTGATAAGTTTTTTTGTTGATTTTATTAGAAACTCACGAAACATAAGCCTTTTAATTTTATCATGTTTTTTACTAATGTTGCTAAATTTATTCTATTTGCGTTTTAAATTACTGTTGGGGGTGCTGCGAGACGTTAACAAATATGGAGGACTGTGTGTAATGTCAAAGGTAAAATCTGTTTTTGTTTCATCTACTCTACAAGTTACTTTTCTTGTATTTTATTATGATTCAGTCGTGTAAGAAACGTAGCAAATGGAAGGAAGTGGTTTTTGCCTACCCCTACGGGAAAAAGGCGTGACTATATGTATGTATGTATATTTAGTAATTTAACAGGAAATCTGTGGGTCAATGCCTCATTTAAATTTAAAGTATAATTGAAACGATACAAAGTTAATCCACAATTTGATGTTGTGGAAACTGGATTTATAATTTGTAAGCAATGTTAATGGGTAATGTATTCACTTGATGATATCGTATTTAAAAAAAAACAGCAATAATCCAGTCAAACGGTGTCAAAAAAAAATCCGGTGTTTGTTGCGAAAAATCCAGACGTCGGTTTTTATACCGTTCTTAATCATTTTTGGAGTGCTGAATCCAAATATAAAATCATCAAACAAAATTTACTGCTTCATTTTAAAATATTCGCGAAAGACATTAAAATTTACGCCTTTTTTTCGATTTTTTACTTATAATTATGATAGTGATTGTGATATTTGTGATAAAGTGTTGGGAGATGGGGCTTCTACAACTGTAGAGACAAAAGGTTTGAGTCATTTGACCAAAGTAAGTAAGAAAAGAAAGGTTAGCGAGGTAGTTTTTTAAAATTAGACAATTTAAATAAAATGCAAGTAAGTTGCTGTAAGAGTTATATTATTGGACGAATGGTAACTGCACACCTTAAAAGGGCGAAAGAGGCTCATCCCGTTCATTAACATCCACATTCAACTTCAGGTATTAGTACTTTTTGTGTGTGATGAATATCCCTGAGGACTATAAAGTCTTCTAGAAAAAAATTGCTGTTTACAAACACAATTTTATGAATTCAGTAAAATCAGATTTAAAAGATAAGGTTTTAAAACTAGCTAAACGATGCAATAATGAGTACTGCCATAGTATAGTAAACCCTTTCTGGCCTATTCTTGACATTAAGGTTGCTGGGGGACGGTAACATTTGCTATTTTTGATGGACCTCCACAACCATTGCTGGACTTCACTGCAAGAAGCCAGAAAACGTGGCTGACCATCAGATAAAACCGTATAGTGTGTTGATCACGTAAGCTCTTACCTTTAAAACAAGGACGAGAAGTGTCCATTTTTACCAGATCAATTGATGCAACAGGTGCAAGGTGGTGCCCTTTTTACCTGGAGACCTATTAAAGACCAACTTATTTAAAGAAATACTAATAATTGAAACGTTCCATTGTATGTTTTAAGCACACTGGGATGCCTGGTACAAAAAAGTCGCTCTCTGTTGAGGAAGAAAAACGTCTCTTTGTGGAAACAGCTGGTGCTATAATAGTTGAGGACGTAAGGTTACAAGTGTACAAAAATATTCCCATTAAAATTCAAGTGGATATCTTACACTTTTTTAGACTTTTTCTTACAGATTTTTCAGAAGTAGAACCGCAGCCAATGCCTTCTGTACCTACGCGCCGCCAAAAGTTATCTGCTCTTTACCAAGCATTTGTAAACAATTATATACCTAGTAATCATTATAAATATTTCACTACAATTATAATATCATTATTAAACAAACTATGGTTTATGTAAAAAAACGAACTTTTGGGTCATAAAAAGGTTTTAGATCAAAACATTCCAAAATGTTAGTTTTCCTTTTTCTTTGTTTTGTGCATATTATGAGTAAACCAAGGGGTCTACAAGTATCGTTCTTTGCTTGAATATATATTTTGTATGAGGAGCACACTGCCCCAGGGCAAGCGGAGAAAATTCCATGGATGCCACCAGGAAAGGATCTGATTGGTCACTCACTCAATATGTGGTCCATTGTATGTCTCGGCGCACCACAGTCGCACCCGGCTGAGTCGTGACACTTTCCATGGCCCACTCTAAACCAATTTAGCCTACACCAGGTCCATCGAGGTAGATTCATGCTCTCTTCTTTTTCACGTGCCGTCTCCTCTTAGAAGGTTGGCTATCAGCGATTCTTGCTTTGGAACAATTCTATTGAAGTACAGTGATACCACTCTCTCAAGTTCTTTAGCCATGAAGTGCGTCTTCTTCCCAAACTTTGTTTACCCTAAATTTTTCCTTGTAATATTATGCTCTCAGGTTTGCTAATTGGATCGGTAATGCTTTTTAGATTTCTAACCTCTTGGTTGGTGGCTATGGCCGCATTCCATTTGGAATGTTTGTTATATACGCCCTCTATTTCTTTATCCATCCAGATGGGGCGACGAGATTTTAGGCGGTCGGGAGGGGGAGGGTTGAGACCTCTTTGAATGGGTGGGTTATTTAAAGGATTGCTGCTTTTTTGTGTATTGTTGAGATATAAGATATTTTCCATTCTGACGGGATTTTAGGGCTGTTGATACATTTTTGGAATAACTGGGTCATTTGATGAAATAACTTTTTGCTTCTGTATTTAATTAACTCGAAAAGTATTTCACCGGGGCCAGGGGCATTTCCATTTTTCAAATTCTTGCAGATTCTTTTTACTTTTGAGTTCTTGATTCTTATTGGAGATGCCACTATCTTCACTTTATTATCTATGTTTTTAATATCTGTAAATGTGGTCCTAGTTTTGGTTAGTAAAGTAAGTTTTTTTTCATTTATCTGTTGTAATTGATGATATGATGTTCCTACCTTTTTCTAGTCATAGGTTTTGCTTTTTCTTTCACCCATGTACGTATTAATTATGTTAGATTTTTTTCCACCTTTTATTCTTTTTCTTAGTTATCTTTTTTCTAACTCTTGCTTGGGCTGCTTTGTATGCGATTATGTCATTATTATGTTTTGTATTTAGATATTTCAGGTGTTTTTGTCTATTATCTTCGATTTCTTGATCCCACCAGTAGGGCTTTCTTTGATTTTTATCCGGTTTATCTGTTGTCTAATCTGTTTATGTATAATCTTCTTACGCTTTCATGTTCCAGGCTGCCAAGGTTATATTTTCTTTCCTTAGTTATTTAGTCTTGTATCTTTTGTTTCTAATATTTACTTGGGTGGGAATACTATATTAGTTTTAAGGAAGTAATGATCACTCCCGCAGCTTGGTCGTCTGCATGCCCTAACATCGCGTATTGTCATCCGGGAATTTTTCCTTATGATGCTATAATCTATTATGGATTTGACACCTCTTATATTCTGCTTTCATGTATAATTGTGTATTACTTTGTGCTGGTAAAAACCGTTTAATATCGTTAGGTTATTTTGTTCACATGTGTTTATGAGTCGTTGACCATTATCGTGTATAGTATCCTCCACATATTGTCCAACAGTCTTGTTTAGTGTTTTCTTACCAGTTTTTCCGTTTAAGTCACCGAGTACAAGGATTTCTCTACCTTTTCCAATTTTTACAATTTCATCATTTAGCTGTTTATAGAATTCGCCCAGGTACTTCTGGAAGAATTATTCCTACGATTCGGGAAACCCCATAGTTAATATCCGACAATGGCGTTTAGTTGATCTCTGAAGTAATACAACAAGTATGCTACCTATTAAACGTGAAACAATTACTAATACTTGTGTATCATCCAAAAGCAAACATGGTTGAAAGAAAAAACAGAGACTTAAGCCACGGCTAGTAATGCTGCCTCCTATAAGGTTTGCAATGAACACCGCTAAATGCGAGACTACAGTTAGCACATCAGCATACCTTACATTTGGCAAAGAATTGAGTACGTTAAATGAGATCCAAAATTATCTGCGAGTTATTGTCAATTCGTATAATTTCGTCACTCACATCACATATCTACAACGTATGACAATTACTTGGCAAGAAGCAAGAGGTTTTCATGATAGGCAACAAGATCGACATTAGAAATATGCCGATGAAAAGCATGACAAAGTTTCATATGCAGAAGGAAATCAAGCATGGGTAACCACCTTTACTTAAAGTTTCAGTGATAACAGGATTACAAAGAAGTTTAATTCAAAGAGAGACGGTCCATACAGAATACTTAAAGTGATATTACCAGTCAGTTACCAGGTAGCATCTCTAGGCTCGCAAGCGAAACCTTCAGGAGGGGAAGGACTATAACGACCCGTTCCTCTTAAAGACGGTCCTGTTATAGGGACACCTGTTTTGTCAAATCGACTGTTTCGCCTGTTTCGGCAGTCAGTAACAATTAAACCTTTGACACGAAAATATATAAAATAAATCTTTTATCACTTACGCCAGGTGGCGGATAGGGAGATGCCTTCCAGATATGGGTGGTACCGGGGAAATTAAATACCCGGCGCGGACCAAAATTAGCAAAAGAAACTGCTACCTTGTAGTTAGATGTTGGATCATCCAAGGCTCAAGGATAGAAACCCTGAAAAAAACACTTCTCTGGTTCTCCAGGTTGGGGGTTAAGTCGTTAGGTTGGTTCCCTGTCACTTGTTAAACCAAAATATACCAAAAAGCACAATAGAAACCTCGGAAATTTGGACGAAATAACTAGAAATCGACAAACAAAGAAGGAGGAAGTAGGAATAGAAATGTTAAAAAACTATGTACACGTATTCACAGGAGTCGAAAAACATCAGAGAGCAAAGCGAGGAGTGTCAATATTGGTACACAAAAAATACCAACGAAATATTACTAAATATGCAACTATAGATCAAAATATGTTGAAAATTAATATTACTCCAAACAATAGATTTGTTACGGTGTTTTGGGTTTATGGTATATCTAACGATGAACCAGTAGCCGTAAAAAACGACTTTTTCGAGAAACTAAACGATGAAATAACGAAAATTGTAAAGTATCGAGAAATTATAATTATGGGAAATCTCAATAGTAGAACAGGAAGAAAAAAAAACAGTGTAGTGGTCGGACCGCACGAAGAAAGATATGAAAATGATAACGGAGAAAGGCTGATTGAAATATGTGGAAGTTATAAATTTAAAATAGCAAACGGGTTTTTTAAACACAAAGAAATACATACGTTCATGTGGATACAAGTCACTTGAAATTTAAGATCTATTATAGACTATGTTATTGTAAAACAAAACACTGATTTACAGACAAATGATGTCCGAGCTTATAGAAGCTTAACGTGCGGTTCAGATCATTACTTGGTTAAATCAAAAATCTTATTTCCATACAGACAACGGAAAAACAAAATACCAACTACTGAAGAACAAACAGAAGCAATAAACAGTATAAAATATAACCTGAACAGTCTTGCCCATGAAAGTACAAACAGACTATATCAAAAAAGATTAGATAAAAAATTAACAAACAAATGGCAAGAACAAAATTTTGAAGAAGTATACGAAAATATAATAAAAAGTGTTAAAAAAGCGGCGGAGAAAGTACTAGGATTATGAAAGAAAAAAATCAGTAACAAACTCTGGTGGACAGTGGAAATTGAAGACATGATTAAAGAAAAAAAAAGCCTACTTGAAATGGTTAAGTACTGAACAACAAGAACACAAAGAAGCATATAAAGAAATAAAACAGAAAATAAGACAGAAAATAACAATTACCAAAAGAGAGATATGGAATAAAAAATGTCAAGAAATCAATACCTATATTGTGGGAAGACGATACTCAAAAACATGGAAATTTATAAATCAAGTAAAAGCCACAGAGAAGACACAAACAAGTATAGAACTAATAAGTATCGAAAAATGTAAGGAATACTGTAAAGGATTACTGCAAGGCTGCTGCGTATCACCCACTTTATTTAAGATCTACATAGCATTAAAAGCATTAAATACATGGAAACGGAAATGTAGAGGTATGGGCATAGACCTGGGGGATGTCTGCCTATATACATTACAATTTGCAGATAATCAGGTTATCATGGCCAATGACAAAGATGACATGAAATATATGGCTAGAAAACTCCAAGAAGAATATACAACGGGGTTTTGAAATAAACATACAAAAGACAAAATACCTCCCAATAGGAACTGCTCTTTCGGATATTTAGCTTAAAGACGAAAATACAATTACATCTTGTACAGAATACACATATCTTGGCGTTATTTTTGATTCAACAGGTAAAGACAGATAATCTTGTGGTCTCAGGAAATAGGAAAACAACGAAAGTATCATATTTATGACACACTGATCAAAAGTAACCTTCTTTATGGAGCTGAAACTTGGCGGGTAAATGAAAGTAACAGAAGGAAGATAGAAGCGTGGGAAATGGACGTGTTTAGAAGATCTTTAGGAATATCCCGTAAAGGTAGAATTCGTAATGAAGAAGTAAAACATCAAATGGGCATAGAAAAATCACTATCAACGGAAATCGAAGGAAAACAACTAGTATGGTATGGACACGTCCAGCGAGTGTCAAATGCGAGACTACCAAAAAGAAGACGAAAAAGAGGACGACCGAAGAAAACCTGGAAAGAAGAAGTATCAAAAGCCTTGAGCGAAAGGAACCTGTGGAAATTAGGCATCGGACAACGTCGAAAGACGTTTTGAATTTAATTATTTAAATATATATATTTTATATTTGTTAATTTAATTAATTATCACAGATAGATAGAATAAAACCTGTGACGTCACGTGCACATTACCCATTTCTAATTCATTATTTTGTGAAAATTGTCGAGTTTTTTTTTCATAGGTTTAAATGCACTTAAGAGGTCTGTCGATTGTAATTTTTGGTGAGATCTTCCTCGAGTCATTGTCCCTCATAAAGTTGTGTACTAAGAATTCTAATCATTTTTTATCTTTTTTTGGAATAAAGTTCCTTATCGCACGTTGTGGAGACCGAGGCTAACCAGCAAAAACAGTGTGTAACAAAATGCGTTAGTCACTATTTCTCTTTCTTTACACTTACTGCTTGCAGAAAAAGGAAAAGAAAAAGTAATCCAACTACTCGCACATCACATCTATTAATAAATAACTCGAACTGATGCATATAATGTTAGGAGATTTTTAGGAAGAAAAAAATAAGACCAATCTGGATTCTCTGCAAAATGTATTGAACCTAATAGAATAATATTTATACTTAAAAAATTTATACGCAAATTATTTTCTTTTTGAAAAATACCTTGATCAAAATGTATAAATAAAAAAATATTTGTCGAATAGCTTTATTCCTATCAGGTGTCCAATGACACCACACGGCTTGATTATTCGCTATTTTTTACTAAATCCAAAAACCACGCAGTATAATTACACATGAAAATAAAGTGGACTAAGCAAAAAAAAATATAAAATTATTTTTATGTGTTTCTGGTTTGTGTATACTATTTTACTAGTTTTCAACAGCCTATTTATTAACATTCGTAAAAATTAAACAGAAATAATTCTATGTAATATAATAAAATGATTATTAAAAACATAATACCAGTCCCAAATTTTAATAAAAAGTTACTTTAAAAAAATATTTACAAAAAAAATTAAAATAACAGTATGCACAAAAAGAATTTAATCAAATTTTCGTATTTTAACAATAATTTTATGTTAAACTTTAATTTGCATTCGTTAATTTTCTAAGAAATTCTACAAAATATTAACTTTTAGTATGCATTTTGATTCCTTAGTGTTTAATAACTCATTTATTTTTTAAAAGTTATATTTTACAATCTAATGGACATTTTCGAAGAAACAACTTCAAATAAAATTAATCAAATGAAAACATATATCAAGTTACAATCGCACCGCTGAGGTGAAAAACACAATCAATTTCTAGCAAGTTGTTTGCAAGTCCACTTTATTTGCTTCATAAGTTTTCCATCATACTGTAATTTTTTTCTGCTTATATAACCATTTCTATTACATTGGCTTAGTGCTTATCTTAAAATATAAATAATCTAAATTGTAAATAAAAAGGTTTGTTAGATAAAGAAAACCAATTGTTTAGTAGAGTATGGCCAACATTTTTTATTTTTCAGGTAACCCTTTAAATTGTCTTGTAAAAAAGAGTAAATAGCGTAAAGCTAGTTTATTTCACTAATATACGACGGTATTAGATTAGTCACCGAGGCATCGACTTAACGGGCGCACTGTGTTGAGAGGTACATTAGTAAATTCGCCCAAGATTTAAAACCGAAATTTTTTTGTTTATTATTATACTTTTGTGGAGACGTTTTATATTTACTTTTTGCTTAATTGTGAACAGAAATCGTTGATGTAGCTCTCGATGAGTTTTTTGGTTAGAAATAGGAACATATTTAATTATGTTTAAAAGGGAATGTAACAAAAATAAATTATCGATAAAAAATTTAATAAATATGTATTAACTGCTTCGATGCGGTTTTCACAAACCCACCATTCCTCTATTAAAGTTCACATTTTGTTACACATTTTTCCCAAACTTCAGGAGTGGCAGTATTAAGTGCTTGTTGCCAGGTTTCCAAAACAGCCCTATCACTGTAACCATTAGATCCAATGTGATTGTCGTGTTAAGTTTTGCATATTCCCCAAATATACTCAATGGGATTAAATTGGCAATGATAAGGCGGAAGTCTTGGCACACGATGACCATAACTAAGCATAATTTAATCCACTTTGTATATTTTTTGTCTTTTATGCCTTTTAGTTATTGATAATAATTCTGGCTTGAAGCAATACTGTGGGAATAAAATATTTTCGTTCGTTAACTATTCTTTTACTTTCTGTACCGTCCAGAGAAGTTTGTTGGTTGCTTATTCAAAATTTCCAAATGGTACGAAGCATTATCTAATACAATGACAGATGGTTAATGTAATGATGGTAATAGTTTCTCTTTTAACCGTTTTATAAACATCTCTGTGTCCATATGGTCATAATAATTGGCCGATTTTAATTTTGACGAAAATAAAAGATCCACCCCATCAACAAAACCATGTTTTCCATCTGCAAGCACAATAATGTGTCTTTGTCCTTCACCGTCGGTGTGTTTTATAGACGCATTTTGTACACAATGTCGCGAATTTCAAATTTGTAAGCTTCGGGAAAGTCAACAGTCTTTGGATGTGGGCGGAGTTTATATTTTTCATTTTTTTTTTCACCATTTCCATCTTTTACACTTTTTAAAACTGAGGTTAATTTTGTTTCGCCAATACCCATCACATCTCACACACGCTTAAGTATAGATAAAACTGGCAGCAACGGATCTCCATTGTTATTTTACTTAGTAAAATAAGAGTGTACATTTAATATTAATGCATTTACATTTAAAATACGTCACGGCCTTTTCGCGGTCTGTTAGGTATACATACACTACTTGATATTACAATCGGTACGATTTTATGTCGGTACCCACTACAATGATAATCCAGGATAACTAATTACTTTTCTAGAAATCTAACAAAAAACCTAACAAAAATGAATCATCAAGCCAAATTAAAGCTTAATACCTAAGTTAATTAGTAAAATTTGTTTGCATTACGTACCTACGTCTTTTATTATGTTCAGTAAATAAAGTCATTAAGAATAGATTTGGTTTCAAAATAATCCGTGCTAAGAAATAAAAATATCGACCATTAATTTCCAAACAAGAAGTCCCTTATAAAATAAAATTCGTTACCTACGAAATTTGTTTAAAAATATTAGTGAAATTTAATTTCGTACTTCTTAAATGTATAGTTGTATACTGGTTATCGAGTTTGTAACGATAATCCGAAACCACTGTATATTCGTAAAATATGCTTTACGTATTAATAAAGGAATAATTTTTTTTAAATATTGCTGTTCGTGCTAAAAATACGAGGCATAACTTCATTAAACAGTGCGTCCATAAAGTAACGCTTAAATTCATTATTTGATAAATAAACAGTTACATGAAAAATACTAAAACAGGTTAATTTTTTATTTAAATTAATTAATTTTAAAATCCATTTAAGAGGATAAATAATCTTTCAAGGATGACGTCAGCACCAGATTTTAATAAAACACTCCCCTTTTTTCTAATTTGCGGATTTTCGTTGCTGAGATGATGTCAAAAATGCAAAAGTTGTTTATGACAATTTATTATTTATAAAATCATTAATAATGACCAAACGAAACAATTCTTTTCTTTTATGTCTGATGATTTTTGATTTTATCTATCTTCTGCATCTTCCAAATATAAATTTCTTTCATTTTTAATATGTTCTGTATAAGTTACATGTACTGCTGTCTTTAACTGTGCTAAAGTTAAACACAATCATATATCACATGTGTCTACTTCTGGTGGTTTGAAAGTGAGATTAAGTTTTTTATTAAAAATATCACGATACAACCAAAATTTTGTTACATCATTTAGATGAACGTGGTTTTAGGAGCAATATTATTTATAAAGCGTGTACATTTGCTCTACTGTCAACTGGGGACCTAAATATGCTTTAATCCTTTTATGATTGTAGTGGCTTTCATATTTAGGAAATAAAAAATATATAATTAAATAGAGTTCTATTAGAAACTATTGTTCGAGGCTTCGTTTTACCTATATTACTTTTGTCGGTTTATTTATTAAAAATGGACTTGGTATTCTTTTTCACGTGCCTTCTCCGCGGCGGAGGTTGGCAATCATCATAGCTATTCTGACCTTGGAGGCGGCAGCTCTGAACAGCTCGTTTAATGTGCATCCATACCATTCCCTTAAATTGCGCAGCCATGATATTCTTCTTCTTTCTACACTTCTCTTGCCCTGGATTTTTTCTTGTATAATTGCTTGAAGCATGGTGTATCGTTTCCCACGTGTAATGTGTCCCAGGTATTGTAGTTTTTTTATTTTAATGGTTTCTATAATCTCCCTTCCTTTGTTTATTCTTTTCATGTTATTTGTTGCGTATTCTGTCCATGATATCTTCAGGATTCTTCTATACACCCACAATCCAAATGATTCCAGTTTATTAATGGTTGCCGCGTTCAGCGTCCAAGCTTCCATGCCGTAGAGTAACGTCGAGAAAATATAACACCTTTGGCAGTCTAACTCTTAGGTTCAAATTCAGATCCCTTGTGCAGAAAATCTTTCTCATCCTGTTGAAGTTTGTTCGTGATTTATCTATTCGCACTTTGACTTCTTTAGAGTAATCATTTGCGGAATTGATTGTTGTGCCAAGATAACTGTAGTTCTGCACTTGTTTAAGGATCCTGCCATTGACCGTCAGACTTTCATCGTTATTTTGGTTTTTTGATATCCTTATAAATTTCGTTTTCTTGACGTTTATTGTTAGTCCGTACTCTTGACTACATTCAACTATCTTGTTCATAAGTATCTGAAGGTATTTGAGGTTGTCTGCCAACACGATAGTGTTATCTGCGTATCCAATATTGTTAATCGGTGTTTCATTGACCTTTATTCTGCTGTTTCTCCCTCAAAAGCTTTTTTCAGAATTTCCACAGTACAGTCCTTAGTACAGTACACGTTGAATAGGAGTGGCGATAATACACATCTCTGTCTCACCCCTCATTTAATTACAATCTCTTCTGATGTATGTTTATCAATACGTACTTTTATTTTTTTTTGTAATATAGATTCGCTATAATTCGAAGGTCATTGTAGTCTATTTGTTTTGTTTCAAGGACTTTTATTAGTTGTTCGTGACGGACTTTATCGAAAGCCTTATTATAATCTAAAAAGCATATGTTTATGTCCTGGTTAACGTCTAAACATCTCTGAATTAGAACATTGAATGCAAAGAGGGCCTCACGTGTACCAAGACCTTTACGAAATCCAAACTGTGTGACTTCGATGTCCATGTCCAATTTTTGGTATATACGATTGTGGATGATCTTTTGAAAAATTTTAGTACATGGGACATTAAACTAATGGTGCGGTGATCACTGCATTCTCTAGCATTTATCTTTTTGGGGAGACAAATAAAAGTCGAAAGTAACCATTCCTTGGGTATGTCACCTGATTGATAAATTCCATTAAAAAACTTCACCAAGACGTCGATGTATCTCTCTTCTACTATCTTGACAGGGAGTTTGTCAGGTCCAGGACTTTTTCCGTTCTGTGTGTTTTTAGCGTATGTAGTATTTCTTTATTTGTAATTTCTGGACCTATCTCTTTTTCACGGAAGGATATTTGTTCCAGTTCTCCTCTTTCGTCTCCAATCAACTCCTCAATGTATTATCTTTAGCTTTGTAGTTTTTATTTGTCCCCATTATAGTATTCCCTTTTTTGTCCATAAGTGCAGCAGCATGTTTTTTGTTGTTGTAAGTCTGCCATTTCTTTAACCTTTTTATGTAGATTGAATAATTCATATTTGTTTTGAAGTTCTTCAATCTCTTTGCATTTTTCTTCATAGTCTGCCTATTTTGTCTCTCTTATCCTCTTTTTGATCTCATTGGTAATCTGTCTGTATTTATGACTATCGTTATTCTTTGCTTGTCTTCTTTGTTCTATCATATTAAGTATTTCGTCGTTCATCCAGTTCTTCTTTGCAGGGTCTCTCAGTATCTTTCTGCATGGATCGAAGAGGCAGTGCTTTAGTGATTTCCATTGTTTGTCAATATTATTAGTGTTAATTTCCAATTTGTCAAGGTTTTCATGAATTTTTTGCTTGAGTTTTTCCTTTAGAATGCGTTCTTTCAGTTTTCTTATCTGCTCCTGGGTTTATCCGCGGGAGAGCACCACGTATATAGCCGTCTCATTGGTAGTTTAAAGAACGTGTTTGTGATTACTAATCCTTATTCTTGGCAGAATTGTAATAGCCTATCTTCATGAGTAGTATCATATAACACAGGAAAGCTCCTAACAATTTCCATGAATTTTTCCATTTTTCAGTTAAAAAAAACTGATAACACTGACAAAAGTAGAGACCCACGAAACTGTGTTGCTAGCACAACCCGACCCACGCGAAACAGTTTTAAATTGAACCTGGCCGTGGGATGGGTTCAATATGCACCACTCCGTCTTAAAACATGTTTTACAAAATAGTACACGCGTGTGCTGCGCGAAGAATATGCGTGGGCTGGGTTCAATTTGAGGCAGGCCTTAGAAGAAGGTTGCATATACGTAATTTGAGAGCAAAAAGACGTGCTACACACCCACAGTTAACGGCGGCGCAGCGTGCATGCAGACATGCCTGGGCTATGGAACACAGTAATTGGAATCTTTAAGATTGGAGGAATTGTCTTTTCTCTGACGAATTACCATTTCGTTTATGTACGTGTTTTAATAATTTAATTTATCAAGTTTTAGATATTACTAAACCTTATAATTTAGTTGAACTTTTAGATAAAAATTTTTTAAATATTTTAAATTGCTTTATAAACATATTGTACCATTAAAATTAAAATTATAGATAAGTAAAAAATATATATTAAAAAAATAAATATAAAATTAAAAAAAAAAATACAAATAAGGTATATATATAATATTATTGGATATTGTAAAAAGCTTAATTCTAGATATTGTAAATATAAAGAATATGTGTATATGTCAACACAAAATGTACAATATGGGCGTATTATGCTTTAAAAGTAGAAAATATTATCTGTCAAAATAATGTATTATTTGTGGTTTGACTAGTGGCTCAGTTCTCGCAGTCAAAAAAAAAAGTTTATATCCGTGTAATGGTCGAATTTTAGTCTAGAAAGAAAGAGGACAACGGTACAATGAAAATTTAATGGCGCTAACCACTCTTTTTGGTGGCGGATCAGTTTGTGTTTGTGGAGGCATATGTAATGATATAAAAGAGGCTAAAAAAGAATGCTGTACCGTAGTTAAAAACAGAAATAACAAATTAAGTTAAAATATCAGGAATCTTTTGGATGAAAGAAGAAAACTAAAGCAAAAATACGATAAAAACTTTGACCTATTGAAACACCTAATTAAGGAAATACAGAAGGAAATTCGAAAAGACATTAGATGGCACAACACCAGAGAGATAGCAAGAACAATTGAAGAAAACAAAAGCCTAAAAGTTCTTAGACAAAATATGTCCACTGGAAGAAAAACCATTCATAGATTAAAAAACAGTCAAGGGCGAATTATTTACGACCGGGAAGACATTCTGAACGTTATAGAAGACTTTTACCGTCAGCTGTATGAAGAACAGTGCTGAATATCACACACTGCCACAAGTAATGAACCAAGGCTCTGAAGAAATTTCAGACATAACATCGAATGAAGTAAGAAAAGCACTTCATAAAATGAAAAACAATAAATCTCCTGGTGAAGATGGAGTAGTGGTTAAGGCTATGAAATTAGCTGGGACAAAACTCCTACAGGTTCTACTAAGACTCTTTAATAAATGTCCAATTAAAGCAATAACTCCAACTCAGTGGCATAACGCAGTAATTATCCTATTGCATGAGAAAGGGGACATCAAAGACCTTAAAAACTCTTGCCCGATCAGTCTGCTTTCAAACATCTACAAATTATTCACCAAAGTTCTGAAAAAAAGGCTATAAAATAAATTAGAATTCTATCAGTCACGAGAACAGGCCAGATTTAGATCTGGATATGGAACAAGTGATCATCTATTGGCAATAAAAAATATGATAGAAAAATGTGTCGAATACAACAAGCATCTAGTACTGATATTTGTGGATTACGAAAAGGCTTTTGATACAATTAGTCACGGAAAAATGCTGGAAGCTTTAACAGAATATCGTATAGACCACCGATATACAAACATCATTAAACATATATATCGGAAGGCAACAGTAAGTATTAGACAGAACGATAGACAAACTAAAAAATTCCCATACAACGCAGAGTTCGACAAGGAGACACCATTTCACCACGACTGTTTACCACACTGTTGGAGTATGCATGCAAGAGGGCAAATCTGAGTGAAAAAGATATCAATATAAATGGAGAGAATCTAAACCACCTTCGATTTGCGGATGATATTATGCTAATAAGGGACCGTATAGACGAAGCTAAAGACTTACTGAACAGACTCCACCACTCCTCCCTAGAAGTAGGACCGAAAATAAATATGTCTAAAACACAAATTATGACAAATATAATGCTTAGCTAAAGCATAAACATTGCTGAAGCAGCCATCGATCAGACTACTTCTTACAAATACCTAGGACACGAGATTTGCCTTGGAAGAGATAACCAAACCATCAAACTAAACCGCCGCATTAGATTGGCCTGGGTAGCTATCGGCAAACTTAATTATGTGTTTAAATCAGATATCCCAGTAAGCCTTAAAAGAAAAACATTCAATCAGTGCGTGCTGCCAGTTCTTACCTATGGAGCAGAGAGCCTGACACTTACGAACAAAAAAGTGCACAAAATTCGCGTAGCACAAATGGCTTTGGAACGCGACATGTTGGGTATCTCTCTCAGACAACAAATTCCAAACCGAGAAATTTGACGCCGAACAGGAGTTCTGGACGCGATAGAGAAGATAACAACCCTTAAGTGGAATTGGGCAGGACATGTCGCCAGAATAACGTATATTAGAGTGGAGGTCGAGACAAGAAGCCTACCGAAACCGAGGCCGTCCACTAACAAGATGGACCGATGATCTAAAACGCTGTCACAGCAACTGGATGCAGGCAGTACAGGACCTAGATGCATAAAGAAGAATGAGAGAGACCTACTTATAGCAGTGGACACGAGATGGTTGACTGATGATGTAATGATAGCCGGACTGATCTAGTGGTCTTGATTTATCAAACAAAGACGGCGGTAAGATATCGCAACATGGTTATAGAGACGATAGTTCTACCATTTTCTGGCGCAATAGGCGAGAAACTTGTTTTTATTGATGATAATATTCGTCCTCACCGTGGAAGAATTGTAAATGACCGGATGGAACATCATGGGATTAAGAGAATGGAGTGGCCACTCTACTTACCAGATATAAATTGCATTAAGCACGTTTGGGCTGAAATTTCCAGGCAATTAAATTCACTCCAACAACCTCCACAAACATTCCAGAGGCATTCCACAGCAGTTTATTATTAATTTAATAGTTTTTCAAATAGAGTAATAGCATTAAAGCGAGTCCGAGGTGGTCCTACACGGTATTAAGTTTCGTATACAGCTGTTGAAAGTACCGTAATGAATGAACTTTGTATGTTGTTATTTTCTTTACTTTGTCACTTTTTCTTAAATACCCATTTTGCTTTATTAAAGATACGTTTTTAGTTTGCTTTTGTTATTTCCCCAAATAAACTTTCATTCCACGTGACTAATATTTTTTATTTCAAATATATTCATGGAAATTTAAAAAAAAATTATATTATCCACTTCAATTGTTAAGCAGTGTATACAATAACGCATTTAAAATGTTCGGCTTTCCTGAAGGTTTTTGCATTTTGTTTGAATTCAGGAATATCGAAATGGCGCATGTGTCACAAAGCTCTTCCCGCCGATATATATCTTTAAAAATTAGATATCCACCGACAGTCGGTCCACGCACTTCGTTGTTATTATACCGCGAAAAAGACAGCGGTGTCCCTTGTTCAAAAATAAATAAATGATAGTTTAGATATTTTTATCGCGTTTATAATGGCATCCGTCAAAAACGAAATAATAAATGATTCTCGATTGTCTAACGGGACTAACATAGATCAGTTTTATTTTTACGAGGTAAGTCTTACAGTTTTATTTCTTTCAATATTATGCAGTTACTAAAATAATTTATTTATCATTAATTTTTAATTCGGATTTAAAAAGTGTGTTACAAAGAACATAAAATAATTTACACAATTATTTTGTGTATATTTGCATATTTAAATGTTTTAGTTTAAATAATCAACTCGAATTATCTTTTCAAATGTGTGTCTGCTTCGAGGTTTTTTTAATTCGACATATTTATTTTTTAAAATAAATCACAAACCAAAAATAATTAATAGCCAGATTACCCTAAATAAATAGCAATAGAAACATTTAGAAACAGTGCAGAAACTTTTAAAACATTCCTCAGTTTTTTAAAATAACCTCGTATCCATTTAAAAATTTATTAAATTAATTGTTTAACTGCATCCTAGAGTTAGGGGTAAATTTAATCAACACATAAAAGTTCTATTTTATTGTCAACTAAATAAAGTTAATAATATCAACAAAGTTTACTTAAACCACAATATTATTGTTTAATTAAAGTTTATTTCAAATTAAATAAACTAATAAAGTTATCTATTTCTTAATGATGTATAGCTATCCATTTTTTCTGCAAAGCCTTAAATAATTTTAATTTATCAAACCATTACTTTACCTTTTATATAAGAATAAACCTATAAATTATGCAATCGTGCTTATTGTCCGGTACTCTCCACAATCTTACACGTCTTGAGTAGGATATATTGCAAATCTTGACTCGTCTGAAAAACATATATAGCTCATTTTGCCATAACACACATGTTCCTTAACTTAAGCTAAACGAACAGCGCTATTGCTAGCCGCTAGCTATTGTGGATTGTCTTCTGCTATTCCATTTTGGGTCAGCATCTTTTTCGTCGACCCATCGGTTGCCATTCTAGAATTTGTTTAGGTTAGGTTAGGTTAGGTTTTATGTGAGTGGGGCGTGGTCGCCCCTCCACCGCGACCCTTAGTAGGTCTATTGTGGCTCACCCCTAGAGGCTACAGTTCACCGTACAATCCAGCCCTTCTTACGAAGTTCATGGTTGTATAGGGTGAGATTTTTTTAAAATCGGTAGGTTCTAGGTTAGTGTAACCAAATATGTTGAACCTTATTCTTCCCAGGCCGGGGCATGAACATAGTATATGTTCAGCAGTTTCGTCTTTCACGCAGCAGAACCGACAGTCCGTTTGTTGGTTCAGATCTATCTTTCTGAGGTGGTATCTCAGACGACAGTGTCCCGTAAGCAGTCCTGTTAGAATACGCAGGTCATTTCTGCTCCATTCTAGGATCTGCTTAGTTGTGTTTCTCGAGGGTTGTAACGGTAAAAACGCCTTCGAGTGGGTTAGCCCTGGTAAGTCGGACCAGTACGTGAGTATTTTCCTCTCCGCCCAGTCCGAAATAATTGTTTTGGCGGCACTTGTGGTGACTCCAAAAACCGGTTCTGGTCCAGTGAACGCAGATTCGGCCCCCTGTTTTGCAAGGGTGTCGGCTTTTTCGTTTCCTTCCACCCCCTGGTGCCCAGGTACCCACAGTAGGGTCACCCTGTTGTTCGCACCAAGGTACTCTAAGGATTCGATGCAATTCCATACAAGTTTAGAATTTATCTTGTTGGAGCTCAGTGCTTTTAAAGCGGCCTGGCTGTCTGATATTATATTTATGTTTTTGTTTGCTAGAGGTCTGTTGGTCAACTCTCTTGCACACAATTCGATAGCGAATATTTCAGCCTGAAAGATTGTGGCATACCTGCCAAGACTGGTAGATATTTCAATCTTTGGTTTCCTGCTGAAAACACCGGCCCCAACTCCATCTGGGGTTTTTGAGCCGTCTGTGTACATTACGTATTCAGTCTCTGGGAAGAGGATTTGTCCCCTCATCCATTCGTCTCTCTCCGGAAAGAGGACTTTGAACGACTTTCCTACGTGTATTTTTGTAGCTAGCAAGTCAGGAACCATCCCGAGAATTTGGTGGTTTTTTGTTTCACTCAGTATCCCGGAGTGATCTCCGAGTTGCTCTCCATTTATTTGCTTTTCCAAAGACAGGAATCTATAGGAAGCTATCCTGGCCTCCCTCTCTAAGAGAATATCTAGGGGAGGGAGATGTAGGAGGTGTTCCATCGCTGCCGTTGGTGTGCTGGACATAGCTCCAGTTATGGCCAGGCATGCCAGCCGCTGAAGGCCAGCAAGCTTTGCTCTAGCTGTCTGTTGTAACCCTTTGGTCCACCAGACTACTGAACCATACGTGACCATAGATATTATCATTGTTTGATAAATCCAGTAAATCTGTTTGGGGTTCATTCCCCAAGATTTGCCACATACTCTTCTGAGATTCCAGAGAGAAAACCTGGCTTTGTTTATTGTTTTTTCCAAGTGGGCGTTCCAGGTGAGTCGTTTATCCAGAACTACACCCAGGTATTTCACTTCCGTCGCAAATGGAATGCTCTCTCCGTATAGGACAGGCTGCCGAAGCTTATCTAGCTTTTTCCTTTTCGTAAAAGGAATAATTACAGTTTTTCGGGGGTTTACAGACATCTGTTCCCTCTCGCACCATCTGTATACTGTGTTAAGAGCTTCTTGAAGGACGTTTGAGATCGTCGCTTCAAATTTACCTCTAACTATTATAACCAGATCATCCGCATAGCATTGAAAATCTACTCCCTGCATGGAAAGCTCGCTCAGCAGAGAGTCGACTAGAAGTGACCACATTAGGGGGGAAAGTACCCCGCCTTGTGGACATCCCTTCGCCGCCCTGAACCTAACCGACTCTCCATGCAGTGATGATATTATATATCTGTTTTCAATCATGTTTTTGATCCAGTTACAGATTTTACCGTCTATCCCTCTATCCCTAATTGATGTATAGAGTGACTGTGGTAAGGCGTTATTAAACGCTCCTTCTATATCTAGAAAAGCTGCCAGCGCAATTTCCTTATGTTTAAGGGAATGGCCGATCTTTCCTACTAGATTGTTTAGAGCTAAATCCGTAGATTTGCCTGTTTGGTAGGCATATTGGTGGGGGTTTAATGGATGTTCCCTAAGATTCCCTTCTCTAATATGTCTATCAATAATTCTTTCCAGAGTTTTCATTAAGAATGAGGTAAGGCTGATCGGCCGGAAGGATTTGGGTAGGGAATGATTCACCGTACCCGTTTTACGTATGTATACAACTCTCGCCGTTGACCAGCCCAGCGGAATATAACTCCACGCCAAACTTGCTCTGAATAGTTTAACCAAAAGAGGTAGTAAAATTTCGCTGCCCTTCTGAATGAGGGCAGGGAAAACACCATCCTCCCCTGGAGACTTAAATGGGGAGAAATAATTCACCGCCCATTGTACAGATGTTGGGGTGACCACTTTTGAAACCTTTCTCCAGTCCTCCCTTTTGGGTCGTGATGTCGATCCCATTGAGAGTGGAATTTGCTCCTGGTCCCTCAGAAGCAGACTGCCGGGAAAGTGGGTCTGCAAGAGAGTCTCTAACGTTTGCCTACCAGAGTCCGTAAAAGAGCCATCTGGTCGTTTTATCGATCCAATCTCTTGCGTCGGATCTCTGGCGAGAGCCTTGTGGATTCTTGTGCTGGCAGGTAGATCTGATATACTCTAACAGAACCTCCTCCAGGATTCTCTTTTGGCTTTCCTTATTTCTTTGTTATAAGTCGTTAGAGCTGTACGATAGATTTCCCAGCAACCTGTTTCTTTAGCTCGATTGAAGAGACGTCGAACTTCTTTTCTTTGCTTGTCTAAGCTTCTGCTCCACCATGGTGTACCTCTATGGTCCCTCTTCTCCTTTAATGGGCAGTTTTCCTTATAGGCCGTTATAGGTAGTCTTGATGCTGGCATTCGTTGTACATGCCAATACCATGTTAGTTGTTTGGCATTTACGTCTTGAATTATAAATCCTTCCACACCCATCCGTTGTTTTACTAACTCATTCCTAATTCGGTCCCCTCTGGATATACATAAAGACCTTATCGCTTCCATCTCCACCACTTCCAGTTTTTTCTTCTGCCTTTCACTCACTGTACATGTCTCTGCTCCATATAATAAGGTGGTGCTCTTTATCATTGTTTCGTATATATTATATTTCCGTTTCTTAGTAATTTCCTTACTCCATAGTATGTTGGTGAGGCACCCAATAACTTCTTTGGCCTTAGCAATTCTTTTTTCGATTTCTTTGACGTATATATATATATATATATATATATATATATATATATATATATATATATATATATATATATACGACTGTCTAAGTTAAGAAAAAAGCAACTAATTTATTATTTGGGTATGCAGTATGTGACTAGAAAAAGTAAAACTCTTGATTCTGTTTAAACTTTTAAGTCTTTATTGGCTCTTCATCAGGAACTTTACAATTTAAACATTAAAACTATTTAAAAAATCATAAAAAATCAACAGAAAAAACTTACAGAAGTGAGGTTGAACTGGAGCAATGCTTATCCCAATTTTAGAAAAAATGTATCAATGTATGTGGTAAAACACTTTAAACATTACCTTATGGTACAATTATTATGAGTTAAAATTGGACATATGTTAAATTTTGATAATTACATTATTAAAATACCTAACGTAAAACCACGTGTGGTATTTTTGGAGCGAAAAATTCGCTAGACTGACAAGTTAAATATTAACATAGAACCATAGATATACAAGACATACAGAATTTTGTTGTAACGAAAAACAGGTTGGTCAAACTCCAAAAAAATGGGGGGGTTATTCAAATTCTTTAATTGTGTGATTTTTTGAAAAATATTAAGGAAGACTAAGCAGGAAGAAAAAATAATGCTGAGACTATCAATATCAGTTCTAGAATTCATAGCTTTGGGTTCTTTGAATATGTTAGTAATTTCTAGAAAGATTCGTTTTGATAAGTTAGTTATCTAATATAGTCACATTAGCATAATCGGGCAAGTGATTTTTGGATAAAACATGAGTAGCTAAGGTGCAAGAGTTTTTTGAATTTCTGATATCATTCTTATGGGAGCAGATTTTGTCACATTGTGAGCAAGGAATGGAATAAAAACATTGGAACGTTCTAACAGGGGATCTTTGTTTTTTAATTTTAAAAATATTAAATACAATTGTAACGAGTTTTTATAAGCAATAGTAATAGTTGGATATTTAGAAATATTTTTTTTAAATTTATAATTTAATTCGGGAATATGGGGTAAAGAAAAATAGTATTTACGGATAATATTTTGAGAAAAGGGATTATGAGTGTTAGGAGGTTCATTTGCTATAGATAATCTACTGAACATTAATTTATGTATTAATATTTTTGGGTAACCACTATTGATAAAAGGCTTGGTTAATTTATTCAGGTTTTGAGCACAAACCGAGGTATAACTTGTTTTCGCGACCCTATTTTTCTTACCTAAGACTAGCGTGATTTTTTGTCTATGATTTATAATGTAGGAATCTACCAGAGGCACCAGGTTTGGTGTACCAACTGGTGATCAAAGTATTGTTAGCCTTTCTGATAACTTTGGAATCGAGGAAGGGGACAATGTTGCTATCATCTTCGTCGATGGTGAATTGTAAACATTTATGATATGAGTTGAAAACAAGTAATATCTCTTGAGTGTTCTCTTGAGGGATGCTAAGAATGATATCATCATTGTATTTTTTCAAAAAGGGGATGTGAAATTGAGTCTAATTTGAACAATGGTCAATTAAATCATCCATAACATGTTGTGCAATTATTAGGGAAACCGGGGACCAATTATAATATATTGTTATATAAGTTTTTACAACAAGTGTCCTTGACAATTTTAAATATTCTTACCAGTTATTGTTACAAAAACATTGGATTGATTTATAATAATTTGTATCACTGCTCTAAGGTAGCACATGTTTGTAAAGTGGCTTGCATTATCATTCTTCATATCGTCAACACGTGTTTGGTTACGACTCAATATAATAAAATTGTTTTCGGCAAGTGTTTATATTCTAACCAGTTATTGTAACATAAATTTTGCATCCAGAAACTGTATTACTAATCCAGGTTTACATATTTATAAAGTGTCTTGTATCATCAATTCTTCATATCGACAAACAACGACCATTTTCAACAATTCTCCTTTCTCTTCTTTTTTTTAGCCATTTTCTGTTGTCTACTTCTGGACATAGGCCTCTTTCATGTTTCTATATTCTCTTCCGTCTTGTGCTGTCTAAAACCACCTATTTCCTGCTTGTTGTTTAATATCATCTTCTTTGTAGTCTACCCACGCTACGCTTTGTCTTTTTTGGTCGCCAGTGTGTTAGTTTAGACGTCCATTTTAATTGATCTTGTCGAGCCACGGGTCCTACCCATTTCCACTTCAATTTAGCGACACGTGTCACTATTTTCTCGACTTTGGTTCTTTGTCTGATTTCTTCGTTCCTTCTTCTATCTCTAAGACTGATGTTAGGCATCGTCCGTTCCATCGCTCTTTGCATTACCTTTAGCTGATTGGCGGTCTTTTTAGTTAAGGCCATGGTTTCTAGGCCATATGTCGCTACTGGCAATAATTAAGTGTCAAAAACCTTTCTTTTCACGTTTATAGGGATGTCACCATTTTTAAATATATATTTCATCTTCCCGAAAGCCATCCAAGTTAGTTTTATTTTTGTATTATCTCCGCAGTTTGATTTTCCTTGCCTATCCTTATTGTATGTCCTAAATAAATATATTCCTCTACGTTTTCCAGTTTCATATCATCTATATACAAGTGTTTTAAGGTGTTTCTAATGATTTTGGTTTTTAAAATGTTCATTTTTAACCCTACATTCTTTGAGGCATCATTAAGTTGTTTTAACATAACGCTCAGTTCCTTCTTGTTGCTGCTTATTAGGACGATATCATCGGCGAATCGTAGATGGTTCAAGTATGACCCTTGTTCTTCTTACAGTGTCTTGCTTTCTCAAGCGTTGACGACTTTCTTTTACAATTCTTTCCTATACTCTGTCGTTTTTTGTTTGAGTTTTTCACCGGTAGGAAATTTGTCTGTTTGAACGAGTTCGTTTCTTTCAATTTTAAGCTTGAAACTAAGGGATGCCTTTACCAACCGATGGTCGCTGTTTGTGTCGAACTGATTCAGTACTGAGACGTTTGTGCAGATTTTGTTGTTATTTGATAGTATGAAATCGATCTCATTTTAAATTTTACTGCTAGGATTTTTCCATGTCCACTTTCTTTGTTTTGGTTTCTTGAAAAAGATCTTCAGACAGTATAAGTTTTCCATATTCAAGTAGTTTATTAACATATTCCCTCTTTGGTTTCTTACACCCAGACCAAAATTTCCTATGTTATCAGAGTCGGTTGCGTTTTTTTTGTCTGACTATAACATTAAAATCGCCTCTTATTATTTTGTAGTAGGTCCTGCGTGAGTACATGGCTTCGGATAAATCTTCAAGAAATGTTTTAATTTCTTCATCTTCTACCTGGCTTGTCGGTGCATATCCGTGAATAAATTTAACTTCATATTACTGAGAAATGCCATTCCTCCTTGACCATTGTGTTCGGTAGAATTGTTTTGATACAGTAAGTGGCCTGAGTTCAAAACCGTGGTTTTCTTCCCTGGCAATCGTGTTTCGCATTTTATATGTTCTAGTTTGGCAAGATGCTCTGAGTTACTCATTGTTCTGACATTATATGTAGCTATATAAATCTTTACGTTCTTATTTGACTTGTGAGGTTTGTTTTGGTACATCAAATTTTTGCCTTCCCCAGAATCCGTGAGGCAGACCGATTTGGCATCAGTGTGAGATTCCGTGTATATAACACTACTCACATGAGGTATCTTCTTTAAATTCGCTTGCCGAGCGTGTTGGCGAGTGCGGTTTTCAGCCTCCCACTCTGGGTCAGACGCTGTTTGTAGCCGCTCATTTTGAGTCAGACGCTACTGTGCTAGTTTTGGCCCGCCCCGAGTATTTCATTTCCTCGGTTGTCATCCATATCTGGGTGGAATTCCTTTATCTGCCACATGGGGAGGCGCCCTATGGGGGACTAGCAACCCAGCAAATGTATAGTACTGTTACACCTTTCGTAATTTTTAATTTTGTAATACAGACCTTTTTTTCAATTTGTAGTCCGTTTTGTCTTCGTTTTTAGAAAAGGTTGCTTCTCCTTTCTAGTATGCACTGAAGTGATCCTCTAGCGTATCTGGCTTTATTTACAACGAGATTAACATGCTCTCTAAAGAGTAGCCTTTTATCTAGGTAAAGACTTAGACTAAGGTATTCGGCTAATGTTGTCCAGGTGATGTCTTTTTCATTAAAATTGATGTTTGGTGCTGGTAATCCTCCTCGTTTATAAAGAACACTGCTTAAAATTTGTCTGCGTTTATTTTTGTCTTTTATTTTAGGGGCGCCAATCTTTGATAAGATCTACCTCACGTTGCAGATATTTTAAAAACATTCTGGGATGGGTACTTTTTACTGCTACAGCTGTATCATCAGCAAGGAATATTAGGTTTGTGTGTATATAGTATACAGGAGTAGGGATACGACCGCTCCTTGCGGAACTTCTGCTTCCATATTAGCACATTTTGGGTAGTCGAGCGCTGTCTTATAACTCTTGCTTTTTAATTCTTTAGAAAGGAGTCAAGTAGTTGTAGCAGGTCAGGTAGACTGGGTATCCTTATCCCTTTTCTAGCGCCACTTTCTAGCATGCCAATGGCTCTCAGTATTCGTTCGCAGTTTAAATAGCATTTTTCCATGTTTAATTTGAAAATTTTTGTGATTTACTTTGAACTAAATTGAATACTAACATATTTTCTTCAGTGTTTAAAACTGTTAAAATATAGTCAATAACAAAAACATAGTTTTTTAAACGATTTTATTAGAATTATTTTGTATTTTAGTAAAAACAACAGAAAATAAAGTAACATACAATGTAGGTTAAAAATGCAATAAATTTAATGGACCAATTTAATAACATTTAAATATAAATTAATATTCTTGTCTGAAAGTTTTATATTTAATATATAATAGGTATTTGCCAACATTTTTTGACGCGTGCTTGTTTGACAATCGTTTGAGTATGTCAATGCGAGTGTTTTTGTGAAAATGGAAAAAATTGAGTATTTAGCTGTACTTAAATATTTGTTTTTGAATGGCAATACGCAAATCAAATATGAGAGCAAACTCTGCACCATCATTTACCATCGTGAAATTTAAATTTAAATGTGGGCGTACCAGCTTGTAAGATGATGAACGTTTGGGACGTCCAAAAACAGCAACCCCTGATGATTGTCGACTTAAAGTGGAAGGGATAGCAGAGGCCATGAATATGTCCAAATAACGTGTTTGTCACATATTAAATCAAGAATCAGGCATAAGAAAGCTGACAGAATTGGGCAAAAGCAAGCTGTCCGCGCGTTGGGTGTCACGTTTGCTCACGTTAAACCAAGTACCTGTTGTAATAAACATTTCCAACGCTCTTTTTGCACTGTTTGGGCAAAATAAATGGGAGTTTTGGCGCCAATTAGTAACTATATACTTGAATACCAAAACTGACCAAAACTGACAAAGGGCACTCATTTGTTCTTGAGAAGACATCTCAAAAGATAGAAGAACCAAATACAGTCAACGGCATATGGATGTAGAAGGCTAAGAGAAACCACTACATTAAATGTTCTTAGGAGCATCCGAAGAAAACAATAATGGTAAGTCGTATTCATAATTCGGTCCCTAGTCCGTGGCAGACTTTAGATGGTCAAGGGGTGCTAAGAATCCCCACGAAGAAAGCTAGGCACCACCCGAAAGTGGAAAAGCAAGACAAAAATTCGATAAGAATAGGAACATGGAACGCAAAATCTCTGTTCAGAGCGGGAAAATCACATAACATTGTCAGAGAAATGAAGACAATGAACATAAATATCCTCGGTGTAAGCGAAGTCAGATGGCCGGGAACAGGTCAAATCGACATTGATGACAGCACAATGTATTACGTGGGGAACAACGAACCACAACACTACAATGGGATCGCAATAATAGTAGACAAAAAATGTAGAACAGCGGTTAAAAAGTATGTACCTGTATCAGACCGAGTTGCCCTAATACAAATAAAGTCATACCCGAAACACATAAATATTATACGGCGGTAAAACCCGAACACAAAATAGAACTGTTTTACAAGGACACCAAAAACCTACTAAAAATCATCAAAAAGAATGAAGTCAACATAATCATGGGTGATTTCAACGCAAAAGTAGATAGGGCAAGGTTTGAAGATATAATAGGAAATTTTGGCCTTGGAGAAAGAAATGAGAGGGGTGATATACTGATACAATTCTGCAATGAGGAAAATTTCATGGTCGTAAATACATGGTTTTAACTCCTGGAAAGACGTCTATATACCTGGAAAGGACCAGGTGACAACAAGGAAAACAAGATAAGAAACTAGATAGACTATATACTGATAGACAAACGATACAGAAACGGAATCAAAGGAGTAAGAACCTATCCTGGATCAGATATTGGTTCCGACCATAACCCTGTTATTGGAAACCTAGAGATTAGACTGAAAAAAGTCAAGAAAAGGAAGCAAACAAGACCCAATTTTAATAAACCAAGAGAACCAGAAACAAGGGAGAAGATAGCAAGAGCAATCATCGAAAAAATTTAAGAAACTATACATATGGAGGGCACAGAAAATAAAGAAAACACCTGGCAGTCTTTTAAAAGGGTGATACATGAAGTGCAGGAAAATGAAGTAGGAATCCAAGAGCGAAGAGCGAAACAGAAGTGGATGACCGAAAAAATACTGCTATTGATAGATGAAAGCAGGGAGTACAAACACAGAGACGTCGTCAAATATAAAGAAACCCACCGACAATTTACAAAATTAATAAGAGAGGCAAAGGAGAATTGGATGAAAGAACAATATCAAGAACTCGAAGAAAGAAAAAGAAAGGAATACTCATCAAGAGGGCGTCTTAGTTACAAATAATAATGAACAAGTAATAGACCCGACAAAGATAGAAGAATTATGGACAACCTATATACAAGAACTTTTTGAGGATAATAGATCGGAACCAGAACAAAAGAACCAAGAAGAACAACCAATGATTATTCTTACCTCAGAGGTGAAACATGCAATAAAGTTATCAAAGATACGTAATACCGCGGGTGAGGATAATGTCTATACTGAGATGCTGAAATTTTTGAATGATGAAAACCTCAATCTCATGACAGCCTTCATGAACAAGATCTATTGCACAGGCATCCTACCACACGATTGGGTCCAGTCTATATTTATTCCGATACCAAAGAAGAGCGGAGCAAACAAGTGCTCACAATATCGTTTGATTAGTTTGGTGAGTCATGTACTAAAGATAGCCTTAAGAATCATACACCAACAAATATACTTAAAATGTGATCAATATATAGGAGAGTAGCAATTTGGATTTCGTCTAGGCTTTGGAACGAGAGAGGCGCTGTTTGGGCTTAATGTACTCCTGCAAAAATGCAGACCAAACACAAGATATACACCTATGTTTCATAGACTACGAAAAAGCCTTTGACCAAGTAAAACATACAGAACTAATCAACCTCCTATACCAACAAGGGCTAGACCCAAGCGACATCAACCTGATTAAAAACATGTATTGGGAACAAACAGCATCGATTCGAGTAGAAGATAAAATCACCACCAATATGCCCATCAAAAGAGGTGTGAGACAGGGTTGCATACTCTCTCCGACTCTCTTTAATATATACTCAGAAAGAATTTTTCAGAAAGCGCAGGATACAGATTCGTAAAAGCTTATATCTACTCAATCCTCTTATATGGTAGCGAATCATAGACGATGGGAATACGATCGATGCGTACAATAAAAGCCTTCGAAATGTGGGTAATGCGTAGAATGCTCAAACTATCATGGACAGAGCATGTCTCCAATGAAACCGTTCTAGGAAGGATGAAAGTGGACAAAAAAATCTTGGGAATGGTCAAAAGATGCAAGACAAGCTATCAGGGACAAGAGGCAAGAGATACAAGTTCCTTCAACTGATAATGGAGTGCAAAATTGAAGGTAAAAGAGGACCGGGCAGGAGACCGAATTCGTGGTTAAAGAATGTTAGGGATTGGACTGGCCTGAATTCAGAGTCACTACTAAGAGCAGCACAGGACAGAGAAAGATTTGCCGAAATTATAGCCAACCTTCAGTGAAGAAAGCACGTTAAGAAGAAGAAGAAGAATACTTAAATACAGCATTATATGCTTAAAACAAAAATACAGTCAAAACAGTGGACTGCGAATAGAAAAAGTTAAAACTAGTTTAAACCATAGTTCGTGGATTTTTGCCATGGCAACCACTGGAGTGAGAGACGGCTCATTGCCTTCATGAAACAAAAAAAAAATTTCATTATACCTACCTAAAAACACTATATTAACATGCCTATTTAGCGCACCAAAAGTGGGCTTTTTCCGTGCGCCCGCATTTTACGGTGCACTAGAGTCATCAGCTGCCTATCTGCCAGTTAAAATAAAATAATATGTCATTAACAGTTCTCTAGAAATCGTGAATTTTTTGTTTATTTTCTTAGCAACGGGGTAAATAACTCTTGTTTTTTGACAATTTTTTAATATTTTTAGTGATAATATCTTAACAATTTGTGGTTTTTAGGTAAATATAATAAAGAATATCTTTCATTACACGTCCATAAATGCTTTTTCCGTGCTTGCACGACTTGTCGCGCGTGCACGGAAAAAGCCTATTTTCTCGACTCCTAATGAAATTTAATATTCTGCAAATGTGGCAGTTTTCCGAAATAACAGGCTTTAACTTGTCAAGAAATAATGCGTACTTTGTTGCTGCAATGGTTTTTTTCAAGATAATCGATTTAGATAACTCAACGACTATAGCCATTACTATCCCAGCTAAGAAAACATCTTTTGGTTTTTTGAAACCGATTTCCCCTTTGCAGTCCACTGTTTTGACTGTATTTTTGTTTCAGGCGTGAATCCAGGTTTCATATATAGTAATTAATCAACGCTAAAACTCCGATTTGGACGTCCCGAACGTTCATCGTTTCTTAAGCGGGTACGACTACGTTTAAAGTCCCCGTAAATAGCGTCGCACTCATCTTTAATTTGCGTAGCCGTATTACCTTTTAAAAACAAATCTTTAATGACAGCTCGATGCTCGATTTTTTCCATTTCCACAAAAACATCCATATTCACTTACAGATCGTCAAACAACAAGTGCGTGTTAAAAACACAGAAATATAATAAATACTAGAATTCCAATAGTTACATTTAATATTGAGTTAAAATGACCCCACATAGAGAACCAATCACCTACCACTTGCACATGCGCAGAACATCTTTTCTTGCCACAAGTCACCAAGTCCTGCCCTGGTGATACGTTTAAATATCCCGCTAAATATACTATTTATTGCGCAAATTTAGTGGTAGGTAAATCGCCCTATGGGGTGCCAAACCATACATCACTGATTGTCGTGCTAGTATTTATTATATTTTTTTGGTTAAAGATGGTAAAAATTTAGGTAAGTACCTGTTAAAAGATGCGCAACCACATTCCGTAGCTTTTATTGAAAGGTGCTGCCATCCTCACGTTAAGATCGGAAACCACCCATGTAACATCGATTAACCATTACTCAAAACTCGTCTTCTTGCGATATGGTCATCAAAACCACTCTTGTTAAACAAACTTACATGTTTTATTGATGGTTAACTATAAAAATGTAACTTAAACATCTAAATTTCGAGATAAATATTGTCCACCCTTTAATTAATACCCGTTACTTCATATACATAACATCTAAATATTAATATTACAACGTTTCGTAAGCTTAAGATCAACAAGCCCTATAAATCCCTTAAAGTGGAATTTGATAAGCAATAATAAGTATTTGGATAACTGGGCAACAATTAATCCTTAGCCAAAAGATATATCTATCAGACAGATTACCCAAACTAGACCAAACTATTTATATGTATTAATATTAAACGAGACAAATTATGTCAAACATATTTAATTAGAAGTTCATCACCCAACAAGGTAAAATTGGTGGGTTCCAATATTAATAAAGTTTACAAAGACCACATAGTTTAATTAATAAATCTTTACCAGCGCATACCTAACTAATATACGAGTACATAAGAAATACGACGGGAAATTTTAGACAATATATTGTCCGAGTTAAATTTCTAAACGACATAGCTAAATCGAACAACGTATTAAAAAGAGAAATTTACTAACTTTTCAAATCTGCAAGTATATAAAGTCCTTAAAAAGTCAAACAAATAACCTTTTTATTTAAATTAGTAGAAACTAAATCCACTGAGATTAGAAATAACTTTTAATGTCTTGTCTTCTGGATGAGAATTGTGTGAAAATGTTTTAATAACGACTTATTTTGGATTTCCAACTTTCGTATTAAAATGAAAAACTTTGTATTAATCCTTTTAATTTTTGACTAGTTTTTACACGCGACTTTGTCCGCGTAGAAGTCGAAAATGCTTCTAACAGGATTTTTAATCGGTTTTTTACGTTATTAATTCTGTTCCAACATATAAATTATTATGTTAAAATGCTTAAATACTGAAAAAAAATTATTATAGTATAGAGATTTAAAGGTTAAATAAACATGAAAATAAAATAAAATTTTGTTATATTTTATGAACACGGCCTTTGATCGGCCTTTGATCTGGTGAAAAAGTGACACGAGAGTATTATTATCTTTTTACAATGGAATCAAAGTACTACACCCAACTCAGTATTTCTTTGCAAAAGATTCGGGTGCTAGAATAACCAGGCTACTCTGTGCGCTTACTCTGGAGCATGCCACATACAACTGGCCGTGGGAGAAGCAGCTACTCCTCAAGTCTACTCCCACTACCTTTAGAGTTTGACCTTGAGCTTTGTTTAGGTTTATGGCAAAGCAGACTTTGATAGGAAACTGCACTCTCTTGAATTCGAAGGGGTAATTTGATGGTGTTAAGGGAAATCTTAAGAATAAATACAGACTCTCCTCGAGAACAACTTCTTTGTATAGTTGCCTCGATTTCATTGCGATGCAATGTTTTCACTTGCAATCTGGTGCCGTTGCATAATTTTGGTGGATTTATATTGCGCAGCAAATCTCAATCTTAATAGGTGAGTTGGGAGACCGGGAGGCATCAGTGTATTCAGAAACTCGACCGGATAATGAATAGCATCATCGGTGTTTATCATTGAGTTAATGGATTTATATTAATATTCCACCCCTTCAAATGATCTCGAAAAAATGACTGAGGCTTGTTCGTTTTTTGGTGTTATGGTGGCACGCTCGCGGATTTATTGTGAATATTATTATTATTTGGGTAAATTTTAGCTATAAACTCTTCTACAGTGGAAACAATTGTACCTAACTCTGTAGCAAGAATTATATTATTATTCAGTTCCGGGAAATCGCCATTTCCTATTTCAAGCAACAGGTCAGAACTGTCCGCCAGTAACATCTTCCCTAAGATGGACTCTTATACTTTTGGTAAGGCTAAGTTTTGTTACTGAAGGCCACAAATATTCTTTTATATTTGACATTTCAATTTTAAAGGGTATTGCATTGCACCAAGCTTTTATGTCCAACGTTTTGTGTCAAAATAAAATGTAATTTAAAATCGCTAAGGAGTATTGATGATATCAACTTCGATGCATATCACCCCCAAAATAACTTTCTACCCCCTTTTAACCACGTTAGGCGATGAGTTTTAATAAAATACGAAACACGTCTTCCATAAATTATGTTACAGAATGTTTATGCAAAATTTGAAGTAGATTGGACCAAGGAATCACGTTGTCCCATACAAACTTTGCCCCCATTTTTCACCACCTTAGGGACAGAATTTTAGAAAATTCTTTCTTATCGAATGCCTACGTCATACAAAGAACACACCCTCCAAGTTTCAGGTCTCTACGATCAGCGGTTTAGGCTGAACGTTGATCCGTCAGTCAGTCAGTCATTCAGGACAAAGCATTTTTTATGTATAGAGAAAACCAATGAATTATTATCACTAGATAACTGAATTATTAAATTGCGCGTAGGTAGGGTAAAGTCGAGTGAGATGGCCACCGTTTGGCATAGTAGGTGCCTGTAAGTGAGGTTTAGCCTTATTTATTACATTTTTTTATCATTGCTTAATACTTTTAATTTTTATTTTAAACGGAGCTTTACCACAATTTTGGTAAGAAAGAACAACTAACGCATTATTTTTTTTCCCTCGGATGCTCGTCCTATTGCCAGCTACACCTTAGCCTCCTGGGCTTTTCGTGTTATCCGATTGGTTATCACACCACTTATTCCGTAACTTTAGTCCCCCGTACCAATTTGTACAGGTTCTTTATCGGTTAGCTGTATTCTTTAGAGGTTAACCTAGGTTGCCCGAATATTGTCGGTTCTTGATAAATATTTTCTCGTGGTGCAAGAGAAGGGCTGTTTTCCACCGCTCTTTTTGTTTTCGTTTTACCCAGTCCTGTATGCATCCTTGAAACTCAGAATATTTGCTTTATTTTAAACGAAGCTTTGCCACAATTTTGGCAAGTGTTTAAATAAGAAGAAAACACTTCTGGCATATTAAGCATTGCAACCAATCTTTTTTTTTTTTTCATTTTATTTTTTTTATATTTCACAGCCGCAATATGTTTGGGAGAAGTTTAGGGGAGTGTAGAACGGGGTACTTAACGTTGGATGTACATAATTGACATTGTCTAAGAGGTAATACTCCTGCTTTCAAAGACCATGTATCGCTTAACTTATTGGTTCTATGTACCAGGCAGAACATATTCAAAAATTGAAGGGGTATTTTTATAATTCTCATTTTTTTAAAAAAAGCACTTTGCCCTGTTCCGCCCCATACCTGGGGTGGAACGGGGTACCGGAAAATATGTGTCAGTGATGTTGATATTTACCTATAACAATATTTAAAGGCATGCTACAATCTTTCAAAAATGTATTGAAACAATTTTTTCAACAAAAATACAAATTATAATTCACATAAATATGTCTTCTGTTCATTTGCAAATATCACATTTAAAACCAGTTTCGTCATCACTGTCGATATCAGCACATGCATTGTGGGCCCATTTTCGACAAACTCTGCACGAAATCCAACCTTCTCTTGAAATCGAATTACTGAATTTATCATTACAATACAGGCAAAGTGTATCGGCGTCATCTTCAAAGGACTCTAATGACTCAGCAACTTTTTTTTTGTTCCCAAAATTTTTACTTTTCTTGGGTTGTTGTTTCATTTTATTTCTGACAATTTTATCTTTGGGATCCTCGATTTTTCGTTTTACTGAATTTTTTTGTTGTTCTTTGAGAATTCTTTGTTCGATGGCTTCCTCAAGTTCATTTTTATATGGCGTCGACGTTAAAATCGAAGTCTTTCCTCTTTTGGTACAGGCAGAATATCAGAAGGAGATGCATGAACAAAATGTATTGAGATATTTTTTGTCGACTCAATCAAGGTACCACAGCTTTGAGGCAGATGCTGCTGTAAATGAAGGGAGGTACCAATATGTCTCGGAGGAGTTTGATCTCTGGAACAATGTGGTTGCACCTGAAAATTGTTTACCGATTCTGCTTCCGCTATAGGTGTAACGGTTTGCCCCAAAATTGCTGGGCTTTGCTGTGAAGCTGTTTTATTTTTTTCTGTTGGTTCAGTTTCTTTTGGAATATCTGTGGTATCAAAAGGAAGATAATCTGCTTCTGTGAAAGCCTCTATATTCACAGGCCAAATACCAGTTTTCTGAAATGCGTTTATAGCTGTTTTCATCTTTGCGGAATTTATAAATGCTGCTCCAAACAGAGTAGACATTGGAAACAACGTAACAACTTTTCCAGGATTACTCCTTAACCAGGTTCTAGTTTCATGCTTATAATACGTGCTCAAAGGCTTCATGAATGCTACGTCAAGCGGTTGTAACCAGTGAGAGCATTGGGGAGGAAAACAAAGTAAAATTACCCCGTTATCTCTTGCGTAATTTATCAGATCAAGGCTCTTGATATGGCTTGCATGACCATCCAAAAGCAAAAGAACTTGAAAAACTTAGACACAGCGACTTTGTTAAAACCCATTGCCCGAGCTCCAGATGTTGCCTCTGGTTTCCGTAATGATATTTTAGGGTGTCTTCTAAAAAACCCTTTGACCCAGTCTATCCTGGAAAGATGGTTTTCGGATTTGAATCTTTCACTACAGTTATTTAGGATGGCAAGTTGGTAAGCCAATTTCCTCAAATCCGTTAATGGTAACCCAAACAATTGGGCTTTCATATTTATCAAGTAGTCTTCTAATTCCTTTTCTTGTAACTGTGTAAACACACATCTAAACTTTCCTGAGCTCTTATCGATTTCGAAATTGTCTACATCTTTCTTCTTCTTAGCCACATATCTTTCTAAAGTCGTTTACTGTATATTGAACTGTTGGGCAGCTTTTTTATATCCCATTTCCCGATTAAAAACGGCCGCGACAGCTTGCTCCATACTCTCTGTGGACCAACTTTGCCTAGTGGTTTTTCTTTTCTATACTCGGGGCATCTGAAAAATAAAAATTTCTATTTTTTTTTTGTCAAAACGTGTGAGGGGCAAAACGGGGTACCCCACTCCACCCCTCACTTTGGCACCCCATTCTAACCCAAACGACTTTTCTTTTTCCATTGTAAAAACATACGTTCGAAAAAGCAATTGCAGAAAGTTCTATTGGACAGTAATATAGCTAAAAGTCATCATTTTCAGTCACTTAAATACGTAACATTGTAACATTTATTGTAAAGTACTTACTGTGCTTTGAAAACAACTAATATTTGCAACGAACACAACATCAAGCCTAAACTCAGATTAACGTACTTGCTAAGCGGGAATGGTAAACAGCGCCGATGCAAAGAATGGGGGAAGGGTGTGGAATCCAAGTATTTATTATGGTACAGTGCTAACATAAATCATATAGCTTCTAGAAATGGTACCCCGTTCCACCCCGCTACCCCGTTCTACCACACGTTCACCTATAGGGTAGCAATTTTTGCAGAAACTTTTTTGGGTGTAAACATAATTGGCCGTACCACAGCAAATTATAAATTCCTGATTTCTTTACTTAACTCATGTTTTCAAAAATATTGACGCCACCTGACGATAATTTATAAAGGTAGTTTGTAAGTAATCATAAATTAGCTAAGAAAATTGTGCCCTGGTTGTCTTGCTTGTTTATAAGTTTGTAGTGAATCTGCACAAATAGGATTGTTATTACGAACTCCTAAATATATCGGATTAGTTAATTTAAGGTATAAACGTGTCTTCAAACAGTATTAATTAACCTTAAATTTGAGGTAAAAAACTTGTTTTTAAATTGCAGAAATAGAT
The DNA here is from genome assembly GCA_950111635.1 of Agelastica alni. Classification (NCBI taxonomy): domain Eukaryota; kingdom Metazoa; phylum Arthropoda; class Insecta; order Coleoptera; family Chrysomelidae; genus Agelastica; species Agelastica alni. Next base: position 15,684,379 of record OX467716.1, read on the forward strand.
TTATTGTTAACGAATGCTTGAGCATCTCAGGTTAGTACGGTATTTGATGGAATAAGAATGAACTTATCATTAATTTCTTAAATTGTAAAATAAAAACAAAAAAAAAGATCAATCTACAAAGTACTAAAAAAAGACATAACAAATTATTAACCTTTAGAAAAAATAACAACAGTATTTTACACTTTTATGGCACAATTTTTTCTATTTTCTTTAATAGATCTGTACTACAATATTTAATATTTATATAAAGTAAATGTCCCAGTATTCGTTAGGCTAAAACAATGTTTCCAATATGAAACTTGGCATAAAATTCATACATTAATTTTTTCGTGGTAAAATCTTTCTGATGATAAGTAAGGTAAGTTATATTTTATGTAATTTAGACAAATACACTTAATTTTAACTCTAAGTGTTATTTTATTCAAATTCAGAATAAACGTTTCCATGTACCATTATTCGTCATATCCCAGTTATCGTCAGTTAATGTCCTAGTAATCATCACATAGTTAAATGCAAGAAGACTCAAATAAATAATTATAAATAATTTTCATTTTTTTATATAGGAAATCAGTTAGGTACATCACAAATTTGATAAAAAAAATTTGCAAATACATTTTTTAGCCTTTTTTGAAGCAGACGAACACCTCTCATGCATACATTGCAAACATTTTTGACATTTAATCATGTCTTCTTCACGGTCTTTCTCATATGTTACAAAACCAACTTTCTTTCTTTGTTTTCTCAGTTTTACAAATTCCATTCTTCTGCCTTTGTGATTTTGGTGTATGTTCTTTATTCTCTTTTTGCCCCTGCATTTTTTTTACCTTGCCTTCTAGTCGATTTCTTTTCCTTTCTTTAATTTCTTGTTCTTGTTTCAACTTCTTGTTCTTTTTCTTTCTAAAATATTCTTGCCAATCTTTAGAAGTTGCTACTTTCGTTTAGTTTTCTAGTCACCTTTTGTCTATCTGGCCAAAACAAATTGTTTTTGAAAGGAGATGATATGTCTGCCAAGATATCTTTCCCTGTAATTTCTTTGGCGTTTTTTTCCCTGGGCATATTCTTCTTACTAGGTGTATCTTAATTGATTTCTGCTACTTGTGTTGTGGCCGTTGAAGATTCATTGAAATATTCCTCTCAGTTGTTTGTGCAACAGATGGCGAAAATTGGTCTACCTCTATAACTGTGTCAAGAACCACTATTTCTGTTGTAGGTAAAGTTAGTTTATCTGTTCCAGTAATCGATATGTCCAACAAATTATCCGAAAATCATATGTAATGATATAATATTGATTGATACTTGAATACCTATTACCTACCTATTTGGGTGATATTACTTTATTGTTACCGGAAAACCTCTGCTAACTAAGTGACAAATCCACCTAACTAAATTTTGTTCTTTAATTTTGGACAGTTTGGAAGGGGGCCTCATTTTTATCTGCATCGGAGTTTTTCCTTTACATTTATCCGAGAGTGTCATTCAGGGAACTTTAAAAGTTTTGGCTGCTGTGGCAATTGGCGAACCTTTCTTAACTGCTTTGATCGCTTTTTTTATCTTTTTTTATCTTCATCATCATAATTAAAAAGACACATCTATAATAAAGATACCCAGTTATCGTCACTTATTGACCCAGTATTCATCACTACATTTTATACCACCGTAAATATTATCTCCGGTCTATATTGATATGACGATTACTGGTACGCAGATTTTTTAACAAAAATTTAATGCCTTTGTTCCTCTACGGTTGTAAAAACAACTTCAAAAATAGACCAATAGGGAATTTTTTCAAAATGATCCATGACCCAATGATCGTCACACCCAACGAATATTGGGGCAGACAACTGTTTTTCTGTACCAGTATTCGTTACCACAAAAATTAATTTATGACGGACTTCTAACCTTAAAATATTTGCCAATTACTTAGTTTATATGTATTTAATTAATTAAAAAGGTATTCCTTGCCAATAAGATTCTGTACGTGCATGCTATAGAGACTTTACAAGAACAACCTACCTTAACATTAATGTTAACAACTTTACCAACTACGGATTTATTCAATACGCCGGCACTTTTAACAGACCACCTGCATTACAAATGTCACTCGATTGAAAATAATTTTTACCAGTTATTCCGTCAGATGTCGCCAAATATTATTAAAATTATTTTATAATGAAATTTTGTTATTGAATGCTTAATTTTTAAGGATATTTAATCGCACTAACGATAACTCGGTCAGTGACGATCATTGGGACATTTACCTTATCCTTCCTCCACGACCATAAAATAATGTAATAATTCCAAACTCAATTTTAATAATAAAATGTAAAAATTCTTCCTCCCGGGTTAAAATATTTCCTCTGAAACACTTAATGCGTCAGACAAGTTTTAATTAGAATAAAATAATGAGTGAAAAATCAAGTAAACCAGATAAAATTTGATAATAGTCCAAATTATGCAAACAATTAAGCGAGAATCTGCAACCGCAAAAATGGAAACATAAATATGAAAATTATTATGCACTGTTAAAGGATTGGCAACAGGAAGAAAACGGATTTCTTTTTTGAAAATGATTTAATTCCATTTTTCAGTGATTTATTAAAAAAATAAAAATCCTCGACTCTACGGTAAATATATTCAATCCTAAAAACAGCGATAATTGTGAATTACAATATTAATATTTCAAGATTACAAACTTTGTTAAAACGCACTTCTGAAAAGTATGTGGGTACTTAATAATTTAAAGGTTTTTCTGGAAGAAAATGTTAAGGTATTTCAGTAATTGTACCAACACTATAAATATTAATACAGTGTAATACAAAAAATATCTTGATTAATAACTTTTTGCTTAGAATTTTCTTGTTGTGGAGAAAATAAAGTCTGTTACTTAGTTGGAATATACTATTACTGTTTCATTTAAACTTATGAAAATTAATAATACGTTTTTATTACTTCAGATTAATTAAAATCTTTATTTTCACAAATATTACCATGTAACCTGTATATAAAATAAATAAATGTGGTTGTTTTAATCAATTTCCCGCAAAATCTTTAATCACTAACATATTTAAATGTAAAAAAGATTTAAAATAAGCTTGACAAAAAATAAAATTACAGTCTGTTAAGTTCAACAGGGCCATTTCTTCACCCGGCCATATAAACTATGATTCTTCTTTATCTTAATTTCATGCACAGAAATTTCCAAGAAACTGGATTTATGCAAAAAATTTATGGCAGGTTTTGTATTTCCTGAACAATAAAAACATGTAATCGTGGTTTATAATATAACTTCAAATATTTTCAGCAAATGGCCATTATTTTGAAATGTGACACGCTATGCTTGTTTTTGGAATGATGCACAATTGTATTAGATCTCTTCATAAAATCCAATTTTGTTCACAAAGATTCCGATAGGGTTAAAAAATAATAAAGTTACTTAAGAAATGGAGCAGAATTTCAATGACCTATCAAAACAAATTCAATATGGCGGCTGAATGCAAACAATGCTTTGGTGTTATATTGCTCTGTTAAATAAGTTGATTTAAAAGTTGTGAGATTTTTGTTTTTGCGACAGCATCAAATAATTTTTATTTTTTTAGGGCTAATTAGTGGTATTCTTATGAAAAAATGACTGTTACATGACTTGTAGTTGGTTGTGAAAGGGATGGTGTAAAATTCTTCTTCTTGTTTAGTCACCACCAGCAAGGTTTTCTCTCTGATATCTCAGAAGAGTATGCGGCAAATCTTAGGGTATAAACCCCAAACGAATTTACTGGATTTATCAAACAATGATAATATTTATGGTCACGTTTGGTTCAGTAGTCTGGTGGACCAAAGGGTTACAACAGACAGCTAGAGCAAAGCTTGCTGGCCTTCAGCGGCTAGCATGCCTGGTCATAACTGGAGCTATGTCCAGCACACCAACGGCAGCGATGGAACACCTCCTAAATCTTACTTCCCTAGATATTCTTTTAGAGAGGGAGGCCAGGATAGTCTCCCACAAATTCCTGTCTTTGGAAAATCAAATTAATGGAGAGCAACTCGGGGATCACTCCGGGATACTAAGTAAAACAAAAAACCACCAAATTCTCGAGATGGTTCCTGACATGCTAGCCACAAAAAAGCACGTAGAAAAGTCGTTCAAAGTCCTCTTTACGAAGAGAGACGAATGGGTAAGGGGAGACATCCTCTTCCCAGAGACTAAATATGTAATGAACACAAATGGCTCAAAAACCTCAGAAGGAGTTGGGGCTGGTGTTTTTAGAAGGAAACCAAAGATTAAAATATCTACCAGTCTTGGCAGGTATGCTACAATCTTTTAGGCTGAAGTCTTCGCTATCGAATTGTGTGCATGAGAGCTGACCAACAGACCTCTAGCAAAAAAAAAACATAAGTATAATATCAGACAGCGAGGCTGCTTTAAAAGCACTGAGCTCCAACAAGATAAATTTTAAACTTGTATGGAATTGCATCGAATCCTTAGAGTACCTTGGTGAAAACAACAGAGTGACCCTACTGTGGGTACTTGGGCACCAGGGGGTAAAGGGAAATGAAAAGGCAACAACCTTGCAAAACAGAGGGCTAAATCTGCGTTTACTGGACCAGAACCGGTTTTTGGAGTCATTTCAAGTGCCGCCAAAACAATTATTTTGGACTGGGCGGAGAGGAAAATACTCACGTACTGGTCCAATATACCAGGGTTGACTCATTCGAAGGCGTTTTTACCCAAACCCTCGTAAAACACAACTAAGAAGATCCTAGAATGGAGCAGAAATGACCTGCGAATTCTAACGGGACTGCTTACAGGACACTGTCGCCTAAGATACCACCTCAGAAGGATAGGTCTGAACCAACAAACGGACTGTCGGTTTTGCTGCGTGGAAGATTTTCATGGGTCGTTATATCTGCTCCCAAATATTTGAAATGGTTTACTTGTTCGATGATTTTAGAGTCGATTTCCAGCTTACACTTTATCGGTTCCTTTGATATTACTAAACATTTAGTCTTCTCGGTGTTGATGAGTATGTTTAGTTTTTTTGCTTTGGTGTTAAAAGAATGAGTAGTCTTTGGAGATTATCATCGGAATCTGCAATAAGAACCGCGTCGTCAGCGTAGCATACAGCATGAAAAAAGTATTTTCCATTTTGTATCCAGCCGTTCTGGGGAGATTTTCTATTATTTCACATTATTTATTATCACATTAAATATGAAGGGGCTGAGTGAATCTCACTGTCTAACACACTGTGTTTACGTGTATACCTTCCGTTGTAATGTGTTCTACTCTGATTTTTGTTTTAAATTTGGTGTTTATGTCGTGTATTACATTAAGTAGTCTATGGTTTAGATCTTTTGTTTTCATTATTTCCATCTTTTAAGCGTACTCTGTCAAAAGCTTTAGTCATATTGACGAAGCACATGTATGCGGGTTTATTAAATTCTAGGGACTTTGAAGATATCTGTTTGACTATGAATATTGCATCAATTGTGGATCTGTCTTTTCGGAAGCCTTGTTGTTCTTCTCTTATTCGTATGTGGTGATTTCCCCCAGAATAGTTTTTGTGAATGCTTTAAGAGCGCTATTAAGTAGTGTTATTTCGCGATAGTTTTCTGAAAGTGTTTTCTGTCCCTTTTTAAATATGGGTATTGTTATATTGTTCTTCCATTTGTTTGGTATTTTCTGTTCTTCTATGATATTTTTAAATATGGTCAGTATTTCATTTCGTAATTTTTTTTCTCCGTATTTAAGCATTTCGTTAGTGATCTCATCTGGTCCGGGGCTTTTTTTATTTTTAAGGAATTTTAAGGTGTTTTTAATTGTGTCATTTGTTAATTCTATGTCGTTGTCGATTTTTGTCTGTTCCTTATATTCCTCTTCCTCTTCCTTGTTTAGATTCCTAAAGTGCGATTTCTACTGTTCTGTCGTGATTTTATTGGTTCTTATGGTATCTTTGACTTCTAGCTTATATTTTCTTAGCATTCTCCATATTTTTTTCTGGCTTCCATATAAGTCTCTTTCCATTCCTTTTGTAAACCTTTCCTAATAGTTTTATTTTAGTTCCCTTTTTTTTGCATTTGCCTCGTTTCGTTCTCTTCGGTAGTTGTTCCAGTTTTCGGGTGTTTGATTTCACGTATATTTGAAGTATGGATTTTTCTTTCGTTTAGCTAGTTCTTTCACTTCCGGTGTGAACCATGGCGTTCTGTTGATTGTATTGATGTTTAGCTGTCGCTTTCCTATTACTTCCATGGCCGCATCTAGTATGTTATTTTTACATAAAACCTACCGATTTCCAAAAAATCTCACCCTATACAACCATGAACTTCGTGAGAAGGGCTGGATTGTGCGGTGAACTGTAACCTCTAGGGGTAAGCCATTATAGATCTACTACAGGTCGCAGTGGAGGGGAAGCCATGCCCCACTCACATGATACCTAACCTTACATAACCTAGTTACCACCTACCAAATACTTTCTTATGACAATTAAGACTTCTGTTTGCCCTCAGACATCATATTGGGTCACGTAATTTGGAATGCCTTATTATTCTCTCTCTGACATTCGCTTTGAGGTTAATTCTTCACGTGCTTTCTGTCGCTGACGTATTTTGTTCGTGGTCTGCAAAGTTTTTAGGATCCAGTAACCTTTTTTTTTGCCTAGATCTGATTAGTTTGCGAAAATATAAAGATAAAATGTCAGTCGAAAATCAACCACATACTGGGCGAAGGAAAATAAACATACCTGTCAGTCAATAAATTTGAATTAGTTTTGCAAAAATGAACTAAACATCTTTTATTAAAATTTTTTTATTTTATTACTAATTTTAAAGATGAAAGATTATTTTTTAAAAATTATTGGTTGCGTGAATGAAAATAAAAATTAAACATTTTGAATATTTTTTTATATTCTTTTTAGACTATAAAATATGATACGTATAAATAGGGTTCTTTGTTCACCTATTTTTAAGTATCTATTATTTATATTAATATCTAAATATCTAGGAACGCAAAAAAGATTTAAATAAAAATTATTTCTTTAAATGCAAACTTAGTAAAGATATACATTTTAAAAAATAAAGTAAATTATTTTGCTTTATAATGAACTCTAAATAAAACTTTCACAAACTGTTAAAGAATGTAAGTTTAACAAAGCATCTGATTGGAAATATAACGATGTTTTTTTATAATTTGATGAAAATCACAAGCACTCTTAGGTTATGTTGTTTGTTATTAACTAAAAACCATGTAGGGTAGAGTTGAAAAGAATAATAATTATACCTAAGGGACTTTTATCAAGTGTCCACAAAATAAGGTATATAAGGTGGCGCTGGTATACGTAAGGTTAGATCTGAGCTTAGCTTTTTTATATGCAGTGAAGTATGTCAAATGAAAAAAGGTAAGCAATAATTGTTTTATTTAAAAAGTTGCCTAGGTGAACGTAAATGTAAACAGGAAATAACATTCTTTGTCCTTTTTCTCAAATTCTTAGACGCTCTTATTAAAAACGGTATTCTGCTACAGTAACGTCATCTTAATTTAATACACTTACCGGGACATTTTTTTAATACAAAGATTGTTCTTTTTTTTTGTTGGTATGGAGCTTTTACTACTTAGGCCATTAGCTCGTTTTTTTAAATAATTAAAGTTTATATTTTGTTTAGTAATTTATTTGTCGCAGTATTTGAGTTTTTTAATACTAATTCTATTGTAGGTTGAATATTATTTTGGGTACGATTATATTGGTATACTGGGCGTTCTAATAAATGCGAAACAGTAAGTCGACATTAACATATCTTACACCGGGGTATGTTTGCACCTAACATAAGGTAAAGGTGGGTAAGATTAGTGTGCCCAATTCTTATTCTACACAAACTGATTTGCTCTCTTCTTGTTAAATACTTCGGGTATGTCCATTTTTTTAAACTACTTGATCTTATATCTATTGTGGAAACATGACCATAATTATAGTTAAAGTCAGATTTTATTTTTCTTGTTTCATAATTATATATCAGTATTATTAATATATCTATAGATATTCACAAATACGCTGCATTTATAACTTAGCGCACAGTTGTCAATCTGCAAAAAAAGTAATACGTTGTAATTTATTACTTCCAAGCGACTGGATTTTTGCGCACTTATTATACTCATACCGCAGAATTAATTTATTTTTGGCACCGTTGTTTTATTCCGATTGAACGTGCGTTGTTTTGTATTTGTTTACACTGCACTCATTTTTCGTTTTAAATTGTCCACATGGACTATTACAGTGGTTACTATTACAGTGGTTGTTGGTTAAATTTGTTTATTTCCTGTTGGCTCAATATTCAATCTTATACGTTGTTCTGGCACACGTCGTTGTGTTAAGGTGATTTTTTTCTTATTTCAGTGTTGTATTTGAATTTTAATTTTTTTTAAATAGCCATTAAATTCCATCCGAGTTAAAGTTTTTTCTTAGAATGAAAAAAATTTGGAGGGAAAGGAGAATGTGCAATAAAAATTAGGTATTTTTAAGTGGATGTCGTCACCCTTTACTTAAAGAGTTATTAAAAATATGTACCACTGACTAAAATAAGAACATAATGGATATAATTAGGGTGTACGGAAAAGGATTCACGTTTTGAAAAAAAAATTATGGAGTCATGGATGTTACCCAAAAATACTATTAGGAAAGTGCTTCATTCTTTGGGTTGAGATATCGTACCTTAAATAAAAGACAGACTCATGGAATTTTAAGAAATAATTATTTTAGGTAATGAATATATAGAATACCATCGTGGCTTTTCCACGTCCATCTTCCATTTTGTGTTTTGTAGAAGAAGCTATTCATTTGAAACAAATTATTTTGTAGTGATAGCTAAGCAGCGTTTCTTCTTGATCATTATTACCTTTTAAGCCAAAGTCTGATTTATTTTTTAGCATTGAAATTACCGCATAGTGGAGTAAAGTGCTCTGGGTGTTCGTTTAGAACAGGTCTATCTCCTCATCGTCAAGATCTATTGTAGGCCCGAATACTTGTACAAGCTTAATATTGTATCTGGTATTGAGTTTTAGAATTAAAGGAATAGCTCGTGTTGATATTTTGTTTAAAGACACAATGCTTGATTTGTGTCGCTTTTGTATAAGAAATCCTATTCCTCCCCAGGAGCTCTCTTCTTTACCCACATTATAGAATATGTGCCCAGATTTAAGGTTCACCTCGCCTTTTTACTTCACTTAGTCCGACAACGTCCCGTTTTATGTGCTCCAACTCTCCTTCTAGTTCCATCAATCTTTAATCTGTTGACAGTGATTGGGTATTGTAGGTTGCAATATGAAGTACGATTGGTACTCATTGCCATATGTTTGCCCCCTCCCCAGAATCCTTGGGGCAGGCTGACTTGTTATCAGTGATCATAGGGGGTATTAAGCCGTAAAACACCACGTTGGATAAACGTCTGGATAAGTTTGGAATTTTAGCCGCCCACTCTGGGTCAGACGCTACTGTACCTGTTGTTTCGCGGGAGGTATGTCATTTCACTCACACCACTCATATCTGAGAGGAATTCCTTGATCCGCCTCCTGAGGATGCGCCCTCCAGGGGTTGCAGGTTCCCATATAAACAAAGCACAAATCTAACTTCATTCATAAATCTTTGGAAAGTTTGACCCTCATTTCAAAGTCCAAACGTTATTAATGGAAATTCGAAAATTCCGAATGGAATGATTATGGCAATTTTGCAGATGTCTTCTTCAGTAACTGGAATTTGCTGATATGCTTTAATTTAGTCAATTTTGGAAAATACTATACAACCATCAATAAATACGTGACAATATGAATATGGTGGACAGGATAACGATCCGGAATAGTTCGAGCGTTTAACGTGCGAAAATTTCCGCATGTACGCCAACCTGAATTACCTGCCAAGGAGATGACCAGGAATTCTCCGATAAGTGAGTTGTGCCATTTTGCAACATGTCATTGAATTCTTTTTAAACAATTTTTAATTTTGCAGGACCCAAGCGACGTACTTTACTTGTTACTGGAGGTCCAAGAGTCGTGCGAATATGATTAACAGTTTCATGTTTTATTTTGCGAGGTAAACCAGATGGACAAAAAATATCAGGAAACTCAGAAACATGAGCGGAAAAAGGCAAAGAATCGGTAAAAGCTTTAACACTACCCTGTAAGGAAGGTTGTTATAAACCTTGAACTTGAAAACCAGTGGATACATTAACAATGTGCTTTGTACTACAATCGGGTAAAAGATGATAATGAGCAAGAGAATCCGAACCAATTATAGGTAACTTAACATCGGCAACGATGAATCTTTACAAGAAATTAGGTCGAAATCCAAAACTAAGGTTTAATGTTAGAAAACCGTAAGTTTTGGTGTTGCTTTCATTTGCAGCGCACAAATAATGATTGACGGAAGAACGTCGCTCTCGAAGTAAACGGCGAGGAAAACACTTAAATCGTAACCAGCATCAACGAGAAATTTATCTTTTGAAATTCTTTCAACTACTATGAGACAGCAGATGCCTCCTCTACGGACTGCTTTTGTTGATTAACGAAAACTTGCAGAGTAAAATACACTTTCTTTCCTAAAATTTTTAATGGTACCAGCACAAACGTTCTGTTTTTTGCTGTGAGTTTTCTCTTGCACAAGATTTACTTCTTTGTCTAGAATCACGATTAAAATTGCGAGAACGAAAACGAGGACGCGAGCGAGAAGTGGATAATTCAGCAACTTGCTTTTGTAGATAAACTATCGCGTTTAATAAACTTTTTTATGTACCTTTGTCGTTAAGTGCTGCGTTGACAGAGAAAGTTGGTGTGCTTGGTGAAACTTTAATGATTTTGTCAGCAAAATCCGCAAGTTTGTTAAGCTCCAATTCAGACTGCGTTGCAAGGATATCACGGATGTTGGACAGGAGTAGTTGAAGTCGTTGACGTCAGAGGTTGCACTAGCGAGAGAGCGTAGATGACGAAGAAATTGCGACGGTTTGCAATTGCCAAGCTCTTCCTTACTGATAAATTGGTTAACACGTTGTTCCTCAGACGCAGACAAACGTTCAATTAATTTTGAGCGCAAAAATGTGCATGAATTTAATTAACGAAGTTTTGTTATGACTTCCTCGATTTGCAATGCGACACGTGCGTCTAATTAAGAAGTACGTAATGGAATTTTGTTACCTCGTTTATTACATATTATAAGTGTAAACTAATAATTAGCTTATGCGAACCACAGGCTTGGTTTGTCAGACCAAAAAGGTGGTAATTTTACAGCGACTTAATGCTCTCCAGAGCCATGATCTGGTACGTTAACGACGGGATCCTGAAGCTGCGATAGTTGTTGTTTATTCGCTTATTGTTATAAATCTTTAATTTGCCGCTAAAGCTGCTCATTTTGCTCGCGTAGAACGACGAGCTGATCCGCATCACGAAGCATGTCGAGACGAGGTTATAATTTTGATTAATGTTAAAAAAATCCAAATTGCTTTTTTAAATTATTCAGCAATGCTTTTCTTGTCGAGGTCACCAATATGGAAAACAAAGGTTGATATCCTATTTTAAAGATAACATTTATTAATCCTAATAAAACGACTAACTTTGACAATTATAACAATATAAGTAACCGACTAAAATATATTGTTATAAATCTGGTCCTGTCGGCAACCGAGAAATCGACCGCGGCTAAGGTCCGTATTAGACCACTTGTCGGCCGCCAACTGGGTCTGGCAAGGTCGAGCAACCTCTCGAAGCTGCGTCGCGAAGGGTGGAGAAACAGGCGGAATGATCCAGAATTGTGATATAGAGGTTTAAAAGGGAAAGCGATCATAACAAGTTAAGTATTGGTTTTAAAAGTGTTTATGAATTAAGAAATATAAATAGTTATAAAAGTTGTATATCTTAGTGAATATCTAAGTTATTAATAAAAGTAGAATTTATTGTATTGGAATAAACATTATTTGGTTACTGTATCGAGAGTTTTAATCGCCGAACCCACGAAAGAACTAAAAATCTTAACAATATCATAAATAACTTACTAGATTGCTTAATTTTATAATCGCCACAGATACCTTGGTAGAATAGATAAAGTTTATCGGCAAGATATATTCATTGTTTATTTTAATATTAATAATAATATTTAACACTTTACTTATGATGTTGTGAAAAAATGATAGAGTAATCAATCTGCCAAATGTTTAGTAAATGCTTAGCTATTCAGAAAAAATTATTTTAACTTGTTTGTTACATCCAATTAAAGTACGATCCTGGTCCTGCCGTCGGCTAAATTCCTTGAGGTGCCAAAATTGTCAAGCAGGAAAAATTATTTCTGACTTGAACTATACAGTAATGTTTATGGAACGTCTTCTAAATATCCTTGCTTTAATGTATTCTTAATTAAATTTAAGATTTATAGAGACTGGGTCAGTAGCAGAGTTTCCTCCTTTAGCTAAGCCATAGTCTGGTACTATAAAGGATAATATTAATGTTGTCTCGCAATGTTCTGTGCAATCACCGCCTAAATTTCAAAGTAAAGCGTGCAAAGAGTAAGACATAGCAAGCACAACAATTGAGACCATATAGACCTACTTTACTTGAAGTCCTAAATGAAGATAATACTAACAGGCGTACGGAATTCTGCGAGTTGTACACTACCTAATATAAAACTAATATAATTTTAACAAAAGTTTTCTTTGGACCTAATGACAGAATGAGTGCTCACAACACAATTCGATTCACCACTCTAATTTGATCTGCAATTTCAACAATCAATCCGAGCAAAACGATGTCGGGATATCAATGGAAATATAAAAATGGTCTGTACCAACGAAGCCCAAAAGCGCGTATTCTGCGATATATCTGGATACTCTTTACTGTAAAACATCCCAATCCAAGCATTTTTAATTGACCCTATTATAGAAACTCTGTCTTGTAAAGTAGCAATCCCAAATGACTATCTTCCCGTGCTGAAGTAACAGCAGTAACAGACGATATTTTATCCAAGACCAAGGAATTTAAATAAAAAATATTTTAAAAAACTTAAGTTAATATTAATTTTATTATACTCCTGTTTTGATTTTTGGGGGAGTAGGTTTTTCTGTTAGGTTATTAGGGTAATTTGTAATCTCAGGAGGAGTAGTTTCAAATTCTAATCCTGATTCTCGCTCATTTTTATACAAAACTTTAAAAAAATAAATTTTAAGAACTACGCGTTGCCAATTTAATTTGAAACTAACATTTACTTTAAAGAGCTTATTTGACATCCATGGCAATCGCTATTGTTTAAAACAATTACGGTATATTCATACCGTAACAAGTAATGAAATGAAAATACATGCAAACTCCATAAGAAACAACTGTTACAGAATAAATATTCTCACTAAAAAGTGTAAATGTTGTCATTATGTTATTAAAAATAATTTCATAGAGAGTATATTCTAAGCATAGTCGTGGAAAAAAATCAATTAGATATTCGCTTTACAAGCCTCAATGTTCACATAACTAAACTTCAAATTAAATTTAACTTTTCGCGGCACCGCGGTCCTTAAATAATTATGAAACAATATTTTTAGAACAATCGTTACTTTTTCTGAATCTTTACAAATATTCTAATTAACATTACAGGTAAGATAATGGCTCCAGGAGCGTACTTGCTGGCCATAATCCGTAACAATATTTTTATCGCTGGCTACACGAAAATTGGGACTCAGATAAAAAAAGTCAAAATCAAAATTTAATATAGCAAGATCCTAATTTTTCAAATACAAAAAGGTTGTGTGCAACAGTAGTCTTAACATCAATTTCGGATCACGATTCTTAAAATACTACGTTTGGTTGGTTTGGACGTTAAAATCTGCAACGATGAATAAGCTAGAAACGTTTGAAATGTGGTGTTATAGGCGTTTGTTAAAAATTCCTTGGACAGACAGAGTTACAATCGTCAAACAGAAAGATAGAAAATTACGTCTAACAGTCAAGCGCAATAAAACGACTTATTTTGGCTATGTAATGTGGAGTACAAAGTATGAATTACTACAGAAAAAAAAGGAAAAATTTTAGTTTGACGAAGCATTGGAAGAAGGCAAAAATCATGTTTGAGAAATATAAGAGATTGGACCAGATTGAGCACCATTGGTGAATTGGTCCATTTTGCAAAATATCGAAATGTATAAGCCAATATCGTGGCTAACATCCAGTAGTGTTAACAATGTGATCGCTCATACATTGGTAAAGGCAGCAAAAAAAGAAGATGTACACCTGTTAACATTTTTTGTTTATATTGTTATCCTTTCTTTATACCCTGACGATTAAAATTTTATCGCAATGATCGACTCTTTTAAGGTGTTCATATTTTTTTAAAGTATTTTTAAGTTTTAAATTGACAAAAAATTAACATTTTAATAACAGAGGTCTACAAAAAAATGGGGCGTTGACTGTACTTAAATTGCTGGGGGTCATTTTTAAAATAATTTGCTGCGTATAACCCAAATTCAAGTTTAGAATTGGGCTACAACGTCAGGATTGTAAAATATTGGAGGTTATGTAATGAAAAATGGTCCTAATGGCTACTTTTAAGGTTATGTAATGGACCCACAAAGTTATTTTGGTCTTTTTTTCTGGTAACATCATTTAAAACTTCTCTTACTTTTTAAAATAAGCTATTAAGTGGCCAACTATAATTTTTTCTTGTTAATCTACGACCATTTTAAACTTAAAAATATATCCCTATATTCACAATTACCCATTAAGGCATACAATTTTTATTTAACTGATTTTTTTTAAAAATTTGATCTTGAGGTAACTTGGGGTCAATAAGAAAAATCTACGATCATTTTAAACTTAAAAATATATTCCTATATTTACAATAACCCATTAAGGCGTACAATTTTTATTAACTGATTTTTTTTAAAAAGTTGAACTTGAGGTAATTTGAGGTTAATAAGAAAAATCTAAGAATTTAAATTTTCGTTTCCAACTCTGCAAAAAATAATATTGATTCGTGGCTACGAGATAACGAATATCGTGTCAAAAAGAGGAAATTTGTAACTCTTAGATTGCAAATTGTAAAGAAACCATAATTGATTTGAAAATGCTTCTTTTCTTTTGTCAGTTTTTAAAGTTTCTCGAGTAGGTATTTGAATAGTATGCTATGCATATTTTGTCTAGTTGTTAAAGGCTATTAAAACAATTTGTATGGATTAACTGTTTTAAACAAATTAATAGAAAATGAACAGTTTAGTGCAATACTTACTTGCGATAGATTAATACGTTGCTAATTACTATCTTAAGAATATTGTAATAAAATATGTGATGCCTTTTGGCCTTGTTTTAATACCCAATTTCCTGTTTATGCAAGACAACGCTCGACCTCACATAGCTGGGGGGGTACTTAATTATCTTTATTAACTTGTTATACCAGTAATACAGTGGCCATCAAAAAGCTCAGATCTGAATCCGATCGAGCATATGCTGAATCACTTCAAGAACATGTTAAACGTCAAATACCTGCACCTATAAACCTGAGCGAACTTTAATATGCATTTATCACAGCGCGGGAAAAAATTTCTTTAAATTTATCATTTACCTGCCAAAAACTGTTTCCTTTAAATATAATTTTTAAACTACAACTAGACAGTTGTATATTGGTTAGTATCTAGCCCAGCTTTTGTTTTTAGTTCGGTTTATTTGTCTTACGAATAGACGCCTGAATATGGAAAGACAAAGGTATATTTCATTCACTATCAATTTATATGGATTATAGAATAACGACATGTCATGTACGACGATCCTAGACGTAATTTAATCGAAAATGGAATTGTATAAGTTCTAATTCGGGTTTAGAGGATGTTATCATCACCCAAACAATCTTAGCGCCATCAAGATTAAATACCCCAATAGTCTTTGATTTGTTAACAATAATTAGTTTTTTTGTCAATAGCAGTGAAGCAATTTATAAAAAGAAATGTTGCAAGAATGCTGTAAATATTACGAGCAAAAACAGTTGGCATTTCAGATATTGAAAAATTATTAAAATTGAAATTTAACAGTGTCGTATAAAATGGGAGGTATAGTGAAACAATTTTCATAAATTTTTTTTGGAATTGTGCACCTTCCTTGGTAAAATTCAATGTTTAAGTAAAAAATTGTGCTACTTTCAAAATCATGAAAAATAATTTTTTATTTAACACACTTCAGCTCGTTGAAATGTGACGGAGGGTTGGTACTTGAGCGAGGACGTTTAAAAAGTTCAATTAACATTTATTAAAGTCATTAAATAATTTCACCTGACCATTTATAAATTACGTCACACTAATTTCATGATTTTTGGAGCCCCCCCGCCCTTGTCACATTTGTGGGACCCACTTTCCTGGTGGAACGTCACATAAATTGTGATTTTATAATTAAAAATTATTAAATGTACCCTTTATTAGTCGCTGTGGGTCTAACAGAGATATGACAACTCAGAGGGTTGTTCTCGGAATGATTTACCTGAATCTTATACCCCGGTTATGTTTTATTGCGGTATAAATTCTTGGAATTTATTGACATGCCAGATCCATAGCGAGCAGCGACTAACCGCGTCACAGTTGTACGAAATTGTGTATTTACGAAGATGCATAATAAAACACATTTCAATTTGGAAAACCCTGATAATATTAAGAACTGAATCGTCTAGCTTTTGAAAAAATTGAGGAAGGCGTAACTATTACCGACGAAATTTTGACGAATCGGATGAGTCAGAAACCGAAGATAATGTTGAAGAAAGACTTGTTTGAAGATTTTTATACTAATCAAGAAATCGACAGTGAAAAAAAGTTGATGAAGAGGAAGCTGACCACGACGCTGATAATTACAGGGTGATTCGTAACTATTGGGACATAGGCATAGGTGATGTGGACCAGAATATGACGATAGGACCAAATATTCCTGAATAAAATATTTATGTGGAAAAAGATACAAGGCGTTAACTTTGAAATTTTGTTTTCATTTTTTGCTAATAACTGTACTGTAAATTTATCAATTGTTATTAAAATCGGCATGGAGGCATGACTTTGGACAAGGAATATTATTTTATGAATTATTTTACTATTTGTCATAGGGGGTGCTATGTAAATGATTCCTAATGATGAAATCGACTGGTAACTTTTTTGAAGAAACTTTTTAGTGATTTTGATTAAAAAATATGATGCAGACATCATTTTTACGTAATATCGAGAAAACAAAATTGAACAATTTAAAGTCTCGGAAGGGGATTTCGAGTAGGTAACAGACAACAACAAAACTTGTAACGTAAGGCTTTTATTTCGACGATAAAGCAGAATTAATAACAATTTAACATAACAGATCAAACTCAAATTAAATGTTCTACGTGGCATCCTCCGATTTTAATGTCTTTTCTAATTATTTTAATAAAAGACTTTCGGACTTCAAAAAATATATAATTCTGTCCCCTTATAAAATTAGCCACATTTTGTTTGTTCGTCCCGTGAATTAATTTTATTGACATAAACTAAGGACTTTATAGGTCACCAAACATAAAAATCAAGAGGGTTATACTCAGGACTTCTTGGTGGCGATTTAAATTCACTTTTTTTGCCAATCCATCGTTAAGGAAATATGTCACTTAGATGTCTTCTAACACCTAATGAGAAATGAGGTGAAGCTCCATCTTGCATAAACCACATTTTCCTTCTTACATCTAAAGACAGATTATTCAAAATATCACCAACAGTATTTTGCAAAAAAATTAATAAAGAATTTCCATTTAAATTTAAAGGCAGAACATATGGCACTGGTAGTTGGTCGCTTATAATGCCACACCATACATTAAATTAAAACTCATGCTGAAAATATCCATCTTTAATAGTGTAACGATATTTTCTCCTTGGGTTCGTTAATTCTAAACTCTCAGTATGCAATAACTAACAACGTTTATTTTGATATTTGTTCGCAATAAATTTTATTTTACAATCACTAACAAACACTTTATAATTATTTCAAAATACTTGAATTTAAACTAACTACAACTTAAACTTTAAAACTTAAAAAACTTAAAAACCGCGATTTATGTTTCCGTTTAAATACCTCCGAATCAATGTTTTTGAATAATCGACACTATTCAAATAAATTCCAGAATCATCCGGTGTCTTCTGTGTATTACTAGCAGCTCATTAATCTTCTTTTTCACGTGCCTTGTCCGTTACGAACGCTGGTTATCATCATAGCAATTATAATTTTGTTAGCTTCATTTCTGAATAATTGGTTTAAAGTCAGTCCAAACCATAAGTTGTGGAGCCACGAATGTCTTCTTCTGCCGGGTCCGCGTTTACTCTCTATCTTTTCTTGGACTATCAGTTGTAGTAGACGGTATTTATCCTGTCTCATTAGATGACCAAGATATTCAAGTTTCCTTTTTTTAACAGTAAGTGATATTTCTTTTTCCTTTCCTATTCGGCGTAGGACTTCCAAGTTGGTGATATGTTCAGTGTACGATTTTCTGAGAAAACGCCGGTACACCCACATCTCTAATTTAGTTTTATTTATATTCAGGCTAAGTCCATTCTCTTCACTAACTCTTTGAACCCTTTCCATGAGATATTGTAGTTCATCCAGACTATTTGCAAGCACGACCGTGTCGTCGTCGTATCTGATATTGTTTATTACCTCTCCATTCATCTTTTCGAATTCACATACCACTGGGTTATAATCCGTTGGAACATTGGCTCCTGGATATGTTTTTTCCGATTTTATTGCATTTCTGTATCTCATTGGTACAGCGATGTAATCTATTTGATTTCTTACGTTCCTCTCTTCCAAACCAAAGCCTCCGATTGTATTTTCTAATTTTTTTACCCACCTTTGCATTGAAGTCGCCCATTATGATTTTAATTTCATGCTTATTAGTCAATCTTATCAACTGTTCAAATTGTTCATAGAATTTCTCGATAGTTGCTTCATCTTTATCCGCAGTTGTCGCATATATTTGAATTACGTTTAGATCTTTTGGGGTTGCATGCGGACGAAAAAGCATCAGAGAAGGGTATGAAGGATTTGACTTTAGCCAGAACATGTGGTGCAATTATTAATCCAACTCCGTTCCTATGTTGAGGGCTGTTATTTCCAGAGTAGTAAACCGTATAGTCGAGAACTCTGCATTCTCCGGAATTGGGCCATCGTGTTTCGCTGAGACCCAGCACATCTATGTTAAGTCTTTTTATCTCTTTTACAATGTTATGTGACTTCCCACACTCATACATACTTGGTGGTTTTCTGTTGCCTTCCTCATCGCTGTGTAAACGCCGGTTTTGTAGTTACTACTGCGCCGTTTAGTATCTGATCCACAGCCTTTTCGTTCTCTGAGCTAATGCCTGTGGTTCATTATAAGACAGCCAGCTGCCGCCGCTCGGTGCTAGTTTTGGTCCGCCCCGGGTATTTCATTTCCCCGGTACCACCCATATCTGGGAAGCATTTCCCTATCCGCCACCTGTGGAGGCGCCCGATGGAGGACTAGCAACCCCACACAGGCTCATTAATATTTAACCTAATTGCGATCGACTTACTGGCGCCTTAAGGCGACAGACAATGGGGCCGGATGGTAACAATAGCATGCGGGTTTTCTTCTTCCTAGTAATGGCTGTTTCACCAATTTCAAACTCCTTATCTGGTAAAAGTCGCTTCATCGGTGAGCATAATATTCTTAATACAATTTTTGTCATCATTATGCTTGTTGAGAATACGTTGGCAGAACTGTAATCGTCGTGGGAGATCTCTTGGAAAGAAATTTTAAACAAGAGTGAAGTGATAACAGTAAAACTTCTTTTTTAAGAAGTCTAATAATTGATGACTTACTTACTTTTGTTGCTGCTGGCAGATGACGTAAACTAACTGTAGGATTTTCATCCTTCTTCTTCATATGATGCCTATCCGTTCAGTTGATGTATTAAACCACACTCGAAGATTCTTTAGCCATGATATTCTTCTTCTTCCTACGCTCCTTTTATCTTGTATTTTGCCTTAAAGTATAAGCTGTAAAAGCCGGTATCTTTCTGGATTTCTCATGATGTGGCCGAGGTATTCAAGTTTACGTTTTTTTACCTGATATAAGATTTCTTTTTCTTTCTTCATTCTACGAAGCACCTCTTCGTTGGTGGTGTGATCCACCCATGATATTTTTAGAACACGACGGTAGAGCCAGAGTTTAAAGGCTTCTAATTTCTTGCAAGATGTTTCAGATAACGTCCATGACTCAACGCTGTAAAGAAGAGTTGAGAACACATAGCACCTCAGTGTCCGCATTTTGGTGTTTAAAGACAGGTCCCTCATTTTGAACAATTTTGCCATTTTAAGGAATATGGTTCGAGCCTTTTTAATTCGGCATCTTATCTCAGCCGAGTGGTCCCATTCTTCGTTAATATTTGTTCCCAAATAGACATAATTTTGAACTCTTTGGATGGGTCTGTTGTTATGTAGCAGTAGCTGGCCTTTCATGAGTCTATTTTTATGAATTTGGTCTATTCATGAATTTGGTCTTTTTCGCATTCATCCGCAGTCCATATCTTTTACTTACTTTGTTTATTAATCTCTGACGTCCCTCTAGATCGTTTAAGATAATTACTGTGTCATCCACATATCGTATGTTATTAATGCACTCGTCATTAACAATCACCCCGTCGGAGGTATTTTCCTGGGCTTCTCGAAATATGTATTCTGAATATATATTGAACAGTAATGGCGAAAGTACACACCCCTGTCGAACTCCTCTCTTTATCAGAACTTCATCGGATTCCTCACTTTCTATTCTGACCGAAGAGATCTGATTTAAATAAAGATTTGCTATACTTCTTAGATCTTTTTTCTTTAGTTCAGTTGATTAAATAACTTCCATTATCTTATTATGCTGAACCTTTCATTTTATTATGCTGAACCTCATCATATGCTTTTTAATAATTAATGTAGCATGCAAAAATATCATAATTAACATCTCGAGCTCTTTAAAATAAGACTTGAATGCTAAAGAGTGCCTTTCTAGTACTTAGGGCATTCCTAAACCCAAACTGGGTAGAGCTGATATTTTCTTCGCAGATCCTATATATTCTTTGATGGATTAATTTTAAAAAGAGTTTAAGAAAGAGACTCATGAGACTAATTGTACGAAAGTCTTCACAGTTTTTTGCACTTGATTTTTTGGGTATCGTTATAAATGTACTTTTGAGCCACACGTCGGGTGAATTATATTTCATTAAATATATATGTAAGCCATTTGATATCATCCTCATTCAATAGTTTTAAAAATTCGTTCCGGATATTATCTGGCCTTGGCGCTTTCCCATTCTTTCCCCATTTGGTGTTATAAGTGGGAGAATTTTCCGATCTGTTTGGGTTTTCAAACAACTGGTTTATGTATTCTTTTCAGATTTTTATTATCCCCAATCGGTCTACAATGATGTTACCTTTGCTATCTTGAATTTTTCCTCTTACATTGAAATTATTTAGACCCTTTGTCTCTTTTATTTTTTTGTGCATGTTAAACATATCATATTTCTTCTCAAGTTCTTCGATCTCTGCACATTGTCCTTTTAACCATTCATGCTTTGCACATCTTATCTTGTGTTGAATTGTTCTTGCAAATTTTGATATTCTGTTTTAGCCCCTTTTAACAATCTTTTCTCATTCAATAACTTTATTATCTCATCTATCATCCATGGTTGTTTTTTTTCTTTTGGAGCTATCAGCATTTCATTACCAATATCTTCGAACCTTTCAGCCATCTTGGGAAGAGTCGACTGTACACTATGTGTAGTTTCTTTGAGTTTTCGACATTTTTTAGCTATTCTCTTAGTTACTGCTTGACGTGTTTTCTCATTGTCTTTAAGCTTCCATATTTTCCATTTTTTCCTGTTAACCTTCTTCTTCATCTTCTTTAGCTTATGTTTAAATTTGCCTCAGAGAAGAACGTGATCTGAATGCACGTCAGCTCCTGGGTACGTTTTTAGCAATTATACAACTGTTACGGTTTTTTTTATTTATTAATAGGTAGTCTATCTGGTTTCTCACAATGTGGTCTTTTTTTATCTTGTATATCATGTATATAATCTTCGAGGTGGTTGCTTAAAAAGGGTGTTAAGGATAACCAATTGTTTTTCTGTCACAAAATCTTTTAATCTCTCCCCTCGCTCGTACCTAGTTCAAATCGACCAATCAGTTCCGAATTGTCGCTCTTACCAATTTTGGCATTAAAATCACCCATAATGAGAGTAAGGTCTTCTTTCTTTACTTGTTTTAATATGTCAGATAATGCTGAGTATACAATTATCACTTCTTCATCGGGTTTTTCAGCAGTAGGTGGGTATATTTGTACTAAATTTATTTTGACAGGTGTGCTTTTCAGTTCAATAAAAATTATTCTTTCGGAAATCGGAGTAAAGCCTGTATCATATTGGGAGAGTTTAGGCGAGAGTATGATTCCTACACCATTAGTATGCTGGTCATTTTTGCTGCCAGAATAGTACACTTTGTGATCTTCTACCGTTTCCTCATTTCACTAATTCCGAGAATGTCGAAGTTCAGTCTGTCCATTTCAAGAATTGTATTATGTATTTTCCCGGCTTGGAACATAGTTTTCACGTTTCACGTGCCTACTATTTGTGTCTGTTTTGATATTTTTAGTCGTGTTTCTTCTTTTTTTTATTGTGATTTCGTTTGATGACGACCTGATAAGCCCAATCTCTTTTTCTGCTGGATCTTGGTTTCCGTACACCATGATCAGTAACGTTCTCATTTACTCGTTCACTTACCATATTACTTATACTAGAGATATCCTTGAGGATATTTAATGTAGTAGTCCTCCCGTGGCTTTTCACATCCGTATGCCGATTATTTCATTGCAATTCTTCCGCCTTTGGGACCGATTTCTTAACCCCAGGACAATAGGGTCACGCCTTGTATCTTTCCACAGCAATATTTTATTAAGGCATATTTAGCCTATGTCCTAATAGTTATGAATCACCAAGTCAACATTTTTAACAAGTGTATTAATTTACAAAATGGTACAAGCAGAGGAAAAGGGAAACACGGGAAACACTCAAACACCACCCCATAAGGTTGTGGTAAAATTTCCTGGCATCGTCAGCAGAAAAGCAAATTGTGCTAACACTGAACTAGATTGTTGAAAGCTATTTTTTGACAATACCATAGTAGCTATTATTGTCGAAAACACTAATAAAAATATAGACAGTATACGAAAAATTTTTGCGAGGAAACGAAATTGTAAACTAACCGATATAATAGCATTATTATATCTGGCAGGAGTATTCCAAAACCTTTTTGGTTTTTGGGCAGCTGATATGCAAGGAATTAACCGTTTTATAATGCTATGTCAAAAAAACGTTTTTGTTTTCGAAGACGAAGAATTAAAACTAAAAAATGGCGACCATACGAAAATTTATCATATTTAATAAAAATTGCACTATTAATTTGGTCAAAATGTACCTATAGATTAAATGTTTTCTGCTTTTCGTGGACGTTGCGGCTTTCGATAGTATATACCAATAAAACTTTTAAAATATGGTATAATAATTTTTAGTTTATGTGACGCAAAATTGTTTTATATCGCATTCATGAAAATATACTATGGTCTTAATCCAAAAGGCCCATACAGAAAAGAAAATTCAGCGAAAGAAATTGTCCTCAAACTTGCTGAATCAATTTATGACAGTGGAAAAAACATTTCGGCAGACAACTGGTTCGCAAGTCTCAAGTTTATGAAAGCATTTGAAAATAAAAACCTATCGTGTGTATCGCGTGTTTGGTTTTTTCAAAAACGAAACTCTTGTTTGTTATTGTTTGAAGAAAGGAAGCAGTTGTGTTGCTATCAAGTCGACATGTTTCCTGTAAAAAAGTGGAAGATGATACTACGAAAAAAATCCAAAATAATAAACCAATAAAAGTACCAAGTCGGGTATAGACGTTGCAGATAAACTGTGTGCCACATAAAATGTGACCAGATTTTTAAAAAGGTGGCCAATGCTCATTTTCTATAACATTTTTAATGTGGCAGTAATTAAGTCGCAAATAATATTTTTGGGGAATGAAAACGAATATATTTTTATGGCAAGAATATATCAAAAAATAAGTCTAGTTTGTTGACGGGACAACTAGAAAATATCAAATTTGCCCACCGAATTAAATTTTTTTTAGCAAAATATAGGCTGAAGTGCCAGCCACAGAGGAACAGCCCGGAACTAGCACACAAGCAAGAAAAAAAAACCGTGCTACGAATAAACGAAAAAATACGAGTATGTAAAGACAAAGTATATGTGCGAAAATTGTAATTTAAAAGTAATTTAAAGTTGTAAATTATTTTCCTACGCCCATGTCAGTAAACGTTAAAAATCGCACTGTCGACATTCCTTGTAAGTAACATTTAACAATAACTTGCACGTAATGAGATCTCATAACATACACGTGCGTTTTGATAAGAAAACCTAAATTTCTTGGTATACTCAAATTGCAATCAAATTTTGATCTACATACAACTTTATTTGGTCTATTTACATACATTTAGTAAATTAAAAAACATAAAATCTTTTTGTATTAGTGAAATACATTTTGGATAAAGAGTAATACCCCTAAATGTCGGCAACACATTATACAATTTCTCAAAAAATAAGTCGCGTTTTCTTAGCATGCTATGGAAATAAACGTCATGTCATGTGTCGCCTCTAATCAGTTATCATACTCAACAAAATATTTTTTGGATAAGCAAAATTGGCATTTCTCTGAATAACGGGCTTTACTATATTTTTCAAATCGTTGCTCAAGTATCTGATTAAACTAATACTCTTCCAGGTACGACGAGACCCATCTTTACAGAATGGTAAAGTCTTTATTTGAAACCATAGAGGAGCGTAAACCTTCAACATAAATACAACTAAAGTTTTTAAGTTATCTGACGGTGCTTCTGTTCAAACATAAACTCTGAGAATACGGTTGGCAGTCGTCAGCCATCTTGCATGAGACAACTTGCCTGGCTCGCTTAAACTTAAACTGAGAGAACAATGCCGCTTTGAAATAGCTTGGCACATGTTTCAGAGATACTTTTATCTGTGCTAATTTATTTGCTCTCTTTATCAATGGTCGGTAATTTCCATTTAATGCTTTCAAATTAAACTAAAGGCAACTGCACACTATGCCAATGTCTCCAAAAAATGTTAGTGGTCCAGTCGTGCTGCCATTAAGGTTCTGACAAAGATGACGCAAACAAAGTTCATTCCCATGTAGTTGGCTAATAAACCACAAAAAAGAACGTATCAGTTTTGATTCTAGGAGCTTTAGAACACCTTATTAGTGTCCGGTATTGACAGTGGTACCGTCGCAACCAATACTATAGTTATTAAACACAGTACTTCCTTATTTTTTCGTAAGTGAGGGAATGGGTTATCGTTAATAAAGTCGGTAAAGTTCCTTTGCGCATAATCACAATGCCGATAACGGAAAAAAGGTGAATAAATTAAGGGCTTAAAATCTCTCTAATATCCATTACGTACTACCCCAGTACAGACATTTTTCACCTCCGTAATGAATAATTTTATTGTTACAATTTTTACGGCCTACACAACACATATTAAAGCTGCTCGACCAATATAAATCATTATTTTTGTGCCTAACGTGTCTTTTTTACTTTTAAGAAAGTGAGATGATCTCCCTTCCTAATGTAAATATTATTATAAAGTGAGTAATATAAAAGTGAGTATCATAGTATAATACTTGTTATGGCCAAATTTTAAGTTTCACGTTGCGGAATTTTTTAATGTTAACAGTTGGTTTTAATACACTTATGTACACCGAACATTAAAATTTTATGCCGACATTAAAAATACATACACAAAAATAAGTAAACATATTACAAAATCGTTCAAAAAGCTTTTGAAATGTTCATTATATTGGAGTTATATACTGTAATGTAGTCGCCAGCAAGATAAATTAGTCGCCACGAAATACTTGTAGTTTTTATTTTATTTCATTAAAGAGAAATAAACCTTTGACAATATCAAAATTATTAATTTTATTCAAGGTTCTGGTTAACTCAATAAAATAAAGTATACGGAGTGGGCCACAGAAAACGGTCCACCCCGATATTAGGCAGTATTTATTAGAATTTAAGGAAATTCTAAAACACGTTGATTTTTGCTCCAAGAGGGATACATTTTAACATTACCGATATATCATTTGTCAACCCCCTTCTGTTCAATTCCCCAACCCCATAATTTAAAATGGGGAATGTACCATGTGTGGCATTTTACTAGAAAAGCATTTACATGGAGTATTCAGGCATATGATCATCCATGATTTTTTTTGATAATTACAGCGTCTTTGCAGAAAAGTCTTAATTAATTTAAAGTGGAACACCTGTTAAAAATGAAACTCAGCGCCTATGTTTTAATAATCAGTCAATTTTCCTGTTACATCAAAGGTAAATTAAAACAAATTTATTAAAAAAATTTGTAATTTAATTCTGACAGTTTGTTTAACATTAATAAATTAATTTGGGTATAATACTGTTACGATATTTACTTTTTGGGTTCGATGATTTTAAACACCTAGTAAAATAACTAAATAATTATATTCTAATATTTTTACACAATAAATTTTACTCTATTAATCACTTAGATATTCACAACTGTATAACACTTAATAATTACTTCAAATACTTCACTTCAAACTATTACTAAAGCTTCCGCGACCGCTGTCTTTTTATATTTTTTGCCGGCGGCCATAATTATGCATTCCCTGCGCTATCTCCTCAAGGCGACAGTCGACAGGGACGGGCTCAGAACATTGTAACAATACTTTTAAAATGGTATGTTTATTAAAATTGCATAACTAGTTGAGATTATTTCTATAATTTTGAAAACATTAAATGGGCAAGAACAGTGAATTTATTTAATCAGCTTCATAAAGACAAGCAACTTTGTCACTCACATGTATTAGGGTTACAAAATTTCGCCAAACAGGGTCAGTAGCTAATAAAACAAAGAACTATGAAAATCAAGTTAGTACTAAAGCGGCAGAAGTAGCAATTTTTTGGTCATATTTATTTAGATTCTACAACAAGTACCAGAAAATTGGCCAAAGATTCTGGTTTTTCGCGCACTACGATTCGTAGGGTTTTAAAACTAAATTTCATCGTTACAAAATACATTTGGTACAGGAAATTAATAAAGATGACCCAGACAGGCGACTACATTTTTGTGAGATGACTAAAAAAATATACCTAACGCAAGTTTTTATTCAATATTTGTTTTTCGGATAAATGTTCCTTTTTTTTATACGGTACCGTAAATCGATACAATTGCCGTTACTGTGAATTTTCTCAGCATTATCTTAAATTTAACGTGTGGGCAGGAATTAATGGGGATCGTATTGTTGTGCCATTTTCTTGCAACAAAATTTGAACGGAAAAATCTCTTAAATTATAAGAGGACACTATTGATCCCGCTCTCACAGATATAATCAAAATTGAACATAGATACTCAGAAGATGGTCTGTTTTTCCAACTAGACGGCGCACCTCCGCATTATAGTGGAGCTGTAAGGCAATATCCTAATGAACAATTTTTTGGGCAATGGATATGAAAAAGATGCTTCATTGAATATCCTGCAAGATATTCCGATTTAACGCCCCTGGATTTCTGTATGTGGGGTCATTTAAAAAGCAATATTTATACAACAGAACCCGCTTCGTTGAAAGAACTAAGACGACGAATAGTACATAAATGCGATGGACACCATTTTAAACATCTAATTCATAAATTCATTATTAATTTAAGTTAACTATTTTTTAAATTATACCCTATAATTTAGTTAATTTTTGTTTCATTACACTTAATTTAATCAGTTTCCATTGTTTTTACATAATTTGTTTTATTATACTTTTGATTTGACACAAAAAATTGACACATTAATAAAACATAGGCGTTGCGTTTCATTTTTATGAGCGTGTTGCACTTTAAAATAATTAAGACTTTTTTTGCAAAAAAAGTGTAAATATAAAAAAAATCATGAATGATCATATGCCTGAATACTTTGACTAAATTTCTTTTTAATCATGTGCCACACATGGTACATTTTCATTTTAAATACAGGGGTGGAGAAAGTGAAAAGGAGGCGGTTGAAAAATGTCAGATATCTGTATCGTGAAAATGTTTCCCCCTTGTAACAAAAATCAATGCATCAGCATTTCCTTAAATATATTTTAATACTGCCAAATATTGGGATGGACTGTTTTATGTGGCCCACTCTGTATATACTGTGTTCTAAACTTTAGTGTCTCCTAACTGTCGAATATGTTACATACACGTTTATTTGAAAAATTATAATTTAGTAAATTTATCTAAAAAATAACTGTAATTGTTTTGGAAAACAATTGGAATATCTTCCACAGCCCAGAAAAAATTCTGTCGGATTGTGAAGTCTACAAAGTTGTGGGCAGCATTTGGGCAGTTAATCTATCCACGAGAATATCCAATAAGTACCCTACCTAACTTATAGATGGCGGTTAATATTTAAAAAGAATGACTATGGTAGAAAGTACCATTCTTATAATGCTTAAGTTGGAAGTTTAAAAACGCTACATTGTTTAGTATTTGTTTGGCAGCCACGTATATAACCCTTATCTTATTTTAAATTTTTCATTACATGTGGCTTAACAAAATGGGGAAACAAAATAAACACATTGTGTCCTTCCTTACAAGATTTTTTTCTACGTTTTATGTTCAAATAAACGTATTTCTAATTGTATTATCCATTTGTAATTTACGCTGCACATTCAAATAACAATAAACTTTGACATCCTTCTGGAGAAGGGTTACCAACGATAACCTCACATTAAAGCAGCGACATAATAACGTATGAAAAAAATTTGTTTGTGTAATTTTAGCAGCGAATACTTTGAATAAAATAAAAATAATAATATTAATATTTAAGTTAAAAAAAATATTCTTTGACATTGAATGGTAATTACTGTTAGCAAACAATTAAATTTATACTAATTGATAGTGTCGATACTTTGTTCTTGAAAAGAAAATAAAGTTGATCTACTTCAGGGACAAACGTTACAGAATCATATTTGCCACATTTATAAAACTGAAAGCATCTGCGAAATTCTTCCTATTATAAGAGTTTGTGTATTTGATTATATTGAGCGGAAGGTGCAGGATAACAAATGAATAAAACACTGCATAACTTTATGAGCAGCCAGAACGTGTCAAAAAAGGCACTACTGGCTGTGCATAGAGAAATGCTGGCACCAAGAAAGAAAAAGCGATGGTCCATCCTGAAAATGTCGAGAACATGATAAATAAATTTAGTATTGTCATTATAGACATTATAGTGTGGTCATATTTAATATTAAAACGTACGGAATTGATCTCAAATAATGTCAGTTTACGATTTTTTGGATACCCGATTTGGTGGGACACCACACCACGATTCCCTTTTCACTCTTTGAGGTCCAATTTAATGGGATATTGCACCACACAATACACTTGTGTCATTTTTTCAATTATTTTTCATATTTCTCTATACTTAAGTTGTCACGCAAATTTAAACATATCTCGAGTATTTACAAACAACTCTCTTCCTCATATAGAAAAAGACAGACTGATGTGCATAACGGTACTACGCAAAGAACCGCTCGAAGCTTTAAGTGGCACAGTGGCCGTCTCCCGTGCTACTCCCATCACTCGAGTTTCTTGTCCTTCTTTTATACGTTCTTGACTATCACCTATACTTATATATGGTAGTAAAATGTTGTTTTTTGGCAGAAGAAGCATAAAATAAAGATCAATGCTGCGGAGATGAGTAGCCTGAGAAGTAGTAACAGACGAAGATGTAGTAACAAAGTTGGTTAAAGAAATGCTTAGCTGGTTTAAACACGTAGAAAGAATAGTTAATTTAAGATTGACGAAACAAATTTATAAGGCGAGTGTAAATGGGCAAGTTGGTAGAGGTTGACCTAAACAAACGTATCTCGATCATATCGAAAAAAGGCCAGGTCAAAAGTACCAGCAACCTATGAGCATATATGAAAGCGCTGATGAGAGTAAAAGAAGCGAAAGACGTGTCTAAGAAGCGAAGCAAGTAAAAAAAAGTGGTCTTTGCCTGCCCCTACGGGAAAAAGACGTGACTGTATGTAAGGATGTATGTAAGTGAATATTTGCTTATCGAACTTTATTGCTACAAAAAATTTAAGGAGTGAAAA
The DNA here is from genome assembly GCA_950111635.1 of Agelastica alni. NCBI lineage: Eukaryota > Metazoa > Arthropoda > Insecta > Coleoptera > Chrysomelidae > Agelastica > Agelastica alni. The sequence continues at coordinate 15,714,617 of OX467716.1, forward strand.
CTTCTGCAGGATAGGGAAGGGGGTAATTTTAATGTAACGTTGACATCAGTGACAGAAATATTTTTGATGTAGATGACACGGGCTGTGAGCAGTGGTCGATATAAAATTAAAATAAAATAAATAAGTTACATTGTACTATTCTGTAGATTGGCGGCTTGTTGGGTCATTAACGGTGGAGTTGATGAGTTACAGTCATAGTTTGTTGCCTAAATTCAAATCATTTAAGAACATTATGATATTATTACTATTACTATAATTTATCATTTCCTTAAAGTCATGGGATATACGAAACGTGTCTCTTCGTATCTGAAACATGGGACATTGCATTATAATATGTTTCAATGTTCACAACTTCACAAATATCGCATAATGGTTAATGGTTAATGGTTAATTCATTTTGACCAGATAACAGGAATTCACGGGTGAGTCTTGTGTGTCCTAAGCGAAGTCGAGTCATTAACACCTGCTCTCTTCTGTTCATCAATGTGTTTTGCCATGGTCCCATGTTTAGTTTGATTTCCCAGAGTTTTGAATGTGAGGCTTGCTACTGAGTATTCCAAATATCCAGTAATTTGTGTTTGAAATATGATTTCATATTGATCGAAGGTGTGAATTTTAAAGTGAAGAAGTACTTGTTTATCCGATAATTGGATGTTGTGCAATTCATGTTTAATCAAGTTGCCTATCGAGTGACGTAGTAGTTGCAGTGAGCTTATGGAATCTGATATGATTATAAATTTTTTGTTATTACATGAGTTGGCAAAACGTAATGCCTAAAGGATCGCAAAGAGAGAATCGTTGTATATTCCGGAAGTTTATATGTTGATGTTGTAGACCAGTGGTCGCCAACCTGTCGATCGCGAGCTACCGGTAGCTCGCGGAGGCAATTCTGGTAGTTCTCACAACGATTTTAATTTAAAAAATACAAACTGCAAAAATCAGAGAAGCTTCCGAAAATTTCACAAAAACATCTAATTGTCATAATATTAAACATAAACAGCGGCAACGTTGCGGTGAGCGATCTGCCGTTGACGCCATCAAGCTAGAATCAGCTAGAACCGACCTGCCGGACCAGTGCGTTAGTGTTCGGGAACGATCTGGATTGCTTTGAACGGGATAAATACGCACGGCGCGACGACATTGCGCTTACTTTAAAACTGAACGCGTAACCAACGTCCAGCGGTTGGGTAAAGAACAAAAAAAAATAACATGGCAAGCAGTTGTAAGAAGGTAAAGACATACCACTTTCATTCGGAATGGGAAGAACAATACTTTTTTACAGAAGTTAAAGATAAAAATGTGTGTTTGTTATGTAATACTTCGGTCTTCGTTGTTAAAAAAGGAAATATTGAGAGACATCATAAAACTGTACATTCTAATTTTGAAAAATCATTCCCACTACATTCTGCCGCCAGAAAGGAGAAACTGAAACAGTTAAAAAAGCAGTTAATTGGACAACAATTAATATTTTTAGGAACAGTCGACAAAAATAAGGCTGCAACTGAAGCATCGTACTGTGTGTCCCAGAAAATTGCACAAAAAAAAACGTTATGAAGACGGAGAAATGATAAAACAGGCATTTTTAAAAGCTGCTGATTCGTTATTTGCCAACTTTAGAAATAAAGACGAGATAGTTTCAGCTATATGCAACTTTCTGCTAATACAGTGATGAGACGTGTAGAAGTAATGAGCAATGATATTTTTTTACAGTTAAGAACTGACTTAGATAACTGTGTTTATTTTTCACTTCAACTGGATGGTTTTTAGGGATTTTACGATTAAAGAAGATCTTTTGAAGTTTATTCCACTGAAAGGACACACTACTGGACAGGAGTTGTTTTCTCATTTAAAAAATATTATTTCTTCCGAAAAAATTCCAATATCGAAAATGGTAGGCTTGACAACCGATAGCGCTCTAGCTATGGTGGGTTGTGATAAGGGTCTGGTGGCGTTATGTCGTAAAGATGAAACTTTTCCGCAATTTCTCTGTTACCACTGCATTATCCATCAGCAAGCATTATGTGGAAATTTCCTGAAACTAAACAACGTTATGAAACTGGTGGTAAAAATTGTGAACAAGATTAGATCTCAAGCGTTACAAAGAAGATTATTTAAAACCTTGGCCGATGAATTTGACTGTCAATGCGGGGACCTACTCCATCACTCTGAAGTCCGATGGTTAAGTAGAGGACGGGTGCTGAAACGTTTTAATGATGTCCTATCTGGCATAGTTCAATTTTTCACACAACGCGATGAACCGACTCCGGAACTAGAAAATTCAATCTGGCTTAGAGATTTTGGTTTTCTCGTGGACATTACAGAGAAATTAAACGAACTTAATTTGCAGCTTCAGGGGAGAGACAAAGAACTAGCGGAAATGATTTCTGATATAAAAGCATTTATCAAAAAGCTGGAGTTTTGGGAACAAAACCTAATTAACAGCGATGCTAAGCATTTTCCTATTCTTTCAGAGAAAATATCTCAAAATCCATTAGAACCCTATGACAGCAAATATCATGTGGAAATAGTTTCTACTTGAAAAATCGTTTTAAGGATTTCAACGAAATGGCTTTAGTAGCGCAGTTTGTTGTTTCACCCTTTATAGAAATTGATATCCAACAGTTTGCAACTTGTGTTATGCAGAACTTTGGCGAAGACATCGCTGCAACAGAAATGGAAGTAATTGAGTTTCAAAATGATTTAGCCTTAAAATCGTTAGTCTCAAGTACCAAATGTATCTGGCATATTGTAAGTAAATGCAAATATTCAGTTCTATGCCGTGTTGCCTTGAAAGTGAAAGCATTATTCAGTTCAACCTATTTGTGTGAATCTTTTTTTTCCAATATGAAGTTTATTAAGAACAAATATCGCAATCGACTTACAGATGAGCATTTGGATAATTGTATTCGAATGGCTGTATCAAATTATACTGCAAACATTAAAAAAATTATCGATGAGTCTGAGTGTCAGCCTTCTCATTGAACGTGCTTTTTTATTTTTCAATGTTTATGTTCATGATAGTGCGTTACTTTTTTGTTGTTATTATTAACTATTTTTAAATCTTACGTGACATGCCGTTGTGGCTGGATAAAAGTTTGTGTTTATTTTTCAAACACCTTCGTTTGGTAGGTAGGAATGTAGCTATGAACAAGTACGTACTAGTAATATTAGTTATTTTGTTATTAGTTTATTATTAGTATCTACCTATGTATTATGTATTACCAGTTAAATAGTAAAATAAATACATATAATGATAAATTAACTGTGGATTATCTCATTTACGTTGCGTTACGTGGCTTCCGTGTGGGTAGCTCGCTGTTTATTTCAAAATTAACAAAGTAGCTCAACACATTGAAGAGGTTGGCGACCACTGTTGTAGACGGTGTTACTACTGCGGCTCCTACTCCGTTAGAGGAATCTGTATATATTTTTATGAAATCATGATATTGGTTAATTATATTTCGGAAGTTTTGTATGATGAGTTTCCTGTTTGTTTCTTTCGCAAAGGTGGGTATTTATGATTGGTTAATTTATCCAGGGAGGAGGAGTGTTAATATTCATGGGATAGAAGAAAGAAAATTTATGGATTTGAAGTGAGCTCAGATATCTTCGAATTTTCTCATCAAATGGTGGATCAGTCCTTGGTCGTTCGTATGCTGAAAGAAATCTCGTGATTGTATTTTTGTATGTTGGTATATTGTTAAGCAAAGCTATTTTGGCGGCATAGAATAAGCTTAGTTGTTTCTTTTGGTGTTCTAGAGGTGGTTCGCCAACTTCACATGTTAAACTTTCAATCGGAGTAGTCCTGCATGCTCCTAGAATGATACGGAGTGCTGAGTTGTGGATGGTATCTAACGTCTTTAGTATTGCTAGTTTGGCCGAGGCCTATGCTACACAACCATAATCAATTTTAGAGCGTACTAGAGTCCTATACAGCAGGAGTAGGGTCAATTAGTCTGCTCCCCATTATTTATGTGCTCAGAAGGTTAAGTCTCTTTCGACACCAGAGAGTGAGTTGCTGAACGTGTGATTTTCAGTTGAGTTGTTGATCAAATATCATTCCCAAAAATGTGATTTCGGTGTAAGGTTCTTGTCGTAAAAAGTTAGTCTCAGTGAATTTACTGCAATCTTTTGTGAAAATATTATGCCTTTTGTTTTATCAGAAGAAAAACTGAAGCCTGAAGATTTAGACCATATTTTCAGCGAATAATTACATTCTTGTAGGGTATTTGTTGGGTTATTTATTGTTATTGTATATTTTCGGGAATTTTATGTCAAAGTGTGAACTTTGTTCGCGAAAAAGTGTATACCACAGAATACACCAGCCTAAAAATAAGTTGGTGTATACTGTGGTGTATACATTTTTAAAGGACGTCAAGCTAATCTTTATTTTATTGAGGGAGTTTTTCGCGAGTGATTTGCGATAAATTTTGTAGGCAATTTTTTGCGAAACAAATAAAATAAAATAATAAACCGTTTGAAAATGAATATAATTGTTGCTTTAAGTTTTTACTTTTGTCAGCAGTTTTTATGACTGCCAGCCCTTTTTAAAACATAATAATAATAATAATAATAATATCGTCTTTATTATTTCATTAAATAAACATAAAACATAATTGATATATATGCAATAAGTTATCAAGAAATAAAAGGCGAAGTTCATTGTCTGCAATGCTATGCATCACAGAAAATGTTCTTCCACTTAACCCTTCATAAACACCTTTTATAATGTCGGCTCATTATTTACCAAAGCACTTGACTAAGAATTCGCTTAATGTACTGTTTATAATGGCTCTAATGCAGTTTTTTTACTTCATACATAAAAATGCATGTTGTATTTTTTAATGTTTACTTTTCCAACATTAAAAAACATAAGATGTTAAGAAGATTAGAAATCAATATTCTTTTAAGCTTTTTATGTCACTTGGGTCATTATTTAGTATGGTAAGACGATTGTAAAAAGCATAAATTTAGTATTTTTAAAAGAGGGTGTTTTGTTTTTATAATTTTGAAGGTTTTAGACTGTTCAATAGTTTTAGTATACACGACGCGTCGTTTATTTGAACCCAGATAAATTAACATCCCATCATACTTCAATGTACTTAGTAAATTTTTATCAAACAAAATATTTGTTTGAATTCAACTATTCTTTAGTAGCTACCAAATCAATTCAGTTACGAATAATTTAGACTTGGTAGCAAAAAGATGTAATTAATCCAGTTAAATTTTTAAAAAGGACTTCACTGCTTTTTTTTTGAATGCCAATTTAAAAAACATCATGTTTTTTGTACAAAGATAAAAAAAATTGTGTGAATGTGAAAAATATCTGCACTCGACGCGACGCATCAAAAGAACACAAAAAATATCCGATTAATGTATACATCAGTCGTATCAGTTTGGTTTTTTTTTAAATGAATGATTTGAAACAATGACACCGAGGAAAATTAACACTAAAAAATGTATTTACAATTAAGCTTGACATTAAAAGTCTAAAGCGTTTTAAAACATTTTAAAGTGAAGAGCATTTAGTAAAAGATTATAGAATATAGAAATTTTAAAATATACATTTTAAATAATTAATAAATTAAAATTAAATTTGATGTATTTTCTTTGTAACAACCCAATTTCACCATTAAAGTAACGTGTTAGGGGTTATCTTGTTGGGTGATTACCCGACTTATCTCTGTCGAGATACGGGGGTAGTTCGTGATTCTAGAACAAAGAAATTAAAAAAAAATGTGGTATCAAAATTTTATTCTTACCGTTTATCTAGAAACCTTTTGGCATCATATTATCCTTAAAAATGTATGTGTAGGCAGCTAGTAATTTTTAAAATTTCTTGCTATTTTTCAAAAATAAGAACATCATTGTAAAAAATCGATAGATACTTTTTAGTTCTATAAAAGTTCAGTCTCTGGATTTTAGTGAAATGTAATCTATATTTCTTGAGTTCGTTAAAGATTTTTTTTGTGTCTGTTTTTTTTGATGGTCCAGTTTTTTATTAGGAAGAAGAAACGTATAGTACTCTTTTTTTGCCAAGATACTAAACCGTAATTTTTTATGGTGTAAATTCTCATTCTATCTTCGTGACGCTTGGTTTTTGTGTAGTTGATGTTCTACGCTTAAATCCTTGGATGTAGTAACCATTCATTTTTTTATAATGGTTTGTGGGGTGCTCTTTCATTTTTTTATTTTTGTAAGGTACGGGGGTCTTATCCTTAAATTTTTTCGTTGTATTGTAACAAGGTTCCTGTTTGTGCTTAAGTAATATCTTTTTCTACTTGTTTTGGGCAGTGGTACACATTGTGGTCCTCGATTTTCATTTTTTCTTTAATTTTTTAACTCTTCTTTATCTGTGGATAGATGTAAGCATCCAGTTATTTTTAAAATCTCTTGGTATTCTTCAGAAGAGGGAACATGAATAAGAAAATCGGTAGAAGTTTCTTAGTCCTGTAAAAGGGTTGCAGTTGAGGGTCGACCTACGCCCCACTCACATGATACCCAGTTCTGTAATAAGTCAGTCTCTGAATTTTGGTAAGATCTAATTCTTGTTATTTGAGGTCTTCAAATATTTCTTTCGTGTCTGTTCCTTCTGGTAGACATTTTAAGACTACCTTGTTAGTTTTTTTATCAGGAAGGAGATATGTATAGTGCTCCTTCTTTCTATTGCCAAAATATTAAACTATGCTTTTGTTATGGTCATTATAGGTAAAGTAAATCCTCACTTTATCTTTACAAAGTTTGGTTTTCTTCTAGTTGATGTTCTTTGTTTTGAAATTTTCTTTTTCAAAGTAATTGGCAGGGTACTTTCATGTTTTTCATTTACTGGGGGTGTGCTTGGGTGATTTCTTCTTCCTTTTATTTTGGGCAGTGGTCCACATTGTGGTCCTTGGTTTCTTTACAATTTCGGATTATTCTTTTTTTGCAGATAAGACTTTTTGTATTTGTGTTAAAGTGTAGATATTTGTGTAAGAACTTGTAGCCCACTTATTTTATATCCTTTTTGCTGTTTGTCTTGCTGAAGTGTGGTTAAGGCACGTCTTTTTTTTATTTATTTGTCTATAGCTTAAAATTATTCTTCTGTTGCAGTGATTTATTATTTTTTACGTTTCCTTCAGTTTATTTTATTGTGAATTAATTTTGACTAAGCCTTCAATTAGGTTGCACATTATATTTGAATCCAATTTAAAGTTTTAAATATGAAAATACCATTCAAACAAACTTTTGCATTTTACTATTCTCAAACTTTTCCAATATTGCTTTCCATGGAAAATATGTATGCACGTGGAATCTCTTATACTTTCTTACTCACCGAAATATTAATAAACTAACTTACAAAAAAATAATGATGAATGTCATTTCAGGCTTTTTAAATTCGAAAATCAACTGGGATATTTGGTCATGGAAGTAGAATCACGATATTTTCTTTAAAATATCCCCTTTCTCTATGGGAACGTGCGTTTTCTTGTTGAAAAAAGGGTTGAATTAACCCTTGTAGAATTGACAGTACAACAAGCTACAGTGTGTTTTGAATGTATTAATTGGTATTTATATTTTTGTAATAAAAACCAGGTTACCTGCATTAAAAATTTTACAGTCTTATAGGAAATAAAGATTGATATTCTATTTCAAAGATAACATTTATTGAAACAAATACAACGACTGACTTTGACACATAAAATATAAGAAACAGAATATAATTTTTTCATAAATAAAATACTATTTCTACAACCGCTTAACAAAGTAGTCTTTGACGCTTTCAAATCCCTACACAAAGTTAGCGTTTTCCTAAAAATGTCATTATTTGACAGCATTTGCGCTCGTAAGCGGAGAAATCAAGAAATATGAATTAAAAAATGATACATTCATAATAGTATAGAACGTTTTTAAAAGAGAACTTCAGGTCAGCTGATTTTTTGTTTTGTCGTCCTTCTAGCTCTTTCGGTTTGAGTCTGAGCTACCTGGCTGGCGGTAGCGGTTGCGTTCATTAGTGCGCACCTTACCTGTACAGGTAAGAATCATAAATTTTAAAAAAAGCTTAAGAAGCATAATTTTTAATTTTTTGTCTTTGGATAAATTTACCAGACATATATTTTTTATTGCCAGACACTTTTATCACTGCTAACTATGTGCCATACGCGAATTTTTTTTTTTTAATAAAAAATTCTCTTCTTTTATGACACTATTATTGAGTAAAAAAATATTAAAAACTTTGTTAAATATTTGTAACTCGCGTGTAATGATCAAGATATTTTAAATAAAATTGTAATTTATAATCATTTCTAATTTAGTCTAGTTTTAATTTTATTTTCTTTTTTCTGTTAAAATTTTTGAAGTAAAAACTTCTTTAGTGGTATTGTACACTTTTTTTGTAATGGGTAAAAAATGTTAAACTCGCGTCAGGACACGTGACCTGATCGAAAATTCGTAAGACGGATGGAGAGTAGACAGTTGGCGTGGCGTAGGAGAGGGAGTATCCCCCTCTCTTTCTACGGCGCGGCGAAAATGTATGCCTGCGCCAGCTGTTTTTCACTTCTGCCGGCACTCCCAGAGTGCAACTCGTCGTTTTTTTTTTTTTATTGAAACTGGTACTTACTAGGACAAGTACAAGTAATGTACTTTTGTGATGGTTTTCTGTCTCATTCACAGTAATACTTTCTGCAACTGTCTTTCTTTCTCTAACTACTAGCATCCTACTGCTTTTTATGACTTTTTCGGGCTTTTTCTAAGTTAAACAATTGAATTAACGTCTGGCAAATTAATTTTAGGTTTATTTATCCTTAAATAACATAGTAAAGTAGACTGAGGCGAATCGGATCACAGGGCGAATCGGATCAAAATAAGAAATCTGTTGATAATTCAAATATCGCATTCATATAGAACGCAGTTAACCGGTGTTTTGCGTCTCTTTTCTCACCCCGCACCACCCGACATGGCAATATTTCGATTGCGCTTGTAAATCAGTGTTGACGCCTTTCGTTAGCAACCCGGTCGTTTGTGTGTGTCGAAATTTTGGCGCTTGCCTGTATTGGAAGTCCAGCGTTTCTGGATTAGTGCCACATCGAGTTTCTCCCCGGCGAACCTCCTGTTAAGGACAAATAAAGCCGCTCTGGAATATTGGATGTTCGCCTAGTGGAATTGGATGTGGTTAGCCATTTTCAACCAACTTAAGCTGGGTATTTTCACAAGGTTGAAGGGAGCCTATCACTTCCTTCATTTACTGGACCGTCTCAGCGTCCGTACAGGACAGAAGGAGAATTCCAAGTCGAATGGTGCAGCTCTGAAATCGCACTTGTGGACCATCGTCCGGTAGTTTGTCTACAGTGTACATTTGGGTATTCTAGGTGGATTATGCTCACCTTAATGCCCTGAGCTACAGCTGCAAAGAAGTGTTTTTGCTCGTTTTGATGTTCCATAGGGCGTGGCTTTTTTGCCGTTGCCTCTGGAGTGCTACCATCCGAGCGTATTCGCTTGCTGGTCTGAATTGGGGGGGTTGTTCACCGCTCCTTTCCCTATCCGCTCTTTTAGGATTTGATTCAAGGAGGTTTTATACGGTACTTCGCTCTTGATCAATCGGCTAAGATGTTTTTTCGTCGCGCCGGCAAGTTTTACCCTCTTGTTCAGGTTTATGCTAGCCTCCGTTAGCGTTGCCTCGCCCCCCGTTGTCAGGTCAGTTTTCTCGGGACTGGGGGATTTTAGAAGTTCCCTCTCAGCTTCCTGCAAAATTTGGTTGCTAGGAGGATCTGTAGTAGACACCTCCATTTGCATTTGTTTTTCTGCGAAAAGATTGCCTTCGTCGCATATGTCTGAAGTATTTATGTTTTTACTCATATAGTTCTCACGAGTAGCTAGAGAAAATGGCCGACTGCGACAGAGCTCTGCATTACCGCAGTAAGGCAAAAACACTACCAGGAGGTTGCCTGATATCCCAGAGGTTCCGTTAGCGATATCTGTTTGGGGCAGGCACAGATACCATACATCTAGTACGCCCCTTGGCACGGATCGCATGACACCTTAAAACGCGGGTTTTTATTCTTTACTATAAGACATCTTTCCTGTAAGCCAGGAAGTTCCCCATCAACCATATATATCGGGATACCTTATGTAATTGTAAAAATTTAACTATCGATCCAAATTATTAGGGATAGGGACAGTTAATCTAGATTATGTTTAACAATCAAAATACCAGAACTGTCATTGAGTTTAGTAATTAATACGATTAAGTTTAGGATTTTATAGATTAATTAATGCATCGTTTAGCGCATACCCATATTTTGATAGTTATTTTTGACATGTCAACAAAACGTCAAATTTGTGTAGTCATCATGATTTTTCATGACATTTTTAACAATCATATTTATATTTCAGCCAATTTACACAAAACCAGAATGAATTATACACTTTAACTTTTATCATGACTTACTATATAAAGGTGGCCCCGTTGCTAGGATAGGTAGAACGCTGCAAACTAAATTGAGTTTGTCCAGTAAAAAAACCGTATTTAGAATACAGGGTGCTGAAAGAAAAATTTTTACTCATTTTTTTACGATTATGTCGTAATTACATATTAATAAAATTTTATATGAATATGCTTTGAAAGCGAACACATTGCATGAGTTTGTTTTTATATCTGACTCTCAAAGAGGGCGCTAGTTATACGGTTTGTACATAGACATAGGAGATTAGACGCCGGTCTTGATGCGAGCCAACCGCAAGTAGCAGTGAAGGATTTACAAATTTGCCGCCCATAGGCTAATTTATATTGCCACCTAATATATTTTAAAAAATTATTGAATTGAATTATTGAATTATTGAATTTTCAATATCAGATTTAATGATAAAACTACTAAATCGCTTAATCTGCTATCGAACATCGTTGAGCGTAAATATGTTTTTTTTGTTTTAAACATGAGAAATAACGTTCCGATGAAGAATTGCTGACAACCATTGATTTGTATTTTTTTAAATAATATCAATATTAGGAAACATATCAAGCAGATTTTGATCCCTAATCCAATTGCACAAATTGTTGATATTTATGTGTTTTTTATCATCTAATGCCAAATACTCTTTGATGTGCAGAATCTTTTTAACTAGATCATGTGAAATATCTTGTGAATAAACTTTACATAACTTAATTGCTTTATTTTTTATTTCCCGATCTGTTTTGAAAAATTTGTATTTTTAAAATTTTCCGCTTACAAAAATTTGCCGCCTACGAAAATTTGCCACCGTAGGCTAGAGCCTAGCTAGCCTATTTAGAAATCCGCCACTAGCGAGTAGTTTTAAACATAACTTTTTTGAGGCTAAATTTTCTAGTCCAAATTTTATGTGAATTGAATATTTTTTAATTTTATTATTATTTTATTGTCTCCTTGAGGAGACAATTGCTTCGCAATGGATGCTGGTAGTTGGACTTGTGCAGTAAACTCCGAGTGCAATTCTTCTTTTCGAGAAGTGTACATATTTTGTCTTTTTAAGTGATATTCGGAGGCCTGAAGATGACGACCATTCCTCTAAATTGATTATGAATTTCTGTAGATTATTGTGTATTGAGGTAGGATTTTTTTCCTTGCCAAAAACTACGAGGTCATCTGCATAGAGTCTTGCTTTGAGAGGTGCTGAACACTTGTCAATAATATTGTTGATGGCTATTAGAAATAAAGTGACACTTAGTGAAGAGCCCTGTGGAATCCCATTTTTTTTTAATTTTGGAGGAAGACAATGCCCCATTTGCTCTGACACGAAATTAGCGGATTTTCAGGAAGTTTGCAATGAAATGCATGATGTTTCCTCCAAATGACCATTTCCGTAGGGTGTCTAGGATTCTTGTGATGTTAAGAAGACTGCAATGCCGTCTTGATCGTTTGCTAATGATTCGTGAATTTCGGACTCAAGATCAACCATATTATCCAGCGTGGAGTATTTTTTCTGGAATCCGCTCTGTTCGGGTATAATGAACTTTATCTCTTCTAGCATCCAAATAAGTCTTCGATTGATTATTTTCTCCAATAATCTGCTCATCGCACAACCAATAGAAATCGGTCTATATCCTTCTAGTGATGATTTGGGTTTACCTATTTTATATATGGGTATTATCACTGATTCTGCCCATCCCTGAGGGAATACGTGTTCATTCCAGATGCGATTGTATATCCTCAAAAAATATCAGTAACGTTTTCTGATAACATGCGCATGAATATCATAGGAATGTCATCAGGTCCAGGAGATGAGTTCTTAGTACAATTGAGGCAATCGAGGAGTTCATTAAGTGTGATTGGGCAGTTCAGTATATCATGTTCCATATTTTGATACGTGACATCTGTTTTTTCGTCATTCCTTTTCTTAGTAATGAAGGCAGACGTATAATTATTGTCACTTGAGTGCTGTTTATAGGTTGATGCTAGTGCCTCTGCAATATCTTGTGGTGAGGTTGAAATTGTGTTTGTGTTTTTTAAGTGACTTATGGAATTGTGAGTATCTTTTCCTGAAACTTTCTTGATAATTTTCCATACATCTCCTACAGGAGTTGTATTATTGATTTCAGACACAAATTTTTTTTCCATGAATCCCGTCTGCTTATTTTCATGATATACCTAGATCTCGCTCTCAGTCTTTTGAATTCTATTTTGTTTTGTGGTGTTCTGTGCCTTTTATTTCTGATATTTCGAGTTTTTCTAATGCATATTTCTGCTGTGTCAGCTATGATCTGTGAGAATTGTTTGACCATTTCTTCTATGTCAAGAGAAAACAATTCATTTTCTCCCAAGCATGATATTCGTAATTCAAGGATTTTACTAAAATGGGCCCAGTCTGCGTTGTTGAGGGACCATTTCGAAGAAGGTGTAGTTAATGGATGTTCCGTTTAATTATTTATTATGATAGGATAGTCGTCGCTACCATATAAATTACTAAGAATGTCCCATTCGAGTGACATGGACAGTATTGGCTCGCAAATTAAAAGGTCAATGGCTGATGATTCTCCGTTGCTTGTATTGAAGCGAGAATTCCTTCTATCATTCAGCAAATTAAGGTTCAAATTATTCATAATGGTTTCAATTTTCCTTTCCTTTGTTGTGGTTCTTTTGGATTCCCAGATATGGTGATGTAAATTGAAGTCTCCAAGAATCAAGCAAGGGATGGGGATTTGATTGAAGAGGTCTGTAATGGCATCAATGTCTGGATCCTGGTTTGGTGGGATATAAATATTACATACATGTAGTTTTTCCGGTCCTTCGATTGATACTGCAACTGTCTCTATGTCAGTCGTCAGTGGGATAGCTTATGCTTTCAATGAATTCTTCACGTAAATGGTTACTCCGCCGCTGGCATGTTGACTATTAGGTCTGTTTTTATAGTAGCAAGTATGGTTGGATAATTTGTGTACTGTATCGTTCCGAAAATGAGTTTTATGTAAACAGAAGATTGATGGGGTATATTTTGATAGCATGATTTTCAACATTTCTATTTGGGTGTAATACCTATTAAGATTCCACTGTATTATTGAATTAAATTTACTGTTTTTGATGTTTAAAAGGTTTCTTGGGATGTGTCACTGTCCTCTATGTCACTGATTAACTTAGATTGTAATTGTTTCTTTATTTTATTCTAAACTTTGGTGCATCTTGTTTTGATTTTTCGTTCAGTTAGAAGGGGCTCAATTTTATGTAATAGATTTAGGAAGCCGGCGATATCTGATGTGTATTGTTTTGCAACGCTTCTGTCATTATTAAATGCGGCAATGTGCAAACGTAGTTAATTTTTATTAAATACATATTTCTAATTAGTTTTTGAAGTAGTGTGAAGTAAAAATTTTATCCGTTGTAACTTACGCAAGTACGTAAAATAGTTTTTAGGTACGATTAATTTTAGTTTAAAAATATCATGTATCTGTTTGAAGCAAGGACGCGATAAGCCATACCACCACGATTAAGTTTTGTTTTAGTTTATTAATATAGTACATTGTTGGAAACTATTTATTGCATTAGATAATATGCCAAAACTAAACTTGGATTAAAATAATCTTCTCAATAATTCTTTATGTCCAAGTAAAAATATATTTTCTTCATACTTATTTGTAAATATCCTACAATTTTGATATTTTAAAGGACAACCATTGTAAACATATTTTTAAATAAACTCGATTGTTTTGGCAGTGAAAATCTTTATTTAAATGGTAAAAACATGAGTAAATTAGCAGCCTTATGTAAACGTTTGATTTAGTGTTATTAATGAGTTGATTTATATACGTTTTACTTTTTTGTTTTTGGTAACTTGGTAAAGTCTGTTACTCTTACTTCTGTTATGGTTATTTTATAAAGTTGTAAATTTTAAATTTTTGGTTTGTTTTAGCAAGAAAATTTACCATAGCTGTTAATTTTGACTCTATTTGTTATAATGTTGCTATTGAGCTATGTACTTTGATTTATTGTGTGAGTAAAGTATCCAATATATTTTTGCTATAATTTTATTTATTTGGTTCACCATAATCTCAAATGTTTATCGTGTGGCTCTGCTAGTGCCTATAATACCTAGGGGTTTCCGGCTTGAACCGTCTAAGTCGGTGGCGCGGCTTACTTTTATATATTTTTTTTTCTACCCTCTACGGCTGAGCTCGGGCATAATTTGCCAGTAGAGAGACCACTGGCAGAGTACTCTATAGAGAACGAAAAAAAGACGTGGCACTGTGTGCAAAATATAATTTTACACCCCTTACCTCTTTTTTATATATAGGTAGGTACACATAAATAAAATACGTGCTTACACCTATATTTTATTTTGATAATGATACATCCACAAAATTAAAATAATAATTACTGATCTAATTTTGAAATGAAAAATGTTAATTTATATACCGTATAATGTATAATCTATATCTTTGGGGCATCATTGTTGTTTGATGTTTGCAAATGGAGGAAATGAGTACTTCCGAAAGCTCACATAGATCTAGATAAAACTTTGTTAAGCGCGTAAGCTCTCACTTTTGGTTCCCCGGAATGCGTATGTTTATCAAAAAATATATTGACGCGTGTTTAATTTGTCTCACCCGTAAACGCACACCCAGAATAACTTCCGATATTCGGTCTATACCAACAGTTGCAATTCCATTTAACACTCCTCATATTGATTGCCTTGGACCATTACCAAAGACTGAAGATGGATTTAAACATGTTTTCGTCGCTGTAGATGCATATTCTAAATACTGTTTTTTATATGCACTTAGAAGCCTAAAAACTGACAACGTAGCAGATTGGATGCTAGATATCATATACCTTGTAGGCCAAGCTAAACGTTACATACGTTTGTTGTCAATTTTTTACGAGTACAATCCGGAGTTACCTTGCAATGAAGTACACTTGTATCGCGTATCCAACTAATTATTAACTCCACTGTAAATAAAACCACTAAACGAACACCACTTCAAACTTTGTTTGGTTGTGACAATAGAATACCAGCAATACAACGTAATATTAACAATGATTCCAAAAATAAACTTCCCCTGTCTGTTCTCAACATGAAAAATGAAGAGAATTTATCAAAAAGCGTCTTGCGGATAATGCCAAGCAACAAGAAAATTATGGAAATAAGCATTTAAAACTTTAACAAAAAACATTTAACATCGACGATTATGTATTACTGTCTAAAGAAACTCTAAAACCTAACAAATTTGAGTCTGGATGGATTGGACCCTATAAAGTAACAAACATTTTATCTCCCAATCAATACGAATTAAGGAGGGTTGGAGATGTTGTAGAGTCTACCAGAATTATTTCCACAGCGGGTTATTAAATGCGACTGTGGAATAAAGAATGGAATCCTGAGGATTGTGCTGATATCCTTAATTTATTTATTATTGCAGAGGAAGACCGTAAGGTAATATTTTTGCTTTATTGTACTGTCGTGTTACCGATAGTGCCTAGTTTAAATGTTAAAATTCTTAATTAATGCTACTTACTATTTAAGTAATTTTTGAATGGGTACTGATGCTTGGGCTCTGGTGTTGCCTTCTGGCGGATATCATACCCGGTTAAAGTAATATAAATAGTGTTGATGGCCTGTGAAATTTTGTTGCTTTCTGGCAGAGATCACACTTATTTATCGCTTGAGCATTTGTGTTGCCTTCTTGCGGCTATTATACGAGAGGTGTTTATGCTTGGGCATGTGTGTTTTGCCTTCTGGAAAACTGGACTGGAAAATTAAATCTCAAATAAGTTATGTTTAAAACTACTCGGTACAAATCGTGTAACTAGCGCCCTTTATAAAAGTTATAAATAAACACAAACTTATGTAATGTGTCAGCTCCCAAAATATATTCATACAAAATTTCAATACAATATTGCCAGTATTTATGAACAGCCAGAAAGTGTCAAAAAAGGCAAGTTTTACTGTGCAGAGAGGAGTGTAGGTTTCTACACTTATGTATAGTAGTGAATGTTGGGTTTGGCAGAAGAAGCATAAAAATAGTATTAATGCTGCGGAGATGAGTCTGAGAAGTATAGCCGGAGTGACTCGGTTGGATAAAGTGAAGAATAGTGAGATAAGAAAACGCTGTGATGTAAAAGAAGATGTGGTTACAAAGATAGATAAAGGAATGCTTAGATGGTTTGGACACGTAAAAAGGATGGATGAAGAAAGATTGACGAAATAAATTTATAAGGTGAGTGTGAATGGACAAGTCGGTAGAGGTCGAACATATCTCGATCAGATCAACATTGTTTTGAAGAAAGGCCAGGTCAATATTATCAACAACCGAGGAGCATGTATGAGAGCACTGATGAAAGTAGAGGAAGCAAAAGATGTGTGTAAGAACCGTAGCAAGCGAAAGAAAGTGGTCTCTTCCTACCCCTACGGGAAAAAAGCGTGACTATATGTATGTATGTATTGCCAGTAGTTTTAAATTAAACGTAAAAAATGTGTGTAAATTTTTTTCTCTCAGCACCCTGTATCTTGAATACGGATGTCGATTCCAACATTTTTTACTAAACAAACCCAACTTATTTTGCAATGTTCCACCAAGCCTAGCCACAGAGCCTTCTTTTTTCAAAATGCCCTGAATATATATTGTTATGAGTTGTAAAAATTCGTAGATTGTAAAATTTATTATGTTTATTATTGTTTTTAAAATATGCCTTAAACTCAGGAGGGTCGAAGTTAGGCCTATTTTTTTATTAATACAATTTTTAGTATGTTAAAAATATAAAACCCAGAAAATTATGAGCAGTTTTTACCTTATTATTATTTCTAAAAAAAATTTAAATGTTTTTAAAAACTAAAATCTTTACAGCTGTCTAACCAAAATAAATACACTATTAATTTACCTAGCACCAAATAAAATTATCCTTTATTACCCTAACAAATAATTTCTTACAACTATTATATAAATCTAAATACAACACTGAAAAATATTTTTTTATACAGAATTATTTTAAAATAAATAAGTCCAAATTTTATTATAATTTCACTCACATTTATAAATTTTTATTAAAATCGCAAAGGGATCCTCAAACTGTATGAATTGATTCGTACAATGGGCTTCTATTTCGTTTTTCTACGGATATGTTTTTTTTTGTTAATTTTCTTTTATCTTGTAGCTTGCGTTAAAATATACTGTAGCGTTTTACTTAAATTTAGGTACACTCAGGGTTTGAATTTATATGCACATTTATTTGTAACAATACAATAGAATTTATGTCAACTAACAAACAAACACAATAATTAACTTTGGAAAACTAACTAACTCTTGCGAAGGAAGGCCAATTTATATATTTAACGTTGAATCGAGAAAAGACAAGAACTTCTAAGCGTATTCAAACTGTTCTAACCAAAAATTTTGATGAGTCGAGAAAGCACTGCCACATCCTTGTCATTGGCTGTGACGTTACCCTACCGCCCAGTTTATATAACATTCCAGTGGCGTATAGCAAAAATCGTTACACTGCTTCCTCCTTAATTTTAAACGTCTCGATCAGAAAGAACTTCTGCTGCGATAATCGGCATTTTTTCCTCATGACGAAAGCGGCATGTGTGTTTTGCCCTACAAAAGCCTTTCAGTAAAAAGTAACAATCTATTATTTTTAAAGGGCACGCTCGTTTCGGGTTGAAGCAGCACACTGTGATTTGTATGCATGTGTCTTTGAAAATAATTTCTAACATGCTTTTCACGACCTTTCAGTCCAGTTTTTCTAACCCAAGGCCTATCTTGAGTACAGCCAATTTTTTTATGTTATATTGGCATAAAACTTTCTTTAAATTAATAAACGTTTGCCAAATATTCTCGTAGATTGTTTTTTCTCCAGATGTTTCCTTAGTTAACAGGTAAAACAACGATTGGTTGCTACTTTCCAGTCGCAGCACTTTTCCTACTGCTAGGTTCTTGATCTTACAACTCATTCAGGCGGCCAAACTTTTTGCAAAAGATCGATGCAATTCCTCCGGTCATTCGAAGATCTTGGGCTACGCAGTGTGCAATAGAAACGTTTTCCGGGACTGCAAAAAGATCTTGCTGGACCTCAATGGTTACGCCAAGTCTGATCTTTCTTCTATTTGCGTAGTCTGACATAAAATCTCTGAAATTCAGTTGATGGTTGTCCACGTTTGGTTTTTGTTGAAGAGTTCTTGCTTCTTCAACATTATTTGAGCCAGCATAAGGTGAACTACTTTCGGCTTCCCTCTTGGCAACTTTTTAATCCGGTATGTAACATCATTTATTCTCTTTATGATTTCGTACGGTTCTTTCCATTGCCTTTGAAGTTTAGGACAATAGCCTTGACGTCGTCGTGAATTATATAACCAGACAAGATTACCCACTTGGAAATTTCCTTCTGTGAAGCAAAAATTATAATGATCTTTCATCCAATCACTGGCTATCTGGAAAATTGAAGGTCACAAGGCAAAAACGAGTTTTTAGTCTGAGCATCAAATTAGCAAAGGTCTGGCCAGTAGTTTCGTTGGTGATCAATCGGTAGGCCATTAAAAACAAATGAATGTACTGGTCCCAATCTCTCTGATGTTCTAATACTACCTTGGAAAAATGTTTGCCCATTGTTCGATTCATCTTCTCGACCATTCCATCTGACTGAGGGTGCAAGGGCGTAGTTCTGGTCTTATCAGCATTAATCAACTGGCAGACGTTTTGAAAAAGTGCCGATTCGAAATGTTGTCCTTGGTCTTAATGGATCTCTAAAGGAACACCAAAACGACTAAAGAATTACATAACCATTACTTTGGTCACAGTAGAAGCTTCTTGGTTAGCTTCAGTCCATTTTGTAAAATAACCCATGAACACGAGGATATATTTATTTCCAGCCTCGGTAAACAGCACTGCAATATCAATGGATACCTACTCCATTGGACTACCAACATTGTATTATCTCATGGGTGCCCTCTTTTTACTAACTGGACCATTGTCTGTTGCACACAACTCGCATTTCTGGCACTATCTTTGTGTATTTTCTTTACAGTTTACCTAATAAAACCGCTCCTGAACCTTTTCGTAATGCCAAAGTGTCCCCTTAAAGAACCATCGTGTAACTGACGCAATGCTTCTGACGCTTTACTTCTAGATACAACCAGCTGTAGTTTGGATTTCGTACCATCCTTACTTTCAAAGGTTATACAGAATATAATCTTGCAGTAACAGATGATTCCATTGGCTCCAATATGACTTCGGAGCTACATGCGCTGATTTCTTGCCTTGACGTATTCAATCCAAAACACGTTTCAGACACGGATCGTTCTCTTGAGCTCTTTGTAGTTGTTGAGGTTGCCACTGATCTCATACGACAGCAGTTCTTAGAACATGACAGAGTCGATCCTCCAGCATTGAGCAGAGGCTGCAAGGAACTTTCGGACATACAGATATTTGTGGAAATGTTTAAAAGCCTTCACAATGCTTAGAGTTTTTTTTTTGGTAACACAGTTATTCCTTTCTCCTTTCGACAGGACTTTACTTAAGTAGGCGATGACTTTTTTTTCCATTTTGAAGCTAAGAAAGAAAAGCTCCTATAGCGGTATTACTTGCATCCGTGTCCAAAACAAACTTTTAATTTTCTCTGGGGTAACTTAATATCGGTGCTCTGATAAGAGCTCCTTGTAGATGTCCTTAATTTCTTAAGTATTCTTTTCCCTCTTCCGTTAACTTTGTTAAGGGTTTAGCGACGTAAGCTAATCTTTTGACAAACCGTCTCGGTAATATGTACATAAATCAAAAAAAGTTCTAATTTTATGTTTATTTCCTAGAACTAGCCACTCTCAAATTGCTTGGTTTTTTTAGAATCAGCTGTCACAACATTACCGGATACGATATGACGCAAGTATTTAACTTATTGTCGAAATATATGACATTTCTTTGGGCTTAGTTTTAAATTAGCTTCTTGTAATCATTGGAACACTTCCCTGAGATTTTTGGAATGCTCGTCAAATGATCTTCCCACTACGATTACGTCATCCAAATACGCTTAACATGTCTGCCATGTTAGCTCTCTTAAAACTGCCTTCATCAGCCTCTCAAACGTATCCGGAGCATTACATAGCTCAAAAAGCATAACCGTAATTTGCCAAAGACCTGATTCTATCGAGAAAGCTGTCTTCTCCCTATCAGCAGGCTCCATTACTACTTGCCAGTATTCACCATTCAAATCGAGGGTAGAGAACCAACAAGATCTGGAGAGAGTATTTAATGTGTCATGAATTCTGGGCAAGGAATAACTGCCTTTCTTAGTTACCACATTGAGCTCTTCTTCTAAAAGTGCCGTGCAGATTCCTGCGTAGGCGTTTATCGTTTTCTTATCAGATGAGTCTATTTATTGCCGCATTCTGTATTTTTTGGAAGTCCCGTATTCCCGTCCATTGACGAATGTTTCTCAACCACAACAATTTTTTTGTACCTTCATCTCTTCTTTCTTCTTCGTTTTTACCTTGGAGAATGAGGCGTTGAAAGTGCTATCGCTCTCCACGCAATATGTGTCCGAGATAACCTATTTTTCTCTTCTTAATATTTTTAAAAAGTTCTCGATCTGCTAGTCCAGCTCTTTGGAGTACTTCCTTATTTCTCACATGGTCGACACAAGACGCTATTAACATTCGCCGCAGGATCCACCAGACATAACATTTCACCATCCTGTATCTAAGGCTGAAATTTAAGTTCTTGTCCGTAATAAATTTTAGGAAGGTTGTCTTAGCCTACTCGATCCTGCATCTTATCTCCTGATCCGGGTTCAACTTTTCTTTGATCATGCATCCCAAGTATTTAAATCGTGTGTCTTGTTCTATGTTCTTTTCATTAAGATGTATCTGAGTGTGTGGTATATTATTTCTACTAATAATCATAAACTACCCTAGTCTTTGGCTTTCTTCCTTGACCTGCATTAGTAGAATTTGAATGTCTTGTGCACTGTCTGCTAGTATCATGGTATCATCCACATTCCGGATATTATTAATAGGAATTTCGTTTATCTGATACCAAAGGGGCTATCTGAAATTGACTCGGAAAATGCTTTTTCTACATATAGGTTAAATAACATTGGTGATAAGACTTGGTCAACACCTTTTTTAATTTCTAAATCTTCAGTTGTTTCAGCGTTACTTATTCTAATTTCGGCCTTTTGGTACCAGTACAGATTTCTGCCTTTCTACCTTACATCTTTTTCTTCCAATCCCAAATCACTAAGGTATTTTATCAGAAGGGTGTGTTTGACATTGTCAAATGCTTTTTCGTAGTCGATAAAACACGCAAAAACATCCTTTTTTGATCCTGGCAGTTTTGGACCAATGTCTGAAGACTAAATATCGCTTCTCTAGTTTCGAATTCGTTTTTAAATTCGAACTGGCTAGCTTCGCTTCCTTCTTCGGATTTTTGATGAAGCCTTGTGTGGAGAACTCGAAGGAAGAGTTTCACAAAGTGGCTTATCAAACTTATGAGGCGATAATCTTTACACAAAGTTGCATTGTTCGTCTTTGGTAGTGTGATAAACGTATAGAGAAGCCAATCTTCGGAGAAATGTCCTGTATCATAGTTTCTATTGAAGAGTCTTACGATCGTTTCAAGATTTTGTTCATTAATTAAGTGAAACGTTTCCGAGTACATATCATCGGGTCCCGGAATTTTGTTATTTTTCATTAACTTAACAGCATTGAGCTTACGGTAGTCAATACAAAAACGTGTGGAACCATCCTTATTCTTTACCAGTACGACTGGCGAGATCCACGGGCTATTTGATAATTCAATGACCCCTTCTCATCTCAAATATCTCAAATAATGTCATCAGCCTCCTCTCGTTTTGCTAATGGAAGTCTTCTTGGATGTTGCCTAATTGGTTGAGCATCTCTGGTATTGATTTTGTGAGTTACCCTTTTTCTTTGTCTTTTTAAAAATGACAAAAACATCATAAAATTCTGCAAGCATGGCTCTTACCCTTTTTATTACCCTGTTTATTGTCAAGATCTTAGCATCTATTAATGACCATGTCTATCCGCTTCTTCGAGTATCTGTATTTCGATGGTTTAACAGTCACACAGCATATCGACGTTACAGAAACACACTGCCCTACCACAGTTCTTCTACTCAACTTGATGGGAGTTTCTTTCACATTCATAACCCTAACAGGAACTATGTCTCCAACTCTCTTACAAGAGCTTCTGCAGTTAGGAACTCTTGATTTTTTACATCCTCGACCATCCTTAGATTCCCCTCTCTACAGTATCCCACTAGACTGGTCATTATAATCTTCTCACTATGGCCGGGTATAGTACGTCACAAGTAGTTATTAATAATTTTATACAAAAAATGTTTTTATTGATAAATAATTTAATTTTAATTAAGTCCAAAATAAAAGTGTTTTCTAATTTATACTTTTAAAATATAAATGTAATATACTAGTTTTAATTTCTGTACTTAAATATAATAAAAAAAGTTAGCTAAAATGATCAAAACATAAAAACAAAATCAAAATAAACTAATCTGCTACCTTTTTAGATTACCTGTATTAAATGGAAATGGCCAAAGTTACTAAGTTGCCAACGTTCAAACAAAAACCGAATTTCGTAGCAGGTTTTATACATACCTATGATTGTTTAAATTTTCATTAATGTTGCACTATAAATTTAATGTAACAATATGTACAAAATGGGCCACAGAAAACAGGCGACCCCAATATTTGGCAGTATTCATAAGAATTTAAAGAAACAATAATACACGTCAATTTTTGTTCCAAGGAAAACATATTTTTACGATACATATATCTGTCATTTGTCAACGGCGATGCTGCATTTCAAAATAAACGTTTTGCGTTGGACTCGTGATTTTAAATGGAATTATATGTAGTTTACAAAGGATTTTCAACAATTTTGCTCTTACCACATCTCAGATTCGCTATTTTCCAAGTTTATAGTGAAATGGAAAACCACAATGCTTGTAAGAATTATCCTGTTTATGAAAAAAAAAAGTTTATGACTATATTGTATTTGCAGAAAATCTTTATATTTGGTAGAATAAAATGAAACTATAATCTTTTATAACAACAATTTAGTTGACCGGTCAAAGTAACAATAATTTTATATAAATTATAAATGGGTCATTATAAAATGTGGTTTAAATGGATTTATTTTAAGTGTGTTTCACAATAAGGACAATATAAAGTGGGCAAAATAAACGCAACAATATAATCTTATCCAAAAAATTAATTTATCTTTTTCCTCTGTCCGTTTTTAAAGTGTACCAAGTATTTAAATAGTAGGCAATGCATTTTTTGTCTTGTTGTTAATGACAGCAATCAAAACAATTTGTTAAGATTCACAGTTTTAAAGAATTTGTTAAAAGATGAACAATTTTGTGCAGTACTTGTGATATATTTTCGTTAAAAGTAATACGTTTTTTGTGGTAGTCTGTTTAATTTTTGAATCCAAAAAATTAGAAAAATGAATAAAGCAAAGAATTTAACTTAAAAGGAGGTAGTGCTGACCTTAGTTCTATTGGATAAGTTACGATGCCCATTTGTTAGGCAAAAATCGTCCCACAATAATGAGGTAGAAAATTATTCTAAAGGGCCAGGGCAAGTTTGAAAACGATGCACCAACGACCGATATAAACGTTTTTTTAGACAATACGCTTTAATAAACAGGAATGTCACCAGGATTAATGCTGTGGAGATGAGTAGTCTGAGAAGTATAGCCGTAGTGACTCGGTTAAATAAAGTAAAGAATAGTGAGATAAAAGAACGATGTGGTGTAAAAAAAGATGTGGTTACAAAGATAAATAAAGGAATGCTTAGATGGTTTGGACACGTAGAAAGGATCGATGAAGGAAGATTAACGAAACAAATTTATGAGGCAAGTGTGAATGGACAAGTAGGTAGAGGTCCACTACCGACACAAGATAGCTGCGTTTAATTGTTATATTCATAGGCTGCTTAATATTCCCCTTAGTAATGTCAAATACAAAAAATAACTAAACATTATTAAACAAATAGCGTACAATAATGGGTATGACCCTTCAATAGTAACCACGTTAATTTAAAAAATCTTTATAAACTAGTATAGCCTAACATCACCAGTTTCAATCCTATTTATATACATATATCTATACCTTACATCAACCAAAAAATAACAGGGATTGTTTCTAGACTCTTTTAAAATATAGACCAAAGTATCCAAATTGCTTTTAAAACAACAAACAAATTAAGTTCGTTTTTGGTTAACTCCAAAGATAAAATAAACAATCTACAAAAAAGTGGGGTTTATAGATTACATTGTTTAGACTGTACGGTAAGCTATATTGGGAGAACTTGCAGACCTTTGGGGTGCGGATAAACGAGCATTTTAAAAAACCAGATAAATCATCTTTTGGACATCATTTAAAATTCAATAATCATAATTTCAGTCCCAACAAAAACTCCAAAATATTAATCAACATCAATTCCAAAAATTTTACTTGATTAGATTTCTATGAAGATTAACAATGAAATTGTTAATAATGAAGAATGTTTAAATTTACATATCAACCCCAACAGAAACTTTGTTCCTCTAAACCGTCAACGATTATAACTCAAGGATATAAACCTTTGAGTCAATATATTAGATACCTGCTTTAGGACCACGATCTTAAAAATCGTGAGCACACTTATTGTATCGACTCAATGGTCTTTTAATGAGCCTTTCAGTCATTACATTAGAATTTGCTTCGAACCACGATCTTGTATCGTAAGCAAATTTATTGTCTTAACTCAATGGTTCATTAAAAAATAATTTCTCACCGATAACCAAGGGTGACATAAAGTAACCTCCCACTGAGTAGACCGTCAACGCTCGGGGAGAAAAAATTGTAGTAAAACCACAGAACTTTTGTAAATAACTTTTTTTTTGTAATACATTTTTCTATTTAATTATTTCTGGCTTTTATTGTTTTTTTATATGTACATGTGTACATTTTATTTTAAAAAGAAAAGGGAGTTTGAATTGTTATTCCTATTAAAGGTAAAACTAAAAAACATTCTGGCGCCCTGTTAAAAGTAGTTTTACTTGCCTGACACATAATAAATAATAGAAACTAAGAAACCATTGACCACACTCTAAACTGAATTAGTTAGGACATCTATAAGTACATAACGCTTGTTACAACGCTCGTTACAACTTTTACCGGAAATTCATTAACATGCATGTAATAAAGTATTTCAAAGAACCGGGAGACTAAAGATAAATAATATTTTATAATTGGGAAAAGTTTTAAGTACTACCTTCATTTTGAATTACAACCAGAAAATTAGTAACGTCAAATATTTAAAATGTTGTATCAACATTTGTAAGAGTTCCGGTTAAAAAAGTTAAAAAAGCACAACTTTTAAATTTGTCTTTCAATTCCATTAGCATGCAAAATTAAAGTAAATAAGAATATATTAAGACTAACTTAAATTCTGCAGTAAACACTGAAACTTATACTTTTTAAAACTATTTCGGGTAAACTTTGTTAACACTGCCAATGGATTTGTTTTGTGTAGATAATAGGTATATACAGTGTGTCCGTAAAGTATGGAATAAATTCGATATTTTCTAAAAAGCCTTTTTAAAAAATTGAAACACGTCAATTTTTAATTTAAATGTTCTACATTTTACAACAAAATTTCATTATATAGGGTGATACACATTAAGGTGATGACGTTATTAGCAATTTTTTTGCATGAACACCCTATATTTTAAGACATTTCTAGATCAATAAAAAGGAGCTGATTTCAAAAAGGTATAATATAATACTTGGGGTCTAGCGGATAGAATTTAAAAAATATGTGCTTAAAAAATAAATTTTGTTGGTTTCTAATGATAAATATAAGAATTTGAAAGTAATCCAGAAATTGATAGATAGCTTTATCTTAAATGTTTTAATTGTAGCCCTTACTGTATTTGACAGTAACCCAAAAGTTGTACAAATTCTTGTTGAACCTTGTTTATGGTTTCTTATGAAATATTTTTTATTTCTGTTTGAATTTTTTTTAATTCTTTAATATTTGCTGGTTTCGTTTTATAAACAACATTTTTCAGGTATTAGCATTCCACTGAGCAATATGTTCTTGTTCAAGGATTAGTTTCAATAAATGTTTTGCTTCGGCAATTGGCAATTCGACCAACTGGCTTTTTGGTTTCACCATAGACCTCAGCCTGAAAGACTGAGGCGTATTTCCGCAGGGGTATGCTTTCCTTGTGGTTGCAGGATGCTCCAAATACACCTGCCCCGTAGCGTCCCTGGTACCCTGATCCATCAGTGTACCATCGTTTTACTCCTGGGCTGGTCAATGGTGTTTTCTTTAACTAGTATTCTCTGGTTCGTATTTTTGTTTTATAGTTTTACCGTATTAAGGTCTTTATTGAAATTTTGTCCGATTTTATTGTGAAGGGATGTTTGTAGAGGGCCTTGATATTGGTTTGACCAATTCCGTTGCTCCTCTATCCCCCCTGGCACTTTAGTCTGTATGCAGTGTTCCTGGCCCGATCTTTTATCAGGAGGTCCAAAGGTGGTATGTTGAGGGCTATTTGTAGTCCCTTTGTAGAAGCGGTGCTCATTGCCCCCGTTGCAGCCCGTAAGTATTTTCCTTGCAGACTTCTTAACAGGTTCACAGCCCCGGCCCCTTTTGCCCTTGGCCACCAGACTACTGCTGCATACATTAGTGACGGTAGTAATACCGCCTGATGTAACCACAGGCTTACCCTCGGTTTTAGACCCCAGGTTTTTCCCATGGCTCTCTTGCATGCCCACATTAAGGCATACATTTTTTTTCTCTTTACTTCGAGTTGTACGTTCCACTTCAGTTTTGCATCCAGGTGTACTCCTAGGTACTTCACTGACGCGGAGTATTTCAATTCCTGATTCCATAGCCTCAGAGTGCTAATGGGTTCGGGTTTGTATTTTCTGGTGAAGATCACAACTGCGGTCTTTGACGGGTTTACCGTTATCCCAACTTCCGTGCACCAGTTTTCCGTGATTCTCAGTGCCATCATCATGATGCTCCTGAGAGTTGACAGATGCTTTCCCCTTGCTATAATGGCTGTCATTAAAATATCCATAAACAGGGAGCTTCTTTTAATCTTACCAATAGTTCGTCCACCACTAGGCACCACAAGAGAGGCGATAATACGCCCTCCTGAGGACATTTACAAGTGTTGCGGCCTTTTAGTTGATATTATTTGTTGCTGACAGTCAGTACTCTACCTTTTAGCATATTTGTCGTCCAATCAATAAGGTTTGCTTCCACCCCTTTGTTGGTCATTGCTCTCCTTATGGAGCCCTTGTGCTTCATTTGCGCCTCAACTCTCTCCACCAGATGGTGGATGGCTAACTCTGTGGACCTGCCCTCCCGGTACGCGTACTGGGGGTCGGCCAGGGGGCGCATAGTTAGAGTCGTGTTTTTTATGTGTTTGTCAACCAGTCTCTCCAAAATCTTCAATATGAAGGAGGAGAGGCTTATTCATCGAATCGGTTTCATCTCTCCCTGAGCATTTTGCTTTTTTAAAGGCTTTCCTAACCTCCCTCCTGAGTTCCGCCAGGGTGTTATTCCACCATTGGACCTCGGATGTTTGGTTTCTAACCCTCAGTATGCAGTTTTGTTTGAAGGACTTCCCAATAGTCTCGGTCACTAATTGAGCCGCGACTTTAAGTTGGTCTTTCGTGTGTATTATTTTGGGTATGTGTTAAAGACTTATGCGAAACTCCCCCTTATATCCTTCCCAGTTAGTTTTACGTGGGTTTGGTCCCCAGTTTATTTCCGGTGTGTAGTTTAGGGATAGGCGGATTTGCCTGTGGTCAGATCCCGTGGGTTCACTAGAAACCCTCTCTGAACTGGCCTGCCACACCCTTCGTACACACCGTGATATCTATTACTTCTTGTCTTCTATAGTCCAAAAAGGTGGTTTTATCACCTCTATTTAAAATAATGAGTTGTGCTTCAAGCACAAAATCGTGGAGGCTTTCCCCCCTCTGGTTTACGTCAGTGCTTCCCCACGCTATGTGGTGTGCATTGGCGTCGGCACCCAGAAGGAGTTCTAATCCCTGCGCTTTGGCATATTCCATCAGTCTTATGACTGATTCTGGAGGTGCTTCCGCGAAATCGTAGGGCATATAAGCTGACCCTATTAACAATTCCGCTTGGTTTGTGTACCCTTTGGGTGTTCTTATCCTTATTACAGTTAGGTCGCCATCGCTTAATTGGGGCATAAAAGTTGCCTGTGCTCCCTTTACTATAATGCAGGCTCTTACCTTTTCTTGGGTGTACTCCCAGTCCCTTGATAGCGTTCCTCACAATCCAGGGTTCCTGTATGAGTGCTATGATTGTTTGTATTTTAGTAAGGCTCCTGGCAAGAATAGCCAAGGCGCCTTTGCTATGATGCAAGTTTATCTGTGCTATTTGCAGGACCGGGTCAGCCATTGATTAAGCCTTCCCTTGGACCTGCTCTACCTGTGCACTGTTTTCTCCTTCAACCCCTCCGCTAGACTTATCGAGCAACTTGACAGTCGCCCGGTACATCCCACAGTGGGGTTTTAGGTTTAGTTTTCGGAGGCCTCTTCCGTAATCAGATCAGCGAAGTGGGTACTAGTAGAGTCCCTGCTTTCTCTGCTTTCTCCAAATCAAAATTAAAATTTATATTTAAAATTTAATAACAAAAATGTAAAGTTGAAAAAAAAAATTGTGGTGTAAATAAGACACTAGCAGCGAAATTAATGGTGTAAGTGCGACACTAGTAGAGTGGGTTGCCTCTTTTACTTCCGGTCACACCATTTATGCGAGGAAAAAATCTTGAAAAATTTATATCCATGCTGTGATAACTGCAACTTTAAGTTCCTTTGGGTTTCTAGGTGGAGGTATTTGACGTTTAACATTTTTCTTGAAGTGATCTCATAAATGCTCAATCGGATTCAGACTCGGGCTTTTAAGTGGCCACTGCATAACTGGTATACCAACTTGATTAAGATAATCGACTACCTACCTCCCCAGCTATGTGGGGTCAAAAGTTGTCTTGCATAAACAGGATATTAGGTTCCAAAAAAAGACCGAAAGGCATTACATGTTCTATTACAATATTCTCAAGATAGTAATTAGCATTCATAAATCTCATACGGACAGGAATTAATTCTGTGCAAGCGTCAAAGCATATACCACACTAGAACATATTAGAGCTACCGACGAATGGAATCCTTACAGAGATATTGCAAGGAACAAATCTATCTTCTGGTCTTTGACAGACTCATTCACGACCATCTGGATGTTTTAGGATACCTAACTATTATTTCATCTGTGAATAAAACTTTTTTATAATTATCCACGTACTTACTTTGATTACTTCTAGCAAAACGTAACCTGGCAACTCTGTTTTTTTAGTAAGCAAGGTTGCAGTGGCTGGTCTCCTACTATTTAATTCAGCTTCATTTAATCGTCTTTAAACTGTTTTAAAATAAATTGTGACATTACGAACAGCTTCGAGTTCGTTTCTGATAACAAAATCAGTAACAGTCCTGTTTCTTAAAGCGAATTGTCTTCTTAAACGTTTATCTTGGTCTTTAGTACATCTTTTTCTTCCTAACCTAGCCTTCCAGAATAACTTTCTACCTCATTCAAGCGTCTTACCATACGACTTATTATGGAACGATTTTTGCCTAACAAATTGGTAACATAATTTTAACGATATCCCTCATCCAATAAAACTAAGACCATACTACACCTCTTGTTCAATTAAATTTCTTGCTTGATTCATTTTTATAATTCTTCGAGGTCAAAAATTAAACAGTCGTATTACTTTTAAAAAAGGAACAATTTATGAGCTTACTTTTAATGAAAATATATGGCAAGTACTGCATAAAATTTTTTATTTTCTGGTAAATTCTTTAAAACTGTAAATCTAAACGAATCGGATAAATTAATTTTTTGGATTATTTCATATTGTTGAGTTAATTTTATCCAGGAGTTTTACTTCCCACCAAGTAAATAGCACCCCAATTTGTTAAGCGTTTAAAATTGGGGATAAATAATGCAAACTTTAAGAATTCGTAAATCTCATTTAAATTTTCATTTTTAACAAGTCGGTTGATATCAATCAATTCCTTCACATAAAAAATATTATTTTTAGCTCAAAATCGTTTACCATCAAAGTAACAGCATTAAACGAATAAATCTCCGTAAAAGAATATACGGCAGCGAACTAAAAGCCATTACCAAATAAAATGAGAGAAATGTTTCACATCTACAAGAATTTATATGCGCGCATCTTGTTAAGACTACTAAAGGATATCACATCAAAAGGCAAAGAATAAATCAAATGCAACGTTCTTGTTCCTAAAAGTAAATATTTGATACTCAATAAAATGCCGGGAATAAATGAAATATTTTGCTTCGCCACGCGAAGGGGTGACATAAAACTTCATCATGTGCAATATTAAAACTGACGAAGTAGGTACCTAAAAAATAAAATAAAACCAGAATTTTTTTATTGCACATTACAACTGCAATATGTTAATGTTATGAACTAATTTTTCTTTATTGTTACGTGAGTTAAAGGTTACTTTATTTAGTAGTAACTCTACAGAATTCCAAACAATCTCAGCTGATACACATTCATAATTAGAATTTTAGAACTGAAAAAATACAGACTAAAAAAGTTTCTAGTGCCAGTATTTCATTTTACCTTTATTTTAAAATCCTTTATAAACTTTTCTTCCCCTAAAAATTAACCAAAATAATGGTTAAAGTGGTACAAATTTTCCTTTATAAAAAAAATATTTAATAATTGATAAAAATTTACTCTAGAACAAACAAATATAATAAGAAAAATGCAAACAAAATATTTATTGATAATTTGTAAAAAAAAAAATGTAAATTAATGACCATTGCAGCATTTTTATTTTAATCAATATTGATTTTTAGCATACATATATATATATATATATATATATATATATATATATATATATATATATATATATATATATATATATATAGTCAAACCTTTTTCCCGTAGGGGTAGGCTGAGACCACTTGCTACGGTTCTTACATACATCTTTTGCTTCCTCTACTTTCATCAGTGCTCTCATACATGCTCGTCGGTTGTTGGTACTCTTGACCTGGCCTTTCTTCAAAACAATGTTGATCTGATCGAGATATGTTCGCCGAGGTCGCCCTTCTACGTGTCCAAAGCATCTAATCATTTATTTATTTATCTTTGTAACTACATCTTCTTTTACACCACAGCGTTCTCTTATCTTACTATTCTTTACTTTATCCAACCGAGTCATTTTTAACAATAACTACGAATTAAAAACAACGTAATAGAAAACTACTTAACATAAAAGCAAGGAAAACATTGGCTAATAAAATAAAAATCCATAGTCTCATTAGTCATTAGAAAACAATGTATATGGACCAATATGGAGTTGTGCCCTAAAATCTAACATTAGCATTATCCAGAGATCCCAATCAAAAATACTCCGACAGCTAGTTGTTGTCCCATGGTATGTATCGAACCACTAGGCGCGAATTATATCGTTCATCTTCATGGGAACCGCTGACTTCGCTAAAACACCGTCTCACGGATATCTCTCGATTCCCAGAAGCTTTTGCGTTGTAATTTTTATTTTACCACAAGGAATGTTTAATTTTCACATCATTATTATTTTTGACGTTGTACCTATAAGATAAATCTTGCAATAAAATTATTTTTAAAAAAAGACTTTGAGATCCGAAAGTTATTTCTGGCGCAGACAGTAAGATACCCGAAATTGTATACGTATCGAACGTATCGGTTTTCGTTTCAACGATTGATCGGGAATCGGAATTGTTGACTTTGTTTTGTGAAGGTGTTTGAAAAGGAGCGGCTCTTTAACAATCAAGAAACCCTGTCCATCGCGGACCCTTAGCAACCCTCTACAGACAAAATCATCGGGTATTGGAACAAAATCGTCTAATCTCGCATGGAAGCCATCTGGTAAATTCAAAATCAAGGAACCAGTTGCCTGCCTTATAGGAGGATGCTCAAAGTCTTCGTAATATAAATGTAAGTCGATTAAAATAATGTCAATTAATAATCTATCAAAATTTGTTGAAAATTTAAATTTAAATACTGAAACTCCTTTAGCTGACTCTCCAGTTTATTTACAAAATAATATTGAAAATTTAATTTTAACTATGACTAATCAATTTAAACCAGAGTACCTAAAATGCGTACCTGAATTCGATGGCAATCCTAATGATTTAAATAGATATTTATCGGTTTGTGATTCGATAATCAATACATTTTATAAAGCGAAAAATCCAGCAGATTTTCAAAATGTTTAATTGTTAAATTGTCTTATTTCAAAATTATCGGCCTTGCCTAAATCGAGATTTGGTTATGCTTAAACAAGCTCCAAATGAAAAACCTCAACAATTCTATGATAGGTGTCTTAATATTTTAAACCTTCTCTGTAATTATATCGATGTACATGAAACGACACATGAATCTAAGAATCTGATACGTGATTTATACAATAAATTGACATTAAGAACTTTCCTTTCGGGACTTAGGGAACCTTTGGGTACTACTATACGATGTATGAAACCCCAATCCCTTAGTGAGGCAATGCAATTCGTTTTACAAGAAGATAATGTACATTACTTTCAAAATTATTCAAATAGGGGTGTATTTAAACCAAATATTTCACAACCTAGACCCCAAATGCAAACAAGACAATCATCCATCACTCCAAATACCTCTTTCAATATTAATACACCAAACAATTTCTTCAGATCACAGAATTCTTTTCCATCACGACCAATACCCATACAGCCAAGAATACAGCATCAACCACAAAGATTCTTCACCAATTCGCAGGTTTTCAAATAATCTCCCCAAAATAAAAATGTTTTCAGGCCAAATCAAAATCAATCATACCCTAAACCTTCGCCCATGAGTGTATCCACTCGGAATACTTTCAATAGACCTACTCCAATGAGCGTATCAACAAAAAATACTTTCAATAATCAACATGGCCCTTCGACCTCCTTTTATCAACAACCCCAAAGAAGTTTTGTATCTGAAGAATTATTCAATACCGTAGTAAACAATAATAATGAATCAAACGATTTACTCGAACAGGAATTTGTCGAAGACGATTACAGTGCATTCTGCGAAACTGAAGAATATCAATACCCCACTGAAAATATCGAACAGGATAATTTCGACCCCGAACAAAATTTTCAGGAAGTGTCGACAACCAAAAAATCAAACCTAGCCACTCAAATAATTTCTTTCAATAATGCCAATTCTAGCGAATTATCGTATATAACATTTCCCGAATACGATGCAAAATTTCTCATTGATTCTGGATCTACTAAATCATTTATCGATCCCGATATCGCACAAAAACTATTTCCAAATTTAATAAGTTACGATCCTTTTATTGTTTCGACTGTTTTTCAAAAATCGGCTCATAAATACAGTGCATCAGTCTTGTTGTGCCATACCCCCTGGGGGGCGTCGGCGACCTCTCTACAACTATTTATGTGCACGCTAAATCAGTGTTGCATGAATAGAAGGGACCTACAGTTTAATGCCGGTTCCGAACGGCTAGTTTTAGAGAGGCCTTACTAGGCAGAATACATTCGGTGGTTTGCCATTGCCTTCCGAACGGCAGCGGTCGCTTATAATTCGTTGGTTTGACCTGGGAATCGAACCCGGGTCTCTTGGTGCAGAGGCTGGCGCGCTAGCAACTACACCGCGGCCACTACCATCAGTACCAGCTTCAAAATTATTCAATTTACCTGGACAAAAATATTTAAAATTCTTTATATTTAAGTTCTATAACATTTTCCAAGATTTGATCGGTCTTGACAACCTGAAACTCCTACAAGCGACACTAGATTTCGACAGCGGTTATCTCATTACACCTTACGCCAAAATTCAGCTTCACTTCCAAAAAACAAAAAATGATCTGAACTTAGTTACTGTCACACCACGTTCTCAGCAAGTAATACAGGTCAAAACTTCTATCAAAAATGGGGAAATCATAATACCACATCAACGATTTCACAACTGCGAAATACCTGAATGTTTGACAATTGTCAAAAGTGGAAAAGCAATTACTACTATACTCAATAACACCATTAAACCCGTGACACTAAATTTCTCCGAACCCCTAACAGTTGAAAAATTCGATAGGGACGAAATCCAAAACATTGTTTTCCAAAACTTTGATGACTCACAAAAACAATTCTTAGACTTTTCGAAAATACGAACCGACCATTTAAATGACGAAGAACGCGCAGACAACGAAATTGAAGACGATGACGATGACACCATCCACTCGAACGCCAAACAAAATCCTGTAGTAGGCATACCAATCGCACATTGTGCTGTTAATCTGGGTCTGAACCAAATTATCGTAAGTTCAGTATACCATTCCCCAGTCAAACCAAAAATCACCATTTTGCTTGAGAAAAAAAAAAGAATTCACGTACAAATATCTAAAAACAACCTAGAAAGCGACATATTGCATTTCATCAGAGATTTCGTTTCCCCAGGGGTACAGTATCACGTTTATTTTGAAAACCCAGAACTCTATGAACCATTTTCAGCAACAATTCAAAAATTCTTTAAATGGCCATCAATTAAACTTAAACGATGCATGAAAAAATTATTGGATGTCACTAATAGAGACGACGTCAAAGAAATCATCCAAAACCTTCATGAAGGAAAATCCAACTATCGTGGAGTCGACGAAACTTTTGCGAAGGTCAGGGAAAAATATTTCTGGCCTAACAAAGAAATTCATCCAAGATTACATTAATCAGTGCATTTCGTGTCAACAAAGTAAATATGAACGTAACCCAATCAGAATGCAATTAAATATCACGCCCACCGCGACGAAACCATTCCAAATTATTCATTTGGATACTTTCACTGTCGAAAAAACAACCAAATTTCTTACGATCATAGACAGTTTTTCAAAATATGCGCAAGCTTATCTCGTAAATTCATTGACAGGTACTGAAATAGCCGATAATTTAATCCAATTCTTTTCCCATCATGGTATACCAAAGAAAATAATTGTTGACAATGGAACCGAATTTAACAACTTTTTAATATCCGAACTTCTGGCGCTGCACAAAATAGAAGTGCATTTCGTCTCGCCATACCACCGTCAGTCTAATGGCATGATAGAACGGTTTCATTCGACTATTTTAGAACACATTCGTCTTCTAAACACCCAAGGTTTCACAAAAACTTCAGCCAAAATGAAAATGTTATATGCAGTCCTAGCGTACAATCATTCCATTCATTCAGTCACTAAATTCAAGTCCATAGACGTCATAAGTGGACATATTTCCGCTGACGACCCTTTCAATATCGAAATCGATCAAAAGCTTCTCAACGATTATACTAATGATCATAAGAAACGGTCCAAAATACTCTATTCAAAAATTAATAAAAACATTATCAAACAAAAAGAAAAGGCCAACGAACGGGAGAACAAAAAACGGGACAGCCCCGCGGTGTTCAAGACAAAACAAAAAGTATATGTTAAATCACACGTGAGAAGAAAGGAAGCCAATAAATTTTTAAAACCTACAAAAGTCAAAAGGGTTGACCGAAAAATGAAAACAATATCCACAGAAAATCAACAAAAAATTCATATGGATAATTTGAAACGCCCACTCAAAAAATACCCATCCGCCATTAAGAAATAATTGTTTTTTCAGGATTTCCGGAACTCTCGGACTTCAAGAATACAGAACTTAAAGAACAATCCAGGGCTTATACCTCTTAAATTGGGAACAGCAAAAATTGAAACTTACAAACATTCCTTGTTCCATTACTATGATTTGAATACCATCATCATAGAAATCAATAAATTAAAATCGCATTCTCAAAATTTGAAAATGCTCGTAAAAAGCAACCAAAATTATACGTTAGATGTATCAAATTATCTGAAAATACTACAGTTTTCGGAAGAAATGGTTAATGATAAATTACTAGAAATCATCCCTCACCCTGTTAGAACAAAACTCGGGTTAATAAACGGTATTGGATCAATTTTCAAATCTATCACTGGGAATTTAGACTCCAGTGACGGAGAAAAATATGATAGGCTAATTTCCGAATTGCAATATAACCAAAATAATTTGGCTACGAATATCAAAAGGCAAAATTCTCTTGCAATAGCGTTAATCGAAAAATTTAATACCACTGTTCAGCAAGTAAAACATAATGAAAAACTTTTGGATTCAAAGATCACACAAATCGCTTTAATAGTAAAAGGCCAAATATATCGAGAAAATTCCATGTTCATTAAGGATGTCATGAATCAAATAATTAGTATTTATGAAATTATAAATTCTATCCTACAGGATGTTGAAAATTCCATCCAGTTTTCCAAATTTAACGTTGTTCACGCTAGCATAATAAAAACTAAAGAGTTATACCGCGAATTGCAGAAATTAGAAAAAATGATCAATAAAGATCAATTACCAATTGAAATCAGTTATAAAAACACCCTCTTATTTGAAAAATTCATATAAGTTGAAAGCTATATATCTAATGGTAGAATAACCTATATACTTTATATTCCAATCACACACACCTTAAAATTTGAATATTATCACCTATTTTCAATTCCGATTCAAATTGGGAGTCAGTTCAAGGCAGTGTTACCAAAAAATAAATTTTTGACAAAAAACGAATAATATTACGCATTTTTGAGCAATCCTTGCGCGAAAATCGTCCGCCAAACCTACATCTGCCCACCTGCCGATATCAAGGAACAAGCAGACGACAACCCATGCGAAATTCAACTACTCGCCGTTAAAAACACTTCCGCCTGCAAAAGAACAACCATTCACCTATCAACTAGATGACTCCAACAAATGAATCGTCCTCCTACCATCACAAAAGACAATCCAAATGAGATGTCCTTACCAAGATGAAACAGAAAAAATGCCACCAGGAAGTTACCTTTTGGAAATTCCAACCGGATGCCGATTCACCTGTGCGCATCAATCGATCATCAATGAAAATCAAATCAGCCATCATCAACCAATACTTCTGCCGGCCCTAGACGAAGCTAAGATACATATCCCCGAAACAAGAATGAGCCTTCAAATCGACGATATAAACTTGGACGAACTTCAATCAATAAAAACAGCAATAATGGAAAACCAACCCACAATTTGTTTTCGAGAAGTGGCACACATCCCAAGTTTTTGGACGCTGGTTATCTATGCCATCCTTATATCAGCATTGTCCTATATGCTGTACAAAAAATTGGGTCCAAAGCTCTGCAAACAAAACAATTCAGAGGACCAACCAAAGGACATCGAGATGTCCAGGGTTCAGCTTCCTCGTTAATCCTCCTACGCTGAATCTTCCGGGGGAGGAATTATATCGTTCATCTTCATGGGAACCGCTGACTTCGCTAAAACACGGTCTCACGGATATCTCTCGATTCCCAGAAGTTTTTGCGTTGTAATTTTTATTTTACCACAAGGAATGTTTAATTTTCACATCTTTATTATTTTTGACGTTGTACCTATATGATAAATCTTGTAATAAAATTATTTTTAAAAAAAGACTTTGAGATCCGAAAGTTATTTCTCGCGGCTCGTGAGTTATTGTAGAGGTAGTTCAAATTGTGGAGGAAAGTGCCACAAACACTGGCCCGGAATCGAAAACTTTTTGGAGTGCTACGCATAAACTAACTTTTATTATTTTTTTCATGTTTTTAACATATTAAATAAAGCAACTAAAAGATATGCCGTGAGATATTCATTGGACAACTACTTATTATAAAAAAACTGCTGCCAATGGATTCAGTACTTCCACATCGTACTTATAATAAACTTAAATATTAAATACTGTTGAAATTTAAAAAACTACAATAAAAATCAATTTTTTGTCCCCAAAGTCATTTAAAAAGATATATTGCAAACTATTTAAGTTTTGCCCCCTTCTGCTCCTTTAGACACTGCCCTTATTAATTTAATTATTTTTATTTATTCTTTTTATTATTGTTTTTCCACATGTACCTTTATTATTATAACTACACTACACAATTGCAAACAATAACAACAACAAAAAAAATTGAAAATCCATACACAAAAACCAATGTTTACATTGTGTACCTAAACTTTGTCGAAACAATTAAAAAACATAATCGACTTTAGCAGTACAGTTTTTTTATTTTCATAACCATCAGCTGTCAAAAATTTCGTCATCTACTTGTCTCTTTTTAATTTTAATTCCGACGCGTATGCTGTTGTCTCTGTCTCACTTGCAATGTATTTATCGTTGTGGATTGTCCTAATAACCCGTAAGATCAATTTAAAATACGTCCCAGCCAGGCGCGTAGCGGTCAGAAATGATTATTAGATTTAAAAAATCTTGGCTCCATTGATAGTAGTAATCGTGAAGCTTTTCCAAATAAATTAATTGCATTTTTTTAAAGATAGTTTATGTATAATTAAACATTAAACATTTAAAAAAAAAAGGTGGGTCATTGACCAACTGATCTTATAGAGAAGCCGTGGCTGCGAACCACACCATTCAAGCAGACCAAGAGTTCTTACTATACGAGAAGTTATTCAGGAAATAATCACTACACATCATAAAACCATAAAAACCCATTCAAATCTACTACTATAAGAGCTGTTAAAACCAACATTCAACAGAAAATTAAAAAAAAAAGATAAGCCATTAATTATTGTCTTCCTGATTGTTCATCTTTAGTCAAACATTTTGCTTTGCCTTTCTTTGATTACAACATATGTAAGGATATTCCCAAATACATACAAGAATCCTTCCTGACAAAATTACAATTTAAGGTGTGCCAAATGCTCGCGTTATATTTGCTTGTCGAGCGCCATCATCTATCCAGCCGAAGGCTCTCAGCATATGTTTGCGGTTTAAATGTTAAATTAAAAAACTCATTTAATTTACTTCATCTACGACTGCTTTATTTTGAAGCTATAATTCCACTTATTTTGATCCATTTCCATTGCATAATGAAACGTATTACGCAACTCAAATTTCATAACGCAACGCATTTTTATTGGAGATGAATTCAGAAACAAAAAGAAATTATAAACACTTTACTTGAAGAAGAAACTTACAAAAAGAATTAGAAATATTAAAAACTGTGAATAAGCTATTTGTTTTAAATATTAATCGTACAATTTTCAGAATTTGACACGTTTATTCCTGAAAAAGCTATTCCTGGTTTTGTTGTTACTTTAAAAGCGTAATTATTACAACTATTGCTAAGACTTATGGAAGATTCAAGTTAAAATTCACCTAAAATGTTGGCGGCAACTTTTTTTTTATATTCAATGAAAAAATCTATTATTCGTCAGCAACAGTATTACTTTTTCAGCCTCCATGTCGCTTTATAGTCGAAAGATCTGCTCCTGAATCTGCAAGCCATGAAGCTGATGATCGCCGGAAGCAGTGACCCGTACATTTTTACATTGCTGTAATTTTTTTTCATTAAAGTCAGTCGTAAATAAAACGTTGTAATATACATGTGTGATAATGCATCATTAATATATTCGTGTGCTTACATAACTCGTGCCACGCACTCGTTTGCAACTTACACACTGATATAATAATGATCCCACTTGTATAATAAACTAGCGGACCTGGCAGACGTTGTCCTGTTCAAACGTTGACTTGCCTGCTTTGGTAATATCACCATCACACTCGGCGACCCCAAAAGCTAGAAATTCAGCCGTTTTAAATAGTTTTTATATTTTATCATCTTCCCACCCCTTTCATTAATCCAATCGCTACCAAACAGCCGTCGTGTTAATCTGAAGATTGTCTGAAAACTTCATTCAAATCGATCCAGGGTTTAGAAACGCATAAAGGACAAACACAAACATAATTTGATTTATATATATATATATATACACATACATATAATATATATTTAGACATTTTTTTTAAATAAAATAAAGAACAATAACAAAAAATTATTTTTAAAGTAGTTCCAGCGTGGTATAGTGTAATCAGAGCATTCCCTATTGTCAGAAATTAGAATTCTTGACACACAGATACTTACACATACTGATCTGGCAACGTTGCTCCGAATACGTTATGATTTACCTTTATTGGCCGGCTTATGTATTGTTTACATCGCGTTTTATATTTTACAAATAAATTATATTAAATAAAAAAATGCCTAAACAATTAAGACACAAAGGACAATTTATAAAAGAAAAAAATTAGCCAAAGAATTAACTTCTTAACTTCTAGTATGCCAAAAGCCAAATTTGACTTAAAAGAAAAAAAATGTGACAAACCTAACCTCAAAGGCAGACGTATTATGGAGTATAAAAAGCGCACAACTTTGCCAGATCTAAAGAATAAACTTATTGAAATTAGTTAATATATTTTAAATTATTATATCTCTAAAACTAAACGGTAAAGTGTTACGTTTTTTTGTTAAATATATAAAGAAAAATGTTTTTCTTATTTTTGTAGTTTTTTAATAAATTCTGTCAAATAACTGTCTTAAAAAAACAGCTAATAGTTTGGTGGACAAGAAATGTTAAATGCATTATACGGGAACTGACCCTGAAAATTGTGAACTTTGATATCAATTAACAAGCGTTCTAAACGTTCAAAAATTCTAAAACTCTGGAATTACATAGCAAACATTATTCGTAGACTGTCAAAAAAAAGGTCAAAATTTGTGAAAAGTGCGTTCACGCTGGAACTACCTTAAATGTTTTTGATAAGCTTTTTTTGTGCTCAAAACATAAAAACATTAGAAAATACAGTAAGATACGATGTGGCTTAAAAATACAATACATTGAATGAATCAACTTTATAATATTTTAATATAAATTATTGTCCTTAAATTAATTAATGTATATATGTCTATAAAATTTACTGTCGTTTTCTCTTTTGAAACCGCACATAAGGCATTTATTTTTCAGAAAATTGAAATTCAAACTTCTTAGTTCTACTTCATTTAAACACCCTTTCTTACAAAAGCCCAAAAACTTTTTTAATGATTTTCAACATAGATACGAGAAAACCATTAAAATTCAATTTTTATTTTGAGGTAAGTTTCTGCGAACCGTAAGAGTTCTTTATTGAGGCTTTAAGAATAAAATGCAAAGAATTACCGAATAGCGATGAACTCCAATATTATCGGCTTTTTTCTATTAAAAGAGATTTTGACAACGATAGAATTTTTTTAAAATTCCAAAATATCACGAAGTTAAAGTATGTTATTAAATTTTTAATGAATATTTTATATATATTTTTTTATTATTAGGGTTTCAATTTTGTGATATACAACTTTTTACTTTCTAGTTGTACAATAAAAATTTACATGGGATTTTCAACTTATAGCTGGCATATCCTCCCAGTAAATTATAAAGATGAAATTAAAAGTTTTTTCCTTGTAATTTTAACAAGAAATAAAATAAAATAATTTTCATTTAAATCAGAGTAATGGTTTAGAACTTGGAACCAGTTTAGTGGACCAAGGTCAAAAGAACACTCCAACGGCATCGGTCTGATTAAACACTGCTAACCCTAAGAAAAGCTTAAGTGTTCTCCGACAGACACACTTTCCTTGTTCCGAACAGGTTGTGGAGAACGAACAGCAATGTGCTCACCTGGAAGGGGTTGTTTACAACCCTAACAGATCCAGCAAAAGCATGGCTGGGAAAAATCTCATAACACAAAGAATTAAATGGGCTATCAAAAACTTCAAACCATTTAAGTCGCCAGGAAAAGACAGAATATTTTCCGCCTTACTGCAACATGGCCTTAAAATACTAGAGTCTTCTTAAAAAAGGTTATTTAAGGCCAGCTTTATCTTCGGTTATATACCGCAAGCTTGGAGAGAAGCCATGGTGGCGTTTATACCAAAGACTGAGAGACGTCCAATGGACGAACCAAAGTCTTACCGCCCCATTAGAATCACCTTCTTTCTCCATAAAGCAATGGAGAAAATAATAGACGGTTACATCAGAAGCGAACTCCTTGAGTTGAGATCACTCCACAAGAAACAGTTTGCTTATCAAGCAGGTAAATCCACGATAAATGCTCCGCAGTGCCTAGTTAAAAGCATTGAAGACATCGCGGAAAAAGAAATGGCTCTTTGTGCCTTCATCGACATAGAGGATGCTTCTGACAACACCTCGCATGTCTCCATAACTAGATCACTCGAGGAAAGAAATATTAACGCCTTACTGATTAGATGGATACAATCTATGCTGAAAAGCAAAATTATTGTGGTGATTCTCTTGGGGGAGAGACAGTCAAAATGACAGTAGAAAAAGGTTGTCCTTAAGGGGAAATTCTATCGCCTTTGGTGTGGTCACTGGTTGTAGACAACCTGATAGTTAAGCTACACGACTCTGGTTTTACGGCTCAAGGTTACGCCGATGACCTAGTCGTCACCATTAGGGGCAAACATGATGAAGTAATTTCCAATCGCATGCAAGTAGCCCTAAACACAATCAGAAGCTGGTGCGCAAAGGAAGGACTTAACGTCAATCATAGCAAAATAGTGCTGGTTCCATTCACCAGGAGGAGAAAGTACGAATTTAAAGCCCCAATTCTGAATGGAACTCAGGTTACTTTTTCCAAAAAAGTTAATTATTTGGGCGAAATAATCGAAATAATAGTAAGCTACATGGTATCTTATATGAAATCATATTATTTTTTCCTAAACCATTCAAAAGTGTAACTAAATACAGGGTGTTTCATTAAAGAAACACAACTTTGATATGTCACACTTTTTTAGCCACCCAGTAGACTCCAAAATAATTTCCTTTTGCAGTCTTAATCAATATACATCTAAAAAAATGAAGAAATTCCCGAAAACATTTATGGTTTGGTTTACAGGGACCGTGTCGTATGGGGTGCCCCACCCTGTATATATATATATATATATATATATATATATATATATATATATATATATATATATATATATAGATGAGGAAGAAAGTTAGACGACTGTCTAAGTTAAGAAAAAATCAACTAATTTATTTTTTGGGTATGCAGTCTGTGGCTATAAAAAGTAGAACTCTTGATTCTGTTCAAGCTTTAGAGCCTTTATTGGCTCTCAGGAACTCTACAATTTAAACATTAAAAATATTTGGAAAATCATAAAAAATGAACAGAAAACTTACGAAAGTTAGGTTAAACTGGAGCAATGCTTATCACAATTTTAGAAAACATTTATCAGTGTATATGGTACAACACTTCAAACAATACGTTATGGCACAATTATTATATAAATTCAAACATTATATATTAAATTTTTAAAAATTACATTATTAAAATAGCATAACCTTAAACCACGTGTGGTGTTTTTGGAGCGAAAATTCGCTAGACTGACAAGTTAAATATTTAGCATGGAACCGTAGAAACACAGGACATACAGAATTTTGTCAGAACGAAAAAAAGGTTGGCCAAACTACAAAAAGGAGGGGTATTTAAATTCCTCAATTGTATGATTTTTTGGAAAATATAAAGGGTAAGCAGGTAAGAATAAATAATGCTGAGATTGTCAATATCAGTTCTAGAAATCAAAGCTTTGGGTTACATAAATATGTTAGTCATTTCTAGAAAGATTCGTTTTAATAAGTTGGATTTACTATCTAAAATAGACAGATTCTGTCTTTAAGTCTTCTCTTAGTTTGACCAATATATTTTTTGTCACATTGTGAGCAAGGAATGGAATAAATTACATTGGAACGTTCTAACAGGGGATTTTTATCTTTTAATTGTGAAAACGGGTAATATTTTTAGAAAAGGGATTATGAGTGTAAGGGGGTTCATTTGCTATAGATGATCTACTGAACATTAATTTATGTATTAATTTTTTGGAGTATCCACTATTAATAAAAAGAGTGGTTAATTTATTCAAGTTTGAAGCACAAAGTGAGGTATGACTTGTTTTTAAGACACTATACATACATACATACATACGTATATACATATAGTCACGCCTTTTTCCCGTATAGGTAGGTAGAGAACACTTCCTTCCACTTGCTACGGTTCTTACACACATCTTTTGCTTCCTCTACTTTCATCAGTGCTCTCATACATGCTCGTCAGTTGTTGGTACTTGACCTGGCCTTTCTTCAAAACAATGTTGATCTGAAGAAGATATGTTCGCCGAGATCGATCTCTACTGACTTGTTCATTCACACTCTTCTTTTTCTTCTTCTTCTTTCTTATATGGATACATATTAGTAGGATACTGCCTGTTCATTGCCAACACGTCCTCCTCGGAGGAAGAGGTTCAACATTCTCTCCAGCGCTTTGGTGGACTTCCCTGTGGTCTCTTTCCTACTGGATTATTTATTTATGCCTTTTGTTCTCCATTCTTTTTATATATTTGTTCCAGAATCGTCTTTTCTGTCTCGCCCATCTTCATTTGTCCTGTATTGCGCATTGTATTCTGATATCCTCATTTCATACTCTATCTTATAGAGTTTTGCCTTTTATACTTC
This sequence comes from Agelastica alni, assembly GCA_950111635.1. Taxonomy (NCBI): domain Eukaryota; kingdom Metazoa; phylum Arthropoda; class Insecta; order Coleoptera; family Chrysomelidae; genus Agelastica; species Agelastica alni. Next base: position 15,759,598 of record OX467716.1, read on the forward strand.
TTAGGATCTTTATTTCAACTGTTCTCATCATTTGTAGAGCTCTGTTTGTATCTGGTCTTTTTTGTGCTGCGTATGTTATTATAGGTCTGACTGCCGTTTTATATATCGACTTTGCTCTCTGTATTTAGTTATTTCTTCTTCCAGACAATTTCCCTCAAATATCCCGAAATTATTCGAACCGCTTTTATTGTTTTCTCTCCTACTTCAAGAGGTAGATATCCATGGCTCGGTATATCTGCTCCCAAATATTTGAAATGGTTTACTTGTACGACGATTTTAGAGTCGATTTCCAGCTTACACCTTATCGGTTCCTTTGATATTACTAAACATTTAGTCTTCTCGGTGTTGGTGATCATATTTAGTTCTTTTGCTTTGGTGTTAAAAGAATGAAGTAGTCTTTGGAGATTATCTTCGGAATCTGTAATAAGAACCACGTCGTCAGCGTGGAGTAGTCTTTGGAGATTATCTTCGTAATCTGCAATAAGAACCGCGTCGTCAGCGTAGTATACAGCATGAACGAAAGTATTTTCTATTTTGTATCCAGCTGTTCTGGGGATATTTTCTATTATTTCATCTATTATCACATTAAATATGAAGAGGCTAAGTGAGTCTACCTGTCTAACACACTGTGTTTACGTGTATATCTTCCGTTGTAATGTGTTCTACTTTGATTTTTGTTCTGCATTGGGTGTTTATATCGTGTATTACATTAAGTAGTTTATGGTTTAGCCCTTTTGTTCTCATTATTTTCAGCATCTTTTATGCGCACTCTGTCAAAAGCTTTCATCATATCGACGAAGCACATGCATGCGGGTTTATTGAATTCCAGGGACCTTTTAGATATCTGTTTGACTATGAATATTGCATCAATTGTGGATCTGTTTTTTTGAAAGCCTTGTTGTTCTTCTCTTTTCCTCATGGTTTTGGTGATTTCCCCCCGAATAGTCTTTGTGAATGCTTTAAGAGCGCTATCAAGTAGGGTTATTCCACGATAGTTTTCTGGGAGTGTTTTCTGTCCCTTTTCAAAAATGGGTATTGTTATACTGTTTTTCCATTCGTTTGATATTTTCGGTTCTTTTATAATAATTTTAAATAAGGTCAGTATTTTATTTTGCAATTTTTTCCCTCCATATTTAAGCGTTTCGTTAGTGATATCGTCTGGTCCGGGGCTTTTTCTATTTTAAAGTGATTTTAAGGAGTTTTTAATCGTGTCATTTATTAATTCTATGTCGTTGTTTTCTTTATAATTGATTTTTGTTTGTTCCTTATCTTTCTCTTTTTTTTTCTTGTATAGATTCCTAAAGTGCGTTCCCCATAGTTCTGTCGTGATTTTATTGGTTCGTATGGTATCTTTGACTTCTTTCTTATTTCTTCTTAGCATTCCCCATATTTTTTTAGCTAGTTCTTTTACTTCCGGTGTAAACCATGGCGTTCTGTTAATTGCTATCGCTATCATATTGCTTCCATAGTCGCATCTAGTATGTTATTTTTTATTGTTTTCCATTGGTGGTCTATGCTCTCTTCCGTATTCACTGGTCTTTGCAGTATTTTCTGGTTTCATTGATCTTCATACAGATGTTTTGTGCTGTCATCTTCTGATGATTCGATATTGAATTTGCTAATTATTTGCGGTTTAGGTTTTGTGGATTTGAGTATGTTTAGTCTCATTTTGCAAAGTACCATCTTATGATCGCTGCCAGAGTTGGCGCCATTTAGAGTTCTTACACCCATTATTGTTTGGGGTACCATCTCTCTGTCTAATACCGACTGTTGTCCTCTTGTATTTTGCCATGTGAATTTGTATCTCATGTTATGTTCGAAGAAAGTGTTGTTAATTCTCATGTTGTGGTTTGCGCAGAATATTGTTACAAATCCGGTCCTGTCAGCAACCGAAAGGTCGACGGCGTCGAGGGACCGTGTTCGACCGCTCTTCTTTGTAGCTGCCGACGGGGCCTAGGAAAGTCGCGCAATGTTTTGAATCCGCGTCGAATAATGGGGATAGAGGTAGAAAGATCTAGAACTATGATATCGGAAATATAAAAGGGAAAACGATTATAACGATTATTAGTATTAGCTTATGTGTTAACGAATTATTGAATGTAAATAGTTATATAGAGTTGTAAAAGTTGTATTGCTAAGTGAATATCTAAGTGGTTAATGAAAATAGAAGTTATTGTATTGAAATAAACATTGTTTTGTTATTGGATCAAGAGTTTTAATCGCCGAACCCAAGGTAGAACTAAAAATCGTATCAGTGGTGCCAGAAGTGAAATTTTATGAATTTATGAAAAATCAATTTGAGGAGTGGGAAAGGCGCCCTTTAGAAGAAAGATTGGAAGAAGAAAAACAACAACAAGAAGAAAAATTGGAAGAAAAAAAACGACGACAAGAAGACCTCGAGAAAATTTTAGAAGAACAGAAGAAAGAAAGAGAAGAACAAGAAAAAAAAGAAGAAAAAAAATCTTTTAGAACAACAGGAAGAACAAAGGAAAGCAGATACCCAGAAACTTCTAGAACAGCAAGAAAAGTTCTTCGAACAAGTCGTACAGAACACAGAAGAGCAAATTGTTGAGTTAAAAGAGGATGTGAGAAAGATTGACGGCGAGTGGAGAAAAGAAGTAAATACAGTACGAGAAGAATTAATGGACATCAAGAATGAGATCGACGCTGTTCTCAAGAGAAAATTGGACACAATTAAAAAGGACGTACAAAGCCAGATTGCGTCACTTCAATATTCAATATCGTCGTGACAGGGTTACCACATCGGGAATTTCAGTGAAACCACCAACTTTTAATGGACAATCATACTGGTCTATGTATCGCAGACAGTTCGAAGCTGCAGCCTCGTCAAATGGGTGGAACGATGAAGAGAAGGCTAATGCACTCATAGTGGCCTTGAGAGGACAAGCTTTGGGAATGCTGCAGACAATCCCTGCCGACCAACAAAACAAATATGGAGACCTAGTAGCTGCACTGGAGTTAAGGTATTGCGATCAACACCGGGAACAGCTATACCGGGCGCAGATGAAAACACGGGTGCAGAAACCGGGCGCAAGTCTACAAGAGTTCGAGGCGGATGTGATTAGGTTGATCCAGTTAGCGTACCAACAGGCACCGGAAGACTTTAGGGAGCAACTGGCCGTCCAGCTATTCATAGATGGACTTAGGGATCCAGAGATCCAGAGGACTCTACGATTGACGAACTTCAATAGAAGTGGTGAAGCTTTGGTACGATCATTGGAAGTGAAGGCAGCCTTTAGTACCTCGAGACCGAAAATCCAAGCACTGTCAATCGAAGAACCAGATCATCAAAGCGACGCAGCCAACGGGCCTTTCGGAAAAATTTTAGAAGAAATCAGGTCCTTGATAAATGGTATGGGCAATCAGCGGAAACAACGAACCTGTTATCGGTGTGGAAAAACTGGACACTTGTTAAGAATTTCAGGACTCTCCGAGTAGATAGTCTGTGCCACATTGGAAAGTGACCCTAGGTGCCACGTTGGAGTAGTTCAGCGATGCAGAGGATCCCCAAACCATTTAATGATTGCAGCCTTAGTTAGGACAGAACAAACTATTCCTGTAAAAGTTGCTAACCTATACCCCGAGGAAATAATGCTTAAAGAAGCCGACATCATTGGAGCCTGTGAACCTGTGACTTCGATAACAAGATGCGACGAGGAAAATCATCAGGATCAAAGTGAAGACTCCTACATCGTATTTGGAAGTCTAGAATCATCCTTAGGACATCTATCGTTGGATGAATATAACGCTGCCAGGAAATTCATCAGATCCGAAAGTGACATCTTTGATTCAACAACAGCAGGACGAACCAACTTGGTCCAGCACAGGATTGATAGTGGTCAAGCTCATCCAATTCTACAACCACCAAGACGACTACCATTTGCGAAACAGCAAGAGGTTGAAAAGATGGTTAACAAGATGATGCAAGATGAAGTGATTAAAGAATCAAAAAGCCCTTGGTCTGCGCCGGTTGTGTTGGTTTCTAAAAAGGATGAATCTACAAGGTTCTGTATGGACTACAGAAAATTAAATGATTTCACGAAAAAGGACAGCTACCCATTACATGGGATTGACAACACTTTGACAACATTGGCAGGTTCACGTTGGTTTTCAACACTGGATTTAAAGAGCGGGTATTGGCAAGTGGGCATACATGAAGATGACAAAAAGAAGACTGCTTTTTCAACTGGAAATGGACTCTACCAGTTTAACGTAATGCCCTTTGGACTATATAACGCCACAGCAACATTCGAAAGGCTAATGGAACTAACACTACGTGGGCTTACGTGGAAGACTTGCCTGGTATATCTCGACGACGTTTTGGTCATGGGCAAAACTTTTGAGGAACATCTAGAAAATTTGCGAGAAATATTTCAAAGGTTCAGGAATGCCAACTTTAAGCTGAATCTTAAGAAATGTTCCTTGTATCAAAAAGAAGTGGATTTTCTGGGCCACACGGTATCACCAGCAGGCATCCAAACGAACGAAAAAAAGAAGAAGAAGAAGAAAAGAAGAAGGATTAGCTGATATTGCTGCACCCCTGCACAAGTTGACAGAAGACCGAGCCAACTTCATCTGGTCTAACGATTGTAAAAGAGCATTCAAGAAACTGAAAGCTGCTTTATGTTCCAGTTCAATCTTGGGCTTTCCACAACAAAGAGGCCGATTCATACTAGACACTGATGCAAGTAATAAAGGACTCGCAGCCGTACTTTTACAAGTGCAGTATGGTCAAGAGAAGGTGATAGAGTACTACAGCAAAATAATGAGCAAACCGGAAAGAAACTACTGCGTCACCAGGAAAGAACTGCTAGCGATTATCAAAGCAGTAGACCACTTCCATAAATATCTTTACGGAAGGGAGGAAAATTAGGTGGTCATCTGGGAGTTAATAAAACTTTGGATAAAATAAGACAAAGGTTCTATCGGGTCCAGTGTCGTGACGACGTAGAGAATTGGTGTAGAAGATGCCCAGTTTGTAAAGCGAGCAAAGGTCCTAAAACAAGATCCAGAGACAAAATGAAACAGTGCAATGTAGGAGCCCCTTTTAAACGAATTGCCATCGATGTAGCCGGGCCATTTCCAATAACGAATGATGGCAACAGATATATATATATTGCTTGCTTTGGATTACTTTAGTAAGTGGGTTAAAGCTTATGCCCTGCAAAACCAAGAAGCATCTACAGTCGCAATAGTCTTAGTAGACAACATGTTCTCACGATTCGAGGTACCTATGGAGCTACATTCCGATCAAGGAAGAAATTTTAAATCGAACTTATTCAAGAATGTTTGCGAATTGATGGGAATCAACAAAACCAGGACTAACCCACTACATCCACAGTCAGACGTCATGGTTGAAAGGTTTAATCGGACTATGGAAGAACATCTATCCGAAGTAGTAAAAAAACATCAGAAAGACTGGGATCAACGCCTTTCATTATTCCTGATGGCCTATAGAGCAGCGGTTCATGATTCTACAAAGCTTACGTCAGCCAGCATAGTCTTCGGAAGGAAACTTTGTTTTCCCTGTGATTTGGTGTTCGGGTCACCAAGTACCGAAGATAAAGAAGTTCAAGATTATGCAGATGAGTTACAGGACAGCTTGTTTAAAATCCATGAAACGGCTAGGAAAAGATTGAGGTTGGCAAGCAATAAAATAAAGGCTCGCTATGACCTTAGAGCAAATTCGAAAGGATTCAAGAAAGGAAATTGGGTATGGCTGTATAATCCACAACGAAATAAAGGTGTGTCTCCCAAGTTGATACCATCTAGGTAAGGACCATATAAGGAGATAAAAAAAATAAATGATGTGGTTTATAAAATCCAACGTAGTCCCAGAGCCAAGATGAAAGTCTTCCACCTAGAGAGGTTGAAGCCTTACAATGGAGAGGTTACGCAAGTATTTGATCGGGACGATCAAATTTGAGAGGGGGATGATGTGACAAATCCAGTCCTGTCAGCAACCGAGAAATCGACAGCGTCGAGAGTCCGTATTTGACCGCTTTCCTTTGTAACCGCCGACGGGACCTTGGAATGTCGTGCAACCTCTCGAATCCGCGTCGAATAATGGAGAAACAGGTAGAAAGATCTGGAACTGTGATATCGGAATGCTCCTCATTAGCACAGGGTAGGTTTCCTCGAACAGACATATTCAAGCTCGAACGTTTTATTAAATACACATGAAGGACCAGGCAAAAGCGCTAGTCGCGGTATCTATACTTTTTAACAAGCACCACCTGATAAATAACTTTTAAAAACGGAGAATACTATAATGTGCAGACATTATAGAAAAATGTAATATTATTGCAGTAAACTATAAAAGTATTTTAAAGTCCGACAGCGAAAATTAGGTGTGAGAATTATAACCGCTGTATTTACCTACATATTTTTAATATTGGTATAAGTGGGTCGATTATATATCAAAAAACAAAATACTTCTCTGGCTTTATGCCTGCGACAGGCATTGAATTACATTTGATATATAACCGTGTATACTACCCTATCACAGAAAGCAATATATACAGGTGCTTGTTAAGTTAGAGAAAGGGCTATTAAATTTATCTGCTAGAAGAAACCACCTGTGGACCAGTTTCGGAGTGAATCGCTCCTTATCAGCACAGGGTAGGTTTTCTCGAACAGACACATTCTCCTATTAAATACACATGAATGACCACGCTAGTTGCGAGATATGTACTTTTTAACAAGCACCACCCGGTACATAACTTCCAAAAACGAAGAATACTATAATGTGCAAAAATTATAGAAAACTGTAATATTATTGCAGTAAACTATAAAAGTATTTTAAAGTCCGACAGCGAAAGTTATGTGTACACGGTTATATATCAGATGTAATTCAATGACTGTCGCAGGCATATAACAAGAGGAGTATTTTATTTTCTGATATATAATCGACACACTTATACCTATATTTAAAATATGTAGGTAAATACAGCAGTTTTAATTCTCACATGTGCATGGCCATGTTTTTGTGGACCAGATTTTTTGACAAAGGGTGTGAAAAATGTCAGCACCTCCTACACCCATGGCTTATATTATTTCTGCTGGAATGCCGTCGCATCCTGGTGTCCTGTTTGGTTTAAGTTTCTTAATCTCTAATTCTATTTTGTATCCCTTAAAGATGGAAGGTTCATCCATTGCCTCTGTTTGCTTAGTTTTGTTGCTGGTGTTTTTATCTTGAAACAGGCTTTTACAATATTTTCTTCTGGTTTCTAGAACTTTATTCAAGTCTGTGACTATGTCTTCGGTTTCCCTCATTATGACCCATGAATTGACGGTTTATTTGCTTTACTGATTGGAATAAGCCTCTAGTGTTGTTGTGTTTAGAATGATGTTGCGCTTCGGTACATATGTTTTGTAAATTTGTATTTTTATCTCTTCTACATAGTCTTTGTATTTGTTTACTGAATTCTGTGTAGTTCAATTTTAATTCCTACGAGGTAAAGCCGCGATTTCTGAATATACGCCTTTCATTGACTATTTTAAATGTCCCATCGGACATCTTGATGTTGGCGTTTTTCCGGTGTGAGGTTTGTTGGTGTCTCTTTAACAGCGGTGGTTATGATATCTTTAGTTTCTATCCAGATCGTCTCAGTTGTTTGGAAATTTGTGTTTATATATTGACGGCTATCGACTATTATATTCAACTTTTACTGGAAAGCTTTTTTATTCTAGATTGCGAGCAGTTTTGATATCATGCGCTGGTGTACAAATTAATCTGCAATCTTGCACTAAACAACCGATGGTCGCTGTTGCAATCTGCTTTGGGGTTGTTTTTACATTCCTGATTAAAGTTCTCCATCGTGTCCGTATTAGGATATAATCTATTTCGTTTTTGTATTTCCCATTCGGACATTGTCAGGTGTACAGACGTCTGATATGCTATTGGAATGTTTTGTAGGTTATTTTAAGATTGTTGTCATTGCAGAAGTTGAGCATTAGTGCACCTCTGTCATTCCTTTGCCCAATGCCGTACATTTGCATCATTAGCATAATTATATCATTAATGAACATGTTTAAGGACCCAGATTTTAATGTAAAAATCTTCTTTTTGTTTCAGGTAGAACAATTTACAGTATTATGGTTATTACTAATTGTGATAGTAGCTGGAAATTTGGGTGTTATTTACACATTAACTGTAGGTAAATCAAGAAAAAGCAGGATGAATTATTTTATTACCCATTTAGCTTTCGCAGGTAATGTTGTTTTTTTTATGTAATGCTAACGAAATCTGCACGTTATATTAAATCCAATAATAAATTTATTTAAACATAAAATTTTAAATTTCGATAATAAATATTATGGTAAAAGTAAAAACAATTTTAAGTATATGCAAATGTAGATATTAATATTTTTAAATGTAATTAACACAGACTGTCTTTTCCAATTTTATTAAAAAATAACCGATACTAAAATTAGGACTTCTATACCTACCTATAAAAAAAAAGTTATAAAATTGATAATTAACTCCTGAAAAAAATTAACGCAACAATATGAAATTATCCAAAAAATTAATTTATCTTTTTCTTATGTTTGTTTTAAAAGTTTATCAAGTATTTGAACACAAGGCTATGCATATTTTGTCTCGTTAAGCTATTAAAATAATTTATTTAGATTTTGGTACAATTTTAAAGAATTTGTTTCAATATAAACAATTTTGTACAGTACTTGCTCGGCGGTGGCTCTGTTATGTTATGGTGGTATATGCTTTTACGCTTACAAATAATTGGTTACGGTCCATACGAGATAAATAAATGATAATTTTTTTTTTGAGAATATTGTTACAATGTTCTACCTTACATAGCTGGGAAGGTACTCGATTTTCTTAATCAAGTAGGTATACCAGTAATGCAGTGGCCACCAAAAAGCCCGGATCTAAATCCGTTCGAGAATTTATGGATCACCTCAAGAAAAATTAAATCCTGTGATCCGAAGTAGAGAAGACAACATACGCTGCTAGGGTCCTATTTACACCATAATTTATTTTTTTTAACGATACAATTTTCTAATTAAGGCTTTAGAATAATTTCAATTCCAATCTTTCTGAGAAATATTGAAGCTAATTCACTTATAATGTAACCAATGTCCATAAAAAATTAATAAAATTAATTCATTATAGCAATTTGTATGATTTATTATGTTTTTGAGTTAATTTTGTCCAGAAGTGTTTACCTATTAAAAAGTTATAAACTTTTTTTAAAGTGATTAAATTTCGGTAATAATTAAGATATCAGTCAATGTCAGACAGATTTAAAAAATTGCAGCCTGTTGGCCAACTGTTGTTTGGTAAAATTACACACCTGTGGATTTAAAGCCTGTTGAAATTTTCTTTATTTATCTCACGGTGTATTTTTATTTTAATTATAAACTTTATAATTATATCGGTTGTATAATGTTCTCTGAAACTCGTGTGTTTTAAGTTATTTTTTTACGCCTGTCTTTCACGATAAAACAAAGTTTAATAACTGTAAGTAATTTCATTAACTTTGTTCTTGTATTTAACTCTGTATGAAGAAGAAAATTTGATTGTCTGACGTAAACAATTAAAAACAGATTGTGTTTTTGTAAAATTATTTAAAAGCGGATAACTTAACTCTATTTTAAATACGGATTACCTTCACGTTGATTTTTAAAAAATATTCAAAATAAAACGACGATAACTTGATATTTCATGGGTTACTGTTTATTTCTCTGGAGTTACAATCACAAAAATTAATTCATTATTAATACGGTTTAAAATATTTTGCCTAAAAATTAATATTTCACCTCTAGACAAGTGACGTTGCAGACCTGTGTGTCTCTGATTTAAACTTGCCTAAATTATTAAATTGTCACTATACTCTATTTGGTATTAAGAGAGTTATAATCCATAATTATACCTGCAAAACCCTAACAGGGCGATCGGAATAATTTAAAAAATTTGTCTATGGATATAATATTATTATAATATATAGGATCATATTTTTAAATATTAATATTTAATAATATTGTTACGAAATTAGTTCGGTGATTTAAAACTCTCGATACTTTAACATAACAATTTTTTTTCCATTTCCATTCACTCAGATATTCAACTAATTACAACTTTTACAACTAATTAAATTTCATAACTCATAAACACTTTTAAAACTAAAACTTCTTCGCGACTGCTCTACTTTTTATATTTCCAAGCCACTATCAACCTTTTTCCCGAAAACGCCAAAACAATTCTTTTACCATCTTGAAACCGCTTGACGCGACGCGGTGTTCGAGAATTTGCTACATGGAGGCGGAGACCGATAAAGCGCTCATTAAAATGCACCCTAATTGTGGTCGACTCTCGGACGCCGACAAATAAACAGGGCCGAGCTGTAACATCGTCCCCCTCTCAAATTTTATCGTCCCGATCAAATACTTGCGGGACCTCACCATTGTAAGGCTTTAACCTTTCTAAGGGGACGAATTTCATTTTAACTTAGGGACTACGTTGGATTTTATAAACCACATCATATTATTTTTATTATTATATATTATATTATATTAATATATATTTTATTATATATGTATATATATATATATATATATATATATATATATATATATATATTTTTATCACCTCATATGGTTCTTCCCAAGATGGTGTCAACTTGGGAGACACACCTTTATTTCGTTGTGGATTATACAGCCATACCCGATCTCCTTTCTTGAATCCTTTCCAATTTGCTCTAAGGTCATAGTGAGCCTTCATTTTATTACTTGCCCACCTTAATCTCTTCCTAGCCGTTTCATGGATTTATAATAAGCTATCCTGTAACTCGTCTGCGAGCTTTTTTCTCTTCGACACTTGGTGACTTGAACACCAAATCACAGGGCAAACGAAGTTCCCTTCCGAAGACTTTGCTGGCTGGAGTGAGCTTTGTAGAATCATGAACAGCTGCTTTATGGGCTATCAGGAGTAATGGAAGACGTTGATCCCAGTCTTTCTGATGTTCTTCTACTACTTTGGACAGATATTCTTTCATAGTTCGATTAAACCTTTTAACCATGCCGTCTGACTGTGGATGTGGTGAGGTAGTCCTGGTTTTGTGATTCCCATTAATTCGCAAACTTTCTTGAATAAGTTCGATTCGAAATTCCTTCCTTGATCGAAATGTAGCTCCATAGGTACTTCGAATCGTGAGAACATGTTGTCTACCAGGACTCTTGCAACTGTAGATGCGTCTTAGTTTGGCAAGGCATAAGCTTCAACCCACTTACTAAAGTAATCCATAGCAACCAGTATGTATTTGTTGCCGTCATTCGTCATTGGAAATGGCCCAGCTAAGTCGATGGGAATTCGTTCAAAAGGAGCTCCTACATTGTACTGTTCCATTTTGCTTCTAGATCTTGTTTTAGGACCTTTGCTCGCTTCAAAAACAATGCGGTGGAGATTGAAAATTGTCATACAATTTACCTTCAAATGGACATAAAACTAATACTTGAAGGCACAAAATAATATTGAATATTAACAAATATATTTACATATTTTAGATTTCCGTAAAGGAGAGTAAATGAATTAAGTCTAACCTAACCTTACCCAACCTAATCCTAATGCAGAATTTTATAATTACCATTGTTTTTGCGTAAAAACCTTATAAACATAACATATAAAATGAAAAGTGGCATAACTTTTTAAAAAGACGCTTCCTAAAATTAAAATAGAAATTATTTCACTCAGCTCGTCAAACCACATTGATTGACACTTGTCGTGATTTTTTCTGGCATAAAATAAAATTTCTCGATAGACTTTACATGTAAAATTACTAAAATTAAAAGTGCCATAACTTTTTTGTGCATTCATTCGACACAAAAGGTTAAACACATCGAAAGACAGTAAAGATATCATTAAATTTTGGTTGTCATAAACCATACTTGAGCCAAACTTTGTACCGTCGTTTCTTAGATTTTTTTATTGTTGCTATGATCTTCTTCAGAGAAGAAATGCGTGGTATTTTGCGATTATCATTTTCTTGTTATTTTTTGGACATTTTTTGTCAATATTTGACCATTTCCAATTTTTAAAACGTCACCGAATGAGCAACCAAAAGCAGCATATTTCTAATGTATTTAAAATCAATAAAAGTGTAAATGAATGTAAATGACTTCAAATAAAAAAAAACATACATCACATTGAAATCGAAGTTGTTAACTACTTTTTTCGGTTTTATGTCTGTAAACAGTTTACACACATAAATTTGTTGTCGATTTGAATTTAGATTTTAAAATTAGAATTTGAAATGAATATTATGGAAAAATTCATTATGATTGCTGTAAAAGATTTAGTATATCCCAAAACTGTGTTACTGATTTATCTAAAACGGTGATTCTCAACCACTATGCTATTCTTAAAGTGTGCCGTCAAATTTTAGAAATGTATTGTTATTGGCCATTTGACAACATTAAAGAAGAGAATTATTTATTATTTCCCAAATTTAGATATAAAAAATATTGATTGGGTTCGTAATCCATTTGTGATAACGAATTATTCTGTATTTAAATTAACTTTGAATAAAGAGAAAGAACTAATTTCGCTTTCTAATAATCGAGATTTAATTTTAGAACATTCGGAAGAATCAAGTAATTTATTTTCGATTAACATTAGATGGGGTTATCCCATGATAGCCAAATAGCTTTAAAAAATATTAGTACAATTTTCTAAATCTTATTTGTGTGAATTTGGATTTTTAGTAATAACCAACATAAAAACAAAAAAAAGATCAAGTGTGTTAAATGCAGAAGTCCATATGACACTAGCATTGTCATTTTTACGACCAAATATAAATGAAATTATCAAAAACCTCGAGCTCAAATTGTTCATTAAAAATATTCTTATTATTAACTTGTAATTAATCCCTTAATTAACTTTAGTTATTTATGTAGTACATGTTTTATTATTAAAATGTATTAACTATTTTACACTGTGTATTATAGGTAAGTAAACAACTTTAAAACTTTTTTTTTCTTCGTTTGCCGCCAAATTTTTAAATCGTTAAAAGTGTGCCGCAACAGAAAAAAGGTAGAGAATTACTGATTTGGAAGATAAAATTTATTATATTTTATTAAACTTCCAGATGACTTTCCCTTAAATAAACATTTTTATTAATGCTTGATTTTCATAAAAATTTAAATTTTAATAACCTTTAATGGTAAAAAACAAACACGAGAACTTCTAAATGCTAAAAAAATATTTTTATTGTAACAGTCTCTAAAACTAATAATTTTTAATTCAAAAAGTCATTTTAAAACCGCAACTCCTGAACAAATAAAAACGTTCCAGTGTATAATTTTAATTTTGTCGTAGATCTGCTAGTTGGACTGATTAGTGTTTTAACAGATTTAATCTGGAGGATAACAGTGAGTTGGTATGCTGGAAACGTAGCATGCAAAATCGTCAAGTTTCTCCAGGTAAGTATAAGAATTACTACAACAAATGAGACTTTTATTGATAAAATAAATGCTCAAATATATGAATACCTTTTTAATATTTTAATAGCTGGTTATAAACATTTTTCGATCAGCAGTTCCGTCAAGATTTAGATAATTTTGGAAGTGCTGTTAACTTTTAAACAAGAGCCGGATCATTCTTTTTTGAAAAACTGTTCTAGATTTTTCTGCGTGAACTTAAACGATCTCAAATTTGTATCAAAAAGTACAAAAATATACTCACAAAGGGGCAAACCTTTTTATAAACTAAGATTACTAAAGAAGGCATTTTATATAAAAAACTACCAGTTATGATCTTTTATTTAGTAGTTTCCTTAGGTGTGATTCAATACAATAGATAAAATAAGCTTATTAAATTAAAATTATTGGTATGGTATGGCTATTAATTTATAGTATACCTACTGTGGTAAATATTCAAAAATACACCTACCCGGTGATTAAATATTACTTTGAAAGAACTTGATGTGTAGTAAAAAAACAGCAAAAACACAAAATCCTTTATATCAATAAATATGTTTTAAAATAGTACTAACCATAAAAGTATATAAAATAAATGACATAAAATAAACAAAAAAAAACAAAAGAAAATGTTTTTATATACGGAATGTAAAATATAACGTAAACTTAACTATCTCCAACATAATGAAACTTTCAAACATGTATTTCTTGCACTTCTTTTAGCCGTAGGAAACCTAAATTTAGTACTACGCCTATTTACATGACCTGACAAATGAAAATGACTCACTCGTCACTGTACCAGATATAATTACTCATTCTCAATTGTTGGGTCGTCTAAATGAAAATAAATGTGGATTTTCGAGAGTTCTTGATACAAATCCAACTGCATAAGCGATGTCGGGTCTAGTACCAGTCATAAGGTACATCAAAGCCCTTACCGCTTGTCTATATGGAAAATCTCTTTCTGAACTAGTTTCCTCTTCCTTCCCTGGTTGACTATGTTCATTCATTATTGGAGTGGAAACTGGATTACATTCTGCCATTCCAAAACGTTACAATACCTTCCTTGTATAGGTCTATTGGTTTACTCGTATTGATCCATCTTCATGCCTCTCTATTTCCAAACCAAGGAAGTAAGAAGCTGGTTTGATTGTGATTTTGAACTCACTTTTCAAATTTCTCACAAAATCTTCTTTCAATGAGTCATTATTCGAGGCTAGAAGACCATCATTCACATAAAGTGCCAAAAGCATTATATCCTTCCCTTGTCTTTTAATGAAAAGACAGGGATCAGCATCACTTATCTGGAAATTTTGTTCATTCAAAAAATCTCCGAATCTCTTGTTCCAGCATCTGGGGGCTTGCTTGAGACCATAAAGGCTACGCTTGAGGTACTCGATCCGAACCATCTCTAAATCCCTCTGCCTGTTTCATGAAGATGTATTCTTCTAATTTTCCATAAAGGAAAGCGGTTGAAACATCAAATTGAGTAAGAGACATATTTTCCATTGCTGCGATACTCAATAGTGCCCTAATTGTACCAGATTTTGCCACGGGACTGAATGTCTGGTCATAGTCTTCACCCTTTTTCTGGGAGAAACCTTTTATCACCAGCCTAGCCTTGTATCTATCTACTGAACCATCTGGATTCGTTTTGACTTTGAAAACCCACTTACAAGGGATCGCTTTCTTGCCATTTGGTAGTTTTTCCAAAACCTCGTTTTCTTCCAGTGATGTCATCTCATTTTTCTTAGCTTCTAACCATTGATTCCGCTGTTCACTTCTTATTGCTTCTTCATAACTCAATGGTTCTTTAATTTCCAAAATATTCGTTGATACGTTCATAACAAACTCATCAAATCTAGCCGGTTTTCTGATTTCAGATCTGTCTCTCAATTGTCTACTTTCTACTTCAACTTCTGAATCAGCCTGACTGTTTTCTTGGACATTTCCTTCTTGAAAATTCCCCTCTCCACTTTCCTTGCTGTTGCTCCTTTTGTTCTCTTCAATCGAGTTATCGGTCTTTTCTTGTTCTGTCGAAGCCGGAAAGATAGGAAGTACATTCGATCTATCAGAGTCAAATAGTTTTTGTCGAAAATAACATCTCGAGATCTTATCAGTTTCTTGCTTTCTTTGCACCATATGCGATAGCCATCATAGTTATCGTAACCAATTAATATACCTTTGACTGCCTTCTTGTCCATTTTCTTACGAGAAGATTTTGGAATATGAGCATAGCAAGTACTTCCTATTATTCTCATATGTTTCAAACTACATTTCTTGCCGAACCATACTTCATGAGGAGATTTGTCATCAATACTAGAAACACCTGACTTATTCAAAATATATGTTGCTGTATTTATCATTTCAGCCCATAAATATTGTGGTAAATCCTCCTGTGCATGCATTATCGACCTTGCAGTCTCAACAACGGTTCGATTATCTCTCTCAGAACATCCATTTTGTTGCGGCGTATAGGGCATCGTCAACCTTTGCCGAACTCTATTCTGTTGTAGGATGTCTTTCACTATCTTACTATCAAATTCACCACCGTTGTCGCTGAGAAGCACCTTGACTACATGTCCTGCAGCTTTGGATTCAAATAGCATGATTTTTAGCTTATCAGGTACCTCGGATTTCTCCTTGATGAAATGAATATAACGAAAACGACTGTAATCATCCTTGAATAGGACAAAATAACGATATCCCGATTGGGAATTTGCAAAAGGTCCACATACATCCGAATGTATTAGTTCACCTGGCATCGTTGCACGTTCTCTAGTACCAAATCTTAGTCTATGAGATTTGCCGTATATACAACCTTCACATAATTCACTGTCCAGTTTCACGTTTATTCCCAATTCACGTGATATAACAGATTTTATGTGTCTTTTATTTTGATGACCAAGTCTTTCGTGATATAATTGCAACACATTGTCATTCGAAACTAAATTCACCTGCATTTCTGTATCTGGCTTTATATTTTTCAAAGACAGCTTGAATAACCCACCATACTGGCTTCTAGTACCAACAAGTTTCACTTGTCCATCAATCATAAGGCAACATCTTTCAGTTTTCGAAATAAATTCACTCTTAGGGTGTTTGTCTTGTGCGGACAGAACAAAAAATAGATTTTTCTTTATAGTAGGAACATACAAAACATCGGTTAGTGTGAATTTCTCTGATTTGCCTTCATTTGATGCTTCTACGGTGATCGTGCCTTTCCCGATAGCCTCAATGGAATCTCCATTTGCTGTGGTGACGGTGTGAGTTTTATCAAATGATTTGAATTCTCCAAAAAGATCGTTTTGGTTTGTGATATGATTAGTTGCACCGTTATCAACGAACCAATTATCTTGATCACAATCGACAGAAAATACACTACTGGTAACTGCCAGTAGAGTCATATTGACATTATTGCCTTGCCCTGTTGTTTCACCGCTTGTATTCTTCGGTTTTGGAGGTCTGCCGTCAGATTTCCACTTCATACAATGGCGAACTATATGTCCAGGTGCTTTGCAATAATTGCAAATAAGACCCTTTTTCTGCTTCGTTTTTGGTTTGTTTGTACTAGCTTTCTTCACGTTCAAAGCTTCTTGATTGTTTTCACTTTTACTCAACAAAGCTTTCTCGTGAGCACACAACTGGTTTGTGAGATTGTCGATTTTTCTCTCAGCTTTCGCCATCAGCATCCAGCTCGATCTGAACGAAAAATACTCATCTGGTAAAGTACCCAGAATCTTGCATATGAGTAGAATTTCTGGCAAATCACATTTACATGAACTATTTGCTGCTACTTTATCCTTGGCAATCTCAACTTGGAGTTCATTCCACAAATTCTTCAGTTTTGACGTATGAGTGGCAATGTCATCTCCATGCTGTCACTTAAACCTGAAGAACTGCGTACATAGGTCATAAGTCTTATCTTCCGCATTTCCATCATATAATCTAGCCATACCTCACGTGCTATTGAGAATCGCATAACTTTCTGAAGCGTTTCTTCGGTCATATTGGTAGTCATGATTAGAAGTGCATAACTATCTGCTTTCGTGAAAAATGCTAAATCGGATTTATACTTTGACATGTCTTCTGCAGTTGCATTCGCTGCTGTAGATGTTGGAGACCCAATTCTACCTTCTAAAACATCAATTGCGCCAGGAATCCCTCGAAGCAAAATGCACAATTTATATTTCCAAGTCGTCCAGTTAGACTTTCCTTCAAGTAGACCAATTTTGATCCTAGTTGTTTCCATAACTGTCTCTTTATTCTCACAAGACGCAAATTCGAATATGATCAGTTCAGTTAACAACTCAAAATATCTATTTTTCAGCAGTCCAGCGGTTCTGGGCCCATAACCTGTTGAGGTTTAGGTATTCTTGAAGGAAATATTTCTATGACTGAGATATGAGAATGATCTTCAGCTTTTAGAACGAAAAGAATCTTATAAAAACATGACGTTTCGTCAATCAGAATATTTTTAATAACAACTTGTCTATCTGACATCTCATTATATATTGAGTGTATGATTATTATCTAACTAATCAAGAAAATGTAAAAAGATAATCATGGATTTCAACAATCAGCAGAGACATCACCTCTTTAAAACACCACAAGGTAAAATGCACATAAATATAATCAAATAAAATACATCAAATTTAAAGCTAACAACCAGTGAAAGTATTCCGAAGATACGTCGAAGAGCAAGTGAGTCGGTAGGCAATAGAGGTTCCGGTGATGAAGTTGCCCACACCTCAGAGCATTTCTACAGCTTACCACGCTCAGTCTACTTCTCGTTGTTGGCGCCGGCGCGCACATAAGTATTAATTATTATTAATTTGTGGAGCAAACATGGTAAAGTAAGTTATATCTTATAAGAATGAAAAGTTTTTTTAAACTCAAATTTATTTTTAGCGATAAATTGGGGTATTTTCTAATATGTCCCTGAATTTTTTAAACTTCACCAGGTACTGTTGGTTTAAGGTTAGGACGTTAGGTTAGGTTCGGCTATTTTTTTCACCTTTACTGTCTCAATTAATACCGATTATTACCGAAACATAACCGAAAATACGGGGACGTATTAGAAAAGACCCATAAATTGGTTTGTCATGCTTGCGAAAAAGAATTTAGCAGTGTATCGACTATAAATCGACATATTAACAATATACACCACGAACATGTTAAATAAAACAGGAGCCAAACCAAACATGGAGCATCCGCAGATTGTTCCGCACTGGATTAGTTAGCATGACTGTAATCTTTAATGTATGCTCGTGTGTAGACACGCCTCTTAGATTGCCCCATCTGCCCTGCACCCTAGATTTCCCCTGCTGCAGGCTTGTGAGTAGTCGCCTTTTGTGTAGAACATTTGCAGTTCTTCTAAAACTGGACATATCAGTACATCTAACCAAAACCAAACGTCGATGTTTATGTCAGTGTCAGTTGTTATAGATTAAGCACAAGTAGACCTACCGGTACTGTAAATTAATAGCTATAAGTATTAAATTTACATGTATATATTTTATTATACCTAACTTATAAACATTTAATGTAAATAAGGGTATTTATAGGCTACCAGATTTAACTTTTTTGGTTTTTTTTTATAAAGGAACCATGTAGTGTAAAAATCAAAACCTGAAAACTTTAACGATCATAAAAATAACATTATTGAAAAGACTAGAAAGAATTTAGAACACAGACATTTCTAAAAAATGCCATCAAACTTTTAAGATAGTAGATTTTTGCCAAGAAGTTCATGGTCAACAATTTGAACATCTGTTTCATAAATTTTCCGGAAATTTAGTTGATGTTAAAGTTACAAAAATTGTATTTAAAATTAGAGAAATTGTAAAATAGACGATCTGAATTTTAAAAATTGACCCAAATAGTTTTACTTCTATCATCTTAAATAAATAAACTTCTCGACAAAATTAACGCAACAATATGAAATTATCCAAAAAATTAATTTATCTTTTTCTTGAGTCCATTTTTAACGTGTATCGAGTATTTGAATAGTAGGTCTCGTTGTTAATGACAGCTATCAAAACAATTCGTTTGGAATTTCAGTTTTTAATAATTTGTTAAAAAATAAACAATTTTTTGCAGTAATTTCGATAGATTTTGTTAAAAGTAAGCTTATAAATTGTTCCTTTTTTTGAAAGTAATACATCTTTTTTGGGAGACTGTTTAATTTTCGACCCCGAAATTTTTTAAAAATGAATCGATTAACGAATTTAACTAAACAAGAGGTAGTACGGGTCTCTATTTTTTTTGGATGTTAGTTAGCATAATTTCTTACGCAAAAATCATTTAACAATAAGATGTATGGTAAGACGATCGATCAAGGTAGAAAATTATTCTAGAAGGTCAGAGCAAGGACGAAAACAATGCACTAACAATCGAGATGATTGTTTTATTAGACAATACGCTTTCAGAAACAGGACTGTCACTAGTTCTGTGATCAGAAACGAACTCGAAGCTGTCTGCAAAGTCATAATTTCTTTTAAAACAGTTATAACATGGTTTAATTAAGCTGGATTAAACGGTTGGAGACCAGCCACTGCATCTTTGCTTATATATTTATATAACTATGTAGAAGAAGCATGAAAATAGGATTAATGCTGCGGAGATGAGTAGTCTGAAAAGTATAGCCGGAGTGACTCGGATGGATAAAGTAAAGAATAGTGAGATAAGAGAACGCTGTGGTGTAAAAGAAGATGTGGTTACAAAGAAAGATAAAGAAATGATTAAATGGTTTGGACACGTAGAAATGATGGATAAAGGAAGATTGACGAAACAAATTTATAAGGCGAGTGTGAATGGACAAGTCGGTAGAGGTTGACCTCGGCGAACATATCTCGATTAGATCAACATTGTTTTGAAGAAAGGCCAGGTCAAGAGTACCAACAACCGACAAGCATATATGAAAGCACTGATGAAAGTATATGAAGCAAAAGATGTGTGTAAGAACCGTAGGAAGTGGTCTTTGCCTACCCCTACGGAAAAAAGGCGTGATTATATGTAAGTATGTATGTATGTAACTATGTAGATGCAATTTTACCTTACCCAGGTTGAGTGAAATAACAGTAACGCATAGTTATGCTGAACTTTGCCCCTTTAATTGTATTGGTGAAAAACAGAACAACAAATTTTATGTAATATTTTCATGAGAATAATATATATTAATTTTATTATTATAAATTAACAAATTTAAATATACAATTATAAATAACCCATTTGGGGTATACATACATACGTACTTATAGTCACGCCTTTTTCCCATAGTGATAGGCAAAGACCACTTCTTTCCATTTACTACGATTCTTATACACGACTTTCGGTTTTTCTACTTTTATCAGCGCTTTCATACTTGCTCGTCGGTTGCTGGTATGTGCAAATAAAATAATCTGATGACAGTAAATCTTTTGATCTCTCTTACCACTCAGCAAGAACTTTTTCTCCAATCATTTAGCATTCAATCAGTTCTTTCTATGATAATTTTGTTTACTCTTTTTTATAGTTTAAAAGGTTTTTATAATTTTAACCTGTTTATTATTTATTGATCATTTTAAGGTTTTTAAATTAATACATTGTTAACAAATTTTGAAAACCTAATTATTTGTCAAAAGATGCATTTGTTTTTCATTCATTATTAGCTGTAAATAGTCATCGGCAAAACATAAAAGTTCAGATAACGCAAAATTCGATTGAATAGCAAAACTTTATGAACAAAAATTGATAATTATATGGCATCATTGTATAGATTAGTATTCGTTTTTCACGTCAATGGAAATTCATTAATGTTGAAAGATATATTAGATCATAATGTATGTGACTATGTATGTGAAAATATTTTGATACATATGTACTTTCTTCCAAATTTTTTTTATTACTTTATTTTTTTTTTAATATTGATCAAATTTATTATAGATGGTTATTGAAATAATAAAACAACTTTATAACGGGATAATTTACCTATATATAAAGGAAAAATTATTTTGTGCGTCAGCATTTAGTTTTAGAAAAGAAAATCGTACCTACAATACGGATCCGTAAGAAACAGGATCAACGAGAATATTCGGAAAATCAAAAGGGAACATTGGGAAACATTTTCTAACGATATGGAGCATGACCTGTATGGAGGCCAAAAGAAGATATGGAACCTGCTAAGAGATAGGAAAAAACCAATAAATGAGTGTATACAAAATACAAAAATAGCGGCGAAAGAATGGGAAAAATATTTTGGAAAACTCTACACTCCGACAGAAAACAACTTACCACCACAGGAAATACAGCCTGACATTGGAAATGTTAACGAACAACAAGAAAAGACTATTCCCTTGGAGAAAATACGATACATGGTCCAAAAACTAAAAAACAGAAAAGCCTCGGGCATTGACGAAATTAAGAATGAGATGATGAAATATGGAGGTAAAAGCTTATTGGCCGAATTACAGATTTTCTTCAATAAAATACTTACTGTCAAGGTTGTTCCATCCGAATGGAAAGAGAGCATACTGATACCAGTTTTCAAAAAAGGAGAGAAAGCAGACCCTAAAAACTATCGAGGTATTAGCTTATTGAGTGCTGTACTAAAACTGTTTACAAAAATTCTAGCAGAAGAAATATCTCTAACCGGAATATGTGAAGAACAGCAAGGGTTCAGACAGAACAGGTCTACTATAGATGCTATATTTATAATACGTCAAATTACTGAGAAAGCCATTGAGTTCAATAAAGTAGCCTTCACGTGTTTCATTGACCTAACCCAGGCATTCGATAGGGTACGGTTAACAGACGTCTTGGCCCTACTACAAAAGAGAAGAATTCATCCGAATGTAATAAAGACCATCGAAGAATTGAACAAGAACAACTACACATATGTAAGAACTGCAAATAAGCTAAGCAATAAAATACCTATGACAACCGGAATCAGGCAAGGAGATAGCCTAAGCCCAATCCTATTTAATATCATCATGGATGAAATTATAAATGAACTCAAATTAACTGGGAGAGGATATCGAATGGGAGATAAAGAAATAAAAATCATATGCTACGATGATGATGCTGTAATGGTATCGGAAGACGAGGACAACCTACAGAGACTCTTACACAAGGTCCAAAAAACAGTTGAAGAATTCAATATGCAAATATCCGTCAAGAAAACCAAATCGCTAACAATATCCAAAGAACCGAGAAGATGTAAACTCGCAATCTATGAGCAGAGTGTAGAACAAGTGATGTCCTTTAAATATTTAGGAGCTAATATAACTAGCACTAGAAATATTAAGGAGGAAGTAAAAGCTCAAACAACAAAGGCATCTCTAATCTCAGGATTCTTGAGAGACATAATCTGGAGAAATAAACACATGAGTACCAGAAGTAAGGTCAGAATATATAAGACATGTGTAAGACCGATTATGACATACGCGATAGAGACCAGAGCGGAGAACACGACTACAAAGCGACTTCTTAGATCAACGGAAATGCGAATTCTTAGATCGATAACTGGCTATACCTTACTTGACCATAAAAGAAGCGAAGAGATAAGGGAAATATGTGAAGTCCAAGACATAGTAAGATGGGCAAGAAACCGAAGAAGAGAATGGAGAGACCATGTTAGCAGAATGCCAAACGACCGGCTGGCAAAAATTGTGAGTGAGAAGCGGCCCAACACACCACGCCCAACTGGGCGCCCACCAAAAAGATGGTATGATAGCTGGTCATCATCGTCCCAATTGTTTTTGGGCAACCTTTGTGGCAAACACAGGACGTAGTCCTAACGTAAGAAGAAGAAGAAGCATTTAGTTTAACCTTTGTTAGGAAAGCCTACTTGAATTGTCCTTTTCCAATAATTAACCTAAATAGGGGCTGAAGATAATTACAAACATATCTTTCTGTGTTCCTTAAAAAAACAAAACTTATTAATATGATATTCAAAAAAAATACCGGTAAAATAAAACATCAAAATGCGATTTTGTCATCCAAAGGATATATACTGAGTTTCATAAATATTCAAACACCCAGTATGAGTAGATTAGTTGTAGTATTGTCCAAAATCGGTCTTGGTCTTGCAGTCTTGATCTTGTTCATGCATTTTTGCAAGACCAAGACCAAGACTGACCGTGTAAGAAAATAGGAAGACGTACAGATATAAATGACTATTAGTGCATTTTCATTGAAGGGGGAATTTACGCAGTCCACCTAAGTAAATAAAAAATAATACATTAAATATAGTATGAAAATAAAAATATGAAAATAATAAAAACGAAAAATAAACTATATAGAATAAAGCGTAATAAAATTATATGTAGTATGTTACCGAGGAAATGTTTATTTTCTTAATATTTCAAAAGTTACAGGCCGAAAAGGAGATCTTACAAACTAATGTAAAATCTAACTTATAATAATAAGGTAGGTATAAGAGCAAAAAGCAGGACGCTACAATGTCATGCGTCTGTACGCCGCATGCGGCATCCTTTGATTTGCGGCGGCATCCTTTAATGAGAGCCGGCACGTGCCAAGGCGGCGCGGTACAAGGCGACACTATCTAAGCGAATAGATAGAACAGATAATGTTCGTTAAAATACACTCAAGTTAATGTCATTAATTTGTTTTTTAATTGTTTTAACCATGTTTTAGCACATGTAAGCTTATTAAATGTAAAAGTTTATCAAGAAACAGACTGACTTTCATGGGACACGGTAGACAGCTCAGTTGGTTAGAGCATCGGCACGGATCGCTTAGGTCGTGGGTTCTCAAACCCCAATTCAAGCTAAAAAGTAACTACTCTGTTACGTTATTTTAAGATCTTAAGTAACGTTTAATAAATAGCAATAGGCTAATAGGTAATTGCGAGACTCTTGCTGCAATACTAAGACCAAGACTGGGAGCGCAATATTAAGACCAAGACCAGGTGTATTGGCGCAAGACAAAGATCAAGACTGGCTAAGTCTCGTCTTGTTTTTGCATTTGGGCAACACTAATTAGTTGTAATAAAACTTAAACATTATACACGATTGAATCTGATTACATGTTTAACCTAAAATAAACTTCTGGACAAATATAACGCAACAATATGAAATTATCCATAAAATTAATTTATCTTTTCGTTAAAAGTAAGCTTATAAATTGTTCCCCTTTTAAAAGTAATACGTTTTTTGGGGTAGACTGTTTTATTTTTAACCCCAAAAATTAAAAAAATAAATCAAGCAAGGAATTTAACTAGGGTAGTGCTGATCTTAGTTTAATTGAGGGATGAGGGATATTGGCAAAGTTGCCAAATTGTTAGGCAAAAATCGTTTCACGAACTAGGTTTCATCGCAATATAATATTGTTAAGATATTTAGTTCTTTCTTGGGTTCGGTGATTTTAAACTCTTGATACAGTAACAAAACAATGTTTATTCCAATACTTTTAAACAATAAATTTTACTTTTAAAAATCACTTAGATATTTAACTAATTTCAACTATTTACATTTCATAAATTATAAACACTTTTTAAATCTAAACTGTCCCTTTTTTACGACCACTATCCTTTTTATACCTCTAAATCATAATTCGACCTTTTTCGCGAAAGCGACAGAACTATCTCGAAGCGACGAGAATTTATATGCATCCAGCCGCGGTTGATCTTCGATCGCCGACAGGACCGGATGGTAACATCATCCCCCTCTCAAATTTGATTGTCCTGATCAAACACTCACGACAACTCACCATTGTAAGGCTTTAACCTCTATAAATGGACGACTATCATCTTGGCTCTGGGACTGTGTTGGATTCTATAAACCCCATCATTTATCCTTTTATCACCTTATGTGGCCCTTCCCAAGATGGTGTCAATTTGGGAGACACACCTTTCTTTCGTTGTGGATTATACAGCCATACTTGATCTCTTTCCTTGAATCCCGTCAAATTTGCTCTTAGGTCATAGCGAGCCTTCATTTTATTACTTGCCAACCTCAATCTCTTCCTAGCCGTTTCATAAATTTGGAACAAGCTATCCTGTAACTCGTCTGTATAATCTTGAGCTTCTTTCTCTTCGGCACTTGGTGACCCGAACACCAAATCACAGGGCAAACGAAGTTACCTTTCCAAGACTATGCTGGTTGGAGTGAGCTTTGTAGAATCATGAACAGCTGCTCTATAGGCCATCAGGAATAATGGAAGACGTTGATCTCAGTCTTTCTGATGTTCTTCTACTACTTTGGTTAGATGTTCTTCCATAGTCTGATTAAACCTTTCAACCAGGCCGTCTAAAGTTCGATTCGAAATTCCTTCCTTGATCGAAATGTATCTCCATAGCTACCCCGAATCTGTTGTCTACCAGGACTCTTGCAACTGTAGATGCTTCCTGGTTTGACAAGGCATAAGCTTTGACCCACTTACTAAAGTAGTCTATAGCAACCAGTATGTATTTGTTGCCGTCATTCGTCATTGGAAATGGCTCAGCTACGTCGATGGCAATTCGTTTAAAAGAATCTTACATTGTACTGTTCCATTTTGCCTCTAGATCTTGTTTTAGGACCTTTGCTCGCTTCACAAACTGGGCATCTTATACACCAATTCTCTAAGTTGTCACGACATTGGACCCAATAGAACCTTTGTCTTATTTTATCCAAAGTTTTATTAACTCCCAGACGATCACCTGATTTTTCTTCATGGATCTGCTCCAAGACTTCATTAATCCTTGTCTTGGGCACGACCAGTTGGGAAGGTGTTTTCTTGCCATCGGCCGACTCCCAGACTCGTTTCAGCAACCCATTCTCGCACATTATTTAGATGTTTTTCAAAAGTTTTGCCCATGACCAAAACGTCGTCGAGATATACCAGGCAAGTTTTCCACGTAATTCCACGTAGTGTTAATTCCATTAGTCTTTCGAATGTTGCTGGGGCATTACATAGTCCAAAGGGCATCACATAAAACTGGTAGTCCATTTCCAGTTAAAAAAGCTGTATTCTCTTTGTCATCTTCATGTATGCTCACTTGCCAATACCCGCTCTTTCAATCCAGTATTGAGAACCAACGTGAACCTGCCAATGTTGTCAAAGTGTCGTCAATCCTGGGTAATGGGTAGCTGTCCTTTTTCGTGACATCATTCAATTTTCTGTAGTCCACCCAAAACCTTGTAGATCCATCCTTTTTAGAATTCAACACAACCGGCGCAGACCAAGGGCTTGTTGATTCTTCAATCACTCTATCTTCCATCATTTTGTTAACCAGCTTTTCCACCTCTTGCTGTTTAGCAAATGGTAGTCGTCTTGGTAGTTGTCGAATTGGATAAGCTTGGCCAGTATCAATCCTGTGTTGGACCAAGTTGGTTCGTCCTGCTGTTGTTAAATCAAAGATGCCACTTTTGGATCAGATAAACTCCCTGGCAGCGTTATATTTATCCAACGAAAGATGTTCTAAGGATGATTCTAGACTTTCCAATACGATGTCGGAGTCTTCACTTTGATCCTGATAATTTTCTTCGTCGCATTTTGTTATTAAAGTCACAGGTTCACAGGTTCCAATGATGTCACATTCTTTAAGTGTTATTTCTTTAGGGTATACGTTTGCAACTCTTATAGAAATAGTCTGTTCTGTCCTAACTAAGGCTCGTGCAATCAGTAAATGGTTTAGGGATCCTCTGCATGGCTGAACTATTCCGACGCGGCACCTAGGGTCACTTTCCAATGTGGCACAGACTATTTTCTTGAAAAGTCCTTGAATTTTTATAGACTTCGCAACTTAACAGGTTTCACTTACAGCTGGGGTCGTCAAGATGAATTCTTTTCCTCCAAATCTCATAGTTCTTTGTTCACCGTCAAATAAGAAACCATACTCGCTGAATAAGTCCATTCCGAGAATGAATTCGTCTCTTATATCTGCGACGTATACTGTATCTACGATGTTAAGCCGTCCAAGAGTGAGTGTGACTTCTGTCTCTCCTCTTATTGGTGCATTATCTCCAGTAACTATTCGAAGCACAAGGTTGAAGAAGGCAGAATTTTGACATTCTGGCAGAATAATGTCGCTGCGTACCAGTGAAACTGATGCACCGGTGTCTATGGTGCACACACTTGGTTTAGTTTTTCTCTTATGGTAAGACTATCCATAATTCTTTTTATCCTGTTGACATGAATGACCCTGTTCCTCATAGGTGGGTGTTAACGTGGTTGTGTTCTCGCAGATGAGTTTAATTATGGTGGTGTTCTAGCAGGTGAGTTTGATTGTGATGGTATTCTCACTCTGAAATCTTTAATGAAATGTCCCGTTTTTCTACATCGGTAACAGATTCGTTTCTGTTGATTTCCCATACCATTTACCATGGACCTGATTTTTTCCAAAAAATTTCTAAAGGGCCCATTGGCTGCGTCGCTTTGATGATCTGGTTTGTCGATCGACACCGCTCGAACTTTTGGCCTCGAGGTATTAAAGTCTACCTCCACTTCCAATGATCGTACCAAAGCTTCACCACTTCTATTGAAGTTCGTCAATTGAAGAGTCTTTTGGATCTCTGGATCCCTAAGTCCATCAATATATATCTGGACGGCCAGTTGCTGTCTGCAGTCTTCCGGTGCTTGTAAGTACGCTAATTGGATCAGTCTTCTCACATCTGCCTCGAACTCTTGCAGACTTTCGTCAGATTTCTGCACCTGTGTTTTCATCTGCGCCCGGTATAGCTGTTCACGATGTTTATCGCCATACCTTATTTCCAGTGCAGCTACTAAATCTCCATATTTGCTTTGTTGGTCGGCAGGGATTGTCTGCAGCATTCTTAAAGCTTGTCTTTTCAAAGGCCACTATAAGTGCAGTAGCCTTCTCTTAATCGCTTCACCTATTAGACGAGGCTGCAGCTTCGAACTGTCTGCGATACATAGACCAGGATGATTGTTCATCGAAAGTTGGTGGTTTTACTGAAATTCCCGATGTGGCAACCCTGTCACGATGATCTTGAATTTGAAGTAAGGCAATCTGGCTTTGTACGTCCTTTTTATTTGTGTCCACCTCCCTCTTGAGAACAGCGTCAATCTCATGCTTAATTTCTTTTACTTCATCTCGTACTGTGTCTACTTCTTTTTTTAACTTCTTGACATCTGCTTTTAATTAAACAATTTGTTCTTCTGTTTTTCGTAGTACATGTTCGAAGAACTTTTCTTGCTGTTCTAGAAGTTTTTGAGTATTTAATTTCCTTTGCTTTTCCTCTTATTCTAGGAGTTTCTTTTGTTTTTCTCTTTCTTTTTTTTGGTCTTCTAAAATTTTCTGTAGGTCTTCGTGTCGTCGTTTTTTTTTCCAATTTTTCTTCTTGTCGTTTTTTTTCTTTCAATTTTTCTTCTTGTTATCGTTTTTCTTCTTTCAATTTTTCTTCTTGTCGTCGTTTTTCTAACTCCTTAAATTGATTTTTCATAAATTTTATAACGTCCTCCATGTCGTCGTATGGCGTATTTTTGGTGTTCACCATAAATCTTTTTTTTTTACAAAAATCCCACTTCGGACACCACTGTTACGATATTTAGTTCTTTCTTGGGTTCGGTGATTTCAAACTCTGGATACAGTAGTAACAAAACAATGTTGACTCCAATACTTTTATAAATCACTTAATTACAACTTTTACAACTATTTACATTTTATAAATCATAAACACTTTTTAAAACTAAACTGTCCCCTTTTTCACGATCGCTGTCCTTTTTATACCTCTAAATCATAATTTGACCTTTTTTGCGAAAGCGACAGAACCATCTCGTTCGGCGAGAATTTACTAGACAGAGGCCGACAAAGGGCTTCAGTAATATGCATTACTAATTACTTTTTCCTTTAATTCATTAACTGATCTTTTGCAGGTTAAGGGTTTGTTTATGGTTTTCCTTAGTGATTTAAAGAGAGTAGCAGGAGATTTGTTCATAACTTCATTAATTATGCTTTTCGCAGTTGTGATACCAACTCCACAAGCTCTAGCTATTTTTTCTTGTAGATTGTTTAAAGCACGGGTTCTCAAACTTGAACTATTGGCGATCTACCTCAGTATTGTTAGACTATGATCGATCGACTCAGAGAGGCCGCAAGTATGTGTGATGCACGATTGTTGTCTAGGTAGGGTGCATACGTGTTATAGATATTAGTTTTACCGCACAATATGCATTTTTTAGTCAAGGTTAGTGTAGGTCTGCTTTAAAATATCAATGAAAAACCTCTTAATTATTAAAAATTGCGAGTTTATTGGGTGTTACAAAACAAAAGAGTTCTATTATTAAACTTTGAAGAGTGACTTTGGATGTTGAAGCGTGGCACTGCAAGTCCTCAGCACACTTTTCATAAGATGGTACGTAATTACCGAGTGCTAATCGCAAGCATGATGACAAATGTTCGTTAGTTAATCGATTGTGAAATTTTGACTTAATTATCTTCATTTCAGAAAATGCAGACTCGTAAGACAAGTGCAGACAAGTAAGTTGACCCAAACATTGCCGACAGTTAAAGGTCGATTTGCCTTAGATTCGGATAAAAAAGATCAAAATTTTGTATCAGATGCTGAGGCTTTGAGATATATATCTGTTAAAATCTACAATTACTCATTTTCAATAGAACTATTTGCCAATTTACTGAAATCATAAGAACGTGTTTCGAATTGACTTAAAATATTTAATGATTCTGCCTCATAAATATGATAATTCGACTGAGGAATACTTGCTTTCAAAGACGGAAAATGTTTTAGATACTTTCTTTTCATTTGATCTATCATAAGTTGCAACTTACTTTTGAATGTGTTTATTGCACTTATCATCTCAATAATAGTTTTTCCTTCTCCTTGAAGCTCCAAGTTAATGGTGTTTAAATGCATTGTGATGTCTGTAAAATTGCCAAATATGTCTGCTATTTTCCGTTTTTCAGCATCTGAGTGTCATTACCTTTTTTGTCCAGAAAAGCTGTTATTTCGGACAATAATTCTTGAAATCTTTCTATGAATTTCCCGCGACTTAACCACCTGGCGTCCGTGTGATGAACTAAATCAGTGTATTCAGCTGACTCACTATCTTCCAACTGAAATTTAAAGAGCCGTCGTTGCAAGCTATGTGCACGGATGGAATTCACAATTTTTATTGCAATGCCCATAATCTCCATGTTTAGAACTTTGAACAAAAAACTTGTTGATGTAGAATGCAATGGAAGGAGAAAAATGAAGTGAAATCGTCATTAGCTTGACAATGCCACAAAACCGTTGTGACAGTGCTAAAGCTAAAGTTC
The DNA here is from genome assembly GCA_950111635.1 of Agelastica alni. Taxonomy (NCBI): domain Eukaryota; kingdom Metazoa; phylum Arthropoda; class Insecta; order Coleoptera; family Chrysomelidae; genus Agelastica; species Agelastica alni. Next base: position 15,790,280 of record OX467716.1, read on the forward strand.
TTTAATAGGAGACATAATCTCCGTTTTATTTTTAAAATTTTTAAATAATGTCTCACCCGCTTTAATAAATGCTTCCTTCATAATCGATCCATCTCCAAATGGTTTCTTATCTTTCGCCAATGTATAAAATATTTTAAATGACGCTATTGTTGCAGCTTTTGATTGTTTGGCTGGTCTTGTTTTCTTTATTCACTCTGTGAGAAAAAATCTTTTTCATAGTTTTTATGAACCGTTTTATGATGCCTCTCTAAGTTTCCACGCTTAGGTATTGAAACTGATGCACGGCAAATGAGACAAATGCACTTATCCTTTATCATACAGAAAAAATATTCTTTCTCCCAATCATTATTAAAATGATACGTTTTACTTTTCTTCGCCGCGTTCATTTTGTAGTATTTATTAATAAACTTTATATCAATGTATTGCCTTTAAGTTACAACTCAGACTGGCTCCAATTCCTGCAGGCGCAACTTTATATCAGCGCGAACGATGTCTCGAATGCTCCCGTCAAACACGCCGCCAACGTTTCTAGAAAAAGTGGCTTTTCTTTGACCAGTACCGCGCTTTTCTTTTATAAAGAAAAGTTATGAGGGGGCTATTCTGGTCCAATTGTGAATCGAATAAATTTTAGTAGTTCATTCATTAAATTTGTTTTAGTTAACTACCTACTTAAACAAATTTTTTTCTCGAGATCGACTTAAAAAGCGCTCGCGATCGAGGAATTATTAGAGCTTGTTTTCTCTCTGTTTGTATAAACTTAATAATAATTTGTTGACCTAATTGTAAATTACTTTCTTGGATTTGCTCATGTTTGCAGAATGATCTATAACAAGGTGATAAACAAATTGTAGAAATTGTAAAACGCTTCTTAGGTTTTTTAACATTTAGTAAAAATATAACAGTAACTACATATAGCTAATAATAAATATTATTTAACTTAATTACTTACCTTGTAGATAAAAAACCTTACTTGAAAAATCTCCCCAAAATATAAAGTCCAACTGACAACTTCAGTAAAAGACTAATGTCCAACTTTTTACCAATAAATCTAAAATAAACTAAATTAAATCGAGAACACAGCTTTTAAACAATAAAAACTTAAAACAAAAACACTATTTGACTGTACTAAAACTTGAATCCGTATAGACGCGCGCCAAATCAATCTTTACCATGCGCTTATACAATTCGAATGCGTACATTTTTAAAGCGCTTAGTGGAAGACAGTCAAAGCATAATTTGAAACTCTGCACCTGTAAGAGTAGTAGTCGGTAAAAAATCTACAAGCTTTACCTAGTATTTTTATGTTCATTTTTGTTTTATTCTTTGCTATCATCATTACTTTACTTTTTTGTATTTATTTTCATTCCATTCCTTTTCAGGGTTTTGTGCCAGATATTTATATTTTTCTGTAGTCCTCTTTCGGTATGTATTGGCCATTATTACCAAGTCATAGGCAAGAGCACATTCTTCTATTCTTACTGGTTTTCTTACTGAGTTGTGTTTTTTCTATTATTTGTTTGGTCGAAAAAATTAGATCGTGTATACTAATACCTGCACGGAATCCTTTCTGAGCTTCATTTAAGGTTGGTTCCGTTTGTATTTTTAGCTTGTTTCCAACATTTTCTTGTATATTTTCAAGGCTGTGCCTAGCAATGTATTCCCCCTGTAATTACTATTTTCTGATTTGTGTTTGGGTGATATTATTTTTCTTTGTTAATCTTTTGGTATTTTGTCTTATTTTCAGGATTTATTGTATACTTTTAGCAATAATTCTGTAGCCTTTTGTTCTATATTTTTTATACTTTCTGACGTAATTTTATTATATCCAGGGGCTTTACCATTTTTTAGCGATTTTATTGCTTCTAATAAATTGTTTATTATAAAAATTACTTGAGGGTCTTGGTTTTAATCTAGATATTTTATTTCCTCAACATTTTCTTCATCATGAGTTATATCCAGTTAATTTAAAAAATATTCTTTACATCTTTGCATTATTTGCTATCATCTGTTAGCATTGATCCTCTTTCGTTTTTAACTGCTACAGGTCTTTCGACATTGCATTGTTTTTCGACTTCTAAGATCTTTGATTGTTTTGTAAAATAGTTTTTAATAATTGTCCTTGCTATCTTTTTTTAATTTTTTACTAAATGTTTTCCAGCTCTTTTTTTCCTTCTTTTACCTTATTTTTTACTATCATTGATATATGTAACATTTCAGAAAGAGAAATGTAAAGTTCAGAATACACGGTATGGCTATAATTTACAGTGCAGTCATTTTCATTTGTCCTACGACCAGAAGAGGTGCAAGAAATACCTGTTTGAAAGTTTTATTACTATTAAATAATAGTCACTGCAAAATAAAAATAAAAACAAAAAATTTAGTCATACTATTGAATAAAAAAAATACCAGAAAATAAAATCGCATAAATGTACTCTTACTCACGTACTTTTGCTAGATAAACAAAAAAGGTCACGTGCGGTAACCAGTTTTTAAAATGAATCGGTGATTACCAATTTTTCCTACTTTTCTACTACTTTTCTAGATTTAGAGTTAATACCCCTTTTAAACTGTGGAAATCACACCATAAATTTACCACTTTTTGCACTTTTTACATGTTTTAATTTACAAAATAATTAAGTCTGTTTTTTAGGTGGTAGTAACTTACGCATCGACCTACGTACTGGTTGCCTTGAGCATAGACAGATATGATGCAATTAGACATCCGATGAAATTTTCCGGAAGTTGTAAGTATACTATAGCCTAAAATTTTAATCATATTGAAATGGTATTAGTTTTGAATTGATACTATTTATAAATTTAAACCATTTTTTTTCTTACAAATTGTAAAAGGCTTGCGCAGCCATTCACCACACAATATTTTTCTGTTTATAAGAGAATCAAGCCGTGTGGTGTCATTGGACACACGATAGAAACGATATTCCTTACGCTATTCGATAAATATGTAAGTAAATGTTAAATAACAATAGATAGGTAAGGTGAGGTGAGCTGTGGTACCTACTGATATGTAAAAAGTTAATAATTAACTTTTACTTTTGTTATACACCAGAACCAGTTAACTATTTAATAGTTTTAAATATTAGTTAATGAACCGAGTTTATTATATAATATTATTTTTAATTAATGTAAATAGGGTAACATGATTAACAGTGGATCAGTATTTTTTACGAGCTCTTACTTTCCACATTTACAGCCGGAATTGCTGTAAATTCTAGCAGAGGTCGACTAATGTATCTAGTTCCCAAATTATAATGATTCCAACATCGTAGAAGTTTTAAAAAAAGACAAAGTTTGTTTAAAAAAAAATCAGAATTGATCCACTGTGTACCCCAGATGGTACTCACTGAATCGCTCAGTGGTCAAAAGTGGATTAAAGGTATAGATTATGTTTAAATACAAAATAAAAACACAAATAACATTTAAACATAATCTCACACAATTGTGAATAAGATTTATTCGAACGGTTCAACCACTAAGCCAGTCCATATCGGCGATTTTATTAGTTTGCCACGACGAAGGCATTTTAATATTATTATACCTTGCCATTTCGAAGGCTACTTGACGACAATCTTTGGTAGTAAATCCATGAAATAAAAATGCACATTTTTTGTAATAGTCCTAAAGCATATTTTATTGTGCTTCGGAAAAAACTCTATTTAATTCATAGTTTGGTGTTATTTTTATATCCCCTTAAAAGACAGCTCTTTTTTTCTTTGCCCAATATCTTTGTAGGGTAGTAAAAGGTATGTTTGTTTCTGAGGATACGTGTCGTATACCGTTTTCGTTATTTATAGCATTAAGAGCTAATTGCATTTCCTCTTTGGTATAAGCACCTATTTTCCTAATATTGTTTTTATTTCGTGGCATTCTGTAACGAAAATCATATGGTACACAGTGGATCGTGATTCGCTGTGTACCACTAGCGGTTGATCCACTGTGTACCATTTGATTTAGTTATTTTTGAAAGCCAGTCATTACTAACAAGAATTCTCTGTTACATAATTTTTATCTTTATAATGAAAATAAATGATTACGTTTAATGTCTGAGTTTAGACACATAGTTTAAACGCAATATAAAGAACATGTTCGAGAAAATATTACTTACGTTTTTTTTTGGCGACTGTCACAAACTCAACTTTTCTCTCCTAACACATCTATTCGTCGTGACTACCACAAACTTACTAAATGGGAAGAAAGTTATAATGGTTATATACGAATGAATGACATATTATAGAATATCAAACAGCAGATGGCTTTGTGGTAGGAATGATCCACTGTGTACCAGTGATCCACTGTTAACCATGTTACCCTACCTTAAAATAAGTAACATTTCAATAAATGCCTAACATTAAATAAAAGATGACATTAATAAGATATAAATCAATACTACTATTTAACAAACTAAAACTTAAATAAAATTTCATTTAGTAAAACTACAAGTTAAACAGATAAACGTTTTTCTATTTAAAAAAAAATGGCATAATATATTTACAAAAATGTATACATAATGTGATTATCATTATTAATTTTAAGTTTTAATATTTGAACATATTATAAACTTACTGCACATTGTTTTACACTAATTCAAAGTACTTTTGTTAACCCCAATCACCTATTTAAAAGTTTAACTTAACAAGCCGTTTACGTTTTTATGACTAATAAACGTCACTATTAATTTGTAGATGTCAAAGGATTAAAAATACCAAAACAATATATTATTATTATTATTTTTTAATTATATTATACAAACCAATCACTTAATATAAATTATCCCCGTAAATTATTCAAATTCAAATGACGTTTTATGATTGGTTCACTTGGAATGCAATTTTTCGCTTCCTCTCTCTGCAGACAGTAAGTATTGAGAAAGAAAGGTAGCGACCAACGCATTCTTGTAACACATTCTTGTTACGTACAGTTTTCGCTGGCTAGCCCCAGTTTCCGCAACGTCCAATAAAGAACTTCGTTCTAAAATTAATTAAGTTATTTATCGAAAGAGACCATTTTGTTTAAAAGTTGTTAGCGTGTTCAATTATAATTTTTAATTACCTTCTTCTTCTTCAAATGCTATCTTTTATCGGAGGTTAGGTATCATCCTGGCTATGTTTACTCTGTCTACTGCTGCTCTAAACAATTCTATTGAACTGAATCGATACCATTTCCTCAGATTTCTCAACCACGATATTCTTCCCTTTCCAATACTTTGTTTTCCTTTTATTTTCCCCTGCATTATTACTCGTAGTAACTCATATTTCTCCGCTCTCATTATATGTCCTAAGTATTGAAGTTTTCTTGTTATTAATTATCAAGTAATGCTAAAGGCAATGTCTGTTTTAGTTACATCTATAAGTAACCTACTCTTCTTGCGATTTTTTGTGATTCATTTGTATTGTATAATGATTATACAGAAAAAGTATGTTATTAAAAGGTTCGTGTTGTAATTAACCACCTTTTAAAAGTATTATTGAAAAAATACAAATATGATCTAGGATTTGGTGTTGTGAAATCTGGATCCATAATTTATGAGCAATATTTATGGCTAAGGTATTCACCTGATGGTATCGTATGTAATAAGAAAAAACCAATAATTCACTAAAAATAAAATGTCCATTTGCTGGTAGTATTTAAAATTATATTATCATTACAGGTTTTTAATCTTTAGGCTTCCATACATTTTGTGCCTACATGCAGCTATTTGGAAATTTTTGAAAGTAAAAATAAGCTTAAGAAGAAACATAGTTTCTATGGCCAAGTACAGTTAGGAATGGCCCTGTTGAACTTGACATACTGTGATTTAATTAAATTTGAAAAAATTTTGATGAAACATTTAAACCGGCTGTTGGCGTGGCAACCCAATATACCTTGGCTGTAGTAACTAAAAGATGAGATCTCAACGATAAAAATAAAGAAAATTACCGATGGCAAATGATGATGACAGTTATTAAAAACAAGTTATTGTTTTCGTTTGAAATTTTTACTAATTTACAATACTTTAAATTTAAAATATTAACGAAAAGTATAAAGAAAATGTAGCATATTTAGTGATATTAAACAGGTATTTTTGATTATCATATTTATTTCCTAAAGTAGTAGTAGTGGTTGATCGCTGGAGCTGGTGTAGGCTTAGGCTACGCTACGACCCATAGAGCGACCCCGACTTGGGAACTACAGCCTGATGTCCTTTGGGAAGCGGGCCACGCCTCCAGGTCAATAAGGCTAACAGTTTCTTGCTCTAGGTTGGTCACTTTTAGGTGTTCCAGTCACACCCTTCGGATTGAAGTACAGCTCGCTAAAACGTGTCATCCGGTTTCCTTTTCTTTTTCCTAATACCGGCATGTGTCGTCTCCTGCTGCACCACCGATCTGTTCAAGATGTGATCGAAGGGGTACGTTCCCGGTGCTTAGTGTGGTGACGAGTCCCATCGCGGCTGAGGGATATTAGCTGTTGTCGAAAATTTTTGGAGGGCCTCTCAAAAAATGCTCTGGTATGACGCACCTTTTCGTGCCAGCTTGTTGGATTTTTCGTTTCCTTTAATACCCAAGTGGCCATAGATCACCCTTAGAGTAGGGTAATGTGCGCTCATACCAGCCTTGTTTTCTTGCTTGGATCCGTCGGTATAGGTACCATACGAGGCTCGATTTGTGTTCATAGTGGCTCTCATAGATGTCTCGCTTCGGTATGTTAATTTCGTCCGCGTATTTAAACATCACTCGTTTGTGATACGGTTACCTGGCATTCTTGAGATCTCACTCTGACTTCTGATAATTTCTGCAGCGTGGCCGCCGATAGGTAATCGTCTGCTGATTGACCTGGATATTTCAAATCTGCGCACAGCACGCCTAGCTTCATGTCCTATGACTAGGTGTAGAGGGGGCAATAAACCATCCTATTATGCATATTTTTAATACAAAATAGTTTCTCACATCTGCCAGGTGTCCCGCGACGGCTCTTTTTTTTAAATATGTATGTGTCGTTAAATGAAGATTTTCCAATTGATTAAAACACGCAGATTTTTAAAAAGAATCGCGAAAACATTTAGTAAGGACAAAAAATACATCAATATTTTCATTATTTTCAACAAGTCGTAGTGTTTTGTTTGTCGAAAAGTCTTTCCAAAATAATGTACGAAACCATCAAAGCTATTGTTGTTTTTAAAAGTAAACATGTAAAAAAATAAAACCCGAAGTATTCGAAAGTATAAAAAATTGTTTGCGTAAATTTGTTGTTTTTTTTTTATTTGTCGAATACAGTGAGGTTCGAAAAGTAGATTCAACATGTGAAAAACCTTATTTACATGAGCTTAGTGTAGATTGAAATGATCACACGTGGTTAAATTTGACGGAGTGGGATTAAACGTCTATTGTTAAATAACCTTGTGATGTTTATTTGCAGTGGGTTTGGGTTTGGTTGATGAAAAATTGAGTCCAGATTTTGCAATAACTGAATTTATTGACTTACAATCAAAAATTAGCAAGTGGCGACAAACTTTGAAAAGAAAAATACAGTTTTTAATTTTACTGAAAAGTGACATACCTTTTATTCAATACAATGACACTTATCTTAATAAACAAGACTAACGCCAAACAATCGTCGGATTGTTGCGCAATGTTTATAACAAACGTGATTATATATTATATTATATATTATAACAAACGTGATTACAAATTTCGGAGCACGTCTTGCCTATCGCTATTCAATTCGGTGTGTGGCTGTCACATGAAGTTATTAAAAGATGCTTATGGCTTGCCAACTTAATTGTACGAAACTATTAATTTACATAATTACCAACTTTGACTCTATATAAAACAATAGTATGAAGTGAGGATAGGGTCAAGGTTGGGTTGGGTTGGGTGAGCTGTCAGTTGATCAATTCTCAACACTCCTCCTTGATCAACTTACAGCGAAGTGTCTCGAAAATTCTTCTGTTGAGTGGCTTGGTGAGAATGTCTGCAATATGTTTGCTGCTCTCGACGTGTTGCAGTGTCACAGTGTCGCCGATGTGCTGCTGGATGTACTTTCGTGGAATCTCAATATGCTTCTTTCCTCTGGTCGTCTTTCCTTTGTGTGCATTCTGTAGCATGTGTATGGCTGACATGTTGTCGACTTTCAAGGTGATCGGTTGATCAGCTTTCAGGATGCCAAGTTCCAGTGCGATTCTTTTGATCCAGCACACGTCGTCGATCACTGACACGGCGGCTCGGTATTCGGTTTCTGCGGTTGGGGTCGCTACCAGACGCTGCTTCTGTGAATACCAGATCACTGGTCCACCTCTCATCACCAACACTCCACTCGTCGACTGTCCTGTTTCAGAATCTCCTCCGAAGTCTGAATCAGTGTAGGCGACAAGTTCTTTGTCTCCTCCGAAGTGGATTCCTGCTGTCATTGTTCCCCTCAAGTACTACCATCCCCTGGTGACTTTTTATGGGCTTGTTGCAGAATCGACTGAGATAGTTCACAGCGAAGCTGATGTCTGACCTGGTGATTGTTGCTAAGTACAACAAACTCCCTATCGCCTCGCGATAGTTGTTTTTCGCCGGAAGTGGCTCATCGTTCTTGAAGTCTGTCTTCTTGGTGATCATTCCCAATTCAATTGGTGTGGACGTTGGATTGCACTGTTCGAGTTTCATCTTTCTCAAGATCTTCTCTATGTACCGAGGCTGATTCACGAAGATACCGTCTTTGTCGATCTTAATTTTCATGCCCAAGTATGTCAACTTGTCCTGTGCTTTCTTGCTGAATGTGATCTGGAATTCCTTGCTTATCTCTCTCAACAGTCTGTAGATTTTACCTTTATCCTTTCCAGCTATCAATCTGTCATCCACAAAGAGTGAGAGCATGATGCTCTTGTCCTTGTTATAGTAGATACACGGGTCATCGTCTGTGCTGATCAGGCCTAACTTCTATTTAAAGTGCGTTGTGACTCTCCCGTTCCACATCCTTGTGGCTTGTTTGAGCCCGTAGAGGCTCTTATCTAGCTTGCAGACTTTTCCTGATCCGTCATCGAACCCTTCAGGCTGGTTCATGTAGATCACTTGCTCCAATTTTCCATACAAAAATGCCGTTTTTACGTCAAACGACACAAGTTTCATTTTCTCTGACGCTGCGTGGCTCAAGAGTAGGCGGATGGATGCATGGCGGGCTACTGGACTGAATGTCTCTCCGTAGTCCACTCCCTCTTTCTGCTCGAATCCTCTCGCCACTAGTCTGGCCTTGAGTCTTCCGTCTGCCTTTTCTCGAAGTACCCAGCGACACGTGATTGGCTTCACTCCTTCTGGACAGTCCACCAGCTCCCAAGTTTTCATCTCCATAAGCGAGTCGTACTCCTCCTGCATCGCTTGTTTCCACTTTTCATCTTTGAGTGCCTCGCTCACCGGGATGTCCTCTGTTTCGCAGATCATGGCTGCTTTTGCACTCTTTCCTCCACACCGAAAGTCTGTGACGCAGTCTCTGAGTCTCGGTGGTTGTTGCAAAGTTCGACGATCTCGCAAAACTCTTCTTTCTGGTTCCTCTTCTGGCGGTGGTGTATCGTTCTCGTTGTCGCTTGGCTCGTAGTCACTTCCTCCGGTTTCCCACGACTCATCTTCTTCTTCTTCTGTCTCACTGCTGCTTTCTTCTTGCTTCTCAGGTGTGCCCTCTGGTGCCAGTGTCTCTAATTCAGTACCATGCTTCAGTCTTGTCTTTTCCTCGTCGAAGATTACATTATCTGAGCAGACAACTTCTCTTTTGTCACTCATATAAATCCTGTAACAGGGTGAATCAATGTCATAGCCAACCAGAATTCCCTTTTCTGATTTTCTATCAATCTTGCCTCTTTTCTGTGCTTGTATCAGCACAAAACACTCGAATCCAAAAGATCGCAGCTTCTCGATTTTCATTTTCCTTCCGAACCACAGTTCTGCTAGGCTTTTCCCTGGTACATTGCTGGTTCCAGTCTGGTTAATCGTGAAGATTGCATGGTTCATTGCCTATGCCCACAACTTCTCGTTCAAACCGTCTGCATGTATCGCTGTCCTGGCTGCCTCGACAATCGTTCTCATTTCTCTCTCAACCCTTCCATTTTGCTCTGGCGTGTGTACATTCGTAAAAGTGTGAAAGATTCCCAGCTTGTCCATCATCTCCTTAGTCTTTGCATTTTTCAGTTCAGTGCCATTATCAGATCTCAGACTCTTCACTCGCCTTCCTAGCTGATTTTCTACAAGTCTCAAGTAGCTCTCTATCTTCTCTGGAGCCTCACTCTTCGCCTTCATGAAGTAACAGGTTCGGTAGTGCGTGAAGTCATCCTTAAACATCAGCCAGTACTTGGCTCCTCCCAGCGATGGAATGTTCATCTCGCCGGTGTCGACGTGTACGAGATCTAATGGCTGCTGGGCTGTCTTGGGGTTGTTTGGGTGTGGGGTTCGATGAAGCTTGCCGTATGAGCACCCTGTGCACACATAATTGTTCCAGTCATCAATGTTATTTATTCCTTTTCTCTTCAATATGTCACTCACATACTTCACATTTTGATGGGCGAGTCGCTCATGCCAAACTTTGATCGACTGGACCATCAAACTTGTCTCTTCTGCTCTCCTGAGCATCATCTTGTAGAGTTTTCCTTTGCGTTTTGCTATTGCCACAATTTCCCTGCCATCAAGATTGTAGAACGTTGATTCCTTTCCATTTGCCTTCTGTACATGTCCCTTGTCCAACATCTGACTTACTGAGAATAAATTAAAGTTGAGATTTGGCACGTAAATAACATCCTTCAGTACCACTGGATACCACTGTTGACCATCAAAAGCCTCCATCTCAATGTTGCCGACTGCGACGCCATCTAGTCGGGTTGAGTCTCCAATTACAATCGGGATAGGCTCGTCCAGTTCGACAAGTTGAACAAACCATTCTCGATGAGACGTCATGTGCTGGCTTGCTCCACAGTCTTGATACCATGAAGTCGCCTTGTCCTTCGAGATGTCGCTGTCCACCGTTGAGAGTGCTGTGGTCAAAAATGCTTTCTTCTTTTCTAGTGGTTGCTTGTTTCCTTTTTTACGGTCTTCACATTCCCTTGCGAAATGTCCTAGCTTCTTGCAGATGTTACATGGGTACTTGGTCTTGCAGTAAGCAATGTATTTATCACACGCTTTGCCTTTGCACTCCTTGATCACGTGACCTCTCTTTCCACACTTGAAACATTCGAGCGATGGCTTGTTTTGTTTGCTCTGTGACGACTGTCCTCGTTTCTGATGTCTTGACATGAGAGCGTTGTTGGTGCTGCCCTCTGCGTTTGTCGTCGTTTCCTTCAGCTGCTCGTCCTCGAGTCTCAGACGTTCGATGAGAGTTTCTAGGTTCTTTGCTGCTCCGGTCACGTTGTTCCAGGAAGTTCTGAAATGTGCCAACCTTGGCGGTAACACACTCAATATTCTCGTCATGATCCAACTTTCCCTCATGGGATCATTCTCAGTCGACACTTCTTCAGCCAAGTCCAAAATCTCCATACAATTCTCAACTGCTGACTTGCTGTCATCAAATTGGAAAGTGAAAAATTTGATTCGGGACGTTTCTAAAGTTACATCAGTCTTTGAACCATATAAATAAACTAGTTAACTTATCAATCATATCTTTGGCAGTTTTACAATTTGCAATTTTGTTCGCAATCTTACTGTTTACATTTAGACCTTTTAACGTTTGAGCTTCGATATCTTTCTTGATCCAAGCTGAAACGGCGTCCACTGACGCAGCACCTGCTGGTCTGACTTTTAAACCTGTCACTATATCATACAGGTCTTTATTCTTGAGTGCTATTTAATTTTAATTTAAATCGCCATGAAATGAAATTGACATTGCCCTGACTGTCTTCATTTAACATTTCCAACTGAGACTTTACAGTATCCATTTTGTTTAAAATTTTACAATTCGACTGATTTCTGACAATTTTTAAATAAACAATATGATTTTATAATTTTTCGTGGCGATTTTCTGACTTAAAACGACTTGCGTGTACGTTGCTCAACGTTGACTTACTGTGCGATGGCTGCTCCCTTGTCGTAGATTTGTAGGTTATGTTGTCCTTGCCAGCTCTGACTTTCTGGACTGCTTTTCTCAACTTCCTGTCGCTTTTCTTGCCTGGCTTCTGAAGAAACCCTTTCACAGCTGCCCTGGGCCCATAACCTGATGTTTATTTGCAGTGGGTTTGGGTTTGGTTGATGAAAAATTGAGTCCAGATTTTGCAATAACTGAATTTATTGACTTACAATCAAAAATTAGCATGTGGCGACAAACTTTGAAAAGAAAAATACAGTTTTTAATTTTACTGAAAAGTGACATACCTTTTATTCAATACAATGACACTTATCTTAATAAACGAGACTAACGCCAAACAATCGTCGGATTGTTGCGCAATGTTTATAACAAACGTGATTACAAATTTCGGAGCACGTCTTGCCTATTGCTATTCAATTCGGTGTGTGGCTGTCACATGAAGTTATTAAAAGATGCTTATGGCTTGCCAACTTAATTGTACGAAACTATCAATTTACATAATTACCAACTTTGACTCTATATAAAACAATAGTATGAAGTGAGGATAGGGTCAAGGTTGGGTTGGGTTGGGTGAGCTGTCAGTTGATAAATTCTCAACACCTTGCTTGACGATAAACATAGAAGTACGAACGATTATTTTTAACCGGAATGTGTAAAAAAAATTTAATGAAATTACTGTAAAGGTTGGTAAATGTATGCAAAGGTGCTTAAAAATTATGAGACTAAAATAGCTGAAAAAAACAAAAACTTCTAAGCTAATTTACTCTTTAAGTATTTAAATACGTTATTTCTAACTTTTAATGTTATCTATGTCCATGAAAAATAATTAAAATTAATTCACTAGCAATTTGTAATTTTATTGCGGTAATTTTGTTTATGAGTTTATTTTACCTATAAAATTAATATAAACCGGTAGTTTTTAAAATAAAAAAATAATTTGTAAAATTATTGCGTAGCATATTTTTTTGTCAATACTTTCCATCTCTAGTAAATTTTGAACCCAAGTACACAAATTCATTAACTTGTTCCACTCTTTCTCCCTCAATCGAAACCCCACAGTTTGTCATGCTTTCTTCTCTTTCAAAAACCATTACTTTCGTTTTGCTTACATTTATTTTCATCCCTTTGATTTTTAGGGAATCATGCATAACATTTTCAAGAGCAGCTTTAACAATAACAAAGCCAATAAATCGACTAGGCGTTGACTCCATAAAAAGTCTTATGTGCATTAATTCATGGCTTATGAATTCCGATTTAAAAATTTGTTAAATTTGATATTTTTTAAAATCTAGTTTGCAATTTTAGTTTTAACAGGATTATAATTTATTTTTTTTTTATTTACATTTTTGTGAATTGTTCTAGCAAAAATGCTGGGAAACATGTTTCCAATAAATTAAAATGTTTCTTGTTTTCTTGACAAGAAATCTTGGTATTGACATAAAATTTCTTGTCCTGTCATGAAATCTAAAATTACTTCCTGTCTTGAAATCAAGACAAGATCTTGAAACTTTCAAAAACTTGGCGATCTCTACTTTTCTCATAAATAAATATTCGATGTTTTTTAAAAATTTTAAATTTTAACTAGGTAAAAACTATTTTTTTAACACTGATGAAGAATTTAATAAAATTCGAAACATTGGCAAAAAACAATAGTTTTTTTATAAATACATATTAATAATGCGCTACTAAAATGAATGAAAATATTTAGATCAGCTATTTTTGTTTCGGATAAGGTGGACTATTGAAGTAGCTAGCAATGTGTTGCGTTTTCACTGATTTTTACTTGTCGCTGAATGTTAATAACAATAATATTGTTATTAATGGTGCAGTAATGTTAAAGATTTAAAAAATTTTGTTTAAAAGAAGTTAAAACTAGTATTTTTTATTAATTTCGACAACCCTTACCTTTCCCAGACAGTGTGATTATAGACGGTACTTTGGTTCAGAGGAACGGCCGGTCTTGTCTTCTAGGAATCTGATCTCCTAAACGATAAACAATACAAACACAGTACAGCTATTAGTTTGTAGTACTGTAACGGTAAGCCAACTTGTACTTAAACCTCTAATAATTGACACTGTTAGTTGGCATAAACATTGACGTTTGGTTTTTGGTTAGATGTACCTACTGATATGTCTGGATGTTCGTAAAAAATGATATCTACTAACAAAAAAGTATTTTTAGTTAAGCACCATTTTTGCTCACATGGAAAGATAAAATGATCCAAGCATTAAATTCGTTCGCGAACAATTTTTGGGGCATTTCAATTAATAGGTACGAAGTAATGCTGTTGTACTGAACATTTCAAATTTAAAAAAACTGGAAATGTGCTACACTAATGAAAAGGTAAAGTTCGACAAAAAAAAAAGATACCAACGAAAATCACAAACGTGTATTCAATCAAATTATGATCTCACCAAGACGTAGTCAGCGGAGATCTGCGATAAGGGTTCTGGATGCTGATGATCAATTTAGGTAAAAGTTTTTTGGAGCTACGGACAATCAGCCTGTGTTGAAAATTCTTCAGCCTGCGTAGAACAATCTTGGGTCAACAAATCATTAGCCAGTGCAGAACATTCTTCAGGCCGCAAATGATCAACCTGGGCCAGGACTTCTTAGGATTGTTCAGCCTGTGCAGAAGGTTAAACAACTGGGTGAACAGATTGCGAGGAGGTTTCTAAAGGTATTGGACAGTCTTAAATATATGGTGTCCAAGGTACAACCAACATGATGTACCTTGGCCAGGTTTCAAGGTACAAAGATAGTTGATTAAAATTAAAATGTAAATAAAAGTTACATACATATAGTCACGCCTTTTTCCCGTAGGGGTAGGCAGAGACCACTTTCTTCCACTTGCTACGGTTCTTACACACATTTTTTGCTTCCTCTACGTTCATCAGTTCTCTCATACATGCTCGTTGGTTGTTGGTACTCTTGACCTGGTCTTTCTTTAAATGCATATTGTGCTAAATAAATAGAAAATAAGTAAAGTCCAAAAAATACACTATTTGAGCGTTGATACAGCGCCGGCAAATCATTACTAACTTTACATTAGAGATTACAAAGTATAATAATGTTAAAATTTCATAAAGAATAACCCTGTAGCCACATGAATTAAACGGAAGTATTTGGTTTTTATGAAATTGTAAATGTGTTACGCATTACACAATTTTTTAATTTTTTTTAACTTTTCATTGATAAACATATTTAATTCACCCTAATAAAAAGTAGGTAAAAGCTGAGTGCCATGAATCTTGATATGCATATTTAAATACCGAATATTTTTGGCTCAACCACGACAGCTGACGTAAAATTTCAAGTCACGTTTTATACAAAAATGGGGCTTATTTTGATTCATGTTTAACATATACCAATATACGTCTCTTTAAACATAATATAGGTGATATTATTTTTTCACTATACTGTCATCCCTTAAAAAGCAGATTTACTTTTATTATATATATTTTTTGTTTTACTAAAACAATATGCTAGCCAGTCGTAACGAAGTTACTATTTTCAAGATACGATAACCCGGATTCATTCAGTCAATCCTAATAGAAAACATTAAGACACTAATAGAAAAGATGCAAATATACAGTTATGGATATATTGTGACCTACTTTATTATGTTCATTACATAAAAAAATAGAACACAATGTGCTGACGGCAGCTGTTCGCCGGAGAACAGATAAAGTGAGTTCGAATTATTTACGGCTCTAAGAATGAAAATTCAAATTCATTAAGGGCGCCACCCAATTTAGATATTGCTTTACTATATTTGGATAATTGAGAAAACCAAATATCTATCTTTAACAAAATACCTAAAATGACTTAATATTAAATTTTCTTAGACATTCAGGCTGGGCAAATAGGAGAATAAAAAAACATATCACATATAAGAATATAATTAGAATATCAAAGTGGACAAGGCAAAATAGGTTGTAGACCAGGGAACCATAAAATAATAATTACATAAATTAAATAACATATATAATAATATTAACTAATGTATTATAGCGAAATACATACACTTTTATACCTGGTGTTATACCGCTCAAAGTTACCAGAATGGGGTATAATGGTAAGAAATAAACCTGTGACTGAATCTGCTGTCACATAGTACTATGTGAGAACTTCACAAAAGTCCTTTAGATTATAGTTTATAAAATTATCACGGTGGTATAATATACGATATCAATAATTAGTTATTATTTAAAATGATGGTATAATAAGTACTAATATGATAAAATAGTTATAAAAAATCTTAAAAAGGTAAGAGAACACTGAAGGTGTAAAAAAACCTGGTATTAAAGTCCAATGGTCCACATATGTAGCCTCTATCCAAGGTCCACTTGATGTAGTTGAAGACACAAAAACGAAGACAGGAAGAAGACAGGAAACAGACAGCAAAACGAAGAGAAGGCAGAAGAAAGGCTCAACCTTCCAGGTCAGCCAGGGGTCGATGATGCAACTCAGCAGGTCTCTAGCCTCTATCGGCTACTACTAGATCTCATCCGGTGGATGTCTGTCGACTCTGGCCAGGATTTAAAAGCGACTCGGTGTTGGTCCTCGTGGGAATCTTGACCAAAGTCAAGAGTTGCCACAAGAGTCGTCGTTCGATTTCCAGGAGTCTGATGGTGAGAGCTAAGCTGTACCCTAACACCCTAACAAAAAAATAATCTCATGAAAGGACATGTGCAAAATAAAAAACCAACAAAATGAAGTAGGTATATTTTCAACCTGATCGATATCATTGCTAGTTCAAAAGTCATAACTTACCTTCTGAGAAGGGAGGTAAAACTAGAAGATATCCATAACAGCAAACAGGACTAAAACGGACTAACAGGACATCAGGACAAAATGGCGGTGTTCCCACCGCATGGCAGCTTACCGGTGTTTGGCACAAATCCCCATATAAGGCTCCAAAAAAAACCACTAACGATGGGTGCGACTTGATCTCGGCCCAAACGGCACTTCGTAAATTCCCCCCTAAGGGTTAATTTCGGTTCAATACCGAAAAAGAATCCCAAATACGAGACAAGCACACCTCATCATGGCCGCACCGCAAAAGAACTCCTCGACGACCACGAGGACAGAACCATCCTCCTATTTCTAACAGTTGCCAGAAAAAACTGCACATCCTGTATGAAATCAGCGCCAGTTTTGAATTCCTAGCCTCTCATTGGTCAGAACCATAAATGCTATTGATTGACAGAATGAATTTCATAGAATGTAATCTAAAAGACCATTCTTCTTCTTTCTTTTCTACTATTGCACGAAACATTAACGGCTAACCGACTTGAGACCGATGACAGAAGTTCTATGAAAGAAGAACAGTGACACGCCCACAATGACTCGACGTCTAGAAAGTAAATAAATATAACCTTTAAGATTATATTTTGAAAAATAAAGAAAAAACCCAGTAAATACCTAGAGATCTCATTCAGAATCAACAAAATCCTGGGACAAACCTTCAATAGCCTAGAATTCATCATACCAGAGAACACAACGGTATGTCGCCTGCTCACATGTGAATGGATGTTTTTATTGACTTCACTATCTTAAATTTCAGAAATCCAGGAATACAGCCAGAAATCATAAGGTTCCTGCAGCTTGAGTATATTACTTTCAACAGCTCTTAGAATGTCAGAAGCAAGAGTATTACCTAGTGTTGAAACTTGTGAAATTCACTAGTATTCAACTATATATATGTTTGTTTTGAAATAGTGAAATAAATGTTTTATTCAGGAATTTGATATCAAAACTGAATGTTCTCTGTAAGTACTATGCCCAATAAATAAAAAACTATTATATATAAAAAAACAAAATTAGCAGGTGGCAATTTCAAATGCTACAATGCCCAATAAATGAAAAATTTACTATATATAAAAAAACAAAATTAACGAGTAGCAATTTCAAATGCTACACATACCCCTCTCCGAAGAGTAAAAATTTGTAAACAAATTTTTATGAGGTAGTAGCTACTTAGTGATAGTAATTGATTTATATATAGTATCTTCGCGTACCACACGTTCCTTAAGGAAGTCAAAATCAGTAGAATGTCTATATAGGGAAAGAAATCAAAATCGGTTTACAAGTCAAAATCGGTTTACAGGTCAAAATCGGTATGTCAAATCAAAATCACTAGTAAATTGAATGAATTGCTAAAAAAATAGAAGAAATATCTACACAAGGTAATAATGATGTTCATTTCAGGTTGATCAGACCTATATGAAACATCAACAGGAAAAATGAATTAAAGTATGCATACTCTTAAGGGAACATTCATAATTAGATTTCCTACTAATTATTTTCTTCAAAAAAATAGGAAAACCAACCAAGGTTTCCTAAGTTGCACCAGCAAAAATTGTCAAAGATTGACCTCAAAATTTGTAATTGCAATTACCTAATATTGTGCACCAACGCAACAAATATTGTGCACTAACGCACCAAAAATTGTGCAACAACGCACCAAAAAATTTGTGCACCAACGCACCAAAAATTGTGCACCAACGCACCAAAAATTTTGAACCAACTCACCAAAAAATTGTGCACCAACGCACCAAAAATTTGTGCACCAACGCACCAAAAAAATTGTGCACCAACGCACAAAAAAATCAGTAAAACTTTAGCATTAAGTTTACTTAAATGAAACATTTAACCAAACCACTACAGATATACTCTGTGTACAAATCTAAAAAATTACGGTTTGAATTAAATAACTATCCAACAGAAACATCTGAATTGGATCCAAAATATTCCTTTAGATCTTTAATATGCCATTCTCCAGCAGGAGAACCATCCATATTATCTAAGGAATAAACTAAACGAGATATTCGCTTCTTCACTATACATAATATATATTTCGGCGCCAGCTTGGCACTGAATTTACTCGCAGCATCAGAAAGAATTTTATTCCTTTTCCAAACTTTATCACCCTCATTAAATACATGATCTCTTTTCCTGAGATTGTAAGATTTTGCATTCCTCTGATAAGCTTTATGTAGTCTATCCTGGATAGTCACAAATACTTCACTAAGACCCTTGACATCTTGAACATAACTATCCCTACAATCAGGTAAAAGTTCTATGTCTTGAGTGTTAGGAAGGTTACCATAAAAATTACCAGAAATAGGCACATTACGACCAAAATTTAGAAAAGCAGGAGAATAATGGGTGACTTCATGGGTTGCTGTATTTATTGCCTGTTGAATCTTATACAATTCTTTATCCCAATCCTTGTGTTCATCCACATAACTTCTAATAGCTTGACCTATAGTCTTATTGGTTCTTTCTACAAAATTACACTGTGCTGAATAACGAGGGGTGTACCATATTTTCTGAACTTTATATGTTTCAGCTAACTTCTTAAACTGTTTACCAGCAAACTGAGTTCCATTATCACAGACAATGAACTGTGGTACTCCAAATATCAAAAAAACTTGATTTTCCATAAATTTAATTATGCTAGGTGTCTTGGCATCTCGCATTGGACACAACAATGTATATTTAGTAAAGAAATCTGAAACAACCAATAAATAAGTGAAACCTTTTGAAGATCTGGGAAATGGTCCCATGATATCAACAGCAATAGTCTGAAAAGGATATTTAACGGAACGTTGAGTACCCATAAGTCCCATACGAGGAGTGTTCGATAATTTTTGCGACTGGCAGACTTTACACAACTTAACATATCTCAAAATATCACCTCTCATTTTAGGCCAATAGTAATGTTCTTGGACTCTCGAAAGTGTTTTAAAAAAACCAAAATGACTACAAATGGATGGATCATGCGAATCTTTTATGACATCAATTCTTTGTGATTTCGGAACAACTACTTTCCATTCAACTATATTAGATTTAATGGGTACTTTTGAAGGAACATATTTATATATCAAATCATTATCTACTTTAAAATGAGAATAAGCAACAGGATCTTGTAAAACTTTAGCTCGCAGAGAGGAATACCAATTGTCTGAATCAGACTTAACATCTATTAAATCAACTTCTAACTTATTGTCTGTTTCTGAAAAAGGCATTCGGGAGAGAAAATCTGGCACCCGATTATTTGCACCCTTTGTATAGGCCAACTCAAAAGTGTGTTGCCTTAATTTAACAGCCCATCTGGCTAATCTGCCGGAAGGATCTTTAAGATTATGTAGCCAGAGCAGACTATGGTGATCAGTAGTCACCTTAAAAACAGTTCCTTCAATATAAGGGCGAAATTTATCTATCAAAAAGATTAAACTGAGTAATTCCCTCTCTGTTACACTGTAATTCCTTTCAGATTTTGATAGGGACCTTGAGGCATAGGCAATGACTCTCTCGGCACCCTGAACTTCCTGAGTCAACACACCACCCACGCCTACATCACTTGCGTCGCACTGGATGGTAAACGGCAAAGCAAAATCAGGGGGACATAAAATGGGTGCTGATACAAGAGCCTTCTTGATGGCGAGAAAAGAAGTTTCTGCCTCAGGAGTCCACTCTATAGGTTGCTTTTTACCTTTTCCTCTTAACAAAGCACTAATAGGAGCTATTAAAGTAGAAAAATTATCAATAAATCTCCTATACCATGAACAAAGACCCATAAATCGTTTTATCTCAGTACTAGTAGTTGGACGAGCATAATTAACCATAACCGAGACTTTGGAAGGATCAGTCCTGATACCTTGCCTGTCAATGACAAAACCGAGATATTTAAGAGATGTTTTGAAAAACTCACATTTTTTCAAGTTTATGGTTAAATTAGCATCTTTTAAAATATCTTTCACTTCATATAAAAGATTTACATGTTCTTCAAAAGTAGCTGAAATGATGATAATATCATCCAAATAAGTAAATAGATGAGGTTCAAATCGGGGGCCAAACAACGCATCACACAGCCTTTGTTGCGTCTGCGCGCTGTTACATAAACCAAACGGCATAACATTAAAGTGAAATAATCCTCGTCCTGGAATACTAAACGCAGTCTTTTCTTTAGACGAGTCTGTAAGTGGAACTTGCCAAAACGCTTTTCTTAAATCGATACTCGATATATACTTAGCATTTCTCAACAAAGTTAAGATTCTGTCTATCCTTGGCAGTGGATAACTATCGTGTTTAGTAAGTTCATTCAACTTACGTCCATCAAAACAAAATCTGTATTCACCAGAAGATTTCTTAACTAACAAGACGGGACTGTTCCAAGGACTGTGAGACGGTTCAACGACATCCAATTTGAGCATGTCATCTAGTTCATCATTAAGCATGTTCAACATATACGGTGACATTAAATACTGTCTCTGCTTAAACGGTTTTGCATCACCAGTATCTATCTCTAAAGTTATTTTATCAGTTCGACCTAAACGAGAATCACTACTAATTTCCTTAAATGAGTTTACTAAATCTATCATCTGCTTCTCTTGTTCCTGTGTGAGCTCATCATCAATACTAGTCTCAAAAATACTACATTGTTGAGATGTGGCAACAATGTCAACAGTTTCACCTGAAACTCGACATTTAATGTCCCAACTAAAGTCATGAAAATCAATGGACACACTAAATTTACTACAAAAATCACTACCCAAAATAAAAGATTGTGATAGGGAAGGTACTACTAATGCAGGAATAATTTGTATATCCCCATTTATATTGATAGGCAAATCCACTATACCATCAACTTTTTGTTGTGTACCATCAGCTGTTAGAACATGGTTTAAGTGAGGACTTCTTATTATTAAATCTAAATCTTTTATTGTTCTTAAACCTCCCTGACCTATAACTGATATGTTGGCACCACTATCTAGAAGTGCAATGACATTAGTGTCCACAAGTTGGATTTTTACATAAGGCCTATTATCATTGTTTTTCTTAATCAATAAAGGAGCTACAAAATTTATGGAATCTCCCTCATTATTAAAATTTTGACTATTGGCTCTTGAAATTTTTGGAGAAAATTGAGAGCCTTTTACAACATTCTTCTTTATTTGTTTCCCTTTACACCTAACACAGTCTCTGAAAACAACATTTGGTGTTCCACATTTAAAACAAAACTTTTTCTTGATGCCTGACTTACAATCTTGAAAAGTATGATTAGGTAAATTGCATCTCCAACAAATAACAGGATTTCTCACTTTAGGGTTTCCCACTTTATAACTAGCTGTACCAACTGTTGAGGAAGAGGCAGGAATGCTATTTGAAGCCAAATTCGAAGTTGCAGGTGAAGAATTTGAAGGTGGAAAATTTGATGTTGAAGTGGCATTTCTGAATTTATTTTTCCGGAATTTATTACCAGAATCTATATTCTTATGAGCAGGGTTTCTGTTCACTTGGGTATTTGAAATGAAAGCTAATTCAGGATCATCTAGCATAGCTACTGATCTACTCTGGGGACTAGAACTACTGGGGCATAGTGCATCAGATTCCTCTAACTTCTTACATAAAGTTCCAAGATGTGAAACTGAATCTATATCACACAAAGCCAACCTACTTCTATAATCAGACTTTAGTCCCATTTTAATATATCTTATTTTAGTAACCTCAGCTGCTCCATGACTGAGTCTATTAAAAAGAGCTTCCATACAAGCAATATAAATAACTACTGGTTCTGTATTACCCTGTTTCCGGTTCTTAATTTGTAGCCAAACTTCATCTTCAAAATCTGAGACTAGAAAATCTTTCCTCATTTTTAAAGTTAATGAGTCCCAATCAGTGACCTGAGATTTAATGTATCTATACCAGAAGGTAGCTTTTCCTGTAAAAAGATCACTAGCAGACTCAAAAAGCTCTACTTTAGAAACATGTCTAGCTTGAGCAAGTTCTTCAATTCGCTCTATGAACGACAAAAGATTTTTAGAATCTCCATCAAATTGAATTCCCAATTTGTAGACAGGAGTTGATTTCGAGAAATTTGGAGAGAAAGAATTACTGGTAGATTGTCTCAGAGAAGGATTAACAGTGGAATTCATTAAAGGCACATTAACTGGTTCAGATTCCTGTTCCGACACCTTGTCATGTAATTCAGCATCTAGTTGTAGAGATGTGGCATAGGACTCATTTTTAAACAATGACATATCTTCAAAGTTTTCATCGGTGTTATTTAATGGAATTCTCTGAATCCTCAAAGTCACATGACATAATCTAGATACTACTCTTTTATAAGTGGAATCTGTAGAAGGACCATCAAAATCACTAATTAAAAATTTAATAGAAGTTAATGTGTTTTCTATCTCTGTTTTTTCAATCTCAAAATTAAAAGATGGATCTACTAAGGCCAGAACATTCTGTCCTTGTTGTATCTCTTTTGAAATCAAACGACCTAAAATTTTTCTCTTATCATCCATATTACGTTCAGAAATAACACCTCTGATCCTCAACTCATAGTTGATCTCAGCTATCAGCAAGTGTTTTACCTTAAGTGAATCCATAGTGACTTGTAATGAGCAGAAACAAAAAGCAAATGTAATATCTAACTAATTTGATATTGAGTTATCAATATCAGGTTGTCAGTCACAAAAATATCTATGAAAATCCCTATGAAAAATATCTGTCAAAATTGTTACCAGAAAATTATTTTCAAAAAAGGAAATTTTCAAAAAGGAAATCTTTAAAATTTGCTATCTTAGCTCCGAAATATATAATTATTACAAATGAACACACATACACGGTTCCTAGATATCTCAAAAAAATAACTTATCCTGTTTACCTGTTTCAAAAACACCTAAAGCTGTTCCTGAAATGTCTGTCTTCAAATAAACAATAAGACTTGAAGGACAGGTTGTAATTATTCAACTAAATGTACCAAACCAAAAAATCTAAGAAAATCAATTCAGGTTTTTCAAAGAATTTCTAACATGAATTTCTGAATTTTCGGGCCCCACGTTGGGCGCCATTTATGTGACCTACTTTATTATGTTCATTACATAAAAAAATAGAACACAATGTGCTGACGGCAGCTGTTCGCCGGAGAACAGATAAAGTGAGTTCGAATTATTTACGGCTCTAAGAATGAAAATTCAAATTCATTAAGGGCGCCACCCAATTTAGATATTGCTTTACTATATTTGGATAATTGAGAAAACCAAATATCTATCTTTAACAAAATACCTAAAATGACTTAATATTAAATTTTCTTAGACATTCAGGCTGGGCAAATAGGAGAATAAAAAAACATATCACATATAAGAATATAATTAGAATATCAAAGTGGACAAGGCAAAATAGGTTGTAGACCAGGGAACCATAAAATAATAATTACATAAATTAAATAACATATATAATAATATTAACTAATGTATTATAGCGAAATACATACACTTTTATACCTGGTGTTATACCGCTCAAAGTTACCAGAATGGGGTATAATGGTAAGAAATAAACCTGTGACTGAATCTGCTGTCACATAGTACTATGTGAGAACTTCACAAAAGTCCTTTAGATTATAGTTTATAAAATTATCACGGTGGTATAATATACGATATCAATAATTAGTTATTATTTAAAATGATGGTATAATAAGTACTAATATGATAAAATAGTTATAAAAAATCTTAAAAAGGTAAGAGAACACTGAAGGTGTAAAAAAACCTGGTATTAAAGTCCAATGGTCCACATATGTAGCCTCTATCCAAGGTCCACTTGATGTAGTTGAAGACACAAAAACGAAGACAGGAAGAAGACAGGAAACAGACAGCAAAACGAAGAGAAGGCAGAAGAAAGGCTCAACCTTCCAGGTCAGCCAGGGGTCGATGATGCAACTCAGCAGGTCTCTAGCCTCTATCGGCTACTACTAGATCTCATCCGGTGGATGTCTGTCGACTCTGGCCAGGATTTAAAAGCGACTCGGTGTTGGTCCTCGTGGGAATCTTGACCAAAGTCAAGAGTTGCCACAAGAGTCGTCGTTCGATTTCCAGGAGTCTGATGGTGAGAGCTAAGCTGTACCCTAACACCCTAACAAAAAAATAATCTCATGAAAGGACATGTGCAAAATAAAAAACCAACAAAATGAAGTAGGTATATTTTCAACCTGATCGATATCATTGCTAGTTCAAAAGTCATAACTTACCTTCTGAGAAGGGAGGTAAAACTAGAAGATATCCATAACAGCAAACAGGACTAAAACGGACTAACAGGACATCAGGACAAAATGGCGGTGTTCCCACCGCATGGCAGCTTACCGGTGTTTGGCACAAATCCCCATATAAGGCTCCAAAAAAAACCACTAACGATGGGTGCGACTTGATCTCGGCCCAAACGGCACTTCGTAAATTCCCCCCTAAGGGTTAATTTCGGTTCAATACCGAAAAAGAATCCCAAACACGAGACAAGCACACCTCATCATGGCCGCACCGCAAAAGAACTCCTCGACGACCACGAGGACAGAACCATCCTCCTATTTCTAACAGTTGCCAGAAAAAACTGCACATCCTGTATGAAATCAGCGCCAGTTTTGAATTCCTAGCCTCTCATTGGTCAGAACCATAAATGCTATTGATTGACAGAATGAATTTCATAGAATGTAATCTAAAAGACCATTCTTCTTCTTTCTTTTCTACTATTGCACGAAACATTAACGGCTAACCGACTTGAGACCGATGACAGAAGTTCTATGAAAGAAGAACAGTGACACGCCCACAATGACTCGACGTCTAGAAAGTAAATAAATATAACCTTTAAGATTATATTTTGAAAAATAAAGAAAAAACCCAGTAAATACCTAGAGATCTCATTCAGAATCAACAAAATCCTGGGACAAACCTTCAATAGCCTAGAATTCATCATACCAGAGAACACAACGGTATGTCGCCTGCTCACATGTGAATGGATGTTTTTATTGACTTCACTATCTTAAATTTCAGAAATCCAGGAATACAGCCAGAAATCATAAGGTTCCTGCAGCTTGAGTATATTACTTTCAACAGCTCTTAGAATGTCAGAAGCAAGAGTATTACCTAGTGTTGAAACTTGTGAAATTCACTAGTATTCAACTATATATATGTTTGTTTTGAAATAGTGAAATAAATGTTTTATTCAGGAATTTGATATCAAAACTGAATGTTCTCTGTAAGTACTATGCCCAATAAATAAAAAACTATTATATATAAAAAAACAAAATTAGCAGGTGGCAATTTCAAATGCTACAATGCCCAATAAATGAAAAATTTACTATATATAAAAAAACAAAATTAACGAGTAGCAATTTCAAATGCTACAATATCGTGAACATAATGTTAAAAAAATGTAAATAAAGGATCATTGCAATGTTTAATTAATATTGATTTTTTATAATACCTACGAATAAAAAATAACTTAAAACGAATTTTATTTTAATCCACCAATCAGCGTCTAGTGACGACACTATGTTATGACAACTTAATTGGGGTTATAGTTATAAAGGTAAAGATTACTTTGTTGCAAAAATTAATTGCATTTTTTAAATTAAAATAAAAGTCGGGTTCATGAAAGCAGACACCAGAAATATACCAAAAGTTATTGTCGATGTTCAGATATAGGTTTCTTATATTTAGTTTTAATAATCGGAATAAACTCTTATGAAGATCAACTAGAAGTTTAATATTATTTTAACGTTGTGACAACTAACTGACATTACATTGAACATTGACATTTTGTTTATAAACATCGTACATATTGGGTGTACATATAAAAATGTAATCATTATTTCCAACACCTTCTCCTAATTATTACATTTCTATAAAAAATCAAATATTATGAACTAGACAATCCTTGCGTTTAAAGAATTTGAGATTTCCGAGAGGCTTCGTGAAAATATCTCCAATTTGATTTTCAGAACAGCAATATTCGAGGTCAATTATACCTTCGCTGACCTTTTCGTTGATGAAGTGATATCTCACGTCGATATGTTTACTTCTCTTATTGAACTGTCCATTCTTCATGAGTTTTATTGAACTCTGATTGTCGACCCTCAATGTTATTTTAATATTTTGATTTATCAACTCCTCAATTAATGATTTAAGGTATATCAATTCTTTGGTACAGTCTGCTGCGGCAATATACTCGGCCTCGGTTGTAGATAAAGCTGCAATCGGCTGCTTTCTCGAACACCATGCAATTGGTCCACCACAGAAGAATATAACATAGCCGGTTGTACTTTTTCTTTCTTCAGTATCAGCAGCAAAGTCCGAATCGCAATACCCAATGAGTTCTGTCTGACTTAAATTCTTGATATATTTCAATCCCTCATTCTTCTTATCTATAAAATATCTGATAACCTTCTTCAAATTATTGACGTCTAGAATTGTAGGGTTTTCCATTTTCCGACTACAGAAGTTTACTGAAAATGCTATATCAGGTCGTGTTTTATTCATGATATATAATAAACTTCCGACTGCTTCTCTGAATGGAAATTCCTTTTCAATACTTGCATTTTCTTGATTCCTATCTATGGAAATCATAGGTGTAGATGCTGGTTTTGCTTCTTGCATATTAAAATTCTTCAAAATTAATGAAATATAATCACTTTGTCTGAGTCCAATGTAATCTTCTGCTCTAACGATTTCGATTCCTAGAAACGTAGTAGGATTATCGGATTTGACTATTTCAAATTCTTTACTCAAATCCTTAAGCAATCTATTCATCACTTCTAAGTTTTCTGCTAATAAAAGTCCATCGTCTACATATATAGCCAAAAATAGTGTTTCTTTCTTATTCTTGAAAATACAATGATCTGCTTTTAAAGGAATGAGCCCTCTTTCTTTTAAGAAAGACGTGAATCTCTGATTCCATTTAAGAGGGGCCTGTTTCAGACCATACAATGATTTCTTCAATAAACATACATTATTCTTCTCTTCAAAACCTTCTGGAACATGCATCAAAATCATTTCATTCAATTCTCCGTAAAAAATGCTGTTTTTATGTCAAATTTATTAATGAGTAAATTTCTGTTGGCAGCTAGGGCGAATAAAATTCTGATCGAACAGCTATTGACGACAGGACTGAAAGTTTCTGTGAAATTTATTCCGTATTCCTGTTCACATCCTCTTATCACCAGTCTTGCCCTGAATCGACCATCATCTTTGATTTTGAAAACCCATCTGCTCGATAATACTTTTTGTCCTTCCACATTCGATTTCTTCACGTAAGTCCGTGTATCATTTTTCTTCAGTGCTATTTTTTCGTCTTCAATAGCAGATATCCATTTATTTTTATCTGGTCCTGTAACTGCTTCTTGGTATGTCAACATAACGAAAACTTCGAATTTCTTGGGTTTCCTTATAA
Organism: Agelastica alni; assembly: GCA_950111635.1. NCBI lineage: Eukaryota > Metazoa > Arthropoda > Insecta > Coleoptera > Chrysomelidae > Agelastica > Agelastica alni. Next base: position 15,818,550 of record OX467716.1, read on the forward strand.
TTCTTCGTTGATTTTCTTCTCCTAAGTCATTATCATACTGTATTTCTGGTAATTCTGGTTCATGAAAATTACTCTGTGATATATTTCCTGCAATTTCTTCATTACCATGGTTTTCTCTATCACTATCATCTAACATGTTAATGACAGTTCCTGTCTGATATAAATCAGAACATACATTTGTGTTGATTCTCGGAACTTGTTTGAATGATACATCTCGGCGAATAATAATTTCTCTTCTTTCTGCATCCCATAGGCGATAACCGTTCGGTGCATATCCAATAAATGTATACTTCTTGCTGCGACTATCCAATTTTCTTAGATACCCCAAAACTTTAGCAAATGCTTCACATCCGAATATCTGCAATCGTGATAAATCTGGTCTACGATCTGTCCATTTTTCCACGGGAGTCACATCCATGGCAGAATATGGACTTCGATTCAATTAATATGCGGAAACTAGTACTGCTTCACCCCAGAATTCCTTCCTCATAACAGAATCGAAAATGAGAGCACGAGCTTTTTCCATAAGAGTCCTATTTAGTCGCTCAGATTTTCCATTTAATTGGGGTGTATAAGGTATAGTATAATCCAAAACGATTCCTTTGCTTCTGCACCAGTTCTGTAGTTCAATACTCACGTATTCACCTCCATTATCGCATCTAATCTTCGAAACTTTTACATTTTGAATGCTTCAACTTCAGAAACATATTTTTTCATATGATCTAGTACTTCTGATTTGTGTTTCAGAAGATATATCATACAAAAATGTATATAGTCATCTAAAAAAGTGAGTATATATCTTTTTCCATCCCAAGTAATCGGATCAATTGGTCCACATAAATCAGTATGTACTATTTCTAGTGGTCTTTTTGCTTGATATCGTTCAGAATTGAATGGTAACCTCGTCTGTTTAGACTTTAGACAAACTTCGCATTCCCTATCCAATTTTTCGAAATCTTCCTTCTGTAAAACTATTCCAGTTGTCATTTTATTCAATTTCTTCATATATGTTCCACTCATATGTCCCAACTTCCTATGCCAAGTCATAATATCTTCTGTTTCGGTCAAAAATGTTTCTTCTGGTTTTTGATCTAAGTTAACAACATAGAGCCCATTTTGTTTCTTTCCTTCACAAATTATTTTATTGTCTTTCATTATCAATACCTTGTTTTCACGAAAAATTACTTCACCATCAAAAATTTTAACTTAAATCAGGAACGTAGAGTACATTTTTCAGTGTACATGATTCTTTCTCAATATATCCTCTTCCTTCCGCTTTCATTGATTGATCCTTTTTTGCTACCATGATTTCTGATTTTTCATCTGTTATATCTTTGAATAAATCTTTATTATTACTCATATGAGACGAACATCCAGAATCAAAAATAAAGAAACTGGTATCTTCATCTTTCTCTTTCGATAGAAAAGCAATTTTACTTTGTTCTTGTTCTTGTGTGGAGTTTTTTCGGAAAAAACAATTTTTCTCAAGATGATTCGTTTTCTTACAGAATTTGCATTGTGGAAAATGACGCATTCCAGATCTGTTTGGACACATTTTTGAGAAATGTCCTGGATTTCCACATTTGAAACATTTCTTTTCATTGTTATTTTTATTATTGAATTTACTTTTATCAAATTTGTTCTCCTTTGATTTGAATGCCACTATCTCTTCATCTACATAGTTTTAATTCTTATTTCTTCGGCAATAAGTCTTGATGTCAACTGCGTAATATTTTTCTGGTCACTTTGTGTGGAGTCCCAAGCTGTACAAAAATGTTTATATTCTGGAGGTAAAGTTGATAGAATTTTTGACATTAGCATTTCATTATCAATTTTCTGATCGAGAACTTTCAGTCTGTATGCTAAATTTTCTAATTTGCTAATATGCATCGATATATCCATGCCCTTCTGGTATGTAAAATTGAAAAATTCTTGAAGTAAACTGCATTTCTGTTGCTGATTGTCTTTCTGGAAAATCGAACACAATTTGTCGAACATTTCCTTAGATGTTTCACATGTGAGAATATGCATGAGTATTTTTTTGAGCTTTTTGAGCTTTTGCTTCTTTTCGATGCCATTCAGCTTTTTCATCATCTCATGTCAATGATACTAGTTGTTTTTCTCCATTTACGATTTCGTGTAATCCATAAGCTTTGAACAAAATCAGGATTTGGAACTTCCAGACTTGAAATGTTTCAGTGTCTTTTAACTTTTCTATCTGACTATCATCGGATGTAGATGCCATTGTTTGTTCTTAAGGATTTAGCAAACAACTATCAGGCAATCTAGACAATTCGTATTTTACCTTTTATTTTCACTTCAAGCGCTGATCTTCGTTTTTAATGGCAGATGCCTGGGCCCATAACCTGTTCAGATATAGGTTTCTTATATTTAGTTTTAATAATCGGAATAAACTCTTATGAAGATCAACTAGAAGTTTAATATTATTTTAACGTTGTGACAACTAACTGATATTACATTGAACATTGACATTTTGTTTATAAACATCGTACATATTGGGTGTACATATAAAAATGTAATCATTATTTCCAACAGTCGATATGGTTGTAACTTTTTTTGTCAAAAGTGCAGAGTTTTTAAGTGTAGAAATGAAAGAGAATAAACCCCTACGGTATGAATAAATCACAGTTAAACTTTGTTTTTTATTCAGCAGCTTCTACATTTTCTTCTTCTCTCTTTCATGATAGGCCTATGGCCTGTTTTTTCTTCGATTTTATAAGCCACGATCCAGATTGTCACTCCACCTCTTTCTTGGCCGACCTATACTTCGTCTTTTGTTTGGCGACTTATCTCTAGCGATACGCACTAGTCTATCTTCTCTCATACGATTTATGTGTTGATTCCATTCTTGTTTTCTCTTCGATGCCCAATTATTGATACTCTCCGTTTTGCAAATTTGTCTAATGTTCTCACTCCTTTCTCTATCCATCAAAGTCTTTTTTGTAATTCTCCTTAGTATTTTCATCCGTTGTTTCTAGAAGTTGTTTTGTTTTGGATGTATCTGGTCTTGTTTCTGCTGTATAAGTCATGATGGGTCTTATTGCCGTTTTTTAAGTCGCTGTTTTTGTTTCTTGTTTTAGGTGTTGATTACGCCAAATTACGTCGGCTACTTTGCTGGCTTTAGCTACTTGTTCTCGTACTTTTTCTTCTACGTTTCCATAACTTGTAATTTCTATTTGAACTTTATTTCCTGTTTGATTACTTCTCCATTTATTTTAAGAATGCATCTAAGTGGTTCTTTTTATGTCGTCATACATTTTGTTTTGTCTGTTGAGATTATCATGTATGTATCAGCAGAGTATTTTTATTTCAGTATCGTCCAGATTATACCCGTTGCTAAGTCGTACTTTTTTTATTATTTCATCCATAATAATATTGAAGAGCAATGGGCTTAGTGAATCTCCTTGCCTGATTCCACTATGAAAGGGTATGTCACCTGTTAAATTTCCATTAATGCGGGCCTGAACTTTGGTGCCGTGGTAAATGTCTTCTATGGTTTCGATTATATTGATGGGTATGTCTCTTTTATATAACAGGTGTACTATATCATCTATTTTTACACGATCAAATGCTTTGTTCAGGTCAATAAAGCATAAAAAGGCCGGTTTATTATATTCTATGGTTTTTTCTACCATCTGTCTCAGTACAAATATAGTATCAACACATGATCTTCCAGATCTGAAACCCTGTTGTTCATCTGAGAGTAAAATAATAGAGTTAAGCTTATTAGTGATAACCTTAGTCATTAGTTTATGTGAAGTATCTAGCAAATTTATGCTTCTGTAGTTTGATGGTTCCTGTTTGTCTCCTTTTTTAAACATTAAAATTGTTGTACTTCTTTTTCATCTGTCAGGGATTCTGCATTGTGTTAGGATGTTCTTTATGAGATTTGTTAGTATTTGTGTTTGTTTTCCACCTCCGTACTTTAGTAAATCATTCTGGAGCCCGTCTTGTCCTGGGGATTTCCTATTTTTTAGTGATTTTAACTTCACTTATAGTAACTTTTCCGTGTTATCTTATATATGGTTCTATATTTATCTTCATTTGGTCCGTCAAATAACTTTATCAGATATTTTATCCATTCCTCCTACGATATTTTATTTGTTTCCTTTATTTCTGCTATTTCGTTTCTTTGTTGTCTTATTACTCGCCATATTTGTTTTTGTGTGCCATAGAAATATCCTTCCAATCTCTTTGAAAACTTTTCCCAATGTTCATTTTTTAATTTTCGGACTAATGAGTTGGTTTCGTTATGTATTTCTTAGTCTTGTTGGTATATTTTTGGTGTTTTTTGAGATGTATATTTTAAAAAAGCGTCCCTTTTCTGTTTACATTTTTCTTTTATTTTTTTCCTATTGTATGTTCCATCTGAATTACATTTGATTTTTTGTGTACCGAGCGCTTCTCTAGCGGCATTCTCTATGCTTTCTCTAATTATTTCCCAACTGCTATTAATGTTCTCGTTTATGTTCTCAGAATTTTTATCGAGTTTTTTAGTTGATTCATTCCATAATGCTTCTACGTTAATTTTTTCTGTTGTTATTGGTTCTTTCTGTTTTCTTATTTTATTTTTAGTTTTAGCTTTTCCAGTAATAATTTGTGTTCAGTTCCTACGTTCGTCGAATTTAGTTTTTTAATATCTAGGATTTGGGATGGATGTATTTGTCTGTTGGTAACAATGAAATCGATGATAGATTTGTGTCTTCTGCTATTTTCAAAAGTGTACTTGTATTGTTTTTTTATGGTTAAAAAAGGTATTATTTATCCTTAGTTTATTATATGCACAGAAGTTAATCATCAGTTCTCCATTTGTATTAGGTGGCTCTTCATTGAATCGTTGTTTGACTTCAGGTATAATGCTGTTGCCTATACGTGCATTAAAGTCTCTGAGTGGTATGATATATTCTTGGGTAGATATGGGTTCTAGGTTACTTTGCAGCTCCTCATAAAATTTTCTTTTTCCTGTTTCGACTTAGTTTTCGGGTGCATAGATGGAAAAAGTATTTAGTTTGTTATTTCCAACATTTAAGTGAATGTATAATATTCTTTTTAAAATGTATTGACAGCATTCTATATTTTCCTTGTACTTTGAATCAATTAAAATTCCTACTCCTGCTTTGGCGCGTTGTTTTTTTCCTACGCCACTGTATATTAGTGTGTGGGTACCGTATTCTTTCGTCCCTTTGCCTTTCTCTTTTGTTTACTTGATGCCACATGTATCGATCTTATTTCTAACTAGTTCTTCAATTATTTCTTGGTCTTTGGCATTAAATTTTTGTTTCGTAGTCCATTTCTTTATCCTTTGTCTTGCGTGGTTCGTAAACGTTTTTCTAGTCCAGTTTCGAGGCTTTTTATCGGTTTTTTGAGCGTTTTTGTATTCTTACAATAAGTAGGGTGCTAACCTGGCCTATTAACCTTCCTCCTTTTTCCGGGCTTAGGACCGGCAGTAATAGCAGTGCAGGGTTCTGAGCTACTCGTTCCACCCAGTCGTCCGCACCACCACCCCAGGCGGAGTTCAGCTTTTACATGTAGCAATGTAACATGTAATAATTATTGGTGATATAGTTAAAGTTTTTTGGGGTATTTTCATTTCTACTTGAACTTGTTTCGATTGTTTATAAAGATATATAGCCATACCTGTACACTTTTTTTCTTAGATATTTTAATATTTTGAAAACCATGTGTTTTTGTGATTAGTAAATACACTAAAGTTGAAATTGGTATATTTTTCATGCTCTCAAGAGCATGTTTTTCATGTTTTTTTTTTTTTATTACTGCTGATCTAGACTTCATTGGCATAATTTTGTTTTGGTATTTAAGATACCACACCTTTTTTTAGAAAAGGTTTTTCTTTCAAAATTTTAATTTCTATCCAATTTTTGACGTAGTTCCTCAAATAAAAGTGGTCTTCTATTATTTCAGGGCATTAGTTACGTTGTTATAACTAGCTGATATTTGATGGATAGTCCATTGTAAATACTTTACAGAAGCTGTATGTAATTGTACAAAAAAAATACCGCTGTAGAGGCCAGAGAAAGAATCAAAGCTACGTCAATCCAACTGGAGCCCAAAAAAATCGATAAATTTTCGTATTTTCTCCAGAACCGAAAGATAAACAATAGAAATTAGTACTAAGTTGAGTATATTTATTTACATCCCTGAAGCAGCAAGTACCCAGGTGACAGGTCCGGCAAGTAAAGTCTGTCTGACTGGCCGATGTTGTGTCACGACAGTCATAGAACCCTGGATTAAATTTCTTTACTGCAGCTGCCCAAAGCAAGTGTTCTTCATTCTCTAAACAGAAATTGGCGCCCGAGACATGCCGAAACAAGCTAAAGCGACACGTAGTGCAGAAAAGAGGATTACACACAAATTATTTATAGTAACCTCTCTTGAAAAGTCTCGTTTCACTGAAATATTAACCACTCCTATTTGATAATTACTTATTGTCGTAGTGTGGCTGCTTGCAAAGTTGCTTTCCTCTGAAAGAAGAGCTATCGACACATAGTTATCAATGTGATCTTTAGAAGAACCTGGCGTTAAAGTGAATTTACGGCCAGTAATGATTTGACTTGCTACTTCCGTTTTTCTTGTCAATGAACTGCGTCATATCCCTGAGCAATCTTTCCGGACTTTTAACCTCCATGCTGCTTAAGTATCAGCAAATCACCATCTGTATTGACTAGCAGCGTAGCCAAAAATTTTCGGAATTAATGAATAGTGTAATTTTGGAAGTTTCTTAATTTTAAATAAAATGTTGGCCATAGTATTCTTTCCAATTACTTTGACAGATGATTTCTCTTTATAGTGATTAATAAAAAATCTAAAGTGCGGTGTTTTGGACCCTCTGAAATTTTTATATTTTGGTTTGAAGTTAAAGAAAACCCTCCGTTTATTATGTCATTAGAAACATTAAATATGCATTTTTTTTTGGTTTTTGTAAATGGAAGAATAACTATTACCATATTGCGACGATCATCAAGGACTTTAACGTATATTTTAACTAGTTATTTGCATCTGCGGCCCCACAAATGCCAAATAAAAAGAAAACGATCACAATTTGTCAAAAAAATGCAAATTTTAATTTCAATTAATGACCTTAAAAGTCAGTTAGTAAATTACTTGGAAAATGCCGAATACTAAATTATTTTTAGGGAGAATATAACGAGGGTGGTCCGATAAGTACTTAGCCTACAAAAGAAAAACATAATTTTTGGAAAAGTGGCGATTTATTTTTCAATATAGTTCGATACACTTGTCATCTACGAAAATGTACTGCACGATAGTAAATTTCTTTTGCGATAGTGGTGTCATCGGGCGGTAAGGCGGTAAGGCTAGGTACTTATCGGACCGCACTCGTACATACATTCATGCAACCATTTTTAAATTTATCCATTTTATAAAAAGTCCTTCTAACTACTAATTTTAGAAAATTAATGTCTATGTTTTCTCTAACGTGTGTCTGAGTGTCACTATGAGCTTAAATAATCTGTATACAAGGGTGGTCTAAAAAGTTTCCGATCTTAACGTGAAGATGACAGAACAAAAGCTAGGAAATGTGACTGCGCATCTTTTGACAGGTACTTACTAAAATTTGTTTGTAGGAGACTATGTAAAAAATAAAAATAAATTTGAAGAAAAAATGTCTTGTATCTTTTTTAGACAAACCTCGTATTAGAAACTATTCACACGATATTTATAAAAATTTGTAAACATGGATCACAAATAATGGCTAATTTTAACAAATTATTTTGACAGACATGCTACTTACGATTATAAGTCCGTTAAACAAACCTACAGATTTTGTCACAAAATTACAATTTTTGAGTCCTTGCAACACCGCCAACGCTGCAAACAAAAATCACACATTTAGAGTGTCATTCAAGTTAGTGTCATTTTTAAAAGTATTGTAAAATCTGTTCCGAGTTTTTATCATTGTGTAGTAGGTACAAGCAAAATGGGTTTTTTTTTTGACGATATGTGGAAATTACCGGAAAAGAAGTTACAGGCCATGGTTATTATGCATGACGCCCTAAAAATCAAAGAGATAAAAGTAAATGCAAGCAAGACGAAAGTAGTGTAAAGAGTGTAAATGGGTAAATCGATAAAGGTCGACCTTAGTAAACGTATCTCATAAGAAAGGTCAGGTCAAGAGTACCAGCAACCGACGAACATATATAAAAGCGCTGAAAGTAGAAGAAGCGAAATAGTTGTGTTAGAACCGTAGCAACTGGAAAGAAGTGGTATTTCCTACCACTGCGGGTCTGTGTGTATGTGTGTAGAACATCTAATATTAAATGTTAAAAAAGATAGCAGCGAGAATAAGTGTATGTATTGGGTAAAAATGAAGATAATTGTATTGTCAAACATACATTCCTACATACATACATATAGTCACGCCTTTTTCCCGTAGAGTAGGCAGAGACCACTTCCTTCCACTTGCTACGGTTCTTACACACATCTTTTGTTTCCTCTACTTTCATCAGCGCTCTCATACATGCTCGTCGATTATTGGTACTCTTGACCTGGCCTTTCTATAAAACAATGTTGATCTGATCGAGATATGCCCGCCTCTACTAACTTGTCAAAACACACTCGCCTTATAAATTTGTTTCGTCAATCTTCCTTCATCCATCCTTTCTACGTGTCCATGCCACTAAGCATCTCTTTATCTATCTTTGTAATCACATCTTCTTTTACACCACAGCGTTCCCTTATCTCACTATTCTTCACTTTATCCAACCGAGTCACTCTGGCTATACTTCTCAGACTACTCATCTCCCCAGTATTAATCCTATTTTCATGTTTTTCTGCCAAACCCAACATTCACTACCATTCATAAGTGTAGGAACCAACACTCCTCTTTGCACAGCCAGACAAGCTTTTTTGACACTTTCTGGCTGTTCATAGAGGTATGCAGTGCCCCATTCATTTGTTTTCCTGCCAACTCCCTTCGCTTAATGTCACTGTCATACTTTTCATCTTTCGTAAACTTTAAACCCAAGTATACAAACTCTTTTACTCTTTCTCCTTTATTCAGAACCTTACAGTTTGTCAGGCTTTCTGCTCTTTCAAAACCCATGACTTTAGTTTTGCTTACATTTATGTTAACCCTTTGATTATCCGGGCATCATGCATAACATTAACCATTGCCTGCAACTCCTCTTTAGATGACGCTAATATAACTTGATTATCGGCGTAAAGAAGGCATTTGACAATCAAATGATTCACTTTTAATCCATACGCACTTTCTTTCAAATCTTTTAAACAATGGTCTATGTATAAGTTAAAAAGCCATGGCGAAGCCACACATCCCTGTCTTACACCTTTTTCGATGTTAAACCAGTCCGTGCAAGCTCCGTTTATCCTGACACAAGCAGTGGAATCCTCGTAAAGTGATTTCAGTGCTCGTATTAAACTACCACCCACCCCATACATAGACAAAGTAGACTACAATTTACTCCTCGCCACTCTGTCATAGGCCTTTTCCAAGTCTATAAAAGCGCAATAGACCTTCTGACTTCTAGCCAAGAATTTTTCGACTATACCTCGTAATGAAAAGACCTGATCCATACATCTCCCTCCTCTTCTAAATCCTACTTACACATCCCATATCATCATCTCAGTTTTATTCGTCACTCTTTTAATCAATATCTTTGCTTACAGTTTGCCGACTGTGCTAAGTAAACTAATACCTCGGTAGTTCTTACAGTCCTGCGGTACGATGACGGCCTTGCACCAGTCGTCTGGTACGCTACCACTGCTCCAACAAAGGTTAAAAAGGCGGTACAGCAGACTAGTTACCACGCTTTGTCCATTACGAGTAGTTTAATAATAATCTGTTATCTGTTATCTGTTATCTGTTATCTGTTATATTGTGCACGTGTTCAGGTATCCTAGACTTTAATTGCTTACCTTTTAAAAACCCAACCATTGGAATTATTGTTTTTGTTTAAATATAATAACTGTTTATTTTTGTTTTTAAACCCCAAATCATCCTTTTTTAGTATTTTACTTTAACCACCTCTTCCTCGGCGAGGAAAGTATTTGTTACCTTTATGTGGTTCTTGCTGAGTAGTAATAATTGGTTATTAGAATTATGAAATTTTTATAAATATTTTAAATATATGTTTTAAAAATTATAATACTTCATTTCGTATGTTTTATGTCGAATGTTGGTTATTGTCAAATATTTTTACTTTTTTTTGCTGGCGAATTAATTTGCCATGACTATTAGTATTTATTCTACGGATACCGGTTAATTAGATGCGCGCAGTGATGTAAGTTAAAAGTCCAGGTGATTATCTATTACCGTTAAAAGATCAATATTCAACTTGATAGTAAGCAGTTAATATACTTCTTAGTTAATACAAATAAGATCGTATTTCTTTAAATATATTTTTTTTTATTAAAATTATTTACTTTCATTTATTTTTGAGTTTTTTGCAATCTTTATAATCTATTCAAGGAATCGGTGGTATACCTATAGTACAAACAACAACACTATAAAGAACATCTAAGTTAATAGTACTTCAATATCCCTACCTTTTATAAGAAAAAGTTCCTTTTAAAACATAATAGTTGAACTTTAAATGACAGTTAATGACAATACTTTTTTTAATTATTATATTAAAAAAATAACTTACAATAATTTATTACTCTAAACTTAAGTCTTGCATATGTTTAAAATATACTTATGTATATTAGGGTGAACAGATTTTTTTTTTTGGAATTATGCTCAAAAGTTTCGGGTAGGTGCCAAAATAGGCATTGTAAAATATGAGCCCTTAATACCAATATTAAGTGTGTCCGCATCGTACTTTTGGATTTTCAATAAGAATAACACAGGAAAAATTGTTTTTTTTTTCTGATTTTTATATCTAATTAACAATACGTTGTACTGTAAATGTTTTAATAAAGTATGGTTGCGATATTTAATCTGGAGTACGACGATTTTTAACACTCAGTACAAAAACTAAACAATTTATTCTAATAATTTTAAACGATAAATTCTTACTTAACAAATTACTAAGATATTTACAAACTCTATGCAATCTTTTTATAACACTTAATAATTATTTTCTTAATTTACTTTAAACTTAAGTAAAAGCTTCCGCAACCGCTTTTTTTTTATATACCTAAAAATGCGAAGGAGCGAGAATTCTCTTTCATTATTTCCGTTATTTTTTGAAATTGATGTACCTTTCTAGATGCTTTCAATCACGCTGCGACCATAAATCATTCGCTTTAGGGGGGCGTTTTGGTGCCGCAAAAGAAATAACTGCCCTTGTGTGGACAATACACTGCCTCGGCCAGATAATAGAACAGTAATGTCTTTATCGTAACATCATCCCCCTCTCATATTTGATCGTTTCGATCAAATGCTTGTACAACTTCTTCATTGTAAGGCTTTAACCTCTTGAACAGCTGCTTTATAGGAATAATGGGAGACGATCCTAGTCTTTCTGATGTTCTTTAACTAATTCGAAAAGATGGTTTTCCATAGTTCGATTAAACTTTTTAACCATGCCGTCTGACTGTGGATGGAGTGGAGTAGTTCCGGTCATGCTAATCCAAATCAATTCGCTAACAAGTTTAATTCGGAATTCTTTTCTTTATCGAAATGCAGCTCAATTGGTACTCCGAAACCCAAAAACATATTATCTATCAGGGCTTTGGCAACTGTAGATGCTTCTTGATTAGACACAGCATAAGCTTCAACCCACTTACTTAAGTGGTCTATATCAACCAGTATGTATTTGTTGCCGTCATCTTGTATTAGGGACTTTGCTCGCTTAACAAACTGGGCATCTTCTACACGTCGCGACATTAGATAAAATAGAACCTTTGTCTTATTTTATCCAGAGTTTTATTTACTTCTAGATCATCACCTGAGTTTCCTCCATGGGTCTCCTTCAGGACTTTATTAATCCTTGTCTTGGGTACAACCAGTTGGGAAGTTGTTTTCTTCCCATTGGCCGACTCCATTCATTTTCTACAATAAGGAAGTCCCATTGTACCCGCATGGCTTTAAATGTTGGTGCCCGATCGAAGATGCCCTTCCAAGTAGGTCTTTTTGCTCCACTTTCCTTTCCATCTTAAGTGAGGTAATTGTTGGATTGCTCAATCAAAACGATCCTTTGTTTAGCTACATCGTTGGTAACTTTTAATGTGTTAAAAAATCCTAAACATTCCTGCACTATGTTAAAACATCATCTAGAAAATCGTATGGTAAGTCAAACTTTTTGTAATTTTTTAAAACAAAGTCGCTTAAATCTTTTTGTAATTAAGATTCCAAATTCTTTTTCACAACTTTGTACCATTGACGCATCGCTATAGAACTTTAACGATTCTGAATTGCCTCAACAATTTTTCTCTTCACATTAACTGCTACATTATCATCAGATAATAAGATCGTTGTCAATTCGTCATTCAAATAACACAAGTGCTTATTCATGTTTTGATAAGCTCGTTGTAACACCGGCGGGTCAATATTTTTAAATAGAATGATTTTTTTTTATGAATTCTAAATCGTTGTTTGGCGCGTTGATAGCAGACGTTGAAGTATATCATGCTTTAATATAGAATAAAATCACAAAAATACAAATTCGACCTAAATTTTTTTGCTCTTTAATTTAAAGATGGAACTGATTATGAAACAAAAATATTTTCAAGCTGTAGATGGATCAGGTCCTTTTTTTTTGAAAAAAACAGCTTAAGAAATTTTTTTTTCCTGTGTCATTCTTATGGGACAACGATGCGGACACTCGTAATATTAGTATTAAGGGCTCATACAAGGTCCATTTTGGCACCTAACAGAAACTTTTGAGCATAGTTCCGAAAAAAAAAAAATTTATATATGAATCACCCCAATGTATAATTTTATTAAACTAATTTGGTCTTTTTTTTAGGGAGGAGGGCTAAATGCCTAGTAATAGCTGCTTGGCTTATAAGTGTTCTTTTTTCCATTCCGATTTTAATACTTTATGAAGAAACATCAATACAAGGTAGTATTTTGTCATCTTTTGCATTATAAATATTTAATTCAATAGTTAGTGTTAGAAAATTGTTTCTCGACAAAACACAATCAAAACAATTTTAAAAAATTAAACGTTTCTTTTTATTTATCAAATAATAAATCTTAATGGCATTAAATATTTGTTGTCACATTTTCCACAACTTCTTTTTCTTCTCTAATTTTTTAAAATGTGACCATTAATAAAATTTAAGGTACCTATGTCTCGTTGTTAATGACAGCTATAAAAACAATTCGTTTTACAGTTTTAAAGAATGTGTTTGAAGATAAACAATTTTGTGTAGTACTTAAGATAGATTTTCGTTAAAGTGGGCTCATAAATTGTTTCTTTTTTGAAAGTAATACGTCTAATACTGCCCAAACCAAAGAAGCACGAGAAATAGAATTAAGAGTCAAGAAATTTTTAAGATTTTATCCCGATTTAATCGTAATCGTAAGAGTTAAATGTTACATTTGACATTTTGGGTAAATGAGATTACTTACAAATATGTGAACAATGTAAAAAAAAATATATACCCGAAGAGAGAATTTGCATGAATTAAATTTAACGGACGACAAAGACTTTTTGGAACTTGTTGATTTAGAGTTGTTGCCAAGGGCTTTTACGACATTAAATAATTAGAGATACTTATTTTTTGACACTGATTGAACAGGAATTTAAAACTTGGTTTGGGTTTTTTAAACACAGTGAAACCAATAATTAAAGATATAAGAAAAACCATTTCATGCATTAGGTGTAAGTATGTAATATTTAAAATTTACTGCAAAATTAATATCTTTGGTCAATACAGTAACAGATAAAGATAAAGTATATTTTTATTAGCACTTTAAGTTACATTTATTTTATGATCTTGACACAAATTATCCTGATCCTGAGATACATTCAATATTACCAATACAAAATGGTGCTCAACATTTTTTAATGTTAAACCAATCTGTGTAAGCACTGCTTATCCTGTTATAGGCTTTTTCCAAGTCTACTAAAGCACAGTAGACCTTTTGACTTTTAGCCAAAAACTTTTTGACTATGCTTTGTAAGGAAAAGACCTGATCCATACATTCCGTTTCTCTTAATACTGTTTAACGCTTCTACAATATCTTATGCACCAGTCCATTAGCTTGCTTTCACAATCAATCTTTCTCTATCAAATGGCTTCGCTGCATGGTTTACAAACACTTTAGTGACTTGCACGTATAAAATTTAAAAACCAATTTTTTGCTGGAAAATAAAAAACAAATGTCGACGAAGAAATATTTTGTTTATGTCAAGTGAAGAAAGTAAAAAAATTTAAAAAGTAAAATGATGAAAACGTAGTATTATTTTTATAAACTAAGTGAGGAACAGTTTGTGTTCAAAGATGGATTGGGGATAAGGAAAGCACTGTTTAGCTTACAGGTACTTATACAAAGAGCTCGAGACGTAAATTGTGAAATATTCGTATGCTTCATAGATTTCGAAAAGGCGTTTGATACAGTGTCTCGTGAAAAGCTTATAGAAGTCTTAGAAACATCAGGTATTAACAGTAAAGACAGAAAAATTTTCAAATCTTCATTTCGACCAACATGCAACTATTAGATTAAATAATCAACTTTCAGAAAGCTTTGCGTACTGTATTCTACCCTATTTTACACCTATTCTGACAGTCCCTTTAAAAAGGCATTAAGCAAAATAAAGGATGGTGTAATCATGAACGAAGAGCTCATTAACAACCTTAGGTACACAGACGATACAGTTCTGCTGGCAGATAGTGCTGAGGGTCTTCAGAGGATAATAAATGCTGTAGTCAAGGCCTGCAGTGAATATGGTCTTAAATTAAACTGTAAAAAAAACGAAACTATGATTATAAGTAAGAACCCAAACATAACAGCCAATTTAATGGTAAACAACACGCCATTGAAAAGAGTAAATGTATTTTGTTATCTGGGATGCAACTTACTTGATACATGGGACCACCCATACAAAATAAGAACTCGTATTGAGAAAGCAAGAAATGCATTTAGCCGACTGCGAAAAGATCTTTCTAATCTTTCGTTAAGCTTCGATGTAGTAATGAGAGTCCTTCGATGCTATGTGATCTCTATGCTGCTATATGGAGCAGAAAGTTGGAGTCTTACTGAAAACGCCTGTAGGCGACTGGAAGCATTCGAATTGTGGTGCTACCGGCGAATGCTGCGAGTGTCATATGTACATCACGTCACCAATGACGCTATTTTGGAAAGACTTGGGAAAAACAGTGAAATCCTCAATACGATTAAATATAGAAAATCAGTGTATTTTGGGTATATAATGCGCAACGTGAAGTACCGGTTGTTTTAGTTTATTTTACAAAGCAAAATTAACAGCAAGAGAGGACCCGAACGCGGACGCATTTGGTGACTGGCAAACCTTAGAAAGTGGTCAGGGTTAACATCTACAGGACTGTTCAGAGCGACAGTGAACAAAGTACTCTGGGCCAAAGTGATCGCCAACATCAATAAACGATAGGCACTAGAAGAAGGAGAAGTGAATCATTTATTCTTAAATACTTTTTAAAAACATTACGCTTAAAACTAAAATCTTTCTGGTCAATGCAGATGTGTACATATTGTTATATTCCTTATTTAAGTAATAAATTTATTTTGTTTTAGGTCAAAATCAGTGTTGGTTACAATTCTCAGCGCAGTGGATGTGGAAGTTATACATGACATTGATTTCTGTCAGTTTGTTCTGCATACCAGCCATAATAATAACTTCTTGTTACGCCATCATCATAATAACAATATGGACGAAGAGTGCGAGTAGTTTTCATAATTTCAAAAACAAAGCAAATGGTGAAAAAACAGGTAGTTTAATATTAAACACACCATTAATTTCGTAGATTACGACTGGAAATTTTTTTAATTTTTTTTGTCTTTTTATGCAAAGAATAAAGAAAATATTTTAGTTTATTTTGTGTGGTAGTTGAAGAAACAAGGATGTATAGGCAGATATTTAAGCATATAAAGATATTATGAGAGTTTTCGCAAATTTTTTGGTTAGTATGCGAATTATAGGTACAAAATACTTTCTTTTTTTTATAAAACTAATTTGTCTGTTTATATTTCTAGAATTTTACAGTAAATATTTTAAAATAAATAAAAAAAAGAAAGAAAAAAAGAATTTCCTGATTTGTAAGTACTAAACAGACCGTAAAAATGTTACTAACTTAATAAAATCAAATAAAAAACCTGAATTTCGTTTATGAAATATCTTAGCAATCGTTAAAGTTAAGAATAGGAAATTTTTTAGAAAAATGAAATTGTTATTAAGTGGTTTTTCACAGAGCATTAACAATCTGTTTAAGTTTAGTGAAAAAACTACATAATCATGTTTTGACTAATCAGAGACTAATCTGAGGTATGCGGATGACACGGTTCCTGTTGCCGACTCACTGGAAGGACTGCAGGAGCTGGTAAGCCGCGTGACGGCTGCAAGCTCAGAGGCCGGACTTAGCCTGAACGTGAGAAAGACAAAGTGGCTAGCAGTTAGCAAATCAAACAACGTGGACGGACACCTGACAATTAACGGTCAACGAATTGAGCGAGTAGAAACTTTTAAATATCTTGGGTGTCAACTAAATGAGAAGTGGGACAGCATGCAGGAGATTCGTGCCAGAATAGAACAAGCTCGTGCTTCGTTCCTGAAAATGCGTAAAGTACTAAACTGGAGTATTTTGGTCACATCTTAAGAAATGACAAGTATCGACTTTTAAAGCTTATTATAGAAGGGAAGATCGAAGGACGAAGAGGCCCGGGTAGAAGAAAGATATCCTGGCTAAAAAACTTAAGACATTGGTATGGAGTGAGCACTACCACATTGTTCCGCCGAGCTGTAGACAAGGTTCAGATAGCGCTGATGATTGCCAACGTCCGAGGAGGACAGGGCACCTAAAGAAGAAGAAGAGACTAATATCAGAGTACAATAATTGCGAAATATATAGACTTGATTAACTTCGATACTTACAAAAAACAATCTTTATCATGAAATATAAAAAATTAATAGCAATTAAAAAGATAAAGGATCTTGAGGTATTGACGATTTTAACTTTTTCAAGTTAAGCAACAACTTTTTAAAAGATCCACTATGTCTACATAATATTCTGAAAATATTATAAAAATTGACTTCGTGAACCTCGATTTCTGTTCTCTGAGCTCAGAGATAGTTTCGGAACGAAAAGTCCATTACAGTATTTGTACCAGTAGGTATGTTTGACATGATAATTAATACCTTTTTAATTTTTGAAACCTCAAATACTATACATCATTTAAGTCACAACGTCGAAACGAAAAAGGAAATTGAAAGCGGATCAACCGACGGAAACAAATTTATGTTTTTTTTACCCATATGGTAAAGAGTAATTAGCGCTGTCTTATTCTAGAAGATATTTCGCCTTCTTAGTAAACAGAGATCTAAAAATTCTCATTTTTTTTTTAATTTCGATATGAAGAGTCGATTGAGTTTGCCTTTGACTCCGATCATAATTATGTTATTTTTTTTAAGATCCATGAATGAGTTAGTATACTTGGGTGTTGAAAGGAAAACAAATGAATGGGGTCATAACTGCATAACTGCATAACTTTATAAGCAGCCAGAATGTGTCTAAAAAAGCACGTCTGGCTGTGCACAGGAAAGTGCTGGTCCCTACACTTGTGTATGGTAGTGAATATTGGAATTAGCAGAAGAAGCATGAAAATAAGATTAATGTTGCGGAGATAAGTAGTCTGAGAAGTATAGCCGGAGTGACTCGGTTACATAAAGTGAAGAATATTGAGATAAGGAAACGCTGTGGTGTTAAAAAAGATGTGGTTACAAAGATAGATAAAGAAATACTTAGATGGTTTGGACACGTAAAGGGGATGGATGAAGGAAGATTGACGAAAGAGATTTATAAGGCAAGTGTGAATGGACAAGTCGGTAGAGGTCGACCTCGGCTAACATATCTCGATCAGATTAACATTGCTTTGAAGAAAGGCCAGGTCAAGAGTACCAACAACCGACGAGTATGTATAAGAGCACTGATGAAAGTAGAAGAAGCGAAAGATGTGTGTAAGAACCGTAGCAAGTGAAAGGAAGTGGTCTCTGCTACCCCTACGGTGTAATATTAAAGCTTGCTCCGAATATTTCTTGAAAATAGACACTTATGGTTGTGATTAAGAAATAATATATTATTTTATAGTCTCTCAGTCAACAACACAATTGTGCGATGGTGCTCAAATCATTGGAGAAAAGGGGTTTGGCAGAAATAACTTTGTCGGCGTAATTTTCGTTGGATTTTGTAAATTTTTTTCCAACATAGACGAAAGTATGACTGAGGCATCTCTGGGAATATTTTTTTGAAAAATTAATATTTTGTGAGAAAAAAATAAGCAACATTTCCCAATACATTTTTTTTTTTAAATTATTTACCAAAAATTCAAAAAACTACTTTCTGAGATTTATAGAACTGACTTTTCCCAAACAGAAAGTAAAAACATTTAAAATTATTTCAACGATCTTCTAGTAATTTTATTTTTACCGTTTTGTCTTCAATTTTAAAGTGACGACCATAACTTTTCAAATAACATATAAATATAACATTTGAAGACTCGTAAAAATGAGCCTAGTTCAAATATACAAGTATAATGATAAATAGGTAATGCTATTTAAAAAAATAAAGGATATTTGGTTAGGTTTAAGGTTATAATTTATTATTAACAGCAATGTTAGATTTGTTGTATTATTATACTTACTAAAACGTTAAACTTAAAAACTGTAAAACCCACCATTTTTGTGTGTTTTTTTTTAATAATATAGCCAGTATTTTACTTCTCAGGTGTTTTCAATTTAAGGTTCTGACAATACACGGAGAGCTAGTTCAAGAGGTCTTATTCCAAAGGCAAAAGTCAAAACTATAAAGATCACTTTAGTAATTGTGTCTGGTAAGTAACGCAAATTTAAAATACATATAATATACAATATTTAGAACATGTTGTATACACGCTATAAACAACCCTTTGTAAGTCATCAATGTTTTCTGTAAGCAAGACTTTATCGACCACATATCTTATGTTGTTGATAGGCTTCCCATTTACGACTACACCGGCTGTTTCTTGGTCTAGCGCTTCTCTCATAATAGCTTCCAAATACAGGTTGAAAAATAGCGGCAATAAGATACAACCTTGTCGCACTCCGCGTTTAATTTCAATATTTTCAGTTTTTGAATTTTTAATCTCAATTTTTGCTTCTGGTTGTACTATAGGTTTTTAATAATTTTAATGTCTCGAGTGTCCATTTCTTTCTGTCATAAAATCTCCCTAAACAAATCGTGTCGAACCCTGTCAAATGCCTTTTCATAGTCTACGGAGCATGTGTACACATTTTTATTAACGTCGAGGCAGCGTTGCGTCAATACATTCAGATGCCTCCTTGGTGCCAAGCCCATTGCGAAATCCGAATTGTATTTAACTAATTTCAGTATCTAGTTTTTTATTTAAACGGTTGTGTATTATCTTAAGGAAGAGCTTAATTGTTTGACTCATCAAACTTATGGTTTTATGATCACTTCATTTTTTTGCATTCTGTTTCTTGGGAATCGCGATGAAGGTTGATACCAACCAGTCTCTAGGAATAATTTCTGATAGGTACACTAAATTAAAGAGATCTGTAAGTATTTGGATGTTGTCCTTGTTAGTTAGTTTTATTAATTTTATGGGTAGTGCGTCTGGCGAATGAGCTTTTCCATTATTCATATTCTTCGAGCAGTACACCACTTCTTCGTTGGTTTTTTTTGGTCCGGTTTCTGTTTCTACGTCGTTTATATCTGTTTCACGTCTCTCATCATAAAACAGTTCCTCGATATAGTAATTACAGTATAATAAATTAGTTGATTGAGTTTGAATCTCTCACAGGGGCATAGGCCGCCTGATGGTAAAACAGTTACTAGATTAAAGAAAACTTGATACGTAGTAAATTGATCGTAAATCTTTAAAGAAGTTGTTTTTTACAATAAAAGTAATCTAACACACCACAAAACATAAAAAAAATCTCCAAAATTGTTCTGGACAACCCCAATGTTGCAGGCAATAGCTGACATCGTAAATACACTTTGTTCTAGAAGATTACTTATACAATTCCTAATAAACTCTTTTTCTAATTTTTTCCAATCGTCTATTAAACAAGTAGATGGTGCACCCACCACCGCTCTGATTATAGGTGCCGTGAAATGACTAGTCATGTTTCGGCACTTGGTCAGAGTTTATGGTCCCTACGGTGAAATGTGTTCTAGTTTATATTCGAATGGAAGCATCCAGGCATCAGTCAGGCCTCTCTGGGGCTGAGGGTACAGCATTAAAACAAATCCGAAGGCTGGCCGCCAAGTAGCACAGTGGCAACGCTCTGGTAGACTGCTATATCAATTGGTGTATAATGCCGATGCATTGGGGGCATTGCCGAGGCCACAGTCCATCGAGGTCAACTGACAGTCCTGGATGCAGAAATTTCTGTAGAAGCTAGTCCATATATCTGCTTTTTTTATTTCTTTTTTTTCTTCTTCCTTTTACTCTTCTTTCTTTATATTTTTATTTAAACCAAAACATTAAACCAAATCATGAAAAGTCCAATAAAAATACATGTCCCCCAAAAGCAACTTTAGAATTGATTTTTTTAATATTCGAGGCCTCAACTCTAACATTAATTCAGTACACTACCACCTACAAACTAACAGGCCTCATTTACTGGCTCCGACAGACACAAATCAAACCCTCCTACAATAATACGCATCTTTTGTGTCCTGGTTTCGAACTCGAAACAAGATTCAAATTTAAGACACTCGCAGCGATATTTCCTGTTGTAGACAGGAGAACTTAGAACCAAAGGACGGCCTAGAGGTCATGTGGTTCAAGTTAACCTTACAAAAATCAACAAAATTTCTCTGCTGCCTGTATCTTTCTCCTACGAACCCTCCTTACGTCAACCTCTTTCAACATCTTTCCGACACGCTGGAGCTGTTGCAAACTAACGACCCCAACACAGAGGTTATATTTTTGGGTGATTTCAATGTTCACAACGCGAACTGGCTGAGATCCAACCGCACCGACAACGCCGGTCTAGAAGCTGAGAACTTTGCGATAAGCCACAACGTGACCCAGCTAGTTGAAGAATCTACCCGCATACCCGATAACCCCAATCACCAAACCAACATTCTTGATATTTTCCTCACGACACATCCCTACCAGTACCAAGTCTCTATAACCGCTCCACTCGGGAAATCTGAACATAAACTCATCTCAGCCACGTCCAAACAAATAACCCCGCCCAAAATCGCGTCTGGTACCTCTATTGTCTGGCATTACAGATCAGCCAAATGGGATGAACTGAGGGACTTTTACTTATCATTTCCATGTAAAGATGTCTGCTTCCACTCACAAGACCCATCAACATGTGCAGAATCTGTCACAAATCATAATGCTAGGTATGGACTCATACATTTCCCATGGTACAAGACGTATCTCCAACCCCAAACCCTGGTTCAACCAAGAATGCAACCATGCGGTGCGTGACAAAAATCAAGCAACTCGACTCTGGTGCGAATCCCCGACAATTGCTAACCGAGAAGCCTTTGTCCAACAATTGTCCTGAAGACCTGTGCTCAAGAGCTCACCCCAGTTCTCTGTAGACTCCTCAAGCTATCATACAGCAAAGGAGTATTTTCGTCCATGTGAAAAAACGCTAAAGTCCAACCCATTCCGAAAAAAGGAAAAAAGACTATTCCTGCAAATTATCGCCCTATTGCATTGCTCTTAGTCATATTCAAAGTTATGGAAAAAGCGATTAACATAGAACTCATCAAATGTCTGGAGAAATTTGAGATCATTTATTATAGACAATATGGATTTTGACAACTTCGGTCTACTGGAGATTTGCTAGCTTATGTCACTCAGCTCTGGACAAACACTATTGAGAAGTTTGGTGAATCCCGTGCAATAGCCTTGGATATATCTAAAGCCTTTGACCGCGTTTGGCACCATGCATTGTTAAACAAATTATCTGCGTACGGTCTCCCAACGAAACTGCGCCAATGGCTTATGTGCAAGATCGCTCCTTACATATGACAGTTGACGGTATTTCTTCTGAAGCGTTTAAAATCAACGCCGGGGTCCCGCAGGGTTCCATCCTGTCCCCCTCCTTATTTCTTTTACACATCAACGACCTCTTGAAAACCACCATGAACCCCATTTACAGTTTCGCACACGACAGCACACTTGTCTCAACTTTCACATCCTATCGATCACTTTCGGTGAATGATACAAATAGACTCAGGCAGGAACAGGAACTTCATCAATAGAGATCTTAAAGCAATCGTCAAGTGGGGAACCAACAGTCTTGTTTAATTTATCGCCCAGAATACACAAATTGCCACGTTTTCCAAGAAAGTGAATTCCTCAAATCATTTCATCACAATACCCGGAAATACCCTTGAATCAAGTCTCTCCATTTCGATTTTGGAAGTCACGGTGTATAATAATATGTCTTAGCATGACCATGTTGCTAAAATCGCAAAGTCAGCAAACCAGAGCTAGGTTTTCCGTGAAGAGCTAGAAAGTTTTTTACTCCTGATCAACTGTTGACTACGTACAAGGCTTAAATCCGACCTCTACTGGAGTATTGCTCGCACATTTGGGGTTCAGCACCGTGTATTGAAAGTGGGGGGTTAAGTTCGATTCCTTTCAATGGTTTATTAAGTGCGTTTTTTCGTCGCAGTTTAGGTGGAGCGATTTTACTAACAGTTGGTAACCAATCCAGTGGGGTAGATCTTATGGTCCCAAATATTGTTCCCATTGTTTAATTTAAGTGAACATTAATTTTTGTGGTATGGTGGCTGTTTACCCACGTTTAAGCACACTACTCTGTGGGGGCGTAGACTAATGCCAAGGATGATGCTTGTAGCACCCTTGCCCCGGCTCATCAGGTAGTGCCAGCAAGTTTCTGAAATATGTTATTTCTGGATTTTAGTTTGCCTGCAGTGTTTGACTAGTGTTAATTGTAGGTAAGAGTTCTATCCAGTGTGACTCCCAGATATTTAGGTAGGGGATTATACTTGAATTTTTTTTTGCTAACCATGATTTTTGGTTCGTAGTTTGCTAGTTTGTTGTTAAAGTAGACACTTAAGTTTTTTCTAAACTCAGAGCTGTCGTTTGTATAGATAAATTTTTTGCTTTCTGTTTGAGGGAAATCACTTGTGTATAGGTTAAATAATGAGGGGGCCAAGACAGATTTCTGTGGTTATTCATTTTTTATATTTTGGAAGTTGCTTTTCTGGTTTTCCATGTGAAACTAAATCTTCCTATCACTCAGCATATTACTTAGGTTAATAATTTCCCTATCGGGGATAAGATTAGAGAGCTTCTGTAAAAGTCCATTGCACCATACTGTATCATTGGCAGCATTTAGGTCCAAGAAGACGGCAGTTGTTTTTGAGCTTCTCTTAAAGCCTCCCTCAATATACAAGGTGTTTTTAAATTCATGCGAAAAATTTCAGGTGATTGCCCGTATAAAATTATGATGGATCTTTCCCCTAAAAAAATTTCCTTAGCCCTCCTTTCGAGATGTTACTTCTAAAAGGTGGTAATTTAAAATTAAATTTTAATTTTTTGTCTCAAATTTAAAAAAGAAAATTAAAATTTTGTAATTTCCGTGCACTCGCAAAAGAATAACTACCGGTATTTTTTTAACATTTCTGTTAGATAATAATGGGGTGAAATTATCTTATTTATTTTATTTAATATAAAATCTTTTTTTGTAAAATAAAAATATTACTTAAAATCCCTGTATATTTAATAACATTTCTTAATTTAAAAGTTTTTTTTTTAAAATCAATAAATTTTGTGGAGTTTACTCAGTGAAATGAGAGTACCACTACATCTGGTCAACTTAATCAGACAGCTCTATGATAATAACTCAGCTAGGATCAAAACAAATAGCACGCTCTCGAAGGAGATTGGTGTGGAGGCTGGTGTAAGACAAGGGTTTATCCTGTCGCCTATACTCTATAATATCTACAGTGAATATATAATGCGACACGTGCTGGATGAATGGAAAGGCGGCGTAGCAATCTACGCTACGCTGATGATAGATACCCTTATGATAGGTGCAAGCCGGGAAGAGCTGGAAACAGTGATAAGGAGACTTGGTTTAGTTAGCAAAGACTACGGCTTAGAGCTCAACACCACAAAAACAAAAGTGATGATATTTGACCGCCAGAATATTAACTTACCACATATCCATAATACAGCTGGCTTCGAAGTTATGCCAGTTCATATATCTTTGTGCATCTATCACATACACTGAAGGATGCGAAGCAAAGATCCGAAGACGCCTAACTCTAGCCAGAACAGCAACAACAAAGCTGAACAGCATATGAAGGGACTCTTCTATCACACGAAATACAAAGCGAAGACTGCTCAATTCTTTAATTTTCCTAATCGCCAGCTATGCTTCAGAAACCTGGACTGTAAAGGAGGCAGACAAGTGAAGAATACATGCTTTTAAAATGTGGACATATAGACGCATGTTGCGAATATCCTGGACTTTGCATCGCACAAACATCTCCATTTTAAACGAAATAAACATTCAGACGCGTCTATCCACAAAAGTCTTTCCTCCGATACTTTGGCCACATTGCCCAAAAAGATGACTCGATCGAACGTCTAATGGTCGGGGGAAAAATAAATGGACGCCGCCTACGAGGCAGGTCACCGAAACGATGGTTTGACCAAACAAAATCCCTAATTGGCGCCACCTTGCATAGAGCAGTTCATATGGGTCAAAATCGAGACCAATGGTCAACCAGACTACGCATTATGCAACTAGTGTAATGGACCGAAGAGAGAGAAAGATTTTGTGAAAAAAAAATAAAATACAACATCCTGTGTGATACCTTTTAATTACAATGCAATAATAGACCAGTTTTCTCGAAAATAATCTCCATGAACTATGAACTATGGTTCATGCACGATGGTGCTCCAGTACATTTCTAAGCAATACTTAGATGCAACTTATTTCAACCGGTAAATTTGTCGAGGAGGGCCGCAACACTGGCCTAATAGATCTCCAGAATTAAATCCAAGTGATTACTAGTTCTGGGGTTATCTTAAGTAATTAGTTTACAACACACCGATACTTGATATCAACAAAAAAAAAATACCGGTAATTAGTCCTTTGCGAGTGCACGGAAATTACAAAATTTCAATTTTTTATCTTTACTTAAATTTAAGAAAAAAAATGAAAACCCAATTTTACTCACCATTTTGTAGGGGTAATATCTCGGATAGGAGTGGGCTGAGGAAATTTTGATATGGGAAAGATGCATCATAATTTTATCACATTCTAAATTTTTTCGTATGAATAACCCGTATGTTGTTAAGGCGAACACCTGATCATCACACCCTCGTAATGGTCTAAACGCTGGTGGATGTGCTCATTAATCAAGGAAGCAATTCTATTAAGAATTAGTCCAGGACCTTATAAGTAATGCTAACTAAAGTGATTGGTTTGTAACTTTTCAACTAAGTTTACCTGGTTTGATTATTGCAATGATTTTCGTTTTTTTTTAATATTGATATTATATGCATACATACATAATTATACCTATGACCAGAGACCAGAGAGTTTTGGTTATTGTAAATAAAAAGTTCAGCAAGAATTTGCAAAAACAACGTTTATTTAGGTTGATTTAAGCAATCAGTTCAAATGTTGATGACAGTGGTCCGTAGTCAGAGAAAGCACTAATCGTGGACGGTATGTAACAAATCCAAAGGTTCAAATACGGAGATATACGCATAGTTTTAGGTCTACCTTCTTTTTTAAAGCATTGGTCAGCGATTTGACCCATAGTAGCAAAAAGGTCCTGCAAAGCTAGTGGTCTCAAGCTCCTATCTTGACGCTCTATGATACGCCTCGGTTGACAAGTTGGTCTTCTTCGTGTTCCTCTACCTTCTTCCGACCACACACGACAAACACGCATTATAGGCATTGCAGTGCAATTAACACGTCGGTTAATTTCGCGATAGTAAAAACCAACATCTTAATAGGCAACAATTCTACCCCTGTTAAAATCGCTAAAATGGTAATCATTTTGACTAAACGCATTTTGTAATACATTAAACGAAGGCCAAATAACTAAAAATATATGTACTTTCATAAATCGGTTTCTTTACAAAAAAATTAAAAAATCAAACTTTGTTTTTGCAAAAACTATCAAAGATAAAACATTGCTTTTATTTTTATGCTTTATTTTAGTATTTATACTGTGCTGGAGCCCTTACATAGTTTTCGACCTTCTACAAGTATACGAACAGATTCCACAAACTCAGACGAACATTGCAATAGCGACATTGGTTCAAAGTTTAGCACCGTTGAATTCTGCAGCTAATCCCATAATTTATTGTATATTTTCAACCCATTTTTGCCGCACTTTATGGTAAGTATAAAGTTAAAAATTAATACGAATAATTTTTCTGGTGAAAGTTTTTTAAGTTTATTTAAAAAAAATGTTAATAGTAATGTTTTTATTCGGGCAATGTACCAATTAAAGTAAGTTTTCCGATTGACCAAACGGTCTAGAATTCTTTCAATTGTTTTTGAAAACTTTTAAATTGTTTGTTCTGTATGCAAAATTCAAGATGCAGCATTTGACTTATCAAAAATATTAAGGAGTTTTTGTGCAGTGCTTTCATTCCAAATGTAAGAAAAACAAAAAACACATCGAAATTTAAATCAAGGGGGAGGTTTAACATTGGTTTTCTGCTGTTTCCAAGTGGCACCCCTTTAACATACCCCACCCCTTCTTTAAAATTTCAAATAGCAACCCCTACCTTGTGATACATCAAATGAAAACCCAAGAAAAATGCAAATCATTCATATAAACAACAATGTATTCTATTAATTTATTTTGCTGATAACAACAAATTTTGTGAAATAACATGACCATAACAAAAACGACCTACGCCACCTTTGGATAGGTAGTTGTCTTATTAGGGATCAATTAACTTACTTTTGTATACATGTCATCTTTTTTTACTTTTTTTGTTATATTTAGTTAGTTATTCGTGACGTTAAATTGGCCATTATTTGTAGCTGTAGTATCTTGAGTTTTTTTAAGATGGTGTATTCTCTGCAAAAAAAATAGAAATAATATTTTATGGTGATCAAAAGAAGTGCGCTCGAGGAACAGCTAAAAGTATTAAAACGTGCAAATGGCTTTGTTAACAAAAATAATTGTAGGTACTGGGATGACAAAAATCCTGACGTGTTTCGACAGGATAATACTCATTTTCCAACGAAAATCAATGTATGGGCTGGTATTCTATGAAATGATAAAATTGGACCATTCTTTATTGACCAAAAGCTAACGGGAGAATTATACCTACAATTATTATTAAATAAAATTGATCCAATTAATAATCAGTCACTAAAAACACAAGTTAATGAACAGTAAAATATGGTGCTAGATGAACAGAATATGTACCTTCGACAGGACGGAACTACACCACATTACGCACTAGCTGTAAGACAATGTCTAGAATGACCGGCAAGATTTTCATATCTAACTAACATAACTGAAGAATGTAGACGAATTACTAGCGAAACTTGGCAAAGAGTTCGATAAGAATTTGAAAATAGGTTATATTATTGCCTACAAAATAACACAGCACACTTTAATCAGTTACTGTAAATAAATTTTGTAATTAACTTCATTTTAGTTTCTGTTGTTATTTTGCTATGTTTAATATTATCTGCAAAATAAATTAATAGAATACATTGTTGTTTATATGAATGATTTGCATTTTTCTTGGGTTTTCATTTGATGTATCACAAGGTAAGGGTTGCTATTTGAAATTTTAAAGAAGGGGTGGGATATGTTAAAGGGGTTCCACTTGGAATTAGCAGAATAACAAACCTCCCACTTGATTTAAAATTCAACGTATTTTTTGTTTTTCTTACATTTACGCAAAATCAAAAGTTATTTGGACTGGCTGATGTCCATACCGCAACATGCACATTTCGGTCCTTCTTACACAATAGTTGACTGCATTTGTAATGTGCTAGTTATCACAGTTTTTAAAACTTCTCTATACCTAAAAGGACGACGTTTGTAAACTTTGTTTTTTAATAAACCCCAAAGGAAGAAATTCATCGAGGGTACATCTGGTGAGTGCGCTGGCATTGGATACTCTGAGTAACGTCCTATCTATTTTCCATTAAACATTTTATTTAAAAATTGTATTGCTACACTATAGTGAACACTAGCTTCATTTAAATGATACCAAATTCTGGCTCTTTGTCTACGCGGAATTTCAGAAAACTAATCAATTTTTTACAAAAAACTAATGTTCCAACCATCGCAGACTTCCGAAAATTTTTATAGTTTCTCTTCATTTAAGTATTAACAAACCGTTAAATTTGAAAACATGAAAATAAAGTCATCTACTTGCCTATTTACTCTATTAATTTTATACATTGCATTTACTTTGTGTTTTTGTAGGATGTTACCCCCTTGTAAATGGATTTGTAAGAAGAGAAAACGTAAGCCCAGGGATTCGACCCTTACCACCCAGAGTAGCAGCTTATCAGAATTTTTAGCAAACAGTCACAAAAAGAGATCTGAAGTAACTGACAAAGTAATAAGAACTCAAACAGTATTAATCCATACCAAATAGTAGTATATCATTTTGTTCAAATACATTCTTTATTTATTAGTGTTGTACCTATGTATGTTTAAAAAATTAAAAATAAAACACGAATAATTTTAAATGTTAATTTTTCCAATATATAGTTTTGTCTTTTTCATAAAGGCACATAAAGCATGATCCCAGTGCACCAGGCTTGATGGGGGCCTTATAATCCCGAGGTCATCCTTTACACAAAAAATAGAAGCTCAATTTTAAGTACAATTTTACTAAAAATTACTAATTTAAATTTTAAATCTAAATGTTAATTAAATACCAGATAATATTTTTAAATATTTTTTAAAGTCATTTTACTAAATCTAAAAAATTTATATTTAATTTCTCTAATGTTGATTGATTGAACTAAAGTTGCTTCTAAACGGGCAATATTTTTGACCGACTTCAAAAAAAGGAGGAGGTTCTCAATTCGACTGTATTTTCTTTTTATGTTTGTTACTTCAAAACTTTTGACTGGGTTAATCGATTTTAATGATTCTTTTTTTATTTGAAACCTGGTGCTTCCTGTGGGGTCCCATTTTAATTAGGTTCAGTTCTGACAATGGTATCCATGAGAAAACCATAGAAGTCTTTGAAGTCGGTTATTTTTTTGTTTTTGCGTACGGATTATTATTGCAATAGGTAGCTGCAACACAGTGGCCGGTAACCTTGCCAGCAATAACAGCCAGACTATGCAACATACGATAATTTTGATAAGATAATGGTAAGAATTAAACACCAGATATGAAAACAGATCCATTAACATAAACTACCTTAAACATCGACTTTGTTTGACTGAAAAAAATCCGCCTTATATGTGTTTAAGAATATTTAATAAGCTACCGAATACTATTAAATCAATAAAAAACCAGAATCCGTTCAAAATAAAAATTAAAAAAATGCTCCTAGATCTAGAACCATACAATGTAGATGAATATATGAACTATATCTTCTGAAATGTGCTATACTTTTGACGTCATTGCTTTTTTAACTTTATGTATACGTGTATATATGAGGTTAATTTAGAAATAAAGATATATTATTATTATTATATTAGTAAGTGTTGCTAAATAACAGGGAAATATCTGAGAATATCTCGAAAAAGTATTGATTTTCGTACGTTTGGTTTTCAAATTTGTGTTTTACGCCTTAAAATATTACCTGTTTATTTTAATATTATAATCGTCACCACTGTATGAAAATATAGTAAACAACATAGACCTATAGTGGTAAACAATGAGTTATTCCAACTTACCTGTGAAAAAAAACACTGGTCCGCTTGACAATGACGAATCATTTCTTCCACTAAATTTCACTGAATTTTACCAATAATATGCTGAAAATCACCGATAATACCTCAAAATCTCGTTGCAACACCTTCGGCAACAGCGCTACTAATGATAGCCGAAACTGTCAGATTTTGTAGTACACACAGATGTCTGTACGTGGAACCATTCAGATTAGCCGTGCAGCGTTGTTGCGAATTGAGCAACATATTTCTATGATCTAACGGAATGAAATAGTTTAATGGTTCAACATTCCATAAAATGGGTTGTATTATTCAGGTTGTTATAATTCATGAAATATTAATAAGAGATAGCATTATGGTCACAATATATTCCATTCCTGTCGGCCGTATCAAGATGATATAGTCGACCAGAAAGTGGGGAAGTATGATCGTGTTTAAAAGTAAATAGTTCTGTCTTCTCTGATAATAGGTTTATAAGTAGGATATATTTTAAAAATTATAAATTGTTTCTATATAATCTGTAAATATTTTTAGTATAGTGTGCAACGGCCACACCACACTGAATATACCGGTTCTCGTCCATTCACCGAAGTCAAGCAGTGTCCGGTGCGGAGAGTACTTGGATGAGGTGACCGCCTGGGAACACCGCATGCTGTTGCTCTCTTTTTTTTAATACTTTATTTTAAAATTATCATAAAATTGTTTTTATATAATCTGTAAATTTCTTATCAGAAAATTCGCCTTCAGAATTATTTGCATTCGCCTATTGGACTTCACCTATCAAATCTGCCATTACGCCACTGGTGTGTAAAAGTATCAGCTGTGCGGGAGAAAATCCAGAACTTTTATTTACTTTGTGATTTATGCCCCATACTATTTCTGGAAGTTTTTCGTCCCACGACATTTCTGAGTCAGCACCAGCCTCGATCTCATTGAGTAAAGTGCGATTCTGACGCTTTACCTGACCATTTGCCCTGGGTGTTGCAATAGTATTTAAAACGTGTTTTATACCCGTCTCTGTCAAAAACTTAGCAAACACCTTACTAGTTGTTGGAAATCAGTTCTTCCAACTGTACAATTCCTCTTTGAGAAATTTCTTGATTTTTAAAACTACTCAGTACTGCTCTGACGCCGGCAAGAAAATCATCTAAAAGATAAGTGCAGTTTTTGTAATCCACTATAATGTTTTGTTCGGCTAGAAACAAAGGGTCCCGTGCAATTTAAAAATCAGCTAAAAAACACGTGCAATATTATTCCTTCAGAACATTCCGAAATCGTCGCGCGCAGTTATAGCAACCAACTATACGGTCACGTGACCAGACATTTACCAATAAAAAACGCTGAATTTAACGAGAGAAGAAGCCACGTTCGAAACATCTTTCAGCTTCTCTTTCTCTTTCGCATTCCGAACGTCAAGCAATGCAGAGGACCGCTTCCCTCCTTTTTCGCATATCATCAGCCGAGGCATCACCGGTTTAAAACACCACGTGGTAAAATGCACATCAATATAATCAAATAAAATACATTAAATTCAAAGCTAACAACCAGTGAAATAATTCTGAAGATACAGGAGGCTTTAAACTGTAAGCTCCATGTATTAAAGTTATACAATATATTCTCGATGACAAGTGTGTTGTTTCATTTACTGTGATAACAAAATTCATGGCGATAAAAGGTAGTAAACCCTTCAGCCTATAGTAGTAAAAAAAGATCGAGTTACTGAGTTATCGAAGGATCCAACATCTACGCTTCGAAAGACGTCGTCGAATAGCAAAAGGTGCATCAAGGCAACAGAGGTTCCGGTGGTGAAGCTGCCCACACCTCAGAGCATTTCCCAGCTTGTCGATTCCCTACTTCTAGCAACTCGAAGTCGTCGCCGGCGCGCACTAGTAAACACCAAAACTCTGTCAGAGATAATTCGCCTTGGGCACCCAAATTCGCCAAACACCTCACGCATTTTCTCGATCATTTCAGTTGATCTTAAAGTGCGTGTCCTCTTCGCCAGCGTATATTTTATAAATAAATCCACCACAATAAGCACATACTGACAACTACGCCTATTATTGCAAAATGTGTACCGTGTGAAAAGGAACTGTCACCTTTTCAATGGGATAAAGTCGCCCTTTCTATCGCCCATGATCACACTTTCCAAAAGCACACTCCAAGCATGCTGTTACATACTTCTGTACAAAATGCCTCATTTTCGGAAACCAATAGGTTTACTACATTACATTACATAACAATTTTGCGGTTGGGCCTTCGGTGTCGGCACCTATGTCACCTAAATCTTTTAATCCTCTGTAACTACCGCTGTGTCTTCAGGGCATCAGAATTGCAGTCCGCTGATTTTGGCAAACCTTACGATTTCTGTTGGCCCTGTCTCTTTTAGATCGCTTGGATCCATAATCATACGGCCCCAGGTTTGATACCTGTATCCCGCTAGCATCGGGCAGTGACACAAAATGTGTATACTGCTCTCCTCCT
This sequence comes from Agelastica alni, assembly GCA_950111635.1. NCBI lineage: Eukaryota > Metazoa > Arthropoda > Insecta > Coleoptera > Chrysomelidae > Agelastica > Agelastica alni. The sequence continues at coordinate 15,851,060 of OX467716.1, forward strand.
CCTCTTCGCATAGTCGGCAGTCTTTCTCGGCCGCCAGCTTAAGTTTGAAGAGGTGCGCCCTTAGTGCGATATGTCCTGTGAGCAGGCCAAGCGTGCTGCTTAGTCTACTCCGGTCCAACGTCCAGAGTGCGTCAGCCCTCTTCTGGAGAGGTCTTTTCATTAGCTGTTTTGATGTTCTTCAGCCAGTATTTGCATTCCACTGAGCAATATGTTCTTGTTCAAGGATTAGTTTCAATAAATGTTTTGTTTCGGCAATTGGCAATCCGACCAACTGGCTTCTTGGTTCCACCAGGGTCCCGTTTTTTGCCAGTTAATCGGCTACCTCGTTGCCGTTTATCCCTGTGTACCCAGGAACCCATGTAAGAGTGACTTTGTTTACCGTCGCTAACTCAGTGAGAGCTTGCATGCAGTCTCACACCACCGATGATGTTGTGGTGTTACTCACGAGGGCCCCAATGGCCGCGCGACTGTCAGTGAGAATGTCAATCTCACTGTTGGTCACTCTGTTTTATTTCAGGTGCGTAGTGCATCTGAGTATAGCATAGACCTCAGCCTGAAAGACCGAGGCGTATTTCCACAGGGGTATGCTTTCCCTGGTAGCGTCCCTGGTACCCTGATCCATCAGTGTACCACCGTTTCACTCTTGGGCTGGTCAATGGTGTTTTCTTCAACCAGTCTTCTCTGGTTGGTATTTTTGTTTTATAGTTTTTCCCTATTAAGGTCTTTTACGAAATTTTGTCCGATTTTATTGTGAAGGGATGTTTGTGGAGGGCCTCGATCTTGGTGTGACCAATCCCATTGCTCCTCCATCCCCCCTGGCACTTTAATCTGTATGCAGTGTTCCTGGCCCGATCTTTTATCAGGAGGTCCAAAGGTGGTATGTTAAGGGCTATTTGTAGTCCCTCTGTAGGAGCGGTGCTCATTGCCCCCGTTGCAGCCCGCAAGTATTTTCCTTGCAGGCTTTTCAACAGTTTCACAGCCCCGGCCCCTTTCGCACTTGGCCACCAGACTACTGCTGCATACGTTAGTGACGGTAGTAATACCGCCTGATATAACCTCAGGTTTACCCTCGGTTTTAGACCCCAGGTTTTTCCCATGGCTCTCTTGCATGCCCACATTGAGGCATACATTTTTTTCCTCTTTACTTCGAGATGTACGTTCCACTTCAGTTTTGCATCCAGGTGTACTCTTAGGTATTTCACTGACGCGGAGTATTTCAATTCCTGATTCCATAGCCTCAGAGGGCTAATGGGTTCGGGTTTGTATTTTCAGGTAAAGATGACGGCTGCGGTCTTTAACGGGTTTACCGTTAGCCCAACTTCCGTGCATCAGTTTTCCGTGATTCTCAGTGCCATCATCATGATGCTTTTGAGGGTTGACAGATGCTTTCCCCTTGCTATAATGGCTATGTCATCAGCATATCCATATACGAGGAGTCCAGCTTTTTTAATCTTACTAATAGTTCGTCCACCACTAGGCACCACAAGAGAGGCGATAATAGGTTTGATAAATCCAATCAAATCTGGATGAACTACATCGTCATGGTGCCATTTCATTAAATAAAATTTCGCCATTGCAGGGACATAAAGCCTATCACCTGATAAAGTTTTTATATATAACCGCCCACCACAAACTTTAAATACTGCTGTAACACCTCTTTTAGCTATACCGTTTTAATACATCAATTAAATGTTGTGCCTTATGATCCTGTAACTAAACCGTCAAGAACCAATTCCCCTCCGTTAAACTCACCGACTTCAACTTAAGTGGGATTTCTACTCAAGGCATCCACATGCTGCATTTTTACACTGGGTCTGTATTCCAATTCCATATATATTCTTATAATGCCATCCTCCATGTAGCAATTTAAGGAAGTAAAATACGCTTAGAGATTGTAGCGCGTACTACAGAATAATCGGTTACGACCTTAAAATGCACGCCAATTAGGTATACTCTAAATCTTTTAACAGATTCAACGATCGCCAAAGTTTCCATCTCAAAGCTAAGCTACACTTGCTTCATATTAGTGGTTGTTCTACTATAATAGAAAAGTAAGGACCCACTCACCTGTTTCTGCAACAAAATGCCTGCAACACCACATTTGCCACCGTCAGTATGTAGTTCTATTTCTGCCTGGCCATCGTATAGAGCAAGAACAGGACGATCAGACAACTGACGTTTCAATTGATCAAAAACTACTTGTTTCTCGCCTTCCCAACACAAGTAATATCCTTCTTTATAACCTTGTTAAAGGTCTCACCAGAATTGCAAAATTCTTTGTAAACTGCCTGATACCATGTACATTCGATGGTTCAGGAAACTCCTGTACTGTGCCACTCTCCTTATGTCCCAAATACTCAATCTTGTCTTTCAAAAAGCTACACTCAGATACGTTTAACACTATTCCTTTACTTACTGTTGCCGATGGAATAAGCAACTCGTCCATATACGCAGAAATGGTACAATGGTTGCATGCCCTTAAGCATTTTATTTACCACTCTCTGAAATACGGCTAAACCAAATGGGACTCGCAAATATTCAAAGTGACCGTCAGGAGTGAAAAATGTCGTCTTATCAATAGAATCTTGACGAACGCCAATTGATAATAATCCTGCGTCATATCAAGACTACTATACCAACATTTTTTCACCAATTTATCCAGCTGGTCTTCTATCCGAGGCAATGAATATCTGTCTTTCACTGTGATTGCATTTAGCGCCCTATAATCAACGCACATTCATACATCACCATTCTTCTTGGATATCAAAATAATAAGACTTGCATAGGCTGATTCACTTTCTCTGATTACACCAGCCACCATGAGGTCAGACACCTTATCTTTCTCATGATGAGACAAACGATACGGTCGATACGCCACCGGTTTATCATTCGTCAGCTGCAAATGCCTTCCACCAAATCTGTAAAACCTATATCGTTGTCGTCTTTAGAAAAACATTCCTACATGCCTTTAGAAGGTCAGTTATATATATATATATATATATATATATATATATATTATCTCGTAATTTGCTAGTCCGAATTGTACAAAATTTGGGATAAGCCTATTTTGAGATACGGAGATTCCAGATTTGACATTTGCAATGTTGTCAAGATTGCATGAAACTTTCATTGAAAAGAACAAATCTAGGAGATCCGGTATTTTGTTAGTTTCTGTTGGCCAATATGTTGGTTTACCCGAAGAATGATAATTGCTTCCTGTTTTACTGACATCCTTCCTTAGTTCCCTACCTTTGGTCGTGGTTAATCTAGCTCCCCAATCAATATGTTTGGCATTAAAATCACCACCCAAAATAAATCTCTCCCCAGGATGTTGTAGGATTATTTTATAGTCTTCTTTGTTCAGATCATATTTGGGTAGACAGTATACTGCACCAACCCTTAGACTTTGTATGGTAGATTTGATTCCAATCATGGTGAGTTGCAATTCTTGTCTTTGCAAATGACATTCTTCATGGGGATTGATGGATTCCTTGACAATTACCGCACTACCTTCCTTAGCTTGATTGTCCGGATGGATAGTATTGTACACTTTATATTCTTTAATCCTTATGTAAGATTGTCTTGTAAGATGTGTTTCTGATTCAAGACATATACCGATATGTTGTAAATTTAGAAAAAAATCCAGTTCCTGCTTTTTTGTCAGAATGCCATTAGCATTGCATGTAGCAATACGTAAATCTTGCTGAGTCATGGCTTACTTAATCTTGGGAATAACGCCAGTATATCTGGCCTCTAATCTGTCAAGTCTATCATTGACTTTTTCAAGCATACTCATTATATTTTGCAGTGTATGCATCATTGATGTGTCCGGCTTAGTCGATACGCCACCGGTATATCATTCGTCAGCTGCAAATGCCTTTCACCAAATCTGTAAAACCTATATCGTTGTCGCCTTTAGAAAAACGTTCCTCCATGTCTTTTAAAAGGTTAATTATATATATATATATATATATATATATATATATATATATATATATATATATATATACAGAGTGCACGCTGGCGAAAATAAATCCTTTATAGTTTACAGGATGTAAGGGGTAGGCAAAACAGTGTGAACAAACAATGTGACAGCCTACTCAACTGACAACCTCACCTGCACGTGGTGCACCCTGCTAGACAACTAACGAGGCTCTGTCGACCGAGTGATTACCGGTATAAGTAATCCCCTCTTGTCAGACAACAGCTTCGGGTGGATGATTTGACAAGAATAAGGGCACCCTATTGTCCTGGGGTTGAGAAATCGGCCACAAAGGCGGATGAATTACAATCAAGTAATCAACGGCATAAGGATGAGGAAGAATTTTGGACAAACCACCTCATTAAAGATTCAGAATGGATGGGTCCTAGTAAAAATGGCAAGGCTCATAACAAAACAAGTCCGGAATAATTCCTCGATCGGATCTCCGGGAGGAAATGTTTTGAGCAGTGTAATGAAAGTGAACAGAGAAATAAGGATCGGTACTTGGAACGTTAAAACGATGGCACAAGCTGGAAATATCAATAACGCAACAAAGGAAATGAGAAGAATGAAAGTCAACATCATGGGAATCAGTGAGATGAGGTGGCCGGGAGTAGGTTCAGTAGATGTGGACGAACACAGAGCGTATTATGCAGGAACACAAGATGGCAAGTTTCTGAATGGGGTAGGCATTATTGTCACCAAAGAAATAGCGCGGAGTGTCATAAACTTTGTCCCATTCTCAGAAAGAGTCCTTCTAATACAGATTAGCGCCCGACCAGTAAATCTAAACATCATCCAGATTTATGCCCCTACGGCAGATAAAGATGAAAGGGAAGTTGAAGAATTATACAGGAATGTCGCCCAAATACTCGAAAAGTTACCCAAAAAAGAAATTAACATCATCATGGGGGACTTTAACGCAAAGCTGGGAGCTGGAGAAAAAACCGAACTCATCGGGTCTTTCGGTCTGGGAAAGAGGAATGAGAGAGGAGGTATGCTCGAAAAATTTACAGACGAACACGGCCTTGTAGTCCTCAACACACAGTTCAAACAACCACCGCGACGTTTATACACATGGAGATCGCCCCTCGATAAACCTGGGAGAATAGCCAGAAATCAAATAGACTACGTACTAATCAACAAACGGTACAGAAACAGCTGCTTAAGTATGAGAACCTTCCCGGGAGCAGATATGCGAACCGACCACGTGCCAGTCATCGGGAAATTCAAAGTGGTTATGAAGAAGATAAAGAAAACTGCTCCATTAAAAGTGAACCTAAGACAGCTGAAAAACGGGAAGATCAAAGAATGTGTAAAGAAAGAGCTGAATGCAGCAATGGCAGAAACAACAGAAGATAGCACAGTAGAAGAACACTTGAATCACCTGAAAAACAAAGTGGAACACATTAAAAACACTATTCTGAAGGAAGATGGACAAAGTGTAAAGAAGAAAACCTGGATGACAGATTACATATTAAACCTAATGGAAGAGAGAAGATTAAACAAGAATAACACCATAGAATACAAAAGGATAAACAACATCATAAGGAACGAAATACGAATGGCTAAAGAAAAGGAACAGAAAGAGAACTGTGGGGAGATAGAAGCACTGCAGTTGAAATATGATTACTTTAACGTCCAGCGGAAGGTGAAGGAAGTCACTGGACAAAGAAGGAATACAAACTTCGGGAAGCTAGTGGACGCTAACGGGAACATCATTGTAGACATGGAAGAGAAGAAGAAGACGTGGACTGGATACATAGAGCACCTCTTTGAAGATAATAGAGAGAACCCCCCAGATCCCCGAAGTAACGCAGAGAGTGGGCCAGAAATAATGGAATCAGAAGTGAGGGCAGCTATAGAGCAGAGCAAAGAAGGAAAAGCAGCAGGACCTGACAGCATCCAAACAGAGTTCCTGAAACTTCTAGACGAAAATGGATTGAAGAAGATCACCAAACTTTTCAATAACATCTATAAATCAGATAAAATACCACAAGAATGGCTAGTCTCAGAGTTCATTGCACTGCCAAAGAAACAAGGCGCAAAACGATGTGAAGAATATCGAACGATAAGTCTGATGAGCCACCTGCTGAAAACCTTTCTCAAAGTCATCCATAAAAGAATATACAACCGATGCGAGAACCTAATCTCTCGAAACCAGTTCGGGTTCGTCAATGCGATGGGAACCAGAGAAGCACTCTTTGCTGTCCAAGTCCTTGTTCAGAGATGTAGGGACGTTAACCGTGACGTTTACTGTTGTTTAATTGACTACGCCAAAGCATTTGACCGGGTTCAACATCGCAAAATGATGGAAATACTAAAGAAGACATAGATCGATACCAATGACCTGAATATCATAAATAGCTTGTACTGGGGCCAGTCGGCAACAATGAGAGTCAACGGAGAAACAACTGAGGCCGTCAAAATAATGCGAGGAGTGAGGCAGGGCTGTGTACTCTCACCCCTGCTATTCAACATCTACTCCGAACAGATTTTTAAAGAAGCGCTTGACGACGAAGAAGAAGAAGGCATCTTAATAAATGGGAAAAAATTGGGTAATATAAGATACGCGGACGACACCATCGTGTTCGCAGATAGCCCACAAGCACTGCAACAACTTATCAACAGAATAGCAAGAGTTAGTAAGGAATATGGTTTGGACATAAATATACAAAAGACTAAAATTATGGTCATTAGCAAAAACAAGATCGACAACATCCAGTTATCCATCAATAACCAACCAATAGAGAGAGTACCACACACCACGTACCTGGGAACACGTATAAACGAGAACTGGGACACAACTCAAGAAATCAAATCACGAATCGCCAAAGCCACAGCCGCCTACAACAAAATAAGCAAACTCTTCAGAAGCCATGACCTTACACTGGAAACAAAAATGAGACTTCTCAGATGTTACATCTTTTCTATCCTCTTGTACGGGACAGAATCTTGGACACTCAATGAAAACACATCCAAGAAAATAGAAGCCTTCGAAATGCGACTCTACCGAAGAATGCTGAGGATATCATGGACCGAACATATCACTAATGAAGAGGTACTAAGAAGGATGAATAAACAAAAAGAAATTATGAACACCATCAAGATCTGAAAACTGCAATATCTGGGCCACATCATGAGAAACGACTCCAAGTACTCCTTACTCCAGACAATCATCCAGGGAAAAATCGATGGAAGAAGAGGTCCAGGAAGGAGAAGAATATCTTGGCTGCATAACCTTAGAAAGTGGACCGGAAAAACATCAGCCGAACTCTTCCGCATTGCCGTAAATAAAGTTAGGCTTGCCATGCTGGTTGCCAACATCCGTAACGGATAGGAACCACAAGAAGAAGAATAGTTTACTGTAATAACACTACAGTTTTCTCTAATTGGAAGTTACTTTCCGGGTTGTTAAAAAGTACAAATGTCGCGACTGGCGCTATTCACGCTATAAAGAAAAATTTGACAGTTTAGATGAAGCATGTGAGGTTGAAGAATTGTGGAAGCCATTCAAGGAAGGAATCGTGGATATTGCTATTGAAGTATGCGGTGTAAGTAAAAGAAGGAAAGGATGCAGGTTACAGAAAACGTGCGTAGAGGTTCAAAAAGCAGTGTCAAAAAAGAAGAAAACCTGGCTGGATTGGCTAGCTACAAAAGCCAATCAAAGAACGCAAAAGGCAACGGTTGAGGATGTAAACAAGGCAAAGAATGAGTATAAAAGGTTAAAAGGTGTGGCAAAAGAGGTTGTGGCAAAAAAGAAGGATAAAGTTAAAGATGAAATTGATAGAAGGTTATCTGACGATTTCCAAAACAATATTAAACTCTTCTGGAAGTCCAACAGCCAGAGGTGAAAATACTACCTCGCAATTGGAAATAATCAGAAACCAAGATGGTAGTATTGTAAAAGGAGAGGAATGCGTATTGAAGAGATGGAAGGAATACTTTGAAAGTTTATTTGAGAAAAAAGATACACAAGTACAGGCCCAATTCGAAGACATGAGTGAAAGTTGCAATGAAAGTGAAATTACTACGACAGAAATTGTGGAAGCGTTGAACAGTATGAAATTGGGTAAAGCTGCTGGGTACGACAGGATAACAGTTGAAATGCTGAAGGCTGGACAAAACGTGGTAGCTAGTCTACTGGACCGCCTTTTTAACCTTTGTTGGAGAAGTGGTAGTGTACCAGACGACTGGTGCAAGGCCGTTATCGTGTCGCTTTACAAGGGAAAAGGTTCGCAGCAGGACTGTAAGAACTACCGAGGTATTAGTTTACTCAGCATAGTCGGCAAACTGTATACAAAGATATTGATCAAAAGAGTAACGAATGAAACTGAGAAAATGATATGGGATGTGCAAGCAGTATTTAGAAGAGCAAGGAGACGTATGGATCAGGTCTTTTCCTTACGAGGTATAGTCGAAAAATTCTTGGCTAAAAGTCAGGTCTATTGCGCTTTTATAGACTTGGAAAAGGCCACAGAGTGGTGAGGAGTGAATTGTGGTCTACATTGTCTATGTATGGCGTGAGTGGTAGTTTAATACGAGCACTGAAATCACTTTACGAGGATTCCACTGCTTGTGTCAGGATAAACGGAGCTTGCACGGACTGGTTTAACATCGAAAAAGGTGTGAGACAAGGATGTGTGGCTTCGCCATGGCTGATTATCTTATACATATACAATTGTTTAATATATCTGAAAGAGAGTGCGTATGGATTAAAAATGAATGATTTGATCGTCAAATGCCTTCTTTACGCCGATGATCAAGTCATATTAGCGTTATCTGAAGAGGAGTTGCAGGCGATGGTTGATGTTATGCATGATTCCCTGAAAATCAAAGGGATGAAAATAAATGTGAGCAAAACGAAAGTAATGGTTTTTGAAAGAGAAGAAAGCATGACAAACTGTGGGGTTTCGATTGAGGGAGAAAGAGTGGAACAAGTTAATGAATTTGTGTACTTGGGTTCAAAATTTACTAGAGATGGAAAGTATGACAGTGACATTGAGCGAAGGGTGTTGGCAGGAAAACAAATGAATGGGGCACTGCATAGCTTTATAAATAGCCAGAAAGTGTCAAAAAAGGCACGTCTGGCGGTGCATAGAGGTGTGTTGGTTCCTACACTTATGTATGGTAGTGAATGTTGGGTTTGGCAGAAGAAGCATGAAAATAGGATTAATGCTGTGGAGATGAGTAGTCTAAGAAGTATAGCCGGAGTGACTCGGTTGGATAAAGTTAAGAATAGTGAGATAAGAAAGTCCTGTGGTGTAAAAGAAGAAGTGGTCACAAAAATAGATAAAGGAATGCTTAGATGGTTTGGACACGTAGAAAGGATGGATGAAGGAAGATTGATGAAACAAATTTATAAGGCGAGTGTGATTGGAAATCACGAAATCGGTAGAGGTCGACCTCGGAGAACATATCTCGATCAGATCAACATTTTTTTGAAGAAAGGCCAGGTCAAGAGTACCAACAACCGAAGAGCATGTATGAGAGCACTGATGAAAGTAGAGCAAGCAAAAGATGTGTGTACGAGCCGTAGCAAGTGGAAGGAAGTGGTCTCTGCCTACCCCTATGGGAAAAATGCGTGACTTTATGTATGTATATATATATATATATATATATATATATATATATATATATATATATATATATATATATATATATATATATATTTATAAATCTATTATTAATTCTATGCCCTAGACCTAGAACTAAGCCTAAATCCGAGCCTGTATATGCTTGTGAAATATGCATCGACGCTCGACGCGTCATCTGACGCAAACTCACAATTTATTTTTCAATTCAATACCATCCCTATTCTGTGTGTACCTCTACCTCTTCTTAAGAGTCTATTCTCGTTGTAAAATATCATTAAAGCTAGAATACAACTTATCAAAATTTTAGATCTTGGTATTGGTTTAAACAGAAGTTATTAATTTTTAAAAATGAGTACAAAAAACATGTTTTTTGCGCTAGCAAATTTCAGAGAACTGCGTACTTTTTCGATCCGCAATATACGCAGTTTTTACTTGCAAATACAAACAAAACTTTACTGGCAGACCACTTTCATAGGTACCAGTAAATTTTTAATATAATTATAAAGTATGTCGAATAGACCGGGAGCCGGTGACACTAAAAGTGCACCTAAATGGATTCTAAAATTTAGCACAGGAATTAATAGTATTTAATCATAGGTACAACATAGGCCCAGTATGCCGGAGTTTATCCTGGCAGAAATATTTTTTAAAAAATTTTATTTTTCTAATAATCATTAGTAATTTGAACTTTTATGGAAATTAATTTCTTTTAGACCATTTTGTAGCAAATTCTACGTTCTGCCTCGGCTACGCTTGTCAGTTCTTGGTCTCCATTCCAACAGTTTTTTGGTCCATCTCCCGTCTTCCATTCTTGCAATGTGTCCAGTTACCCTTGCTATGTATAATATATTATACCTGAGTTACCCTAAAAGCCTTGTCCCTTCCGTCAGTTGCTTTGAAGCCCTGTTGAACGTTACAACACTTCGATAAGTGTGCTTGTTCATTTATTATTTTAAAAATATTTGTCACACCAGTTAGATTTAGATGACTTCAGAAACATAATATTATTTTTTTTTATTAAAATTTGTTAAAGAAATTTATAAACCTATATCAGGAAGGAAAGTAAAGGTCATTTAATTGATACAAATGTATTGCTGGAAATCAATATTTATTTATAAAATTCAGCATTCCATTTATTCATAATTTTTTCAATTTCTATACATTAGTTATTTAATAAATACAGGAACAACAGAAATAAAAATGACGGTCATACGATTAAGCTATATACATCATATATTATTATAATTAGACAAAAATTTACTCAGAATCATCTATATCATCACATCCATAACATCTATTTCTTTGAGATTTTGTATCTTTCTCCCCATTTTCCTCTTCATCCTGATAATTTGCTACAATTTCGGTAAGAGAAGCTGCTTGGTCAATATACTATAATGGTTCTAATTTATTTTTTTCGCCAAGTTGTCAATCACACGCTGTCGGGTCTAATGTAATGCATAATTGTTCGGTTGCATTTTGCCAGGTTTCATTTATAAATGTTGTTCTTAACATTTTTTGTGACAGGGAGGAATATTACTGGAATTAAAGTTTATCATGCCCTGATAAAATGTATCATTGCTGGTAGTACTAGCGAAAAATTTTAAAAATAATTTAAATCTCGCCTTATTAACACTGTTATTATTGATTTTATAAAGCTCATATGCGCCTTTATTTTGCCTTTACGTACGAACGCTGCAGTGAATCACTCCCTGTGAGGACATAAAAACCTGGCAAAGCTCGGCAAAGTAAAGAACCTAATTTTTCTGCAGGTTCTGTACAATTAATGTATCCATGTAAATTATTATTTTTAGTGGTCATCCATATTTTTAGACTGTCGTATTTATGAATATTGCCAAGACAAATAATCAAGACGTCGGTATCTACTTATTTAATTATGGTGTAAGAGTTCTTTGGACATTTGATTAAAATAACGTAATAATAATAATCTTAGAATAACGATAAAAAATGCAACAACGATTTGAATCGTTCAAACAGCAGAAATTTTTAAAATAATAAATGAAAAAGCACACTGATCGAAATGTAACGTTCAACAGGGCTTCAAAGCAACTGACTAAAGGGACAAAGATGTGCTAAACATTTTCAAGGCTTTTAGGGTAACTTAGGTATAATATATTATACATAGTAAGGATAGCTCAAATCAAAAGTTAAAAGAAATAAGAGAAATAATCATAGATGACATAGACTGTATTTTGTGTCGAAAATTAAAAACAGGACAGAAAAGAATTTCAATATGCTCCATTTTTATGATTTTGAAGGGTTAAAGCTATAATATAGTGGTGTGACAGATATTTTGGTCAAATTTTGAGCTGTGACACCGTGATATTTTGAAAGAAGAACTGAAAATGAAGAGATTAAAAAAAAGTAATTACGCGATAAGGGAAACATTTTATGAACTTTAGAGAAATGAAATTAATTTCCATAAAAGTGAAAATTACTTATGATTATTAGAAAAATAAAAATATATAAAAAATATTTCTGCCAGGATAAATTCTGGCACATCAAGCTTATGTTGTACCTATGAATAAATATTATTAATTCCTATGCTAAATTTCAGAATCCATATAAGTGCACTTTCAGTGTCACCGGCTCCCTACTTATAACCTCTAAAAACAATATTTTAAATTCTGTGTTTGTTTATAATTGATAATGCGACTTATTTGTGATGACATTTGGATAAGAGAGGTTAGAAGTTAGTATCAATTCATTTTATTTAAATAATTGTCAATTAAATTTGTAGCAAACGCAATGGCTTACAGAGATACTGCATATTCAGAAGAACATCCAAGAAATTTAATTCCTGAATTATGCCGGCAGTTTTACGATTTAGGATGGGTTACAGGAACAGGTAAATGTACAATGTATTTGATTCATAATTACAAATAATAGGTATTGTTATAATATATAGATTAAAGAACAATATTCACTAATGTTTTAATGGCATTACAAAAACAGTTGAAATTACCAATCCCAATCAATACTAATTATACATCATCATTCCTTGAAAGTGGATATTGTGGGTAAGCTGAATGGTGAATACAGAGCTTAAAGAATCCAAGACTATCCAAATATTTTTTATTTAAGAGCTGAATCAGAGCTTTTTTTAGTTTTTGGGTGTATTTTGTATATTCTCATAAAGGGTAGGTTCATGGTATTGGGATTACAAAATAATAGGAGTACAAAAAAGTACATGTTTTAAAAACTGCTCTTGAGGGGGTACATTTAGTTATATTTATTGTGGATCTTAAGCACAGGAGTGTTATTTTGTTAACATGGGTTTTATAAAGTTGATTATTGTAAAAGTTTACCTAAAAGTCCTCCAATCTAGGAGACTGTGTATAAAAAATTATTTGAAATGAGTATTTTTATATATTTGAAGCTTTATAATGTTAAAACTTCATGTAACACTTCCAGCTGCCATAAAGGGAGATTATAAAAGATAGTTTGTCACATTAAAGTATGTGTGGAAAAAAAAATTAAAATTTACCATTTTTAGCAGGCTAATGAAGAACAATTTTTTCAACTTTTTCTGTATTGAGTTCAAAATTTGTATGGCTGTTAATAAATCACATCATACAGGGAATCAGTGTGGCTGTTAATACCAATGAAATTGGTACGAATTGAAAGTTTTTTATTTTAGGACTTATTGTTCATTTTAATACAAAAATGGTGCTTTTTCTTAGTTAGCAAACATGGCTGAGCTTTGGTAGCAATTAATTTGTTTTATATTGTTGTACTATAAAGTACTGCAGTTGTAAGAATTTATTAATTTGTATAGGTGGTGGCATAAGTATAAAACATGATGACAAAATCTACATTGCTCCATCAGCCGTACAAAAAGAAAGAATCAAACCGGAAGATATGTTTGTACAAACAATAGATAACAAAGATTTGGAACTTCCACCACCAGAAAAAAAATTGAAAAAAAGTCAATGTACACCTTTGTTTATGTGTGCCTACACAATGCGCGGTGCAGGAGCAGTTATTCACACTCATTCTAAAGCTGCTGTCTTGGCAACATTGTTATTTCCTGGAAAGGAATTTAAATGTACACATTTGGAGATGATCAAAGGTATACGTAATCAGAAAACTGGAGTTAACTTTAGGTAATTGATGTCATAATTATTTACTAATAATAACATTGCACTATAAATTTTCAATTGGTTAACAAGTAATAGAATTTTTTTACAGTCACTAAAAGATACAATTATTAAACCAGAAATGTCTGCAAATTTATTTAAATTTTATAAATTTTATTCTGCACTTCCTTCACTACCTGGTGAGATATAGTCAGCCGCCCATTCTGGGTCATACACTGTTTGTAGCCGTCCACTCTGAATCATGTGGGAGGCATTCCTCTATCCGCCACTTAAGAAGGCTAGCAACCTCACTATATTAAAAATCCATAATTAAATTTATTTTTAAAAAGGTACGACGAAGAGCTAATCATCCCAATAATTGAAAATACACCGTTTGAAGAAGATTTGAAAGATATGTTAGCAGACACCATTAAAAAATATCCACACACTTGCGCAGTGCTCGTTCGAAGACACGGGGTAAGTGATATGTATATTTAAAGAAAAAAATCGAAAATTTGACGGTAAGCACGTTATTATTAAAATAGGTTCGTTCCAACCACTCGAAAAACCGTATAGTGAATGGTCACGATCATGCGCAATAGATAAATCGCGATCCAACTATGCAGGGACGGTTTTTATCCTACGACCCGTTCCAACTAAACTTGGAATCGTTCGTAAAGCAGTTTCTAAACGTTGTCACTTATTTTATATTGACCAACGAGTAGTTAGGTTGTTTGTCGATTAAATAAAACGGTCAGTTTTCGATCCAACATTCAAATTTTCTATTTATTACGCATCAATTTGATCCAAACGATCCTAAATACCGTTTTATGCGATACAATCTTAGTAATAACAAGCGGGGGTGAATTTCAAGCTTCTGCCACACTAGACTAACAATTAGAACTGCCCTCTTCCCTTTCAATGTCAAAAGTCAATTTTATAATTGTTTACATGTATGAAAGTTCAACCAAAACATTTTATTGAAATATTCTTATTTCACATTTTTTACTTATACATTTCAGCTTTGTAAATGTGTCAGTGATGTCATAATCAATACACGTCATTACCTTTGAGTACATACAGAGTAGGTAGATAGGCAGATTCGCATATTCTTAACTACATTTTTTAAAAAAGAAACGTTTTCTAATTGATATTGTTCATTTTTTAGGTATATGTCTGGGGAGATACATGGCAACAAGCGAAAACTATGACTGAATGTTTTGATTACCTTTTTGATATAGTGGTTAAAATGAAACAACTCGGACTTGATTCTAGTTTAACGCCTGAAAAATATGAATTAAAATTCCAGAATACACAAATTAAAAATTAAGTTACGTGTTTGTTAATTATTTCAAGCTTTAAAAATATATTGTAAGCAACTAAAATGGTAATGATAAATTAAATTGTTAATTTTAAAGTTTCTAATTAAATATAATTTGTTTTATTACAAAAGATTACTTAATTAATAAAAATAAGTTTAGCAACTTTACTTGGCACATTATCATTCTTATTAAGCATCTTTAAATGGCTTATTAATCAAAAAGTTCTAACTAAATCCTAAAACTACAAATTTCGTTTTGAATACATTTTGTATTTTACAATTCTTTGTTTACTTATTATGGGACAAAACTATTTAAATTTGAATTTACTCAATTAAAAATTCATTATGAGAACTAATTTTCTTATCTCTCAGTATATTAAAGATACTCGCCATGTGATAATAATGGGAGACTTCTCAGGTCTAAGAAATAAGCAGAGGGATAACTCTAGATCTGACTTTCGTCTCGTAAAGGCACTCTTAATATAACACTCTTCTTTACAGGCTCGCTAGGCACCGCTAACGAATACATTCCTTTCTTGCGTCACTCAAAAATTTTAAAAACGTGTAAAATTAACTTAGTGTCCTGTACCCTAATGAAAAGTGCCCTGAGACGGCAGCTGAAAACATTTCAGCATCCACGAAGACAAAGGTAAGTGGCATTTTTTAAAGGAATCTCTGATCAAACGTATTTTTTTTAAGAAACTCTTAAATATACAGTCCATTGTTTCTTTCTCTTTTTATTAAAATTCATTTTTTATGAAGAACCCCTTTTACGCTAGTGCTTTTGCATATTTTTTATATATTGTGCCACTTAAAAGTTAAAAAACGTGTAAAACTACCCTGTACCCTACTTGAAAGTGCCAGAAGACGGTAGCTGGAAACGTCTCAGAATCCACAAAGACAAAGGTAAGTGGCCATTTTTTTAAGGAATCTCTTATCAAACTTTTTTTTAACTAGTAGTAAAATACTGTTAAACAGGTAATATTTATTCTTTTTAAAGTCCACCAACATACATTAATTACTAAATTACGATATTTAATAAATGTAAACATATAAAATATATCAAGTTTAAGTTAAAAGAGATCACATCTAAAGAATTTGTAATACAGTTTGTAATTAGCAATTAATTGTGAAAAGTATCCGTTTTATAATTATCAACTTGGTTTTATTTGTTACCTAGTTTTGCGTGAAATAAATATTCAATTCGTAAAAATCGATTTTCTACATTGAGAATCATAACGCACCATTTTCCACTCTTTTACATTTTACATTTAAGTTTCTGCTCGGGGAGTAGAAACCCACTTTATTTTATCTAAACCAAACTCGAATGAAAAATTTAGTTTCACAAAATAATCGACATAGTTCAAATCAGGAAGATGTATTAACAAATTTCAAGTTGTAAACAAAATTTCCCCACAAAAAGTATATAAAAAGAGAAAAATTCTAAAAGCTAAAAAGAAAATTGAAAAATAAATAGTAATCCCATTTAAAACATACTCGGTTTACAATATTTTATTGGAACGAAGTTCCTTAACGCGGCTTACGGGTAGTGCGATTTAGTAGAAATCGGCACGTAACGAAATGCATCGGTAGTTCAGTAGTAAAATGCTCGGGGCGGCCTGGGTTCGATTCCCGGCCGATGCATTCTTCATGTGCTAGTACCATTTAATTCAAATTTTTTTAATGAGTAAAACAAATCGAACTAAAAAGCGAAAAATAAACTATAGTTTAAAAAAACTAAAAAACACGCTTTTAGAGTTAACCAAACTAAAAAGTAAAAAATAATTCTTAACATAGGAATAAAATTACTGACGAGAAAATTAATGTCAGTCAAAAAAAAAAATAATGTCAATCAATGTCACTGCTTTGTATGACATTTTTAAACTAACTCTGCGTTTCGGAATGAGAACCCCACGCTTTTAGAACAGTGACATTATTTTTATTCCTATGTTAATAATAAGTTTTTTCTTTTTAGTTTGATTAACTGTAATAGCGTGTTTTTTAGTTTTTTTTAAACTATAATTTATTGTGTTAAATCATACGTGAATATTGCTTTATTATTGTAATTAAGTTTTGAAAAATGGAAACTGCAGCAAATGTGTGTGATACAGATTTAAAAAAGTTGATAAAATTGTATAACTTGATACAAGTATTTACTGTTTACATTCGTTTATTGTGGGAGTGATTTATTGTGTATGAGTGTTTACTATTTAAATTATAGGGAGACAATAGTAAAATCATGTATTCAGAGCCCAAATAAGTATGGAAAGCGCAAACATCAGGGTGCAAATAAAATACCGAAAACCAATGCTCAACGCCAACAACAATTCCGGCAGAGTCAAAAAAATATACAAAAAAGAGAAACGTTGAATTCGAATCTTGCCAGGTATTATATATCTTTTGTATCAGTAACAATTATATTTGTTTTTTTTTGTTCAAAATACCTTGATCAAAATTTATAAATGGCGTAAGGAACTTCGTTCCTATCGGGTGTCCAATGACACCACACGGCTTTTTTTATTACATAAAGCCACTGGATATTAAAAATTTTAACACCCCTAGAAAAAATAAATTAATATTTTTTTTGTTGGAAAAAACATTTATTTAATAATTATCCGTTTTTAAAAATTAATTTGCAAAATTAAATCACCACCTAAATTATTAAGAATCTTAAATACCAAAAAGCAAAATTTTTGTAAAGAACGCTTCGGCAACATATTATAAATCATCCAATTTTTATAATTATTAATATTATCGTAAGGTGGTTGTATATAGATTTACCCTTGATAATTGATAATATTTTGAGTTTTAATAAAAAAATTATGTAACTAAAGCCCGTATTTATGGTCCGTACTCAAGGCGGAGTCGATGTTTCGAGTACAGTTTGCGTGGAAATTTGCATTACAATCTGTACTCGAAGCATCGACTTTGCCGTCACTACTTAAGATGAGTACTGTGCAGGTGGTACAACATATGATATCTTTTATAAGGTTGTGTGTTTGAATTTCTGAGATTTTTAAGTTTATAATAAGCTTTTTGGCAATTTTTTAGGTTTAAGGAACAATATTGTGGTGTAATTAGTGATTTTTAAATACTAAACATTAATATTCAAGTGTTACAAAGTAGAGTTTATGTTACCTGTAGCCGAGGCCTTTTTAACAGATAGATAGAACCTCAAGGCGTGACGTCACATATAAGTCATTGTTTCTACCGTTGCAAAGCTGAAACGCCATGCATAGTAGACAGCTGTCACGTGTGCTGCTGATATTAAAAAATAAACATTATAATTATCGAACGATGCTTGGGTTTCCCAAATTGTATAAGTATTGTATTGCTTGTTTCGTTTTGCATAGTTATTTTTTATTGATGTGAAACATATAATGCCGCGGGTGAGAGTTAAAGCTGCTGTTGACGTGGCGACTGTCAGTCTTCCGTCCGATCCAAAATATCCTGGCAAACCTTGGCTGTTGTTACTAAAAAATGAGATTTTAACGAAAAATAAAGAAAATTGTTGATGACAAATGACACTTGTCAAAAGCAATGCATTTTTTAAAAATGTTTATAGGTTACTGTTTTCGTTTGAAATTTTTAGTCAGAAATTTACAATACTTTAGTACTCACATTTAAAATAAAGAAAAGTGGGAAGAAAATGTAGCATATTTTTATTAAATAATATTCAGCCGTAGTATTTTAGTTTTTTCTTTAATAAACCATCCTTTTTTGCATATTTTTAAACAAAATAGTTTCGATGTTTCACATCTGCCAGGAGACAAGCGATGGTTCATTTTTTTTATTTTTTTAATCTTCTAAAACATAAAACCTGGAGAAAAGAAACCTGCTATGTGGAACTATTTCACTCGAAGTAAAGAAGCCAATGTGAATATGGTGTATTGCTCGATGTGTAAAAAAGAACTAAAATATTTCGGAAATACAGCTAATTTGCACAAACACCTTCAAAAAATTTGACAACTCGAGAATTGACAAAAGAATACTGATAAACTATCCGAGCATCGGTCCTTGGTTTTTAAAAACCGTGAGAACTTCGAAGAATCGAATACTTTTCGATTCTTAGTATTCAGGACCCCATCACTAATTTTCTTATTAGTGTGGATTAACCAGGCTCATCTGTTGTTATCTTATTTGTACATTTCAATATTGTTCATTTTAGTTTGTTTGCGAGTTTTATAGAAAGTGTGGGCTTAATTTTTATTCCCGGTCTGCTTTTATATATTTGTTATTTGTTTATTAATACAAAATCCATTTATATATCGATTAATATTTATTCCTGTAGTGTTTGCTAACAATATAATTGATAATGTCAATATTTTTTGTAGATGCTTACCTATTGGTCGCGCCACAACTTTTATTTTGGTTTAATTGTTAAAATCAAAATAAACGTGGTGGCGCCAGTATCGTCAGCCGATCGGATACATTAATTTAAATCGACCGGCATCCCCTATCGATAAGACACGTCTTCCAATTCTATTAGCATTAAAAGGCTGTTCAATACTTCAAGTAAAAAATTCTTCTGTTAGCACTGCGCTTTCATGGTGTTCTAATTATTTAACTTTCACTCTCGTTAGTGTTTTCGCAAAATTGTGAGTTTTAAAGAAAGATATTTCAACCAAAGTTGTAGTAATATGTGGCAAACGTTGGAATTTCAACTTTGAACTTTAATTCAGTCGATTGAGAAGAATCAAAGTAAGAAATCCTACAAGTACAGTATCAGAAAATTACGATTCACACATTATAGTAAATCCGCCATTGATTACAAAATTGGTTATATTTTCCCACTCGTTTTTTCTGTTAATTGCAAATCTAGATTCCTTTCCAGATATTTAAATTTTTCCTTGTCCCATGTAGGCCGTTAAATTTACTAAGTGCAATTAACACTTAATGAACTACTATTGAAAAGCACCTCACGTAACTAAATTTGACGGAGATTAGAACATCTACAAAACACGACAACGGCCGAACAGCCCTGCTCGACAATTACAAAGAAGCACGCAGGAAGCTTTAGCATGCTATAATGCATAAGTTAACATTTAATGTGTTGTAAGGGTATTTTTTGCTGCACTTTCTATTTCTTTTTATCCAGTTTAGTTTTAGTATATCCCTACCAATATTAGTGTATTCGTTTAAATACAGTGTTTGAAGAGTGGAAGGTTAAGGAAAATGTTGCTTGAAAATGAGTAACACCACATGTATGCACAGTCTGACTGATTGGCCAAACAAATTCTTATTAAAACGCCATAACATATTACCTTATAGACAAATGATAAGACCTTACATTTTAATACTCATTACCGATATGAATTACTTCAACCGAATGGAATCATTTTATATTTTTATGTTCATTAATTTCGATGACAAAATGTAATATAAAGTTACTAATTTTGTATACAAGAACAATATAAAAACATAATTTGTAATGTTAGGTTCGTTCCAAACCGCAATTTTTGTGTCGCCTCGAAAAGGTCTTTGGGATCATTTAACTGGAAACTGGAAAATCTGAATGTTTAAACGATTTTGTGACCCGTTTTATATATTCGATAAAAAACAATACAAAATGGTTGATGTCACAGCGATAGCTGATGAAATACCGAATGCGCATGTCGATCCAAACAGTTCCTACATTCAATCGCGCACCGAAATTACCCTTCAGAAACTGGTTCACGAACGATCCCAAGATTGGTTGGAACAAATCTAATATCAGATAATTCTCTAACGCTTGAAACCATAATAATTAAATGAACAAAAAACGAATAAAATAGGAAACGCAAATAAACCTAAAATCTAGACGTTTATATATTTCGACGAATCAAAAATGCTAAACATCACAATGAATTTTTGGTTGAGTTAAAATATGCTCCCCATCGTAGAAGTCTTCTCATAAAAAAGCATGTAAGCCGTACTCTGTAATACTTCATCAACCTGTACTTCTCTTATTTCAACGTCTGAAGTGTAATACCACCTAAAAATAAATTTAAATTATTCCTGTTTAGACATGTTTTCGTAGCTAAACTTAATGACAATATTTTTTATTTAATAGTAGGATTTTACACCGAAACTTAAGCTTATCACTTCGTTTAATAAAAAGGACATTTTAAAATCATAACTACTCAATAACATTCGTTTAGAATTTTAAAAATTAATTACCACATAAATTTGGAATTTAAACTTCTGATTAAAATAGTGGATAACAAAGCAAAACAAAAGATAATTTGTTAGGTATAAAATATTAGATTCAACTGATTTTAAAATATATTTTGGTAATAATCTGCGTCCAAAAATTGGAAGTACGATAGTTTGGCAGTATACCCAAAATTGGGTGGCTCCGACTATTAATTCACAAATTACTCTGGGTTGCAGAAGGGCTGCAAGCTTTAAAAGCACCAAAACCTGGATCTGAGATACCTAAGGAAGACAGCTTCTCACAAGAAAGTGTGAAAAAAGTTAAAGTTCCGCAATCTGGGTCTTTGATCAGGTGAATGACTGTTCTGGTTAATGGAGGTAAAGCATTGGTCTAATTTAATCTTTGGACAACCTCACTTGCAAATTAAAATCTTCCATATACTGCTTAAATTGGTGAGATATTAAAATCCACTTAAATAGGTTAGATAAAAGGCTATAATAGGAAAGGTTTCTGAGAAGAGCAGAATGCCAAACTTTGACAAGTGCTTTTTAAATACAAAAAACAACTGTGATTCACTGCGTTGCTCGATTGAGTCGTTCCATAACTATGTCGCAATATATTAGTTGACTTTCAATAGCAAAAATAATTAAAATCATAAATAAATTGGTTGTGGCTACTATTTTTGGGTATTTTAATTCATTCTTAAATCTTACCTGCTATTTTGGTGGCCCCTTCTATATGTTATAAAATGGCCAGAATGAGCATCACCTGCATGAACAACAACTGCAGCAAGTTGATAAACATTTCTAAATTCGTTAGCCATGTCGCTTAGCGAGCTACCGCCCCAACATAGAGGAGTGCTACTTGAAAGGGGACTGCCACCCTCGCTAGTACTTGTATAATTCTAAAAATTTTGTTTTTTTTTTAATTTTTTGGGTACAACTTTTACTTTTTAAAAATGAAAGTGGTTACAATACTGTTTCTAAATGATACCTATGCGTTTTTTGGTAATAAGTATTAACAGTGCATGTTACGTTTTCATAAATATTTGGTTAAAAATTCATCCCGATAGTTTCTTATTTTACTACAATTCGCGAGTTCACCCCCAATGAATAAAGAGGAACGGAGACTCGACTGAAAAGACCTCATATCAACTCGCGTCTCGTAGCGACGTACTTATAAATACCCGCTTTGTAAAAAGTTGCACTCATCAAACAAATACATGTGTAAATATAAAACATTATTATATATGTGTCTGACGTTTTCGAGTCAAACTCCAACAACATTATCACTTCAAGAAATACCAAGGTTAGTGGCCATTTTTTTTAAAGGAAGCTCTCGTTATACGTATAACGTATAGTTAAATTTTATTCACCTCATTCACTCAAAATTACAGTTATAGGAAGTGTAAGTTATTTAGAATTAGTAAATGCAGACTTTTACTTCCCATTTTATTGTTGACGTTTATTTTCTAAAATACAATTAACATAATCATATCACCAAAAAAACAAACCATCATAAACATCAACAAGCGTCGCAAAGAGGGTTCCTTTTTTAAATGTAATGTTCGATTTTAATAATCGCCACGTTATAAATTCAAAATCTTTTTACTCTTCTGCCAGAACGAGTTCTGCGTAAGTTTAGGCACAGGATTAAGAACCAAAGTAGCAGGTGATGTAGGAACAGGTGTGGAAACGATGTCATCCAGAAGAATGAAGGTAGATTTCACACGGTGGATGAAAACTTTCATCGGTTTGTCATGAATTTTTAATTTGACTGTTTTCTCGTCTCGATCAAGAATTTCGTGGGGTCCATTGTATCGTGGTTGAGGAGCTTTCAATATGGATCCTTTTTTAAGAAAGGCATAAGAACAACTCAACAATTCTTTGAAAACAAGCTTGAAACAACGCTTTTTTGATCGTCAAGACTCCTGTTCTCCAGATTTGAAGAGAAAAATTTGTAAGAAGTGTTTCTCCGAATGCCATCTTAGCTGAAGTGGCCTTGATATTTTCTTGGAAAGCAGAACGAATTCCTAGTAAAACTAGAGACAATGCTTGAACCCAGTCGATGTCGGAATGAGCCATAATTGCAGCTTTCAATTGGCGACATAAACTCTCGACCAAACCATTCGATGTTGGATGTCAACTTGTTAAGTTATGTTGAATTCCAAAAATTTTTGTAAATTTTTTAACAAAATGAGAAGTGAACTGACAGCCACGATCTGAGGTAATGGTGTGAGAAAAACCAATCGACAATCCTTGTTCATAGAACGTCAAACGAAACGTTCGCTAATTAACTTGAGAGAAGTAGTGGTTTTCCTGTAGGGGTATCACAGAACACAGTGAGGTTCCAGGAATCGGCACGTGTTCGATGTGAAGAGAAGAAGAATTCTCTTGAGTAAACATCTAGAGTTCTTCGTCCTGTTCCTGAGAATCATCTAGTAACTTGTAATTAAGTGGAGCAGAAATAGCTTAGATTCCAGAAAGTGTATCAACTACGACGTTATCAACTCCTTTGATATGTTGAATATTAGTTGAAAATTCAGAAATAAAAGAGAGATGATTTAATTGGACTGGTTGAACTTTTCACGTTTCTTTTTTGGTAAGCGTAAATCAAAGGTTTGTGGTCAGTTTAGATTGTGAATGAATGACCTTCCAGTAGAAGACGAAAATACGTAATTGCGTTGATGACTAATCCGTATTTCGCGACACGTCCGAAGATGATTCTAAGATGACGTTCGTGCTCTGCTTTGGAACAAGAGAAAACGAGAATATCATTAATATATACAAAAGCTCGACTGAAAAAACGAAATAATTTTTTATTGAATTGGTTACTCCTAACTGTTACCCAAATAAAATAAAAAAACCTCTAATATATATTTATATATCCCTGTTATAAACTGTAATAGTCATTTGAGATGATAGTAATAGTAATAAATAGTTAAACATAATTGAATACTTATTTTTATTAAATATAAAAAATCAAATATTCTAATCTGAGTCGTCTATGTCATCTTCAAATTCATCATAAGTATCTTCGCCTAAATCCTCAACTACGGGTTTGATGGTAATTTCAATGCAATTCCACATATTCTGCTCTTCATTCACTACATGTTTGATACATTTTATCCACGACTGTGAGGTTACATTGTTGACGGCACTACTAAGCAGATTTTTTACGTCATTTAAGTAACATTGTTACTTGCTACTTCATGTTTTATTTGAGCCCATACAAGTTCAATTGGGTTTAACTCACAGTGATAGGGTAACAATGGAAGTACAATTACGCCTCATTCTCGCGTCATTTCATCTACTACGTATTTGATATATTTATCTTTACGACATTGAGCTAAGTTTAGTAATTCTATGTTCAAAATTGGTTCTTAAATTTAATATTTTTTTTAGCAAGCCCATCTGCAATATGTGCTTTTCTCCATTGGGTGGTTGGTAAGTGTTCTACACGCCGGCTGTGGTATAGAGCGTTATAGCAATAACAGATCCTGGTTCAATTTTTAAAAGAATATCTGAAAACCATTTTCATAATGTTCTGCATCCATTTCCTTATGAAAATCTCCAGTTTTTTTAGAAACAACTGCGTTTAAACTTCCTTCGACCAATATGGGTAATAATAAGGCGTTTTCCTTTCCAAATGGGGCTTTTAAACCTGTCAGTAAACCATCTACAAAAGCTTGATGTTTGCATTTTACATTTAAATCCTGCCAAATTTTGTCACGGTATGTCCTTTATCTAACCAGGTTTCATCTGTATAATATATTTTTCTACCCTCTCTTCGAAACTCTGCTATTTCTTTCAGATATTTTCTGCGCCATAAAATGATTTCCTCTTTTTCAATAAGGGTACTATTCCTCTTTCTCTTTAAATACCTGAAGTCCATCCCTTCTTCGAATTATTTCTTCTTCTTCTTACTTCATAAACGGATCATTTGGAAGTTGAAGGTTTGTTAAGATTTTTCCGGGCGATTTAAAGCGTTCACCGAGGATTTTCTATTACCTTCACTTATAATACGTTTTACCGTAGCGACAGAAACATTACACGCTTTAGCTACTCTCTCCTGCAATTTGCTCAAAGGAATATTTAGGACACCCTGTTCTTATTTTATTTTCATAAATTGATATACACTGTATATGATTTGTCGAGCTTGACTATGAATTATTTTATTGGAACCACTCATGTTTCTAGATTTTGTCTGTAACAAAAGATTTCAAGAATTAATAAATAAACATTTTAACATTTAAAAGTAAACATGAAAATTTAAAAAAAATACTCTCCCATTATTTTTTTTTATTCAAATTTACAAAATGACTAAAAATTCATATGCTTAATTTTTAAACCATTAGATAAAGTAACCACTGAAATATTGTTAAAAACACGATTTTTTGCGCAGAGTAGCCCCACTACGATAAATCAAACTTTATTTTATCAAAAATGTTAAATAAAATTAATCCATACATACCTTACTGTCAAGTAAATTAATCCACTGCATACACAAAATATTTTCACAAATTATTGTCTCCACTAAATTAAACTAACAATAGTAACAATTACCAAACTTAATAAACAACTACTATTACTCGAAACTAAGAAAAAGCTAACAAATGAAACGAAATTTACTGCACTATTAAAATATTGAATAGAATAGTGAGATAAGAAAACGCTGCGGTGTAAAAGAAGATGTGGTCACAAAGATAGATAAAGGAATGCTTAGATTGTTTGGACACGTAGAAAGAATGGATGAAGGAAGATTGACGAAACAAATTTATAAGGCGAGTGTGAATGGGCAAATCGGTAGAGGTCGACCTCGGAGAACATATCTCGATCAGATCAACATTGTTTTGAAGAAAGGCCAGGTCAAGAGTACCAACAACCGAAGAGCATGTATAAGAGCACTGATGAAAGTAGAGGAAGCAAAAGATGTGTGTACGAACCGTAGCAAGTGGAAGGAAGTGGTCTCTGCCTACCCCTATGGGAAAAAGGCGTGACTTTATGTATGTATGTATTAAAATATTCGGACTGAACGAGAGCACGATTGAATTTAAATTGCCTATAATTGTTAAGATAGGGAGTAGGATCTTATTTCAAATGTAAACTTGTGTCCTGCGTCAGTATGACTCATAGCCTACTCGTTTTTCACTACCTCTACCTCGTTTGTGACGTCGGAAAAAGTGAATTGGGTATCAGCTTGCGCAAACCACAAGTTCAGTTTGTCGGACCAAAAAGGCGGCAGTATTACGGCGACTCTATGAACTGCGGGGCGTTTACCTACGGCGTCTGCGACTGCGGCATGATCCTGCTGCTGCTATTGTTGTTGGTTAGGTGGTTGAAGCGATCCGAGTCTCGTCGCGAAGCATCTTGATATGAGGTTATTTATGGGGAAAATTCAAATTTCATTAGCTTAGCAGTTCCTTTTTTACATTGCGTTGCTTGTCGGGGTCACCAATATAGAAAATATACGGTGTAAGTTATTTAGAATTAGGAAAAGTAGACTTTTACTTCCTATTTTAATGTTGACGTTTATTTTGTAAAATACAACTGACAGAATCATATCACCAAAAAAACAAACTATCAAGAACATCAACAAGCGTTGCTAAGAGGGTTCCTATTTGAAATGTAATATTCGATTTTAATAATCACCACACAGTCCACTGACTATTTCGTCCAGTGCAATTCATATCTTTTTGTTGATGTAAACATAGTTTTGCCATACTTTAAATGTGTTTAACACTCAACGCGTTTTTGTTAATTAAAGTATGCTAAAGTATGCTATTTAAAATTTCCCATTTTTTGTATTTCCACCTAAATTAGTTCGCAATTAATAAACAGGTTAGCAATTTTAATTATTACAAAGAATTATGAACATCAATCATGAACAATTGCTCAAAACTCTATAGAAGTCGAAGGGAAAATGTAATTGGCATATGAATAAACTCATAATAAAAAACAAGTAAAAACACTACATTACAAGGAATTTTGATTTACTGTTAGTATTATAAGAATATTTTTATTTTATCTATATTTCTTTATAGACACCATATGCGTGACAGACAGACAGACACAAAAAAATTAAAAAATGCGTGTTTATGTTTTGGTAACGTGCGAATAATCATGAGGTTTGAAAAATGCATTTTTTTTAAAATCACAAACAGACACTTCAATTTTATTATATGTATAGATTTCACTTATATTTTAATATTAGCATTTGTTGCTAAAATACTTACAGAATTAGTTAATCTTCGCTGATAATGAACTTGAATAAAAGTGTAGGCAGACATAGAAAGCCTCATCGGAAACTGTACATAATCTTGCCTTTTAGACATGCCGCTAATCTGCCAAGTATTTCTTGAAATGTGAATACAAAGACTGACAGGCAACTGTAAATTATAAGAGTTAATATTTTGCAGCAAAAAACGTATATCTACACAAACATTGATAAGTTAAGTTTGCAATGTCCAATATTTTTTAAAAATCTTACTTTTCCAAAATTGAGAATCTTGACTTGTTTTGCCAAAACTGCAGGTTTAGCAGGATCTCGGTTTCTATTACAACCCTCGCACTGTACATCATTTACAACTTCTGGAGTGACAAAATTTGTAAGGAGCTGATGTAATTTGTGCCTACCCCATCCAAGATCTCCAGCACTAGTAGTTGGTAAAGCAAGTGATAAGCTTTCAAATTTGTCATAGCGAACAGCTGACTAAAACAATATATTTGAAGTGTTTTTTATTAAACCAAACACGTTTAAGTAAAGAAAATATAAAAAAAATATGATCTGAAAAAATTTAATGTAATATTTTCAAGAAAATAAAGTATATATAATTATGATTATATGTGTTTATAAATAATTTTTATTAATGTAACAAGAGCTGCTACAACATACGTGCGCGGCTAAATTATGGAACAAATTCGATATTTCACAAGCAATGTACTTTTGACAAAAATCCTGAAAGAGGTCGATTTTTGTTTTTAAATGCCGAATTTTGAATGTATACCCTAAAGAGGTTATGTCAATGGTTTTGACGTGGTGACGTAATCGATAACTTTTTAAATTGTAATAGATGTTGTACTTCATCTAAAAGGTCTTTTATTACTGCATTCAATGATAATATATAATATGATTTGTTTGTACAGGGTGAACAAAAATTAATATTTTTTTTTAGTAAGAGAATAACTTTACGCCCCTGGATTTTTTCTTGTGGGGTTATTTGACATCGAAGATCCATGTAAATCTACAGGAGTTGTAAAATCAAATTTGGATAGAAATCAGCAGAATTACTCCAAAAGAGGAATGTGCCCGTAAATTTGCTTATTGCCTAGATACTGGTGGATGGCATGGACTGTTTTCTAACTACCGAACATAATGCGACTCAGTATCGCACAATGCCGTAGAGTGCTGATGTTTAATTGGAACACCCATTGGTTTTTAAGTCTACCAGCAGAGTGCACTAGGCTCAGTGTTAGGAGAAAGAAACATTTATTTTATCGACTTAGAAATCATAAATGTATACATAAAGTTGTATATAACAATTGGTTGATAATTTTTTTTTCTTTTTATAAGATTTCTTAAAAAGGTATAGAAATTATCTCAACAATAAAAAAAATTATTAACAACAATGTAAATAAAATGTTTATCAACGCCAACTTAAAGGAAAAAAACATCTTATATTTTATACTACTGAGTTGGTATTAAACGCGCATCATGCTAAAGCAGTACTTTTCAAAGTGCCCGATTGAGTGAGGCGTTGCTGTAGTTGGAACACCACCATTATGCTGCACAATGTATTTTATTGGATATAAAGTTATTCTCTTACTGAAATAAAATATTAACTTTTGTTCACCCTGCATAAACAAATCAAATTATTTATTATCATTAAATGGAGTATTGAAAGACCTTACAGATGGAGTATCACAAGACATCTATTGCAATTTAAAAAAATTAACGATTACGTCACCACGTCAAAATCAGTGACATGGCCTCTTTAGAATATACATTTAAAAATCGGCATTTAAAAACGGAAATCAATCTCTTTTAGGATTTTTGTCGGAAGTACATTGCATGCGAAATATCAAATTTGTTCCATAATATAGCCGCGCATGGTATAGTCACGCCTTTTCCGGTAGGGGTAAGCAGAGACCACTTCCTTTCACTTGCTACGGTTCCTACACACATTTTTCGCTTCTTCTACTTTCATCACCGCTCTCATACGTTGGTTGTTAGTACTTTTGACCTGGTCTTTCTTCAAACAATGTCAATCTGATCAAGATACGTTGCCCATTCACACTCGCCTTATAAATCAATCTTCTTTCATCCATCCTCTCTACGTGTCAAAACCATCTAAATCTAAGCATTCCTGTATCTATCCTTGCAACCACATCTTCTTTCACACCACAGCGTTCCCATATCTCAATATTCTTCACTTTATCCATCAGAGTCACTCCGGCTATACTGCTCAGACTACTCATTTCCGCAGCATTGGTCTAACTTTCATGCTTCTTTCACCAAAAACAACATTCACTACCATACATAAGTGTCGGGACTATGCACAGCGGGTGAGCGAAATTCGATGTCACAGCTCTATTATAAGTAAAGAAAAGACGATAGAAAAAATCTGAAAAGATCTTAAACGGGATTGAGTAAAGTCCATTTTAAACCTAATTTGCATATTTCTCCATATTTGCAAACTGAAGTAATGACGTATCAATTTTTTTCCAGAAACATACTTACCTATAATTTGCCATATTTAAAAAGAGCTTATTTTCTGAACAAATTTTGTGAAGAAAAAAATTTGCTTTTTTTTTCGTAATAAAATTATAAGCAAATTTAAAAAAAAACTTTCAATAATTAAACATTGTTAATTAGTGTTATTTATTAATTTAACACAATAAAACACATAATATGTTACTACTAATACCACAGAAGGAAACAAAGTATGTTGAATCACTACAACAAATTTTCAATGCAACCACCTCCTACTTCTAAACACTTATCCAATCTCCGCCTTACTTCTCTCACTGAAGCCTTAGGTAACATTTCTCTAGATAGTTCATCGCAAGCATTTCTGATTTTTTCTTTTAAATGTTTGAAGTTAACAGATGATGATTTGTAAACTTTATTTTTTTAAGTTCCCCACAAGAAGAAGTATAGTGGGGTCAAGTCCGGTGATTTAGGCGCCCACTGTATCGGTCCATTTATACCTATCCAATTTTCTCCGTACGTTTCATTTAAATATTGTTGGACAATTCTTGCTTTATGCATTGGAGCTTCATCATGCTGGAAACACATGTTTGCTCGCAGCCGTAATGGCACATTTTCGAGAAGCACAGGAAGTTCTTCTTAAAAAAATTTCAAATATCGCTCACTATGTAAAATCCCTTTGTACAAATATAGACCAATCAAGTGCCTATTAGTAATACGACACCAAACGTTATTTCCGAAGTGTCCTTGGTTTTCAATCTGAATGACAAAATGTGAATTTTCAGTAAGCCAAAAATGTTCACGTTTTCTATTGGACTTACCGTTACTAACAAAACGGCTTTCGTCCATCCACAACACATGCTGAAAAAACGATTGTTATTGATCTCTAAGTTTACCATCAGTTGGGCAACATAATTAATTCTTCGTTGTTGATGTTGATCTGACAAGTGTTCTAGTAAAATTTATAACTATTTTCTTTCAAATTTTCGTACCGAATTATATTTTAAGTTCAACTCACGACAGGCTTGTCGAATCAAGTTTCTTAGATGGTTTTCAAAATACTGCAAAACAGTGGCAACAGTATTGTTAGAATTGACGCTTTAACAATTTTTCTTTCCTTTCGAGAAGAAAATGCCTCGTTATTTGCACTAAATTGCGTTCCAATCTTGCAATTATTTTTAAGCTTGGAATAACACGTTCAAGGTATCTCTGGGCGTATAACTATACTGCTCTTCTATGGTTCTTTTAAGATTCCCCATAAACTAATAACATGTCGACTTTTTCGTTGTGCGTGAACATTTTTCAAAGTCAAATCACAACAAAACAATATTTGTCAACCATTAGCTTAATTATTAATAGATGCGACTTTGCTATTTTCCAAAGTCTATTTTTTTAAATCGTGACAATTGCAAATTTTTGATAATACTTTTTTTTACAAATTTGCTTTTAATTTTATAACGGAAAAAGATGGCAAATTATTTTCTCCACGAAATTTGTTTAGAAAAATTAGTTTTTTTTTTAAATATGCCAAAATATATAATAGGTACGTTTCTGGGGAAAAAACATCGATGACGTCATTACTTCAGTTTCCAAATATCGTAAAATATGCAAATTAGGCTTAAAATGGACCTAACTCAATTACATTTAAAAACATCTTTTCAGATTTTTTTTATCCTTCTGGCTGCTCATAAAGTTATGCAGGGCCCCATTCCTTTGTTTCCCTGCCAACATACTTCGCTTAATGTCACAGTCATCATTTCCGTCTTTCGTGAACTTTGAACTCAAGTATACAAACTCATTCACTTGTTCCACTATTTCTTCTTCAATCTGGACCTCGCAATTTGTCATGCTTTCTTCTCTTTTAAAAACCATTACTTTCGTTTTGCTTACATTTACCTTTTACCCTTAAATTTTTAGGGCATCATGCATAATATTACTTATCGCCTGCAACTTCTCTTCAGATGACGCTAATATGACCGTCTATGATTAAACAGCCATGGCGAAGCCACATAATCCTGCCTAACACTATTTTAGTGTTAAACCAATCCTTGTAAGCTACGTTTACCCTGACGCAAGCATTGGAATCCTCATAAAGTGATTTTAGTGCTCGTATTAAACTACCGCTAACCCCATACATAGACAATGTCGACCACAATTCATTCCTCACCACTCTGTCACAGCCCTTTTCTAAGACTACGAAAGCGCAGGGGGTCTTTTGGCTTCTAGCCAAGAATTTTTCAACTATGCCTCATAATAAAAAGACCTGGTCCATACATCTTCCTCTTCTAAATACTGCTTGCACATCCCATATCTTCTCATCAGTTTCATTCGTCACTCTTATAATCAATACCTTTGCATACAGTTTGCCGACGATGCTGAGTAAACTAATGTCTTGGTAGATCATACAGTCCTGCTGCGAACCTTTTCCTTTGTCCAGCCTTCAGCTATTAATATAAATAAATATATTTCACTAACCTTGTATCCACATTCAGTACATCTTAACTGGCTTGTAAGTGTCCCGGTAAAAGGATGGCCGATAGGTTGTTGAGGGGGGCCAGTCATTTGTAAAGCTCTACAAGACCTAGATATCCACCTATTTCTTCTAATGGCTCCACTTCGCCAGCTACCACTCATTGGTCTACATAATTCATTTAATGACATAACACTGCCCAATGAATCAAAATCTCCTTGTTCTTGATTAATGTCTTCAATTTGCAATTCATTCATGCCCAAAGCATCAGATAAACAACCTGCCTAAAGTGATGGAAAGTCATTTATTACTTTTTAACATAAATAAGACGTTAAATATTTGTGCTAACGAATTTATAAATTAATCTAAGAATTTGTAAATTAAAATATAAAATAAA
Source organism: Agelastica alni (assembly GCA_950111635.1). NCBI lineage: Eukaryota > Metazoa > Arthropoda > Insecta > Coleoptera > Chrysomelidae > Agelastica > Agelastica alni. Next base: position 15,883,769 of record OX467716.1, read on the forward strand.
AGTTAATTGCTAGTCCTAGGCTACATAATTTTATGAGTAGAGTTGAAATTTAAGTACTTGGAAATTAATAACTGCTAAATTATTAAATGTAACAAACTGGATGTTCTTTATGTTATGAACTCTGTAGACATCAGATACAATACACAAAATAAGAACGCAAAAAAGACATATGAATATGTGCTAGCACAAAAAAGGCGAAACAACTTCAACATAAAATAGAAAGGTCAGATAATAAATCAAAAACAGTGTGATCAATAATAAATATCATAAAAAGCGGTTCTGGTAGTCAAAGGAATGTTCAAGTAACTGGAGCTGGCGAGACAGTTGCAAACAGTTTTAATAACTATTTCCTTAACTGTGCATCAGACCTAGTATCTAAATTACCCGAGAAATTACTTGAAAGAAACATATCTTATGTAAAACAAGCCGATAGATCTTAGGCTGTTTACACGAAATGAAATTATATCTGTGATAAAAAATTTGAAAAATAAACAAAGCAGTGATGATGATGACATTCCAACTTCATTAATAAAAAGTTGTGCAAATGAGATCATTATAACTTTGGCATTTGCAGTTGGCATATCATTCAAGATGGGAGTGTTTTCAGATTGAAATTAGCAACTAATAGGCCTTTGCACAAAAAAGGTGTCTGCTACTATATAATATATTTAATACAGCACTTTATCAATTTATTGAATACATCTTGCAGGCACTTGAAAGAAATGAGGTTATAATGGGCTTATTATTGGACTTAACAAAAGCTTACGACTGTTGTAGATCATCAGCTATATGGAATAAATGGTTTCGTCTATACTTGTAAGTCAAAAACCGAACCTGTTAAAATGGGAATTCCACAGTGTAAACTTGAAATCATAGATGAACAAGCCATTTCCGTCACCGATATCGTGAAGTCACACGCTCTCTGTCTCATTTTAAAATATTCCTGGCGTAGTTGCTCGAAATCGATATTCCAGTGGCATAGTCTCTTTAAAAAATACTTTTTTAATAGTAAAATAAATAATTGCAAAAGTTAAAAATAATCATTAAATGATTGTGTGCATTTGCTATTTATTACTTAAGAGATCTAAAAATTTTGTTTAAATTGTAAAATTCTAAGAGTTATCTGATTGCGAGTCATGAAGAGGGGAACATCCCAGTTCGTCCTCTGATGAAATATCACTTTCTTCATATTCCAATGAGCCTGTATTCACTGTAAATACTAGTGTTCGATAGCATCGTCCCAGAGATGTTTTTTTTTATCGGTTCTTTTTCATAACTTTTGACATGTTGGCAGATATTATCCCACTCTTGTTCTGATACGTCCTAGAATTTTTGCCTTGTCAACGCCTCGGTATCAGCCAAATTAAAAGTGGTGTTGTAAGCTGCTACCCAATTCTTCATTAATGCCCATATTTTCTCTATGGGGTTCCGTTCGGTGTGATGAGGGGATAAATGTAACACAGTGACTATGTTGTTCCAGCAGAGCATTAAACTTGTATATTGTGGGGATGGATAGAGTGATGCTTGTCAGCAAACTTAATTGGTTAGATCACGCAATGTACACCCAAAGAAACTTATCAAAGAACCTATTTCTTCTAAGAAAACTCCCCAAATGTGTCGGTGAAACTTGTCTGAAAACTGCCTATTACAGGCTTATACACTCTGTTATATGCTACTGTATAATTGTGTGAGGCTACTCTTCCCATACTAAGCTAGTATTTAAACTCCAGCGGAAAGCACTTCGTATTATAACATATCTTAGTTACCGGCATAATTGTATATAATGCCCATCAGCAAGTACATAAATATAATACTCGTAATCGACAGAATCTAGTAACAGAAATTTACAGGCTGAAAAAACTTAAGATCTTCCATTTTTTTTACTTTCCGTTTTACAATCTGACCATATGCTACTACTGTAAATATTCGGCAATATCGACAAGTCGCATATCATTGATAAAAGATACATGTTACCAGAGCAGTATAAGATTAATTCTGATTTGGTACATGCAAAATCCGTGCAGCATTGCCAGTTGATTCAACACCACTATTTACCTCTATTAAGCAAGCTAGACCAAACCAGCAGAATTTAACTAGGCCTATTGGATTATTTAATACCCTTTTTGTACTAATTTGTACCATTAATAATAATTTTGTACCTTATGCTGTTAAAAAAACTGTGGCACTACTACCTTTATTATTAAGCTAACAGGACCATTAACAAAAAAGAGAAAAAATAAATAAAAGGTAGAAATGCAAAGAACTAAATTTGTACCAATTTGTACCATCCATTCTACTCAAAACAACCTCTTAATAAACTCAGCCATATTAAACTAGCCCTTTCCATAAGTAGATACAATCGCTACTTATACATTTGATTCGGGATAATTTGTACCACAAAAATATAGTTAAAGATTTTGTACCCCTGTCGCGCTGTTCGTTTGGAAATTACTCCCGATCCTTATTAAGCTTAAGAGAATTTGTACCTCTGCCGTTTCTCTAGAAATTACCTTAGATCTTTGAATAATAGGATGTCTTAATAGCACTAGATACAAAATTATTATTAATGATACAAATTCATATAAAATGGGTAATAAATAATCCAATAGATCTAGTTTAATCTGCTGCTTTTAGAGATCCACTATTTCTATAAAAATGTTTATAAAAGTAAAGAATATCGCTACCAATGCCATGTTGGCTAGAGAGTGAAGGACAGAATATAATTGTGTTTCCTGTCAAGTATAATGCTCCTGGCATGTTCTTCTATGATTCCAACTTTAGTATGACTGGTCAAATTGTTACAAATTTTTTTTGGAAAAATTATGCTGATGACACAACATTTTAACAACTGCACAGGATTTTGGAACTGTTCTTGATAATGCAGAAAATGTAATATATATATATATATATATATATATATATATATATATATAGGATTAATGCTGCGGAGATGAGTAGTCTGAGAAGTATAGCCAGAGTGACTCGGATAAAGTAAAGAATAGTGAAATAAGAAAACGCTGTGGTATAAAACAAGATGGGGTTACAAAGATAAAGGAATACTTAGATGGTTTGGACACGTAGAAAGGATGGATGAAGGAAGTTTGACGAAACAAATTTATAAGGCGAGTGTGAATGGACAAGTCGGTAGAGGTCGACTTCCGAGAACTTATCTCGATCAGATCAACATTGTTTTGAAGAAAGGCCAGGTCAGAGTACCAACAACTGACGAGCATGTATGAGAACACTGATGAAAGTAGAGGAAGCAGAAGATGTGTGTAAGAACTGTAGCAAGTGGTCTCCCCACCCCTATGGGAAAAGGGTGTGTATGTATGTATGTGTAGGATATATATATCCTATTCACAGACTGACTGTTACAAAAAGGGGTGCTAAATACTCTTGTTCGAAATTATTCAATTATTTAATAAATTACCACAGAATATTTGACTTAAAGTTGAAACCATTTCAAAAATGCAATACACAAAATTTTAGTAGATATTGAACCCTATACAGTACAAGATTAAATAAATGCCTCTATGTAAAATATTTAAATATTATTTTTATCGCGAATATTTAATTCTGAATGTGTATGTAATCCTTTTATGTAATCATGATTATTGAAATAAATATTATTACAACTAATTAGAAGAAAATTGTGTTTTTGAATACCCAGTTATTTAATTGATTTTGTTACATTGTTAAAAACATGTTTATTAACTTAATTAGGAAATACCTTTCTTCCAATCTTTTGAGTTTCTTCATCTAATGTAGTCAATATTACATTCAACAATTCATGTGCATCTTGTTCACCAGCAGGAATAACCCAGCCAAGTCTTTTTAATGCATTTATTACTGCAGCAGGTGCATAAGTATCCTGAACAGATTTGTTTGTGCCATTTACAACTGTTTAGAAAATTATTAACCATTTAGTATGCATTATCCTATACAATAAAATTAAACAAACCTGATAGTACTGTAGCTAAAGTACTGCGTAGGCTAGTTTCCTTTATAAATTTATCTTTTTCGAGCCAAGTAATAAAGCTAGGACAAGCTGCCAAAGCATGAAGTATTGCATTTAAGAAGCAAGTTTTACCGAGGTTCACCAGACCAGCTAGTCGACCTCTGCCACTTCCAGAACTTGGGGAAGGACCCCAAAATACAAAGGCTCCTACTACTGCTGCTGCTGTTATGCCTGCAGCTACTAAAATTCGATCGGATTCCATTGATAAATATCCTTGCAGTTAGATTTTGTAAGACATTATATCTTTTATTACGATAGATTTAACACATGTTTAAGGAAAAATTTGTTTAAAAATAGGGAAGTTATGAAATTAAAATAAGATATTAATTTAATATTATTGTAAATTCAAGGAGCGAAAATCAAATAATTGACAGTACACGAAAGTTGACATTTTTATAGTGACAAACAATCCAGACAATCCATCCAATTGGCGATGTTCACGAAGTTGTGCAATCGGAATGGTACTATACTAATGTGATATTAATATTTACTTGATAGTATTTAGGTTGTTTTTTTAAATATTTCTAAGTATCCCAACATCAATATTTTTATTAATATTTAACGAATATAAGTAGCTTTAGCAAGAAATATTGTTTAGTTATTGGTTTAAAGCTATCGCAGCGCCACTGATAGCGATGAATATTGCGGATAAAAATTGACATCCTTACAAGTGTCAAGGTGTCAAGTCATTTTAAATATTTGTTTGTTTATAAAATTTTAAAATTAAAAATCATGGAAATGGACGAAGTAAACGAGATTGGCGTTTTTAATTTAATAACGATGCTTTGTGAAAAATTTTGTATCAAATCGGAAGATGTAAAATCAACAAGAACTAGATGCTACGAAATTTTATTGGAAAAACGCACATCAAAGTGCAAAAAAGGTACAAATTCAATTTATTTTAATTGTATCTTTGTGTATTGGTTATTTTTGCTGTAGATTTTTCAAATTTAAAAGGAACTACTGATCCTTATTGCAACTTACTATCCTGGGAATTTAAACTTATTCATGATTATAATATGAAAACCCATGCTGAAGAATTAAAAACATGCGTAGAAAATGTAAGGCAGTGTTTTAAAAATGATAGTGACTTTTTCAACAGGATACTTAAATTTATGCTGGATCTACGAAGTATACCAAAAAGAAATGAAAACATACTGGTATGTATTTCACATTATTTATTTCAAGAATTTTAAATGACTTATTTTCATAAATTTTTTAATTAATATAGTAGCTAGTTTTTGTATTTATTAGTTTAAAGTACTTTGTTAGTATAAATAGGCTAACGTTTTAAAAATATTATAGGATTTATCAACTTTGCCATCCATTAAGGAATTTGAAAATTTCAATAAACTTTTTCAACTTCCTGATTCATTTAGGAAGCTTTTTGATGAAAAAAACATAAATTCTCCATCTTCTGATGATTTACCTCAAGTAAAGGTTTCTAACGAGAATATTCTAATTAAACATTATAATTTCTCTGAAATTTTCAAAGATGAAGGCTATGAGTCTCCTACAAAAAATCCAGAAGATATCTGGGAATTGGCTTCAAAATTAAAATATAGTAGTAGAAAGACTTGGGAAAGTTTTGGATATTCTGAACCAGATAAGGAACCACCATTTTTATCTGAACTTGGCGCATTGTCCTCACTATGGGTAGAAAATTTGGAATCTTTATACATGCTTAAACTTTTTAAAGATGGCACTGTATTCAATTCAAGAATGATCACAAGAAAGGAATTTATAAAAGATTTAAAGTACTTATTAGGTAATTTTTATTACTGAATATAGTATCAAAATAAAGTAATTGCTGAGTTAGTAAAATAATATTGGGTAATAAAATTTGGTTTTTTTCAGTGGGGATGGCATCAGAACCTTTTACATTTGATGAAAATGGTGAATTTTATTTAGTTCCTGGTATTAACGTTGAAGCAATAACTCCTGATGCTTTATCAAGTTATTGTAAAGATCTCATGTTTACTGGCACTTGTTGCAAAGCACTGAACAAACTGAGTACTCCTAATTTAGAAACTGGAAAATACAAATATCAAGGATATGTCTTTACAGTTAGTAAAATAATTGTCTTGATTTTTCAATTCATAAATTATTATTTATAGCTTAAAATTATTCATCATTTACAAATGCAGCTTTAGTTTTTTTAAATCAATTTGTGTAATTGATGGTTATTTGTAAAATTTCTCATACATTGTAGATTTTTTCAGAATGTAAAACTAAATTTATGTTGGGTTAGATTATATTCTGAAATATTCTTCAACTACTACAAGGGTGGTCTGAAAAGTATCCGAACTAACAAAGAACCAGGATATTTTTCTTAAAATTTATTTTTTATTTTTCTACATAGTCTTCTTGTAAGTTTACACACTTCTCCCGGCGATGCTCTTATCTTTTTAACCCGTCCAAATGGTACTCAATGGCTTTCTCTGCAAAATAATAGGGAACAAAAAGAAGTCTCTTGCGCATTGTCTTGGTGAAACAGAATTTTTTTTTATGCAATGTGGCCGTTTTTTTCGCAATTTCTTCCTCCAGCTTGTCAAGTAATGATGCATAGTATGCTCCTTTTCCTTTTTGAAGAAAATCGATTAAGATAACTCCATGACTATCTCAAAAAACAATGATCACTTTCCCAGCCAAAAAAACAGTTTTTTTTGGAGCCGATTTCCCCTTCGCAGTACACTGTTTTGACTGTATTTTTGTTTCGGGCATATAATGGTGTATCCAAGTTTCATCTAAAGTAATTAATCGGCGCCAAAACTTCGATTTATTGCGCTTAAACTGCGCCAACAGAGTGTTGAAAATGTTCATTCGAACATGTTTTTGGTCTAACGCAAGCAAACAGGAAGACTGCTTTATCATACCTATGTGACCAACACGTTCTTTGAACATATTCATAGGCTCTGCTATCTCTCTTGCTTTAATTCGACTGTCGTTTACCACCATTTGCTGAATTTTAATGATGTTATCGTCAGTGGTTGCAGTTTTTGGACTTCCCGAACGATCATCTCCCTAGCTGATACAACCACGTTTAAAAACAGCTGCCCAAAATTTATCGGAGGTTAATTATGGTACAGAGTCCCCCTACACCGCGTCCAACTCATCTTTGATTTGCGCAGGCATATTGCCTTTCAAAAATAAATATTTTATGACAGCTTGATACTCAATTTTTTCCATTTTCACAAAAACACTAACATTGACTCACTCAAACGATTATTAAACAACTGCGTGTCAAAAATGGCTGAAATTTTGATGAGTACCCGTTAAAAGATGTGCAACTACTTTACCTAGCAATTATTGACGAGTGCTGCCATCTTTATGTTAATTTTAGACACTTTTCAGACTACCCTCGTACAAACTGTTTTCGTTAATTAAATTATCTTTGTAGGAATTTTGCGAAAGTGTTAGCCGTTACTTAAAATTTTACCAAACGGCTGTATTTAGTATCTCCAATTCAGTAAACTTTCTTCAGTTTCATGAACAGACCTACCAACTGCGATTACAAGTTAACACATTGACGTCGATATGCAAAGTTGGTCGTTATATGGTTTCAGAAGAAACAGAAAATGGAGTGGCTCTTATAAATTATTTATACCATAAGGTGCTAAGTGTGATTGATCAAAAAGTAATTTACGTTCTGTATTCTATTCTTTATCCCTGCTGTCAAGTTTATTTTAGGTATGTATGTATGTTATTTTCTTATGAATACTCAAATGTTTTTAACCATGTAATAATAATAGGTCATAATAAGCGTGGGACGGAATCCCGCCAATTGCACTCAGACAATGTCCATTGTGTCTCCCCGTGATAGAAATTAGCGATATGCTTTACCTGTCTTACTCCAAAATAGGAGGAGGTCGCCGATCGGTAATTGTCTTATTTACTTGAGCTCAAGTGAAGCTGTGCCCAACAAAGTCTTAGTTTACACTGGGCATTGGTGGCCAAGGATATGGAGGCTGGTTTCCTCCTCTTCATACAATCCACAATTAAGTCTGTTGGCTAGTCCTAGATTGTGCATGACCTGTCCAGCTAGGTCCTCTCGGGGAGACTTCCCTATGAGAGCCCTTGCCTGTCTGCACTTGTCTCTGGTTTTTGTTTTTCAGTACATTAAGTTCTGGTCTTTGAGCCAGCCCTTCTGTCTAGACAGAAGGAAATCCCTATGGCTGGCTCTGGGCCCACGACATTAGTCTCTGATCCAGCTCTTGCCAACTTATCATGCAGAGAGATCGATTCGTCAATACCTCAAGGTGAAGCGGGCCAATACCGAGCAGCCCTTCCATCGCCACTACTGAAGTAGTGCGCCTCTTAGTATCAGAGCTTTGGTGTGCTTAAGCATTATCTTGGCTGATGACTTCTGTACCCTGGGCCACCAGACTTCAGAAGCGTATAGTAGCCTTGGTCAAAGTATCGCCTTGTTTATCCATAAAACCATTCTGGGTCTAAAGCCCCTTCTTCTTCTTCTTCAGGTGTTCCAGACGTTGGCTATCATATTGACTAATCTAACTTTGTTTGCAGCTGCTCGGAATAGTTCGGTGGTTGTCATGAAGAACCAAGTTTTTAATTTTTTTAGCCATGAGATTCTTCTTCGGGCGCTTCTCTTTACTTTCACTTTCCCTTGTAATATGCACTGTAAGAGATTATATCTGTTTTTATTTTGCCTAGATATTGTAGTTTTCTTGTTTTAATTGTATTCATGATTTCTTTTTCTTTTGATATTCTTCTAAGGATTTCAATGTTAGTTACATGCTCTGTCTATGATACCCTTAGCATTCTTCTATAGAGCCACATCTCGAATGCTTCTATCTTTTTCGTCATTGCTTCTGTTAGTGTCCATGACTCCATTCCGTATAGTAACATGGAAAACACATAGCAGCGCAACATTCTTAGTTTTGTGTTCATGGTTAGGTCTCGACTTTTAAAAACTGCTGACATTTTAATGAATACATTTCTGCTCTTTTCAATTCGACATTTAACTTCTTACGAGTGGTCCCATTGATCATTTATGATGGTGCCAAGATATGTGTATTTGTCGACTCTTTCAATTGTTCCACCCTCTAATCTTAGTTGTCGGGAGGGAACGTTGTTCTTGCTAATGATCATATATTTAGTTTTATCCATGTTGATATCCAGTCCATATTGGTGGCTACTGGTTGTTAATCTATCCATTAGTTGTTTCAGGTTCCCATATTATCGGTAAATATTACTGTATCATCAGTTTATCTGATGTTATTTAAGCGCTGTCCATTTACCAGAATTCCTTCTTGTGCATTGTCCAAGGCTTCTCTAAATATGTGTTCGGAGTAAATGTTAAACAGTAGTGGCGACCATACACATCCCTGTCTTACTCCACGCAAAATCTTAACTGTCTCAGTTTGGTCTTCTTTTACTCTCACACTCATTATCTGGTTCCAATAAGTCCCAGGTCTGGCCAGGTCATGATATGTTGTCTCGGAAATTTTCATGGTTCACAAAAATCCCATCTAAAATTGACCATTTCTTTTAATAAGGTCCCCTACAGACTACAAACAAATAGATCAATTGATAGTTAAATGAAAGGAACGTCACGTGGTAAAAGTCGACGGAATGGGATTGAGCGTGTAAAAACACGACGATCGACGAATGACCTTACTTGATAAATACAAAGAAGTACACTTTTTTTAGCAGCTTTTTAGCGGAATATAATATATAGATTATTGGAATAAATCATTTTCTTTTTTACATTTGTTTTTAATTTATATTTAAAGTACCTTTCGAAGTAGCACCGGTTTCGTTTTTCAGAATTTATTTTTTTAGTTGAGTTTTTCAGAAAGTTTATTTAGTTCCTCTTTAAAATGATTTATTTTTATTTGTTTGCGATCAAATTTGTATTTCTATGATATTTTTAAAATTCTAACAAGTTCATCCCACATTTCTTATCCCAAAGGATAAGCTCTTACTTCCCCGAGGTGTTCGCTGGGCAGTGCCGATTTAAAATGTGCATAATTAATAATTTTTACTTTTAATTCCAATACATTTTCTACTGGATAAATATTCGGTAACCGTTATAAAATAATTACGGTAAGCCATTGGTAATCAATTCGGTTTAAACCGGCACTCGAAGTCTTTTATTGTAATTTATCTTTACAATCGGCCAACATCCTCGAGCACTCTCTGACTCTCTCGCTGCCTGTCGGTTCTCCATTTTAAGAGTAAACAAAATGTTTGTCTACAGCAGATAATTAGGGTAGTCTAGCACTTTTCAACTTTTATATGTCTACCCTGTCCTAAGAGTAGTTCAAAGAAACTGGAAAGAGTTCGTGGGCCAACCGTTTTATTCTCCTCCATAGCCGTCCCAACAATTTTTTTTCGTCTTAACTATAATATAACAAATTTAATTATTTATGAAATTATGAAAGTTAACCTGAAGATTAAAAGGTGGCCTTTTAATTAAAACTCATTTGAGTGTGGAATATGCCAAACAATATGATCATTACAATTATGAATTTGCTGTACTAAAATTTTAAGTAGTGTGAAACAGCCAAATGGAATAAATTCATTGTTTCAGTTAAATTTAAAAATGGGAAATAGGAGCTTGTGATAATACATCATTTAAAAGGTCTCTTTATATTTTGCTCAAAAATGTTATTGTTTTCAAAAATTAACATTATAAAAATAAAATCATCTGATTGACGAAATCTCCTACTAACCATTTAAAAATTTGGGGGTTATAACTGTGACTTTTTCATTGCTTATTAACATGTTTCTGGATTTTTTATAAATATGCAAAATAATTACAAAAATAAATTTATTTCATTTGGTTTTTCTCCAATGTATAATGGTCAATAGAGAATAGCTATGAATTAGGTATTTAAAAAGTTAAACAGTTTATTTGAATATGGAGATTTCAAATTGTGGAACTTATTCTTAAAAAAAGTATTTCCCATTCCTGGTAAAGTGCCTACTATCAAAAATAATTAATAAATAAATTTATATTTGCAGTCGGTTTCTTAAGCAGTGGATTTTGGAAGGAACATTGAATGACCCATATGGTGAATTCTTCATTAAAGCGAATTCGAAATATATCGCATCGAGAGGTAGAACATATTGGACCAGAAGCTACTCATTTAAAGAAGATATAATACCGGATTTCCTTCTTGATTTGAAATCGGATATTCTCTTGTGTGGTAAATCGATGAGCTTATTAAAATTTTGTGCTCAGTCGGTAAGCTATTTTTTTTTATTGTATTTAATTGATTAAGTTAAAGACTTCTTATTTACAACTAATGTAGTGTCATTAAAAAAAAAGGATAATTTAAATAAGTGTTAAAATAAAATAATCTTTGTTACCATCAGATGGCCTTGCGGTGACATTTAGCAATAAGGAAAACTAATAAGTGAAGTATAGCATGTTGAAATTATTATTTCGAAAAAAAAATTACATTCAATTTTTATGTTACTACAAATTAGTAATTCGGCCTTAACATTTTCTGGTCTTTCCGGTTTTTTGTTTCTTTTATCGCACCATAAGATTTCCAGTGGCGGATGTACACGTTTTCCAAGTATAGGCTGTTATATTTTTGCCGCTCTTAGAGATGAATTATTATTGTTAGGGACCACTTCCAGTTGAATATGTCTGAATAGAATATGTCTTGACTAGAAACAAAGAAGTACACGCGAATATTTTTAGAAGGGAATAAGTAATCATGTAGAAGGAGGTTCTAAATTCTACTGTGTTTCTCACACAATATCATTCATTATCCCGTTTTCCATATGGCGAAGAATAAGTTCTTACCTCCCCTTGGTCTTCGCTGGACAGTGACGATATAAAATAATTAAGAGAGTAAGGGTCAAGATATAATAAATGAATCTACTAATTTTCTCTGAAATCGTTCCATACTCATTTTTTAGCTAATTAATAAGTATTTCATGTAATGAATATAGGTACTTATGCTTAACTCCATTGAATGTTATATATTATAGTATATTTGGTATCAATAATATTTTTTTTGTCACCGTTAAAAAGTATCAATTTATATATTTTTTAGTTACTTTCAATTTCAATACATTTTGTGATACATAAATATTCAGTAACTGTTACAAAATATTTACGATACGCCACTGGTACCCAGTTCGGTTAAAATCCGTACTGCACGTGCTTACTTTAGGAATATGGTGGGAACGTTTGACAGGTCTTTTTTTAATCATTTAACTCTACCTCTACAATTGTCAGTTCCTAAAATATTTGTACAATCCAACAATTTGGCTGAAATTGCACAAGAAATAGTTTTTGGGTATATTTCTGAGCTAATTAAAGCTCAAACATGTACGACTTACGTTACTTTATCGTGTCCGGACACCAGCATTATAAATTTTTAGCCCAGTACTGGGCCACGTTTATTTCTTCTTGGTTAGAAAGCCATAAATTATCTAGGGTACACTGGTATGGGCACAGTTTGCACAGGAGGAGATGTTCCATGTTTTGCACTTCGCCACACGCACACTAGGGGTCGTCATCAGTTGATGTTATCATGTTGGTTTTGACTGGTGCCACACCTGTTCTTATGCGGTTTAGAGATTTCCAGGTCTTAAAATTAAGGTGTTGGCTGCTTAGGGAGGTTGGCAGAGCAGGAAAGTTTTCAGGTGGTTTGACAGGTACGCTTCTGAGGAAGTCTCTGCGTGATTTTAACCTTTTCCTTGGGGCTCTTGAATCATAGAGTGCGTGTCGTTCGTCGAAGGTTTGTTTTATCTTTTCTATGTGTTCAGATGCGTTCCGACGAGATGCAGGAGCAGAGAAACCCGTCGCTCTATATCGGTTGGGTATTGGTGTGGCCTTCATACACTCTGTCACTATCCTGTATGTCTCGTTAAGCGCTCTAAGAACCTGCTTGGTGTGGGCTGATCTATTCCATCCTGGGCAGGCATATTCTGCCGTGGAAATTCACAGCACTTGTGTCGTTGTTCTTAGAACACTGGGATTGGCACCCCACTTACTCCCTATTAGTTTTTTAAGAATACTATTTCTTGACGTCACCTTTTGCCTCGTTTTAACGCATTGATTCTTTTATGCGGGTGATCTGTCCAAAATAACTCCAAGGTATTTGGGATAGTCTGTGTGCTCTAGGGTTCTACTCCCCCAAGATATTTGCAATTTTCTTTTAGCATCTTTGCTGCGGAGGTGGAATGCGCATACCTCAGTCTTGAATGGGTTCGGTTTAGAGAGTTCCTTTTGTAATAAGCGAACATTTCGTTAAGGGTACTCTCAAGTCTTTTCTCTACAACCGGGAAGCGCTCGCCCTGAGCACAGATTGCTAGGTCGTCAGCGTACAGGAAACTTCTGCAACCAGTTGGTCATTTGTGTATATGTTAAATAACATAGGTGCCAGAACACTTCCCTGGGGTAACCCGTTCTTCTGGTTTCTCCACTTTCTTCTTTTATTCTTTAAAGTTACGAAAAATCGCCGAGTGTGTAGTAGTGATTCTACGACTCTCATCAGGTGGTGGTCGTTAAGCGTTTCGTAAATCTTGCAAAGTAGAGCTATGTGCCTCACTGTATCATAGGCTGCTGACAGAACAAAAGCGACGGCGGTCACACGTTTTTCTTAAAAGCCTTCTTCAATATGCTCTGTCAGGGCAAGGACTTGTCCTGTCCATGATTTGTCGGGTCTGAAACCTTCTTGTTGCGGGATAAGTAGTTTAGTGGCAGTTGAGTGGCGACTTGTTCTGCTGTAACCTTGCAGGATAGTTTTTGTTTCTTTGGGTCGCCATTAAGTTTTTTTATAAGGTTCCACGCGATCTTGCTGCTATGTGTCATGTCCAATTTCTCCAGCGTATTGATCCATGCTTCTTGTCTTGCTTTGCTGAGCTGTTGCATTAGACTCACACCACACTCTACGGTTTCATCGCTGAAAGGGTCACTGTCATAAAGGTTTTTGTACTTTTCCATGAGACCTTTTGATTCACTGGTCATTCCTGAGATGTACTGCTCTCTTCAGCCTAGGGGGATGGTTCTTCTTGACACAGGCTTTAAATTTGCGCCACTAAAATCTGCCGCCCTAGGCTCAAGCCTCTTCAGCCTGCTAGTAAATTTGCCACTGAGGTATTCATTCATTTATACAAGTGTCAAGTTTAAGTCATCCGTTAATAATATATATTAAATATTTTTAAAATGCTTAATTTCATAATGTTTATGATTGTTCCGAATAATATTGTGGTGTTATTAGTGATTTTTAAAGACTAAACAATAATATTAAAGTGTTAAAACGTAGGATTTATGTTAATTGTAACTGAAGCCACTTTTTGACGGATACATAGAAACTCACGCTGTGACGTCATGTGTACGTCAGACTTTATACCGTTGTCAAGCTAAAACGTTACATACACGTAACCTATTCCACCAAGGAATGTACGGTTTCTAAACTTTTATTTTAATATATGATTTTCTTTGAAAATATTAAAAGTCCTGGCAACGTTATTTTATTTATATCATCGAATACATTATACTGCCAGCATCATATCCTCTGGATCCCCTTTTTGACCTACTACTTTTCTTTGGGGAAGGTTAGTCCATATTAAAAATAATTGAACAAAAAACTCTATAGATTATCTTAGAATGTGATCTTAACCTCTCAATTAAATTCGAGAGAACAGGTAGATCAGTTCGTGGATCTATCTATACTTTTTTTTTAATATCTACAAATATCTGAACTTATTTTATTAAAGCTGAAATGCCGTTGAGGGCCAAGTAATTTTTAATAATAAAATTACTAAAAAGAATGAATATAACCTTGAACAAATTTAATGGTATCTGTACATTTTAATACAAAGAGTAAGATATTAAACTAGCTCCAATGTTGTCACCTTTTTTTTTTTAAATAAATAAAAAGTTGCAAGAATTTAACAACCAGTTTAATAAATAAAAACATTGAAAATAAGTCGAGACAATTCGACTACATTAAAGTTATACATATAAGAGTTACAAATGGCACATAAATAAAAAAAACTTGCGACTGTGTATCCAGGCGTTGGCAATCCAAGATTTCAACCATCCATATGAAACATGTCTTATTAACCAACCGTACATCAACAGCAGACTACTTGTGTTAATAAGGGTTACTAATTCTGCATTTCAAAATATTCGGTTACTCCGTTATTCACTAATCCACTATTCCCTAATCCTTTATTCGCTAATCCTTCTTTAGTTAATCGTTCCGTTATTGTTCTATGTTTTTCTTGTTTTTTGGCAACTATACAAGGAAAAAAAACAAAATAAAGAAAAATCAAGAAATTAACTACGGAGGCTTTGCATTTTCCATAATTAACATATGATTTTACCAGATACGACACCTCCTAAGAAATCTAAGCAATCCAAAGAATAAAGCAACTTTCTTAATCTAAAATACATCTTTTCTTTAAAAACTCTTACAATAAGTAATATATATTTTTAGGTAAACTTACAATAAATTAACAAAACTCAACAATTATATTTTCAACTTAACTACGACAAACAGTGCTCATATGTATTAAATCAAAATTATAACTGATTGCTTGAAATTCCGCTCCTATCGGAGATTGGAAATCATCACCACTACTCGGACCTTATCAATCGCCCGTCTGGAGAGTTCTGCGGACGTGCAACCAAACCACTCCTTCAAGTTGCGCAGCCAAGAGATTCTTCTTCTGTCAATCGTTCTCTTGCCTTTTATTTGCCTTGAATAATTAGCTTAAGGATATTATATCTATCTCCTCTCAGAACATATCCTAGATATTCTAATTTTCTCCTTTTTATGGTGTTACTAATTTCTTTTGCTTTATTCATTCTGCGTAGTACTTCCTCATTTGAAACCTTGTCAACCCATGGTATTCTTAGCATCCTCCTATAACACCACATTTCAAATGCTTCTATGTTCTTGATGTTTTCTGATTTGAGTGTCCAAGCCTTCATTCTATGCCTCCATTCCATACAATAGAATGGAGAATATATAAATTTTAGCATTCTGGTTCTCAGTTCTAATGTTATATCTCGGCTGCAGAGTATTTTATTCATTCTTATGAAAGCGCTGCGAGCTACTTTAATTCTATTTCTTTTGTGTGTTCTGCTGTTTCAGTTACCCATGTGCCAAGATATTTGTAGGAGGATACCCATTCCAGGTTGTCGTTATTAATATTTATAGATGGTCTATTGTGATTTGTGTTTTGGTTTTTTGAAGTTGCCAACGAAAAATTCGCCGTTTTAAACAAAACCAGGATTTTTACATTAGTCGCGTATTAGTATGTTCGTTAATCAACCTAGTAAAAATTAAACAAATAAAGCAGTACCGGCTTTTACAACTCAGTAATTCAATTTAATTACAAGAGTTAGTCTGATGGTTTTGCCAAAGGAAAAATTTCCGTTACAATACATCAGATATTGTTCAAAGTTTTTTTTTTAATGAAAATAGTCGCAAAAAGGGTAGTCTTGTTATTATCAACATAGAAGAATGATGTTGATTTATTTGATCAATTTGAACTAGAAAAATTACAAAAATAATTAAAGAACAACTCAAAAACTTCAAGTAAATAACAATACCACAATGTTTTCCCTATGGTTAGATTCCCAGATGGTTAGGTTTTAGATTATGTTAGTAAAATACAATTTTGTAAATGTGCGAATTGTTTATTTGTTATTTACAGAGTAAACTTCGATTGTATTTGATGGGTAAGAAGCCTTCCATTATATCATGCTGCGTCACTTTGGATCAACTAACTGCATTAAGGAATAACACCACCAGCTATTATTTAGACGTATATGAGGAATGTGGTCCGAGATTTAATATACAAGAAGTTTTGATGAAAACTCGTCAACAAGATCCCATTGTATTACGTTTAATCGCCAAGAAAAGAGCAGCTTCATTAAGAAGGCTCGAATGTAAATAAATTTAAATATTTTGATATTATTAAGTTTTAAATAATTGTATTGAATGTAAAAATCACCCGTCCTTGAAAGTGTTGTATACAGCCACATAAAAGGCGTAATCGATAAAATGCAATCACTTCAGTCTTTAGCTGATATAGATTCCAAGTACCATAGGAACTGTGCGTTATGACTTTAAGCTAACTGGTGATGAAAATGTGAACTTAATGGAAGAATTTATTAATGTTTTGTATTACCATATATTATTTAGTAACTATTTATTAAATAATTTCAAATTATTTTTTGTAACATAAGTCGAGAACATGTGTAGATAGGTAATTATTTAACCTCTGCTTTTATTCTTTATACATGATTATTTTTAATTTTAGTAGAAAGAGAAAAAGTGGCATTGGGACAATACGAGAAAAAGATGGAAGAAATGACATCCTTACAAGAACAGTTAGATATTGCATTAGAACACAAACAGTTAAAAATTGTTAGAGAAATTGAAGATGAAATAGAACAGACACAAAAAATAATTGAAATAGAACTTAAAAGACAGAAGCTCATTAAATTGGAAGCGTAAGATTTAATAAAATTGTTCCCATTAATAAGATGTTTTAAGTATTTTTCAAATTGGAAATAGGCGCAGAAGAAATGTACCAAGACACTAGAAGGTAAGAAGGCCTTCGCTCTGTTTAGCGTCGGCAAATGACACTCAGCTGGACTGAAATATTAGTGGTATTGCATTGATAAGCACATAAACTCAGCTGTGCTGAAATGTGAGTGTTATTGCATTGGTAACTACATAAAACTCAGCTGTGCTGAAGTATCAGTGTTATTACATTGACCAGCACTTAACACTCAGTTGTGCTGAGATACCAGTGATATTACATTGACCAGCACATAACTCTCAGCTGTGCTGAAATGTCAGTGTTATTGCATTGGTTAGCACATAATACTTAGCTGTGCTGAAATGTCAGTGTTATTGCATTAACCAGAACATGACACTTAGTTGTGGTGAAATGTCAGTGATATAACATTGACCAGTACATATCCCTCAGCTGTGCGAAATTGTCAGTGTTATTGCATTGGCCAGCATATGACACTAAGCTGTCATTGTTATTGCATTGACCAGCACATCACACTTAGCTGTGCTGAGCTGTTAGTGTTAAGGCATTGACCAGCACATAATAATTAGCTGGCAATGTTATTCCATTGGCGTAGTCAATCAGAGCATGGTTCCATCTAACCATCAGCACTACGGCGGCAACTTGACGAAACGTCAAGATGGGCATTCTTACCTTCTAGCCTCAAGAAATGTACATTAAAAATAAAAAAATCAAATAATTGTTTTTGTTAATTTCTGCATAATCGGTCGACCATGCACAATTTTGAAAGTAGCAGCAGGTTTCAAAAGAATTTATGGTAAATAAATTATCTTTTTCAGAACAAAAATAATTGATTATTACTCAAAATTATTTGAAATATCCGATGAAAAAAAGATGAAAATAGAGAACCACATAAAAACAATTAACAGTATTCACATGGAACATACTATTCACAAAGACAAATTTGTGCATACCTTACCTAATGAAAAAGAAGTTGAAGTGGCTCCAGATAATTTAACAAACAGTTCTTCTGAAAGTTTTTATTCGCTACCTGATGAGGTTAATAAGACGAGCTTAGAAACGATCGAAGACGTTTCTAAAGAAAGTAAAATGGAACAAAAAGTAGAAAACGAGAAAATTTGCGATGCGCAAACCACCGACGAAACTACTTTGGATATTATTAATGCCAATACCGAAATCCCAGACGACAATGCAAACATGGAAAAAATACCTGCAACCATTCAACAAGCCATAGATAACTTTGCAAAGGCGAGAAAAAATAAACTTAAAGTTATGACGGAAGAAATGGGTAAGCATAATTAAATTCGAATCTAAAAATTGTTAATTGTAGTGGCTGGATATGCTTGACTAAGGCTAAGGTCGCAATCTGTTGCTTCTGGGTCCTTCGTATTGTGGGATATTTTAGTGGTTGATTGAAACGCTTATTTACTGACTAAACTATATTTACTTATATGAAGAGAGAGATACACCGACTTGTGTATATGGTTAATCTTACACAACTGGTTAATCTTACAATCAATAATTTATATGCCTCTAACTAGCCTATGCTCTACACACTGGTTATTGGTAATCTCGAGCCTCTGAATATATTTAGGTTGGTGTAGGTCGCTACATGAGTTCCGCGAGTACCATAAATATGAGCTAGATGCAAATATAATGAACTCTGTATTTACTAATGAAAGATGCAAAATATTGGCTGATTTTATGTCAATGGCAGATCTGAAATGGTACATAGAAAAAATCTTAGATCCACCTAGGTTTAGTCGGAGTTCGCTTTTATTCTTTTTTCTTACACTGATTAACTCACTGTTTCTTCTGTTATTTTTAGTGACTTCCTTGTAAATACAAATTGTATAAAATGGATCTCTTCATGAAATTTCATTTAATTTTATTAAGATTCCATTGTTAGCATTAGCTTAACCGTTTTACATTTTTACGTGAGCTCCGTGATCTACACCGACAAAAAGTGTGCATAAATAACCGCTGAGACAAGGTTATAGTTTTGTTCCCACCCGCAACTTTTGGATCGCCCTAAAATGAGATGGCCCCTTCCCCACAAGGGGTTCGAAATTATTAGTCCAAGGTGGCAGAAGATTGAAATGGGGAACGTGCACGTGACGTTTCAGCTTGACAATGGTAAAAAGAGTGACGTACATGTTACGTCACATTTTGAGATTCCATTTATCTGTTAAAAAGTGGTCTCGGCCACAGGTAACATAAACCCTACTTTTTAGCAATTGAATATTAATGTTTAGTATTTAAAAATCACTAATAACACCACAATAGTGTTCCTTAAACCTAAATAAGTATCAAAAAGCTTCCTTTAAGCAAAAAACAAAACCCAAAAAAACTAAGAAAACCAAAATTGTTAACCAAACACACACAACCACAGTTTAAAGAATACTAACAGTTAAATTACTTTTTGTCGGAGCTTTGATGTTTATGGCTATAAAGGGCTACGCCGCGACAGAAAATGGTTCTTAAAACTATCGTTTGGTCTGCGTCACTTACGGTAGTACAGATCAGTAAAATGATTTCGTTAGATATTTATTAAAAATACGAGGGGTGCTTCTATGTTTATGGCTATAAAGGGCTACGCCGCGACAGAAAGTAGTTCTTAAAACTATTGCTAGGTCTACGTCACTTACGGTAGTACAGATCAGTTAGATCGTTAGATTTTTATTAAAAATACGAGGGGCGCTTCAAAGGATTACGGATCCAAATAAACGCATTCATCTGCAAAGTATCTGTATGAGAACTTTATTTATATTTAGGTACAAATATGGTTTAGTGAAATGAAAGACATGGTTAATAATTAAAATATGGATTTATGCAACACAAAAAATAATTATAAATGAAAAATTTGGCTAAGAACTGTGGATAAAACAAACCTAAACACAGCTATCAAGAATTAAAAAGAATTCTTAATAATAAGAAAAATAACAACACCCAGTATTATTTAGAAAATCTTACTGCAACTGAAGCCTCTGAATATTCGTTTTGAAAAGTCACCAAAAAATTGAACCTACCTCAAAACATCAACCCTATCATCCGTTTTACTGAAGACCATTGGATTACAGATGATTTAGCAAAAGCTAACACTGCAATCCACTTGTAAAATGTCTTCCAGTCAAACCCATTAACAATAAATAAATGGCCACTACAAAGCACTAAAGCAGTTCATTGAATTCCCCCACCAACTAGAACCACCTTTAACAAAAATAACCACCAATCAAGTTAAGAAAGTTAATAAAGACCTCAACCCGAAAAAGTCTATCGGATACGACATAATAAATGCTAAAATCCTCCACGAGTTACTCTCAAGCGCAGTAAAATTAATTACAATCATTTATAACGCCGTCTTGAGGTTGAGTTGTTTTCCAATTCATTGGAAAGTGGCCCCAATCATTTTAATTCCCAAAGCTAAAACACCAACTGAAGATGTTACTTTTTATAGGATTATCAGTTTGCTTCCAATCCTATCCAAAATACTAGAAAAAAACGGGTGTGAAGACAGCCACGGTTTTCGATTATGTAACAACGCGCGGTTGCTTCGCATTCGCGCAAGTTGCTGTTCTTAGCGTTTTTCTGGTAATAATAAGTTAATTATTGAAATGGTAGATATATTATTCTCGCACTGAATTCGGGGGATACAGAACATCACGGAAAAAATGAGAATATGAGATAGTGATAGATGGCTTATGAGGTAGAATGTAAAATTCATACTGAAAAATTATTGGGCCATGGCACGCAATGTGAATTAGTAATAAACAATCATTAACATCTAACTTTCATTTCCCACCCCCAAAAGTCATTGTCGGGCCGTCAGAAGGGTTACAGATTTTTTTGAAAATTTCAATCTTCTACCAGAACTTATAAGGCGATGGCACACCAAGAAATAGGTAATAAACAATCATTTACATCCCAATTTTCATTTCCCACCCCCAATAGTCATCGTCGGGCCGTCAAAAGGGGTACAAATATTTTTGAAAATTTCAATATTCTACCAGAACTTATGAGGCGATGGCACACCAAGTGAATGAGTAATAGACAATTATTTACATTCCAACTTTCATCTCCCACCCCCAAAAGTTATTGTTAGGCCGTCAGAAGGGGTACAAATTTTTTTGAAAATTTCAATATTCTACCGAAAACTTATGAGGCGATGGCACACTAAGTGAATGGGTAATAAACAATTATTTACATCCCAACTTTTATCTCCCACCCCCAAAAGTCATTGTCCGACCGTCAGAAAGGGTATAGAATATTTCAATATTCCACCGAAAACCTATAAAGCGATGGCACACCCATATTTGTTTATTATCCATTCACTTAGTGTGCCATCGTCTCATAAGTTTTTGGTGGGATATTGAAATTTTCAAAAAATTTGTACCCCTTCTGACGGCCCGACAATGACTTTTGGGGTGGGAGATGAAAGTTGGGATGTAAATGATTGTCTATTACTCATTCACTTGGTGTGCCGTCGCCTCATAAGTTCTGGTAGAACATTGAAATTTTCAAAAAAATGTGTACCCCTTATCCTACTTGCAAGATCGCCAATTCTTTGTTAAACATTACAATAAATACTCGACGTTCCACCTGATTAATGCTGGAGTTCCACAAGGTAGTGTACTGGTCCTCTTCTTTACCTACTATACACATCTGACCTACCCTCATTTAAAAACGTCCTAACGGCCACATTTTCAAACGATACTGCCTACTTCACACGTGAACCCTCAAGTAGCATCTGAAATTTTACAAACTGATCTTGATAGTTTACAGACGTGACTAAACTTATGGAGAATTAAAGTAAATGAAAAAAATCAGTGCAGTAACTTTTACAAATCGACGTAGGAACTGTCCAACGTTTAAACTAAATGGCAAAGAAATACCACTTAGAGATAAGGCCAAGTACCTAGGCCTACATTTAGACCGAAGATTAACGTGAAAAACACACATCTTTACTAAAAGGAAACAACTTGGCCTCAAGCTGTGTAAACTATTAGATCATAGGTTGCAAATCAAAGTTGTCTCTCAAGAATAAAATAATAGTGTATAAAGTTATAATGAAGCCAATTTGTACATATGGGATTCAACTTTTGGACTCTGCATCAAATGCGAACATAGCTATTGTAGAGAGATTCCAATCGAAACTCTTAGACTGATCGTTGATACTCCATGGTTTGTGCCTAATAGCATAGTTGCACTTGATATAAGTGTACTGTTGGTTAAACAAGAAATTATGAAGATAGGCGTAAGTTACACCTACTTTAAAATCATCCAAATATACTTGTTAACAATTTAGCCGTTAAACGTTTTACTCCATGTGACGTAGCCAACAGATTTTAAATTTAAATTTTTGACTCGTTTATCTATATTTATTTATAGTCCCAAGCTAATATTAGTTTCAATGTAACTAAAATTTAATAGGAAATAACCACTGGATTACTTCCCACATGTCTTCTGAAAACTTGTCAAAATATTTACCTATTATTCAATATAGTAATAGATTGTAAATTAATTGGGGATATAAATAAAAAAAATCCATTACAAAACATACTTAACTAAAAAATAAAGCTGCTTATAGGTAAATTGTAAGTTTTTTAAAATAGTAAATTTGGGATTTTTCATCATATTTAGCAACTTTTATCATTTTGATTCGCAAATTTTAGTGCAAAATATAATCGCACTCTTGTATACAATGCAAGGAAATAATTATAACGAAAATTAGAGCAGGGGTGTTTAAAAACTATATTCTTAAATTTGTTTTTGAGTTCTCCTACCGTATTTCTGCAAGCTAGGTCGGTAAAATTTTTAGTAAACATGTTTTCTAAATCAATAAAAAAATTTATAAAAGTTTTGGGAGATATAGTTAAACCTCCAAATTCAACTGACCGCATTGATTCCAGCTGGTAAACTATTAACTAAAATACCGCTCTTGTACGAATATCCCACTCCGTGACAGCCTGTATTGCAAAGTCAACGATCTTACTAAAATTTGTCGGGCTAAAAGACGCCGGCAGCGAGGAGTGACACTTCTAGTCATTTGTTAATATTCGAAGACATAACGTTATGACCTTTGTAATACCACGTGCACGTTACTCATCTAAAGCATCTACTGATGTCAAAAAGTCGATTAATTAGATGCGCGCAGTGTTGTAAGGCCTCTAAATGGTTATATATTAAAAAAATTTATAATTTTTATTTATAAATTAAATGAGTTATAAATGTTACAGTATGAATAAATTACTTTTAGGAATGAATTATAAAGAAAAATCGACTAACGCCGTTATTGATACAACGTCTGTTTTACACCTTTCTGATGCTCAAAAGAATAAACTTAGAGTAATGTCTTCGGAATACGGAATAGAAGTAAAACCTGAAGTTTTTAAAAGCAGAATTTTAACTGCAGCCGCTGTTAATAGAAACAAAATAATGGGACTCAGCGACTGCTTCGATTACAGATTAGACAACGAAAATTTTATCAATAGAAATGTGAAAAATGTAGGAGATAATAAAGAAACGATTAGCAACAAATATCTTACGGTTAAAAAATCGAGATTTTTATTATTGGATTTAAATAAGGTACATTTTTACCTGTTGGCATTAAAAATTATCTAATAATTGTTATTTTGATTGCAGCCTGATGTAAAGTCGATCAAATCTGATAACGACCGATCAATTCCGATGTCCGTAGATTCGACCCCATTGAGTGATCTACTTCATACCCCATTGACGACACCTAGTACTACAGCATTTCTTAGTTGTGATCTATTAACAACTGACAGTTATCCTAATACAGCGGAAACTCACACTGAAGATGGATTTAATTTCGTTAAAAAACATGATGAGGGACCAACGGTGCCGATTTACTTTAATAGAAATAGGGAGACGCCGCAGAAGAATGTCTTTTCAAAAAGAGTTCGACAAAAGGAAGCAGCGGGCGTGTTCACGAATTCGTTAAGGTTATTTTTGCACGAATGTGTGCAAATACCTCTCGTCACCCAAACCAAATTAGTAAATGACGAATTGTTAAGGTTAGTATATAGTACTATAACCGTCAAATTTATCCTCTTGTTATCTCATATATTCTTGCTTCATAAAATTTTTCTGCCGGATTTCATTCTACTTCTAAATTTTTTATGTAAAACACCTAATGCTGCGGGGGGAAGTTAAACCGACTGTTGTCGTCAGTCTTCCGTCTGACCCAAAATACCTTGGCTGTAGTAACTAAAAAATGAGATCTGAACGAAAAATAAAGAAACCTACTAATGACAAATGACAGTTGTCAAAAACAATGCGTTTTTTTTTTAATTTTTACGCCAAGAGAGTTTAATGTCTTCGCCGCCATATGGGGATTTTTAAAATCTCAGTAGACGTAGTTGTGTTTGTCATTCACCTTAAAAGTCACTTTCTCGTCTCAAATAATGGTTTAATAAAAGTTGGGTACGGGCTCTTGTCAGATTTTGTACAACTCGCAAAATTCCATACGCCTGTCCGTATCATCTTCCTTTAGACCTTGAAGTAAAGTAGCCTATATGATTTAAATTGTAGTCTTTTCTGAATCCTTCGTAGGCTTGTTTTTGCTATTTCATACTTCTTGGACGCTTTTCTTTGAGATTTAGTCGGTTATTTCGTAAAACATTGCGCGACAACAACACAAAGATTATCTTCTGTAGTTTTGCCCTACATGAACAAGTAAATTCCGCTTCCAAATCTTAAATTTGATTTACGAATACTTCGAGATGGTGGTTAATTGTTTGTGAAAAACAAATCAAAAACATCATTGTATTTAAGGTCATGTTTTCACCATATATATAAACGAGGAAGCAAATAAAGGGGCAAATGCACAATTTTCCGGCACAGAACCCTTCTGTGGACTCTCCAAAGCCCACTTAAAAGAAGAGATTCGACGCTGTGAAACAGATGAAATGAAATCTCACTGGCATAAAGTGCCAGAACAAAGACAAGCGAAAAGGCTAGCAAGCCTTTCGCCAAGGAAAGCTAAACAGCTTCTTGAGTTGGACAAGAAATACTTGAAACTGCTGACGGGACTCCTCACTGGACACTTCTCTCTGAGGTATCACCTGAAAAAGATGGGCAAAACAGAGAGTGATAGTTGCCGTTACTGCGAGAACTTCGCTGAAACTGCAGAACATTTGCTTTGCGAATGCCCAGCGCTTTTCTGCAAGAGGCTTAAGTTTCTGAAAGGGGCCTTCCTAAAGTCCTCCGATTTCAGAAACTTAGCTTACAGGAAACTTATAAACTTTGTACGAATTCTCGGAATTCCAGGCCTCAAATAAATTAAGGGTTCTGCACAAAAGATCTAATAGGTCGAAGTGCTTGAGAGGCAGCATAGCCTTCACGACCTCCCGTACAATCTACAATCTACCCCTACGGGAAAAAGGCGTGACTATATGTATGTATGTATGTAACACTGGAAATTATAAGTTAGAATTCACAGCTCCATAGATTTATATATATATATTTAAACATTTTTGGGGATGCAGCTATTTTTAATCAAAACTCTTTTTTTACTTTTTTGTAAAAGCTTTCGAAATTAATTTTTATTTCTTTATCAGTTACTCTACAAAAATCATGGTATAATAATGGACAATTTTTAAAAAAATACTTACACTTTTTGAGTTAAATATAAATTAACATTCAGAAATTAAATAAAAAAAATTTGACAGTGGTTAATGAAAAGTCAATATTAAGTTATTTAATGAAAGATATAGGTATAAAGGATGTAGTAAAATAGTTAATAAAAATTATTTTTGTAAAAGGTTGAATCAAGTTATTGCTGAAATATTGAGTACATGGTTTTTCTTACCCAATTTCATTTCAATATCCAAAATATTGGAATAAATTATATTTAAATTTTGAAAATCAGTTTTTTATTCATTGATTTTTTTTCCTCCCTTTTTACGTAGACCATTTCTAAAAAACGTCTTTTAAATAAATTATTTTCTTTAGTTAAAATTTAAATATTAGTAAAATCAATATAGTTATCTGCCATTCGGGTGTTCCTTTCAATGCAATCCTGGGCACATGTCTCTATGGCATGTAATTCTGCTTGAAAGATGGTTGGGGTGTTACCAAGGGGTTTTGAGAGCCTAAAATTCAGCCTCTAAAGCCCACTTCAAACCTTTCATCCATCTTGGATCCATCAGTGTACCACACTAAAGCATCTCTTCCTAGTTGAGGTCCGTTCTCTGTGCAAACTTGGTGGTTGTTTATGACTACTTCCAACTGCATTTCGAAGTCGTAATTCCACTGCTATGGATCCTTACTGCATGAAAATGGTGTTAAATCACGGAAAACTACCGACAACCAAGTATCTTTACCTAATAAACCAACTAGCAAAGAAATAACCATGGTGTGACTTGAAAATAGCAGTACAAATTCCGACCTACTGCGGATTGGAGACAATATTCCGTAACTAATCCCCTTACAATTTCGAATCGCCAAGATTGTCTCTAGATCACTAGGAAGAGGCTGCTTGGTCTGAAATATTGGCAATTATAGAGTGCACCCGAATTATTTTTAATAGGAATTTTAAGAAAGCAAAGAATTATATAGCCAGTGATAGTAAGGTCGCAATGTAGGCTGTGGCCAACTTCACCAAAAAAATCCAAGCTGGTCGAGGAATACAACTGGCTAGAAGCAACAAAATCTGCCTCATTTTTTTACAGTGCATTTAGACATGTTGGGTAGTGAAAAATCCAATGCATTGGCAAAAAAAAAAGGTTCAAAGTAACTATCAATAGGCCCAGCGATGACAAAAAATCTGTGCACCATCTTCCGATATAATGTGAAAAACTATCACAAAAAAGAGTAAGATCGTTCGGTAAGGCAACTTCTACCTACGAAGATTTTAAAAATTGTAACGCAAGATCACTGATCTCGTACCTCAAAGGGCTCAAATTGGTCCCAGAAAATACATAATAAATTCAAAAGATTAAGGTTGAGGTGCTCAAGGCCTTCTGTTAGAACCAAATTAATTAATTTAATTATAACATTCTCCATTATCAATTATTCTATTTTGTTTGGATTAGAATTTTAATATATTTTTAGATATTTCATTGAGGATCTTCAATATCTAAAACACTTATCGAGCCTTAGAGACTATTTTTTCCTTCAAGATGGCGAGTTTGGTAGACATATTACCGATAACTTATTTACAAGACTTTACGAGGCAGACTTTCCAGCACAGCTTATTAACTGCAGAGCGTTGCAAGATTTGATTTTCGGGGCTTTAGATATGTCCAACAAAAATAAAAAATTCGCCTGTAATTTATCTTTTAAAATTAACAGTATGCCAAAGTGTTTTGATTTAGGAAATCCTGACATCTTGGATTGTCTCTCGTTGACTTACAAGGTCAGTTATAAATATTATTTATTTACTGTTAACTAATTATTTATTTTCATTGTTGCAGGTTAATTGGCCATTGAATATTTTGTTACCAACCGACACAATTGGAAAATATGATGAAGTGTTTAAATTTTTAATGAAATTAAATAGGGTATCTTGGGTACTAAAAAAAATATTTTTGGTAGGTATTTAGCATTATTTTAATATACTTCAATTATCTTTAATGGTTATTTTTTTAATTTCATTTTTCCAAATTTTCATTTGCAGTAGAGTTTATTCCCGAATAAAAAAAAAACATTTTGTTAATTTAGTTAACAATATTTATAATTGACAATTGTGTTTGTTAAACCTTCAATAATCGGAAGTTAATTTTAAACCTGGTGAATTTTTTATTTCTTTTAAAGTAATGATTTAACGATAAAATGTTTTTTTTGTTACTATTAATTAATTTGTTTGGTACTAGAGACACTGGCGTGGTTTGCATCTTTAAACTATCAGAATAAAGGAAAAATATAATTTGGGCGCCAGGAGTTAACTTTACCCTTTTCCAAAAGCCCTTTTGAAGCTTCCTTCCCCCCAAAAACTCGGGGAAAAAGTGTTAAAAAAAATTTCCTATGTCTCAAGGAAATATATATTAAACTAGCTTTTGCCCGTGACTTCGTCCGCGTGAAATTTGGTTTTATTTTAATATATTTAAATGAGGATAACTTTTTTCTGGACATTCGATTTAACATCAAAGAATATTTTTGTAGACCACCATATGCGTTTTAAAAATGAACCGTGACATCTCGAATGTTCATTTGAAACTTTTAGTTAGTACACCGTCACAATGACCTTTGTTTTATATATTATGTAATACCAATAAGGTTTTTTTTCAGGAGTTGAAAGTTCTGGCTAGGGAAACGGGTAAAAAAGAAATTTACCTAATGGCGTCACCACAGTACAGGAAGTTGCACCAATGTAGACACATAATGACACAATTCGTTCAAACGTTGCAAAATTATGTGGTTGGTGAAGTATTGCAATCGAGTTGGGCAATTTTTGAAAAAAAAATAGCGGCTGTGACTAGCTTAGATGAACTCTATGAAACGCACACCATGTATATAAAAAATATACTGTTTATGTAAGTAAAATTTTCGTTTTTTGCTAAAAGTTCAAAAGATAAATAAACTTATTTTTATAATTTCATCCAAGATCAATTTGTGTCAGTTTTCTTTTTATATTAAAAAAATTTCTTTGACATTAATGGGGAAGAGTTCGGAATTATTAGTGAAGGATGACAAAAGCTTGAAATTGGCACTTGCTTGTTATTATTTAGGATTGTTCTAACCCGCAAATTTTGTTTCGCCTTAAAACTTTGTACTCCCTTGAGTAATACTAGAAATTCTAATGTTGAAACGGTTTTGTGGCTATGCATTTGACAAACAACCCTAACTACTGATTGGTCTATAAAAAATAGTTGACAGTTTCATCTGAAGGAAAACCCAATGCACGAGTCAGTCCAAACATTCGGCCATACACCGAAATTACCGTCAAGAAACCGGTTCACGAACGATCCCAAACTTGGTTGGACCATAAAACGTATCGTCCGATAAACACCGTCTTTACAGGGTATTTTTCTAATTAGAGTAGTTGGAACAAACTCAGTATGTATTAATAAATTGTCACGTGCCTATTTTTTCCCTTCTACGGTTCATTATAATTGTGTCTTACTCGTAAGTAGTGTTGCAAACAGTACTCTGTTGTAACTCAAAATATATCATTCGTTGTAGATAATGTTGCATAACTTGTAGGGGTAGGATTCGATAGTTTGGTTTGCAATTTCTGTGTTGATGGGACTGGATATCAACACGGACGAGGCGATTGTGGGTTGACGTTTATTCCACGCCATTTTTCTTGATTTCCGGCGTAGGAGCGGTAGTCGTTTGGGGAGCTTCATCGAAGTCGGAGGTGTTGGTGAAAGTTGTTGGGGACGGTGTGTTATTAGCACGTGTGCAGAACCTCTATGGGATTTCTTTCATATCTGGCTGTATTTGGGCCATCTTAATTGGATTTTGAAGAAAAACCATTTGATTTTTAACTTGACCATTTTGTCTTGCCTTTGTTGTGGATATTTTTGGAGTTTTGGTGTCGAGTTAAATAGCCGTTGTCGGGATTTATTTGAGGGAAGCCATTGTTAATTAGCCGGTGCCGCCCCATAATCTAACCAGCCCCAGGAGTAGCCCAGGAGTAGGCCAGGAGTAGGCCACAGTAGTACATGTGAATTCGTATACCCAAAGGTTATCAGTGATTAATTTTTAAATATATAACGCCGTGTCTCATTTCGACACCACGAGTAAGTTCTGTTTTAGTTTATAAATATAGTACTTTGTGAATTCGTATACCCAAAGGTTATAAGTGATTTATTTTTAAATATATAACGCAGTGACTCATTCTGACACCACGATTACGTACTGTACGGTTTTTCGAGTAGTTGGAACGAATCTCCAATATATTATTTACAAACAATAATAATTTTTTATACAGTGCGCGTCTAAAGTCCGTTCCCCCTACTAATTTTTGAACCACCTGGTATATCGCAACGAAACTTGGAGGGCTTGAATAGGAGATAAAAACCTATTTAAAACACTGTATTTTTAAATTTAATTAATTTTCAAATAATAACGTTTGAAAAGTGACATCCCGATTTAAAATGAAGTATGGATTTTGCGAGGGATTTTGGTACCTTCCGGTAAGACTAAATTTTGTTATTAATTTGTAGTTAAATCTCCTAATGAATTTGAATAATAGGAGAGGTAAAGAAAGTTTATTAAGGATAAAAAGTACCGCTTACCGGAAAATCTCGAAGCTTACGAATATGTTCTTTAAATTCACACTCAACACAAATTAGTTAGTAAAAAAAATTATTTTTTTTTTATCAATAACACTTTTATTTAACCCCAACAATTATTTTTGTAGATGTGTTCGAAGTGGCCACCTCCTAAATCTTTACAATAAAGTGCCCTATTATTGATTTTTCCATTAAGAAAAAACATGCATTTGTCTAAGAAACATACACGTTTTAGGAAGTCTTGTTCTCCCTCAATTGTTCTTGTTCTTCTTCTTCGCTTTCCTCTTGACAGAAGAGTCGTGATCAAGCTTCTTATTACTTCGTTACTCGCTTTACAATTTCTCGCCATTTTTCACGGTTGGAGGCGCTGAGTGCTGCGTGGTTGATTGTTAAGTCCTTATTTGATCTGTCCAGCGTGTAGGAGACCTACCTTGGGACCTAGTATCTTCTACCCGACCCTGAACTATTAGTCGCTCCAAGTTGTCTTCGTCTCTTCTCTGAATGTGCCTGAAGTATCTAAGGATTCGAGCTTGCACTATTTTGGATAATCTTTGGGATTCGTTTACTTCTTGTATGATGGACGCATTAGTTATTCTTGCTGCCCAGGGAACTCATAGGATTCTTCTCCAGTACCATAGTTCAAACGCGTCGATCTTCCTGCGATAATCCTGCGAATATCAGTGTTTTAATGATAGTTTTTTTTGTGTTTAGGGTGATAGCACTATCTTTCTATGTTTTTTGGAGGCTTTTCGCTGTCCGTCTAGCGATTTCGCATCTACGAATGATTTCCTGAGAACAGCAATCCTCATTTGAAATCAGTGCTCCCAGATAGATGTATTGGCTCACAACTTGGCATTGACCCAAGTGAAAGATGTCTGGCATATTATTCTGGACTCTATCGATGATCATAACTTTGATCTTTGAGTAGTTGATGGCCAAGCCAAGGTTATTACTTTCCATTTCCAATTTATGCAAGATTTCCAGAAGTTCCTTTTGGGTATTTGCTAGTAGGACGGTATCGTCCGCATAACGAAGATTAGATATCTTTATTCCACCAACTGCAATTCCGCCGTTCCATCCGTCGGTCACCCTTCTCATAATATATTCTCCATATATGTTAAATAGAAGAGGCTACTGGATACATCCTTGACGAACTCTTTTTTCTATTTTACAGAGATTAGATTGTTGATTGTCGACTCTTACGACTGCCTTACTGGTTATGTAAAGATTCTGAATTAAAAGTGACAGATGATCCGGTACTCCCATTTTCTTCAGGATTATCCAGAGCCAATTCCAATTAATGTTATTATAGGCCTTACGATAGTCAACAAAACATAAGTAAAGTGGTCTGTTGAATTCGCGATACTTTTCAATGACTTGGCGAAGATTCAGTATTTGTTCTCTAGAACCACGACCGCGAACAAATCCTGCCTGCTCTGGTGGGATTTGTCATTCTAGATAAGCTTTTAATCTTTCATGTATTATAGAGAGCGCATTATTTTACTAGCGTGTGAAACCAGAGATATCAGGCGGTAGTTTTCATACAAGGTTTTCGCACCTTTCTTATGTAGAGGCATAAATACAGATGTCACCCACTCCTCTGGCCATGTTTTTGTGGACCAAATTTGTTGGCACAGGATGGCTTGTATTATTTCTGCTGGGATGTCGTCGCAGCCTGGTTCCTTGTTTGGTTTAAGTTTCTTGTTAACCATTTACAAAATTCAAGCCTCCTGTCTGGATCATCATCCGTGAGAGCATGTCTTTGGACACTTTTAGAACTTACTCTGCAGGATTCAGCAGCTGTAGACGTCGGCTGAGTCGGATTGATTACCATTTCAGCAACATTTTCTATCTTTTTCTCTTCTGAAAGAGGCGGTCTTTCTGGTCTTGGAGCATCTTTCAGCGTACCGGTTGCTTGGAGCTTATTTACAAGTTATCGCAATATATATATATATATATATATATATATATATATATATATATATATATATATATATATATATATATAATCCAGTATATCTACAGCTGTCGCTGCCTTCCTGCTTTCAGCCCTTGTCTCCAGTTGTCCTTGTCCTGCCAGTCTCCGTCCTGCAGGTTTCTTAATTCCATCGCCTCATCCACTTCGTCTCTCCATGATCGCCTTGGTCGACCTCTCTTTTGTCTGCCTAATGGACTCCACTCAGTTACCCGGTGTATCCAGCGATCCTCCGGAGTTCTTCAAACATGTCCGTACCACGTTAGTTTATTTTCCTCTATGTGTTCTAGTATGTCTTTTTTTACCTCCATTCTTCTCCTGATCTCCTCATTTCTTATTCGATCTAATCTGTTCACTCCACAACTCCTTCTCCAAAAGTCCATTTCTGTGGCTACAATCTTCCCTTTGTTTTTTTGTTGATCACCCACATTTCAGCTCCATAAGTCATTATGCTGCGAACTATTGAATTGAATATTCTCGTTTTATTAGTCTTGGTTATGTGGCGATCCCATAATATTGGGTTTAATTGATTAATACATGCCCTAGTTTGACCTAGTCTATTTTTTATTTCTTCCTCTGTTGTTCCACTTTTTGATATTATAAACCCTAGGTACTTAAATTTGTCTGTTCCTGAGATCTGTCGGTTATCATCTATTTCTAGGTGATATATCCTGTCTTGTGCCGTTGACATATATTGGGTCTTTTCGAGGTTGATTTCCACTCCATTTTTCCCATATTCCTCCTCTAGTTTCCGCATCATAAAACCTAAATCCTCCTCATCTTGAGCTATGATTACTTGATCATCGGCAAAGCTTAGAGTATACAGATGATCATTTCTAATTGGTATTCCCATTCCTGCACATTTTCTCTTCCATGGTCTTAGTGTCTGTTGTAGAAATATTTTGAATAGTGTGGGTGATGTTGAGCATCCTTGGAGGAGACCCTTAGTTGTTTTGAAGGTATTTGATAGTTTATTTCCCTCTTTAATCCTTACGGTATTTTTTTTGTACATATTTTGGACTGTTCTGATAATTCTCTGCGTTATACCCATTTCTAACATGGCTTCCCAGATTTTAGACCGAGGGACAGAATCATAGGCCTTTCGGATATCCACAAATGCAAAATGTACCTCTCTGTTCTTGGCCATTTTTTTCTCTATGAGTTGTTGAATTGTATATATATATGGTCCATACATGATCTTCCAGCCGTATCGCAAATATTACCTATAAGAAGGGTTATCGGGAAATCTATTATTAAACATACGGACTTTTAGATGAAAATTTCTTCCAGCTTCTTCAAATATCAAAACTGCTTTAAATTTTTCGTCTAAATTATGAGCCATGGTCACACTTTACATAAAATAATTAAGGCGCTTAACGGGCTATTGGATATCTAACAGTTAAGTTTGATAGTAAACAAGATGTAAGATACCCAACAACGGATTTTTTTTAATGCAAACTTAATTGGTAACAGAATTCGTGTCTATTGGGTTTGAAATTAATTAAAATGACACTTTTCAAACGTTAATATTTCGAGTAAAGTGTATAAGAGAAAAATGTTAAGAATTATGAACATATTTCGAAAATTGAATAATATACAGGGTGTTCTACTTAAAAAAGTAATTCAAGATGGCGCTCAGCCGCCATTTTGAAACTTTTAACTGTCTTTTTTTTTTAAGAAAATAGTCACAAAAAGAGTAGACCTATCGTGTGGGCCGCGGGCGGCACGCACTGCGACTATTAGAAGGGGAAGGGATTATAGAAAGAAAATGATTGTGGACACGCTTTTTAAAAAGTTGCAGGTCATAGTTCTCTGGAAAAACTGATTTTGGAAGCTTATTCCATTCCGTAGCAGCCCTGTAAAAGAAGGATTCTTGATGAAGATTGGTCCTTGTAGTGTCAATCTTGAGAGTAAATGGGTGAGGCTGATCAGCGTGCCGAGTTCTTCGGCCGAATGTGGCCAATGGTGGTACAAGAGTTTTTATTTCTCTGGAGCATCTGCCATGGAAATATCTGTAGAGCAATGACTGGTCTGCAACTCTTCTTCTATGTTCTAGAGGGTGAAGGGTATTTGTGAGAGTTGAGCTGTTTATCAAGCGAATGGCTCTTTTTTGAATGGAATCTAGAAGACGAAGAGAATGCCTTGGTGCTGAACCCCAAATGTGCGAGCAATACTCCAGTAGAGGTCGGATTTGAGCCTTGCACGTCGTCAACAGTTGATCAGGAGTAAAAAACTTTCTGGCTTTCCA
Organism: Agelastica alni; assembly: GCA_950111635.1. NCBI lineage: Eukaryota > Metazoa > Arthropoda > Insecta > Coleoptera > Chrysomelidae > Agelastica > Agelastica alni. The sequence continues at coordinate 15,918,727 of OX467716.1, forward strand.
CAGAAAACCTAGCCTCTGGCTTGCCGACTTTGCGATGTTAGCAACATGGTCATGCCAAGACATATTATTGGACACCGTGACTCCCAAAATCGAGATGGAGGGACTTGGTTCAAGGGTATTTCCGGACTTTGTGATGGGATGATTTAAGGAATTCACTTTCTTGGAAAACGTGGCACTTTGTGTTTTTTGAACAAGATTGTTGGTTCCCCACTCGACGATTGCTTTAAGATCTCTATTGATGGAATCAACCTGTTCCTGCCTGAGTCTATTTGTATCATTCACCGAAAGTGATCGATAGGATGTGAAAGTTGAGACAAGTGTGCTATCGTCTGCGAAACTGTTAATGGGGTTCGTGGTGGTTTTCAAGAGGTCGTTGATGTGTAAAAGAAATAAGGTGGGGGGCAGGATGGAACCCTGGGGGACCCCGGCATTGGTTTTAAACGCATCAGAAGAAATACCGTCAACTGCCACATATAAGGAGTGATCTTGAATGAAGCTTAAGAGCCATTGGCGCAGTTTGGTTGGGAGACCGTAGGCAGATAATTTACTTAACAATGCCTGGTGCCAAACTCGGTCAAAGGCTTTAGATATATTCAAGGCTAGTGTTTGTCCAGAGCTGAGTGACATAAGCCAGCAAATCTCCAGTAGACCGAAGTTGTCGAAATCCATATTGTCTGTCATGGATTATCTCAAATTTCTCCAGATATTTGATGAGTTCTGTGTTAATCACTTTTTTCATAACTTTGGTTATGACTGAGAGCAATGCAATAGGGCGATAATTTGCAGGAATAGTCTTCTTTCCTTTTTTCGGAATCGGTTGGACTTTAGCGTTTTTCCACATGGACGGAAATACTCCTTTGCTGTATGATAACTTGAAGAGTACAGAAAACTGGGGTAAGCTCTTGAGCACAGGTCTTCTGAACAATTGTCGGAATTCCATCTGGTCCTTACTGCCTTATTAGAGTCAAGATTTCGTAGGATTTTCCTGATAGTGCGATGGCGGATAGCGAACTCAGGCATTGATGCGTTTATTCTAGGTATTCTTAAAAAAGTAGCTTTTTATCTCCTATTAAAGCCCTTCTAATTTAGTTGCGATATACCAGGTGGTTCAAAAATTAGTAGTGGGAACGGACTTTAGACGCGCATAGTATAATCTTGCATATATTACGAAGTACTTATCAACAAGATGTTTATTTATTTACAGGTGTCTTTTAACCCAAAAGATGACTGTTCTAAAGACCATAATACAGAAGACGTTCATGGTAATTTTAAAATTTTATGACTATTTGCGTTCGAGGAGTTGGTCTTGCGAAGAGGGCTGTTACGTCCATCCGAATTTTCATAAATTAGAAAGTATTTTTAAAAATTTTCAGGAATTCGTATTATATATGTTTAAAGTTATTCGAAAAGTCGCGAAATCGGGATACCAACCTCATTTGCTTCAATTATTAGAAATGTTGGACATTAATTATTATTTTTCGGAATCTCTCAGAGCTGCATCTAATTCCTAAATTTATCGAAGGAGTATTTGTTAAGTTTCTTCGATTTTTGTTTTTATTTATAGATAAAGTCTGCATTGTTGTTTATATTAAACGATTATTTAAGATTTATTTCTGTACTTTCACGATTTTAAATTGTTTAATTTCTTTGAACTGTTTTGTTACTAAAGAATTATTTTTGTATTAATTACGTTTATTTATAATTTTTTATTCAGTTAGAATTATAGGGCATTGAATAATGTGGAACCGAAATAATTATTATCGTGTTATTAAAAAATATAAAGGTGTAACATTTCAGTAAATTATGTAAATATTTTATTTATCGATGTTAAATTATCAGTAACTTTTCCATTTAACAAAATATACATATCGTACATAGATCAACTATTATTACGCTTAAAGAAATAAATATTTCCAGTAAATAAAAGAAATCTCGTACTTAATAGTCAATAAGTGTAAGCTTTATACTTTTAATTAATTTATACTTTTTTTCAAAATGGTACGGAGTGATAAATCATTTTCTGAGGGCTGTTATATATAGGCGTACATAATTGGGTTGGTTAAAAAGTGAGAAATGTATTTTTCCAATTTTGGAATATAAACTGACATTTTTTGTAACTGCTACGGGTGACGAAAGACGTCTTTTCCTAATTAGTTAAAAACTGGATTCCTTTATTAACGTAGTTAGGAAAAGAAACGTCTATCCTTACGAAAAATGTCACTCAATGTTTATTGTCCAGTACCCAGGTGGAAGAGTGATATCAAATGATAGGAATAAATACACCTAATATTACTATATACCTAAAGAATATATTAATATCAAATCCTGCATGCCTCGTGCTGAGTGTTGTGTCGTAACCTATACCTAGTGAGTCAATTTAAAATGGCTGCTTCAGTAAGGGGAAAAAGGGAGAAAGAGAAAGTATGACCAACTGTGAAGTTACCCCTAAAACCAAAAAATAAGCCATTTTAATAGTATATTTATGCAAAATATGCACATCGCGCTGATGTGCCACAAACTCGCGAACATATCATGTGCGCAACACACTATACACATCATGTGCGTACGTAAAATACAAAGTGCTTGGCTTTTGTTTGTGAGTGAATCACAAGTTATGAAGCTTCGGCACACTGCACATGGTATTGCTCGCTTTATTATTTCTTTCGTTACTTGTTGCAACTTTATTTTTTTTATTAGTTCGTTTTTTACAGATTATATTTACTATAAAAACTTACTTTAGCCAAAAGATTAACTAATACACATTTTATTGAAGATTTAGCTTTAATGTTAGATATCTTAGAAGAATTGTGAATACTATCCAATGCGCTACAATCAAGAAAAATTACCCTATATAAAGCTCATCAATTAATTAAGTGTTCAATAAGAGCTATAAAACTATACAAGAATAATAATTTTGGTGTCTACGAAAAAAAAAAGTTAAAATTTAATTCTATCAAATGAGTTCAAATGCATATCATTTGATTACAATAATAAATTTGTAGCTCTTCCCAGACAGCAATTATTAGATAGTGTGGCAAGGAATATGAAAGCAAGACTTTTATCGGCTAGTCATATAAATATGGATGAGGATAAGAATTAACCTTTTTTTTTCGAAATAATAGCGAGCCGGTTGTTCAAAATTTGGCAGCCCACTCCTGACTATATGTATGTATGTACGCTTTAGTTTTCGTTACTATTGAAACGAGTGAGCAAATGTCCGTTGTCCGTTAACGAAAAGATTATTATTCCTAATGTACATGACGCACTTAAACACCAAAATTCTTTGTATAGTGTGGTGGAAATGTGTTCGCAAAATCATCAATACATAAATTAAGGAGTGAAGGAAAAAGTGGGGATCCGCAACCACCTATACCATCTCCAGGAAGACCAAAATATGTCTCCAACGATAAGCAGAAAAAAATTGTGGAAAACAGTTTCGAAGTGAAAATAGAAATATTTATTATTTGGACGAAACTTGGCCCAATGAAAGGTATACTGTTGGAAAGGTGTGACAAGACAAAAATATTTCTCGTCAAGCATTCTCAGAAGGTTGGTCCACCGGACTAAAGCCGCTATCTGGGATAAAAAAATTGCCTGATTATTACCCTCATTGGAAGTGTTGATGGTTTTGTTGAGGGCGGTTTGTTAATGTTTCAGTCAAATTATACTGGCGATTACCATGAAGATATAAACGGCGATGTAGTATTTAGTTGACAAAATTACACAGAAACGAAACGTTACTATTCTTCGTCTCCCTCCGTATCACTGCGAACTAAATCCCATTGAACTCGTTTGGGTCCAAGTAAAGTTTTGTAGTAAGGAAAAACACGATGTTTGAAATGAAAAATATTAAAATTCTCTTGATAAATATATAACGCTATAACCTATGTGGGGTGTAATAAACCTTCAGCACTTTACAGATGTCTAACTGCTTTTTGTAGTAAGTATAACAAGCATTTTAAAGTAAAACAATATTATTGTTAAATTTATATGGTAATACCCATAGTTACACTACTGCACATACGAAATGCTCCTTGGTGATAAAACCCTTTGTTTGCAGCAGGCTTCCAAATAAAAACGGTTGCTCAAGTAAAGTATAATAATCCACATTATAACAGCTGGTGCGGACCATTAAGAAATCATAAAAGTTTGTTTGACCACTCTGTTAGCGTTTTGCCTTTATAAGTAGGATTTATTTAGAAATAGAGTATACCTACATTTCATTTATTCCTTCAACGGCGGAATTATTTTTTTTCACAGAAAAATAAAATATTAATACCGCTATTTCAAATGGTTTATTCCATTCAAATGTAAAAAAACAAATGTTTAAAAATGTTCGCTTATTCGTAAAAAAACCTTTACTTATGTGTAACGCTAGCTGCTTACAGGGTCAAAAATACTGACCATGAAAATATCAGTTATTTAGTGTAAAAGATGATATTACACACCATTTTGTTGTTTTGATTTCACGCTTCATTTTTTTGAGTTGAAATTCATGTTGAAATTCTATCACGTTACCGCATTTGACTCTCTAATCCAGCGTTAAGCGTCAAAAATGCACTGACAACGACGACCAATTTAAATTCGGAAGTCCTGTTTCTCCTTGTAAATTTAATTACATTAGCAATTATCTCCATCGTTTCCGCTTACCGTTTGGTCTGCCCATTTTAACGGTTTATTTTGAATAATGAAATACAAGAGCAGCAAAAAAACACCCATATAAACACACTAAGTTTTAACCTATACATTATTATTACCTGCGAAAAATTTCGCGCGTGATTTTTTGTAATCGCCAAGCAGAGATGCTCGGCAATTGTTATGTTTTATATTAGTTCCATTCCCACTCCGTCTAGATACTTGGGTTGCCTTTCAATAGTACTTCATTTTAAACCAAGTGGTCTCTCCAGGAGAATATTTTCGTATGTACTAGTTTTATTAATTTCTTTCATATAAAAGATATCTTATTCGATTTTGTAAACATTTTAAATTAGTAAATTCAGTCATATATATACAGAAAACAGTCTACATGAAAGTGTCAGCCTCAGAAGACCGGAGAACAGTTCAAGAACTTTAGATAGAAAACGCAAAATTCAAGGGAGTAACACAATTCACGTATCTCGGGGAGTTAGTCAGCAACGAGCGAAAAACCAGCAACGCCATTAAAGAAAGACTCCAGAGAGGCAACCAAGCCTACTTTGCCAACTTGAAACTCTTAAAAAGCAAACTGATTACAAGAAAGACAAAGCTAAAAATTTACAAGACATTAGTTTGACCAGTAATAACCTATGGAAGTGAAAATTGGACAGTCACGGTACAAGATCAGGAGAAAATAAGAAGGTTCGAACGTAAAATAATCAGAAGAATATATGGAGCAGTCAGAATCAACGAAGCAGAATGGCACATCCGCAACAACCAGGAAATAACAGTGATCCTGAACGGTGAAGACATTGTGAAATTTATAAAATGCCAGAGACTCCGTTGGTTTGGACACGTTCAAAGAATGGAAGACGCCAGGATGCCAAAGAAAATTCTAAACATTAAAATATATGCTAACAGGAAAAGAGGAAGACCATGGCTCAGATGGATGGACCAAGTACTGGGTGACCTGAGGGCAATGCGGATATCCGGCTGGGGAGGCTTGAAGGCGAATTGTGGAGGAGGCCAAGGCCCACATCGGGCTGTAGCGCCCATTGGTAAGGTATGGTAAGGTAAATTCAGTCATATAATGGAAATATTAACACTTTAACGAAGGAAATTTTTTTTTTCGTGGAAAAAAATAAAATATTAATACCGCTATTTTAAATGGTTTATTCAAACATAAAAAAGAAGTGTCTAAAAATTTTCACTCATTCGTAAAAAAACCGTTACATATACAGGGTGATTCATTAAGAATGGGCAATCTCTGAATTGGAGATACTACACACCAAAATATGGCGATTGTGCTTAACATGTCTTATACAAATGTTTCAGGTTTACGAGATACAGGGTATTTAAAGTTGAAATTTTTTAATAATCGTCTTGAAAATTGGTAACTTTATGTTTTTTGACATGAAAATTACGAATTTTATGCTAAATTTAGCATTTTCATACAGGGCGTTAGTTACACCCTGTTACTTAGGTAAATTACAACATATCTGCTAGAATGAAGGAATGTGTGACTGACTTTCAATGTGTAAGCCCAAGACTCCTCTGGGTGAGGCTGAAGGTTGATCTTACTCGTATCTTTTTGCTAGGGGTTTATGCCCCACAAGATGCGCAGTGGAACCAGTCTTTAAAAGCTAATAAAGAGAGGCGGGAGTTTTGGGATAGTGTGACAGATATTTTAAATGGGTGTAACCAGAATGAAACAATTGTAATGTTGGGTGATTTTAATAGTTGGGTAGGAGTAAAGAGTGATGGATATGATAGTGTTCTGGGAATGTACGGTGACGGCAGAGTAAATGAAAACGGAGAAAATCTACTTGAAGTATGTTTGGTGCGAAATCTTGTGGTAACAAACACAATGTTTAACCATAAAAGGATCCACTTGTACACAAGACAAGAAGGACACCAGAGAAGTATAATTGATTTTGTAATTGCGGATGAAAGATTAAAAAAAAAAAGTAATGGACACTCGGGCATACCGCGGTGCAGGTATTGACACAGACCACTTCTTATTAATGAGCCGAATAAGAGATCTCGTTAAGCGGTGGCGCCATCGTGTGCAGGAATCAAGTAATGTACTAGAGCGTATAAAAGTTGAGAATTTGCAAGAAGAAGGTATAAAAGAGGAGTTCGTTAGTAAATTGACCGAGAAATTTAACAGTATAGATGAAGCATGTGAGGTTGAAGAATTGTGGAAGCCATTCAAGGAAGGAATCGTGGATATTGCTATTGAAGTATGCGGTATAAGTAAAAGAAGGAAAGGATGCAGGTTACAGAAAACGTGCGTAGAGGTTCAAAAAGCAGTGTCAGAAAAGAAGAAAGCCTGGCTGGATTGGCTAGCTACAAAAGCCAATCAAAGAACGCAAAAGGCAACGATTGAGGATGTAAACAAGGCAAAGAATGAGTATAAAAGGTTAAAAGTTGTGGCAAAAAAGAAGGATAAAGATAAAGATGAATTTGATAGAAGGTTATCTGACGATTTCCAAAACAATATTAAACTCTTCTGGAAGTCCATAAGAACAGCCAGAGGTAAAAATACTACCTCGCAATTGGAAAGAATCAGAAACCAAGATGGTAGTATGGTAAAAGGAGAGGAATGCGTATTGAAGAGATGGAAGGAATACTTCGAAAGTTTATTTGAGAAAGAGGATACACAAGTACAGGCCCAATTCGAAGACATGAGTGAAAGTTGCAATGAAAGTGAAATTACTACGAAGCGGAAGCGTTGAACAGTATGAAATTAGGTAAAGCTGCTGGGTACGACAGGATAACAGTTGAAATGCTGAAGGCTGGACAAAACGTGGTAGCTAGTCTACTGGACTTCCTTTTTAACCTTTGTTGGAGAAGTGGTAGTGTACCAGGCGACTGGTGCAAGGCCGTTATCGTGCCGCTTTACAAGGGAAAAGGTTCGCAGCAGGACTGTAGGAACTACCGAGGTATTAGTTTACTCAGCATAGTCGGCAAACTGTATGCAAAGATATTTATTGAGAGTAACGAATGAAACTAAGAAGATGATATGGGATGTGCAAGCAGGATTTAGAAGAGGAAGGAGATCTATGGATCAGATCTTTTCATTACGAGGTATAGTCGAAAAATTCTTGGCTAGAAGTCAGAAGGTCTATTGCGCTTTTATAGACTTGGAAAAGGCCTATGACAGAGTGGTGAGGAGCGAATTGTGGTCCACATTGTCTATGTATGGGGTGAGTGGTAGTTTAATACGAGCACTGAAATCACTTTACGAGGATTCCACTGCTTGTGTCAGGATAAACTGAGCTTGTACGGACTGGTTTAACATCGAAAAAGGTGTGAGACAGGGATGTGTGGCTTCGCCATGGCTGTTTAACTTATACATAGACAATTATTTAAAAGATCTGAAAGAGAGTGCGTATGGATTAAAAATGAATGATTTGATCGTCAAATGCCTTCTTTACGCCGATGATCAAGTCATATTAGCGTTATCTGAAGAGGAGTTGCAGGCGATGGTTAATGTTATGCATGATTCTCTGAAAATCAAAGGGATGAAAATAAATGCGAGCAAAACGAAATTAATGGTTTTTGAAAGAGAAGAAAGCATGACAAACTGTGGGGTTTCGATTAAGGGAGAAAGAGTGGAACAAGTTAATGAATTTGTGTACTTGGGTTCAAAATTTACTACAGATGAAAAGTATGACAGTGACATTGAGCCAAGGGTGTTGGCAGGAAAACAAATGAATGAGGCACTGCATAGCTTTATGAATAGCCAGAAAGTGTCAAAAAGGCACGTCTGGCGGTGCATAGAGGTGTGTTGGTTCCTTCACTTATGTATGGTAGTGAATGTTGGGTTTGGCAGAAGAAGCATGAAAATAGGATTAATGCTGCCGATTAATTCTCGGTTGGATAAACCAAAAAATAGTGAGATAAGAAAACGCTGTGGTGTAAAAGATGTAGTTACAAAAATAGATAAACCAATGCTTAGATGGTTTGGACACGTAGAAAGAATGGATGAAGGAAGATTGAAGAAACAAATTTATAAGGCGAGTGTGAATGGACAAAGTCGGTAGAGGTCGACCTCGGTGAACATATCTCGATCAGATCAACGTTGTTTTGAAGAAAGGCCAGGTCAAGAGCACCAACAACCGACGAGCATGTATGATGAGAGCACTGATGAAAGTAGAGGAAGCAAAAGATATGTGTAAGAATCGTAGCAAGTGGAAGGAAGTGGTCTCTGCCTATCTCTACGGGAAAATGTTGATGATGTTGATGAAAGATGGAAAAATAACTAACACATCATCAACACACTCTGAAATACTGTTAACCAACATAATGATAAATTAATAGGTAGTTCATCAAATATAAAAGAACTGATAAAAATAAATACTTATTTTTTTAACATGATTATAGTGGTCTATTATTTTTTTTTGTGGATGGTAACATTGGAAGAGAAAGCAATAAAATTTGATTTTATTTTACATTGGTGCACTAAAATTTTTAAATAGGTACCTTTTAAATTTAAGTCGCTTCTAAAAGTTTGCTGTCCTTGGCAATGAACTAAGCCTAAATCCGCGCCTGTATATGCCTTTGAAATATCCATCTACACGCCATCTGATGTCACTATTTATTTTTCGATACCTTGCCTATGCTATGTAAATCTCTATAATAGTCTATCCTCGCTGGTATATGTAACACTAGCTGTTGTAAGGGTTAATACTAACTTTAAATTCTGATAAAGGTCAATAGTCACTTATTGTTAGTGTATAAAGTATTAAAATCGTTATATAAAATGTATTAGTCTTTCACAACTCCAATATCATATCCCAGAGTCTGGAATCCTTGTGTTACGATGTTAACTGATATTTGTGCTTCTCCTGTGGATTCCATGAGAATCAAACTATTGCCAGCTGTAGTAGCCAACATTTTTGGTTGCAACAGTTCTGGTTGATAACCAAAAAATGAAGCTACATATCCCAGCAATGAAGAAGCTTGAGGCTTGGCCAAATTTACTTGCAACATATGCCTTCCAGGTTTCAGAGGCATGTGACATCGACCATATCCGGCTAGTTGCATGTTTTTATACACGCTTAGAACTATTTGTGGCCATCCAAAAGGATTTGTAGACTTAAACTGTACTTCTATGGGAAGGTTGAATACTATTTTGTCTCCATTATTCACTACATTTGCTATTTGCGAAAGACCTGCTTCTAAGCCCCCCAAAATTCTCCAGTCCGGGCCCAATGAAAATTCGTATTTACAATGCCAAGAAGTGTTACTTGGGGCAAAAAGGTCCACCCATTCTAATTGACCAGTCACACAAAATAAAAATGTGCCGTCAGACATTTTGTAACTTTTGTTTGTGTTGTGTTACTACTTAGGTTACCTTGACTACCATTATGTAACTAATATTATTGAATGTAGATTCTATAATATTATTCAAGTCGGTATGCCTAATATATTATTCAAATCCAGAGTGTACCTACATTTCCAAAAAAAGATATATTTATGTGTAGCTCTTCTTTTAGTAATAGATGGTTAATCGAGTCCCATAAATCCCTTTTACTATTTAATCGCATAAAACATTTTCTCCAGGTAACACAAATATTTTATATATATATTTATTTTATATTTTAAACAGCAAAAGTGCCTGGTATAACTTAAAAATAATGATACAAAATACAATATTTTATAAACAATTTGACAATATTAGCCATCACAAATAACACACAAGATTTGCTAAAGTTGTTCTAGACTTTTTGATTGAGTAAATTAAAATATTTTTAAGATCAATTATTTTTAGGGGTTTTAGGATGCATTGGTTGCTTGTGCTACTCTTATATAATTTTTTGTTTTATTTTGTAAGTTACCTTCTCATTTTTATTTAACAATTAAATTAAGTTTGCTGAAGATTTAATTTCAAATAACCATCGTCAAACCCCACAATGCTATATTGTTACAAATATTTAATCAAAATCTTGTCATTTTTGCAATAAATAAATAAGATACAATACCACTTCAACAGCATTCCAAAATACATTCTATAACAGCATTTTCGGTACCAGCTAAATTGTTTCTTTGTACATATTGGGTGAAAAAAAAATAAAAAAAATATCAGAACTCACAAAATAAGTACTTTCAAAAATTCCGCATTTTTTATTAATTTTACAACCCTTTAAAATAAAGGTATATGCTTCTATGTTAACTGCGTATTCCATATTATTTGTGGTGTTTTAGAAGATATCTATTAAACATTTCTAATACTGAGTTTCCAAACAAAATAATTTTCTGAATTTTTAACTTAAGTAACCTATCCTCAATATATTTTTGATGTTTACAAGAACACACCAGCATATGAGCTGGTGTAAACTGTGATGTTTATCATTAAGAAATTGACGTACGTTTGATGACTGACATTTTTTAAAATAATTGAAACTTTCTTTGGGGCAGTGAAAATACCATAGGATAATAATTGAAACGTGTCTTTAAAGGTTGGAATTAAAATAATGAATTTCAAATTTAACTCTTTCTACTAAATTATTTATTAAATGGTGGATAAATACATAAGCAATCAAGGTCATAAAAAGGAAAGAAGATTAAAAACCGATTTTTAATTCTAAATTTGTTCATATCTGCCATCTGCATGTGTTAGAGTGTGTTCTTCCAATCTTCAAGTAATTTATAAAGCAGTATTTATATTGAAGTTTGTAAATAATTTTGTGTGCTTGGTGATTTTAATCTTGAGACACCGTTTTCGAAAACCGAATCTTTTTAATGGATGGTGTTATTTTTTTTAAGTGAATTAAAAAAATGCAGAATTTGGTTGAAGTTGCTCCATTCCAAAGATAGTAATTTATCAAGCGTTATAATATCTGTGTAGGTTCCTGTATCATTTCTAGGTGTCTTTTGTAAAATGAGTGAAGCAGTGCTTGAAGGTAATTCTGTTCCATACACAACAACGTACCAATGTGCCGAGTATAATTTAGAAAAATCTGCTTTGGAGTTAGCAAGGGCTCAATGGCCTAACTATGATGACCAACATTATCTTAGGGGATGTAAATGGTCCCCAGATGGTACTTGCTTACTCACAGTAGTAAGAGGAGCTGGTATGCATGTTATGGAACTACCTAGTGATTTATATACAGGAGATAGTATACGTAGTAGTAGGCCTATTGTTCCATTGGTTCCAGCAGTTAGTGTACCAGAAGCAGGACTAATTTACGATTATTGTTGGTACCCTGGTATGAACAGTGGTAATCCTGCTACCTGCTGGTAAGTAATAAATTATATAGGAAGTAAATTCATACTGGAAGATTATTTACCTTTATTATGTTTAAGTCTGCTTTGACGATTTTTAAGTAAAAATTTAAAACTTAACAAAAAGTTCAATAAGTAGGTACATACATTAGGATTCGAATAGTGTCCACACTTGGGTATGCAAGAAAACTAACATAAAAGTGCATTTTCGATATTTTAAAGTTAATTTAAAATTATTATATAACTCTTTTCTCATTGCTCAGAATTTTCTACTTAAGTAAGTTGTATTCACATTTAAGCTAAAATATTAATTAAATTACTTTTTATGAGTGTCTTGTTTTTTATTTGAAACCTATGATTAAGTGGATTAAAAATTTGGACCAAAAAAAAGTCTCATCAGGGGCTCCTAAATATTTGCATAATTTTAATTTCTGGTAATGAGTTCAAACCATATTTTTTTCCAAATGTTAGTTACTATGAATTTTAAAAATAAATTTTCTTGCAGTATGAAATTTACAGTGCAACATTATATTTACTACCTGTTTAACATTTTTTATATTTATTTTGGTACTACTTACCTAAAGATTATAATAACCTTTTAAAAGCTCATTTGCATATTTTTTTTTAAATGGAAGGTATTAGTGTCCAGATAAAGCATCAAGCATTGGATTACATCTATCCTTTGCCTTTTTCAAGTTGTACTCAAACAAGATTTCCTCCCATGCATTTCTTATGGGGCATTTCTTTCTCCGAGTGTTGTGATAGTTTTGTATCCCAATATCTCCAGTTCTAATGAAGATAGAGGGTTCTTTTTGGTCTAAGAACACTCAAGACCTTTCATTTGAGCTATTAAACACTCAAATTGGATGGGATGTAGGAAAGCAAGGCGCGGACATTTAATTTGACTTTCAACTCTTTATGAGATTTTCTCCACTCAAAGTTAGATATCTCCTGTTCTAATAAACATAAAAAGTTCGATTTAGTCTAAAACCACTCATTGACTCAAGACTTATCATTTGAACTATTAAACACTCAAATTGGATGAGTTAGAGATTGTTGAGAGCACAACACACACTCATCACCTTTTTTTTGTGTGATTTGAATGATTAATACTATCAGGTCTGTTTGGAAAATGCCACAGTTGTTTAGAATTTAAGATTCAAAATAATTTAATTTACCGAGTTACTAATTACAGTAATATTGGATATATCAAACAAAATATTGAGATTATACTAAATCTTACTTCAAACTAAGAGAAAGGTTAGTTTCACAGTTAGTGGATAGATAGCATCACATGGTAAGTTTTAGCCATATTCCTCTGAAATTGCTGCAGTGTTTGAAACAGCAGATAAAGCGCCACCTTCTCATAGATATATTACAGTGTATAAGAAGGGAGGCGCATTGCCGAAAATAGACTATAATTGTATGCATTGTGATCCTATGTGTTACACTTTGATTTGGCCCATTGAGGGCATACATGAAACAAAAATTCCAAGACTGTTACAATGCGAGAGTATATTCTGTATAGGATTGCAGTAAGAGTAGATGGTCAAGCTGGTGCCTTTAATCCTGTAGTAAATGCTAGGAAATTCACCCAACAACTTTTTGTGAACTATTAGTGTAGTATGGGAGGAGATCGACTAAAATACATTTGGAGAGAACAAACTAAGTTGCACCTTCAAATAAATGTAGGCTTGACAGATGCTTTATGTTTGAGGGATGAACAGGAAAAGTTAAGAGTTGGTCACATTGTAGTTCTGCCTTCATCCTTTATTGTTAGTCCAAGAAATATTATGCAGAATTATCAAGATGCCATGGCAATTGTAAGGAAGTTTGGTAAACCAGATCTCTTCATCACATTTACTAGCAACCCTAAGTGGCCTGAAATAACAGATAGTAATCATCCTTGGGAGATGCCCAGTAATTGGCCAGATGTTGTGGTAAGAGTATTTCACACTAAGGTGCAAGAATTAATAAGGCTAATTTGTAACGTGAAGATCTTTGGCCCAGTAAAGCATTTTTATACACTGTGGAATTCCAGAAACTGGGCCTGCCTCATATTCATTTGCTTTTGACATCAGAAGATAATTCCAAATTTAGGAAACCAGAAGAAATTGACCAAGTTGTTTCTGCAGAAATCTCAGACTTTTGGGAATATTGTGTGATGAAATGATGAACAATTCGAATTACTGTTAACTACGTGTATTTATTGAAACAAAAGAAAACCTTGGCAAGTGAGGCGATGTGCGTCAGTGTCGAAGTTCATCGAGAGACTGTTGGAGTTCGTTGAGAGACTGTGACTATGTCTACTACTACTCCATGTAGTGGAAGCTACATGTTTTAAAGATTTGAGGACTTATAATGGTGTGCTATATCCTACTTTCAAAGCAGGCGCCACTGAAATAGGTTTAACATCTTCTTTCCCAATGCCTTACCAACTGAGACAGTTATATGCATACATATGCATATTACAGTCACCATCAAATGCTTTGAATTAATGGAATCTTCAAAGATTCAATGTCTGAAGATTTCCTGAGATAGCTTATCAATTAGCTTTACAAAATATTTTAGAAACACTAAAATTACATGGTTTCTGCCTGTCATCCTTTGATTTACCAACCATAAATAATTTACCTCAAGATAAAGTCCAAGTTAGGGAGGAAATTCAAATTGACGATATGACTGGGATTATGGGCTTGGCAAATGAAGAACAGCATATTATTATTGATGAGATTCTTAATTTACTTCAAAACAGTGATGAATCTATAAGAGTTTGTCGTGCATATTTTATAGATAGGCCAGGTGGTACTGGGAAAACATTTGTTTATCGATGTTTAATTCAAAACTACCTAAATTTAGGAATACAAGTCATATATGTTGCTGGGACTGGTATTGCTGCTATGTTACTTCCTTATGGTCGCACTGTCGTTTCAAATTGCCTCACTTACATGAGCATTCTGGCTTGAAAGTTAACAGTAAAGAAGCTGCCCTGATTCATTCTGCCAAGTTGATCATTTGGGATGAAGCACCTATGGCCAACAAACACTCTTTAATGTGTATTAATAGACTATTGAAAGTTTTAATGAATAATGATGTACCATTTGGTAGAAAAATAATCATATTGGGAGGAGACTTCCGACAAGTGTTACCAGTTGTACCTCATGCTTCTAGAGCTGCTATGGTGCAGAATTCAATCAAATTTTCAACTCTATGGCCACTTATCAAAGTTTTCAAGCTCACTAAAAATATGAGAGCCAGCGTAGATGAATGTGAATTTGCAAACATTTTACTTGAAGTTGGTAAGGCAAATATGCAGCTAATGATGATGGTTTGGTGGAATAACTATTTTCTCTGATTTCAGAGTTAGATATTGTCACTGAGATATATGGTCAAAACTTTTTTCTTGAATCATCATACCTTTCAAGATGTACAATTTTAGCACCCAAGAATGAGTACTGCGATGAAATCAATAAAAAAGGTTTAAACCTCTTACCAGGTTCATCAAGAACTTATACAAGTGTAAATACATTGATAAAAGTGAACTGTTACAATTTTCTGCAGAGTTCTTAAACAGCCTTGAGATGTCTGGTTTACCATCACATGAGCTAACTTTAAAAGAAGGTACAGTTGTAATGCTTTCATGGAATTTAAATCCAACAAAAGGATTATTGAATGGAACGAGATTAATTGTTAAAAAAATGTATGAGAATAGTTTAGATTTAGAAATTATAACTGGCCGAAATGTTGGGCAGTGGACATTGTTACCTCGCATTGATTTATCACCATCTGATACTACAGTTCCATTCTCATTTAAGTGAAGACAATTTCATTGAAAGTTGCTTTTTGCATGACCATTAACAAAGCGCAGGGGCAAACCATTGATCGAGTGAGAGTGTACTTACCTGAACCAGTCTTCAGTCATGGTCAGTTATATGTAGCCCTATCACGCGGAAAATCGTTTAAAAATGTAAAGGTGGAAACTAATTAGAGTCGATACACAGCTAATATTGTTTGGAAAGAGGTATTGTGAAAATTGCATTACTTGGGTTAGGTAAGGAGTTATGCTCAACATGTAGAAGTGGCATTTTTAAGCTATTAAATTATTATCAACAATTAATGCTGCGGAGCAGCTCATGGGTCCACTAGTTAGTTTTGATTGTAGTTCTAAGTTAGCTTATAAATATTATATATATATATATATATATATATATATATATATATATATATATATATATATATATATATATACATATAGCCACGCTTTTTCCCGCAGGGGTAGGCAGAGACCACTGCCTTCCATTTGCTACGGTTCCTTTTTTTTTTTTATGAAAATAGTCGCAAAAAGGGTAGACCTATCGTGTGGGCCGCGGACGGCCCGCACTGCGACTATTAGAAGGGGAAGGGATTATAGAAAGGAAATGATTGTGGACACGCTTTTTAAAAAGTTGCAGGTCATAGTTCTCTGGAAAAACTGATTTTGGAATCTTATTCCATTCTGTAGCAGCCCTGTAAAAGAAGGATTCTTGATGAAGATTGGTCCTTTTAGTGTCAATCTTGAGAGTAAATGGGTGAGACTGATCAGCGTGCCGAGTTCTTCGGCCGAATGTGGCCAATGGTGGTACAAAAGTTTTTATTTCTCTGGAGCATCTGCCATGGAAATATCTGTAGAGCAATGACTGGTCTGCAACTCTTCTTCTATGTTCTAGAGGGTGAAGGGTATCTGTGAGAGTTGAGCTGTTTATCAAGCGAATGGCTCTTTTCTGAATGGAATCTAGAAGACGAAGAGAAAGCCTTGGTGCTGAACCCCAAATGTGCGAGCAATACTCCAGTAGAGGTCGGATTTGAGCCTTGTACGTCGTCAACAGTTGATCAGGAGTAAAAAACTTTCTGTCTTTCCACAGAAAACCTAGCCTCTGGCTTGCCGACTTTGCGATGTTAGCAACATGGTCATGCTAAGACATTTTATTAGACACTGTGACTCCCAAAATCGAGATGGAGGGACTTGGTTCAAGGGTATTTCCGGACATTGTGATGGAATGATTTGAGAAATTCACTTTCGTGGAAAACGTACATCTTTCGCTTCTACTATGTTGCTCTCTCTGCTCTCATACATGCTCGTTAGTTGTTGGTACTCTTGACATGGCCTTTTTTCAAAATAATGTCGATCTCTTTCGACTTGCCTGTTCACACTCGCCTTATAAATCTGTTTCGTCAATCTTCTTCCATCCATCCTCTTTAAGTTTCAAAACCATCTAAGCATTCCTGTATCTATTTTTGCAACCACATCTTCTTTCACACCACAGCGTTCCCTTAACTCACTATTCACTTTATCTATCGAGTTGCTACGGCTATACTTCTCAGACTACTCATCTCTGCAACATTAATCTTATTTTCATGCTTCTTCTGCCAGACCCAACATTCACTACCGTACATAAGTGTAGGGACCAGCACTCATTGCTCAGCCAGACGTGTCTTTTTTGATACGTTCTAGCTGCTCATAAAGTTGTACAGGGCCCCATTCATTTATTTCCCTGTCAACACCCTTTGCTCAATTTTACATTCATACTTTTTGTCTATCGTAAACTTTGAACCTATGTATACAAACTCATTCACTTGTTCCACTCTTTTTTCTTTAGTCAGCACACCCCAATAAACCTAGCAGAGCCAGTTGCAAATTTCTAACTACAGTAGTGCAGTAATTTATTACCACATTGGCGAATTTATTACCCTTCATTAAATCGAAATACCAATAGCTCTGCTAGCTTTATATAAACTTAGCAGAGCCATTGTTTTATTTTTTTTGTTTAAATAAAGGGTAATAAATTAATAATAATTCATGGACCAAATAAAGTTTCTATACACGGATACTTGGAGTTTTGGTTCTGCTAAGTTGAAATCGAAATAACGAAATCGATTATTTTTACCTTAAAATGGAGAGTAAAAAATTTGGGAATATGGTAATAAAATAGTTACAAATTATTACTACCTACATCAAATATTTTTTTCATAAAAAAATTTTTCAAGGTGTCTTCTAGCTTTATATAAACCTAGCAGAGCCGTTGGTTTTTTCGTTCTGCTAGGTTCAGATCGAAATAACGGAATCGATGATTTTTCCTTAAAATTGGCGAGTAAAAAATTCGGGGACATGGTAATAAATTAGTAATAAAATAGTAACAAATTATTACCTATATCAAATATAAATTATATATATATATATATATATATATATATATATATATATATATATATATATATATATATAAAAATTTAGCAGAGCCATTGGTTTTTTTGTTTTAATGAAGGGTAATAAATTCGCCAATGGTAATAAATTAGTAGTAAATTACTGCACTACTGTAGTTTTGAAATTTGCAAATGGCTCTACTAGGTTTATTGGGGTAATCAGCACCTCGCAGTTTGTCATGGTTTACTTTCATCCCTTTGAATTTTAGGGCATCATGCATAATATTAACCATTGTCTGCAACTCCTCTTCAGATGACCCTAATATGACGATCATTGGCATAAAGAAGGCATCTGATGATCAAATCATTCATTCTTAATCCATATGCACTTTCTTTTTAATCTTTTAAGCAATTGCCTAGGTATAAGTTAATCAGCCATGGCGAAAATATTTAGAAATTGTAAAATAACGAAAGTAGTAATTATTAAAAAAATATAACCTGACATGTCCAGTGTATAAAAAAAATCTGGCTGGAGACTGGTTAAAATTATAGCTTTTTAATTTAATATTAGTTTGTAGTTAAAATATCAAATAAAATTATGTATCAACCACTCGATATTATTTAAATCAGATGCCAACATCTACTTTATTGTTGTTTTTGTCCTATTGTATGTTGGGCTTTATTAATTAAATTAATAGATGCTTGTACATTAAGTTTACTACTAGCTGAAATTAAAAACAGAATGGTTATGTATTCTAACAAATTTTTTGAAATTTAAATGCGTGTTTACACATTTTTAAAAAGATAAATGTCTAAAGAATGCAATGGTATAATCATGTTACAGTTCACAATATAATTGATATTCTGAATAATTTTCAGACTTGGTTTTTACAAGGAGAATTTTCTAATTACAAACTCTGGTATCGTAGGTACATTTACCAGTTATATTATTCTAAAATCATTTAAATAATTTTTCTTTTAGTTGGCTTTCCAGTGGCCATAGTGGTCCCATCCATCTTTGGGATGCATTTAACGGGGATCTAAGATGTACCTACAGAGGTTACAATAATCAAGATGAAATAGAACCTGCTATTAGTGTTACTTTCTCTGCAGATGGCCAAAATATATTTTGTGGGTATAAGAAAAATGTGAAAATATTTGCCACAGGTAGACCTGGAAGAGACTTTGTTGAATACCCTGTATCACATCAAGTATCTTGCCT